>JBBDGP010001327.1:603333-1206666 GCA_037952835.1 Lithobates septentrionalis | reverse complement strand
CTGTTTACATATTCAAACCCAAGTTATATTTTCAGGAACTGAGCAATAAAAGATGCTATACCACAGGAAACTAATCTCTAACTTTCTGTTACAGTTCTGGCAAACTAATAACTTTCAAACTATCCCAGTGCAGAGAATTAGAAGGTCCCTCTAAGTACACTACACAGATCAATACATTTTTTATACTCTGCTGGCAGAGATGTCACTAGCAGCTGCAGGGTCTGGTTCAAAAATCTGAACACCGCCCCCTAACAGAGCTTAATAAAGACCAAAAGAATATATAGCAAAGAAATGTCACTGGGCAATTGGTAACATTTGGGAATTAAAGCAATTTTCCAGGAAAACAAGTTTACAAAGGCTCATTTTTAATCGATACCAGTGACAGTTTAAGGCTATAGACGCTGCAACCATCAGGGATAGCATGCTAAAATTAATAAAAGAAACATATGCAGGAAGAAAGTGAACAGCAATTTACACCCCCTCCCAATGGCTATGCTTCTAACAGATTTTAAATATAGTGCACATTAAAGAAAGTACATCAAAAGATGCATCAAGGAGTTTTATTAGTAAAGCTGAGTTTAAAATATCATTGATCCTTAAAGCCACCCTGTCACATACTTAAATATTTTCAATCAAAAACCCATACCTATAAAAAAAATACTAAAAAAATACAACTTCTTCTGCTGCCCGTGCAACTTTGATCACTAGAAGTCCGCTAGGAAACCAACACTTTCAGCAGAGTCAATCTCTGGGGTCCCTTGCAGTTCTCACCGGTTCTCCTGCAGACCTTACATCACTACTGTGTCCTGTAATTACATGGAGGTCAGTGGGAGGAACAAGTAAGAACTGCAGGAAACCACAGAGACTGACACCCCTGTCTGTTTCCCAGCAGACTTTGGGGGAATCATTTCTAGTGATCTATTCAGCGTTCAGCATGGTTATTCATTCTCTTCTTTAGCATTACAGGCTTGGTCAAAAATATTTAACTATGTGGCAGAGTTGCTTTAAAGTGGATCTTAATAAAGTTCTGACATGACAATTGTAAAAATTAGTCCTTAACCACTTCAGCCCCCAAAGATTTGCCTGCTCAATGACCAGGCCATTTTTTGCGATACGGCACTGCGTCGCTTTAACTGACAATTGCACGGTGGTGCGACGTTGTACCCAAACAAAATGGACGTCCTTTTTTTTCCCACAAATAGAGCTTTCTTTTGGTGGTATTTGATCATCTCTGCGCTTTTTATTTTTTGTGCTTTAAACAAAAAAAGTGTCAATTTTGAAAAAAAACACAATATTTTTTACTTTTTGCTATAATAAATATCCCCAATTTTTTTTTAAAAAAGCTATTTTTTTTCCTCAGTTTAGGCCGATATGTATTCGTCTACATAGTTTTGGTAATAAAAATCACAATAAGTGTATATTGATTGGTTTGCGCAAAAGTTATAGCGTCTATTTTTTTTTCTACTAGTAATGGCGGTGATCAGCGATTTTTATCGGGACTGCAACATTATGGCGGACAGATTGGACACTTTTGACACATTTTCGGGACCATTGGCATTTATACAGCGATCAGTGCTATAAAAATGTACTGATTACTGTGTAAATGTCACTGGCAGGGAAGGGGTTAACAGTAGGGGGTGATCAAGGGGTCAACTGTGTTCCCTTGTGTGTGTTCTAACTGTAGGGGGATGGGACTGCCTGGGTGAGGAGAGAGATCTGTTGTTCATACTTATATGAACAACAGATCGCTCTCCTCACCCCTGAGAGCATGGAGATCTGTCTGTTTTCATTGACAGATCTCCGTTCTGTCTCTGTGTGGAGCGATCGCGGGTGCCTGGCGGTCGCACGCGCATCGGCTCCAGCGTGGCTCTGGCGGTGCGCCCCCTAGTGGTTAAAAGGCGAGCCGACGTGTAGCTACAATGGTTCGTCCAGGGGAGCCAACCTGCCGCAATATAACTGTGGCGGCTGGTCAGGAAGGGGTTAAAGTGGATGTAAACCCTCACATATACCCAGTGAAGTGAGCAGCCTCAGATGATACACAGAGAAGAAACAATTCTCCCTACATAAGTTTTACATGTATATCTGCTGTCTTCATCTGTTTTTATCCTTTCAAATTCTTACAACGGGTAAGAATTTTCACTTCCTCATTCTGCATTGTTAGAGAAGGCTTGGATCAAATTGAGACCAGTTGATTGGAGGAAAGGCACACCCCCCCCCCCCCCCCTTCACATTGGTAGGAGAATGAAAATGCTTTCATAGCTCTAGTTTGAGATGGCAGACTGACTGCAAATCTATTTATAGCAACCTCCCCCCACACACACTTCTATCTCCCCTCTCAGAGAACTTGTGAGAACTTATCAGGCTGATAACAGAGCTAGAGCAGGAGACAGATACAGGACTTAGTTCTTTGAAGAGAGATAAGAAGACACTACAGATAGATGTGCCCAGCTCAAATTTCATGAATTAGGTTTACATCCACTTAGCTTAGGCTGATTTTTGTAGGTGAGAAGAATCATTTTCTTAGTCTTCTCTCCCTCAGTGATCAGACTATAAGATTGTAACTTTGTAGTAAGTCACAAGGTGAAAGACTGCAGAGGAGTAATGATATGTGTTAGATATTTGTGAACACCAGTATCTGTACATACTCCATGACTTATATGACTGCATCTAAGTCCAGGAAGCAACTGCTGACTCTGCATAATGCCTGAACGAAGATGGAACCATCCTTTTTGATAGAAAAGTGGTATGAAAGCATTGTTAAGGGGAGTATTGTGATCTCTGCAATAGGCAATAAAGTATATGGCCAAAGTGCCAGCATTTCAGTCCAAGAAATAGATGCTGACACTACTTGAGGTCTGAACAAAGACGGAGTCATACTTCTGGATAGGAAAGTGTATTGAAAGCATTGTTAAGGGGAGTATTGTGATCTCTGCAATAGGCAATACATTATAAGGCCATAGTGTTATTTAGTGTCAGGTTGACCACAGGCAGAAACAGACTTGAGGGGGCTTATTGTAACCACCTGCTTTTATCAAACTTTTCATGCAGGACCCCCCATAAGCTGGTTAGCCCATTTTTGATATCAGGGTTTGGTACTCTGTTTCTGCCTGTGATCAATCTCTCACCTTTTCTTCCACCTATTTTTAATCTCTTTATTGGGAATTAACCACTTCAGCCCCGGAAGGATTTGCCCCCTTCATGACCAGGCTATTATTGCACATGGCACTGCATCGCTTCACCCGACAATTGCACGGTTGTGCGACATTGTACCCAAACAAAATTGACATTTTTTTTTCCCCCACAAATAGAGCTTTCTTTTGGTGGTATCTGGGGTTTTTATTTTTTGCGCTATAAACAAACAATCAGAGCGACAATTTTGAAAACAATACATATAATACATATCCCAAAAAAAACTATAAAAAAAAACCAACAAAAAAACATTTATTCATCAGTTTAGGCCGATATATATTCTACATATTTTTGGTAAAAAAAAAAAAATTGCAATAGGCATATTTTCATTGGTTTGCACCAGTGGCGTACCTAGAACCTTCAGGGCCCCGATGCAAGAAACCATGAAGGGCCCCCCTAACCCCTGGCCCTTTCCTCCGAGCCCGGTGGTGTAACGCCAGGGCCCGATCGCAAGTGGGTGGCTGCATATACAGGAACAGATTTTTCCATTCCCCCCTGCTTGTCCTCCTCTCCCCCCGCAGGCATTCAGCAGCTGCAGGAGGAAAATTAAGAAATTGGTTCCTCTATGCCAGTGTTTCTCAATCTTTTTCAAGTCAAAGCACCCTTGAAGTACACCCTTGTGAAAGGTGAATGGGGCTGCACTGCAACCACTCCGCAACTGTGTGCATTGCACGCAGTTGCAGCATAGTGATGATGCATTTAGGGGGTTAAAACAGGTGGTCAGGAAGCAATATATTGCCTCTTTACCGGCTTTCAAATGCCTCTGAAAAGCGATCTGAGCATTAATTGCTTTTCAGAGGATCATCGTTTTTTGCTGGTAAAATGAACAAGCGGGAAAAAAAATCAGTTCTGATTGTACACATATAGCAGGTCAGGATCAAAATTGCATACCTAAAATGTGCATACATACACGTAAACACACATGTACGCACACACACACATACAAACACATATATAAACAGATGCAAATAACACACACACATTTGTAGTCAGAGTCTGGATACTGGAGGAGACATATACCCCAACTATGGAGGTGTGCCATGGTCGCATGTGAGGGTATGCTTAAAAGAGGGCATACCCGGGGGCGCATGCGCGGCGCAGAGGAAGATGGACGCATGATACAGTAGCTCCGCTACACCCGGGACTCTATAGGCTTCCTGAGGGCCATAAACAGCTCAAACTACATTATTTTTTGCACCCCTCAAGCCACATATGCTTGGTGCATGCCGTCGAAGCGAAGGAAATCTCGGGGCTCCTCTCAGAATACCTTAACCCACTATCTCCTCCGCACGCGGGAACGCTACAGCATGGCCCAAGATGGCGCCGCGGGAAGAGGGAACTCTCCGGCCCCATCCACTCCGCCGCAGCCGGACCTCTCTCCTAACAAGCACAGTTCAAGTGAGTACCACCCCACCCTTTCTAAGGCGGACTTGGACAGTAGTCTGGAAGCCATGTACACAAAATTGGCAACCAAATTCCAAACGGAGCTGCATAAAACCTCCCATACTCTGTCGCAAGAGATAGCGGCCCTGGGCTCACGTACTGAGCTGCTCGAAACCAAACACGATGAGCTAGCCCTGGCTTATAATGACCTCAGTCATGACCACGAATCTCTATCTCTAGCCCTCAACGCAATACAGGCCCAAGTCGAAGATCTCGACAATAGAAATAGACGCAACAACCTGAGACTCAGAGGCATCCCTGAATCTGAGACAGAACTAATCCCAACTGTGATCCGTTTATTCAAGTCACTTCTCCCTGACCACGAATCTGCGGCCTTCAAGTGTGATCGTATCCATAGGGCTCTCCGCCCTAAACCACCTGATGACAAGCCCCCCAGGGATGTGATCCTCTGTATGAAGGACTTCCTCACCAAAGAAGAAATCCTGAGGGCTGCTCGTAACAATCAACGCATCACTCTGGACAATCACACTATTCAGATTTACCCAGATATTTCCCCAGCAACTCTAGACAGACGCAGAGGCCTGAAGGAGATCACTACAGCGCTACAGTCTGCACACATTCGATACAGATGGGGATTCCCGTTCAAATTGCTGGTTCCCCATAATAGTACCACGTTTGCGGCTTCCTCTCTTCGTGAGGGCCAAGAAATCCTGGTGAAGCTCGGCCTCCTGGATGCTGCTGCGTTACGTCGCCTTCCATCAACACCCCGTCCAGCTCCCATCTGGCAAACCCCTCCGCCCAGGAGAGACAGAAGGAGGATTTGTTATGAAGCCGGAGAGGGCCTCGCAGAACAACTACGCTAGAAGTTCCCCTGAGATGTTCAGCACCACAATTACTCCTTCCCTTAGGATGGTGGCCGTCCCTCGGTGCCGCGATATGTTCTCCCCACCCAGCAAAGTAACTCTTTTTCCTTTTTTTTTTCCTTGTGCCTTGGGGCACTGTAAGCCCCGTTGACTACACACTCTGCAATCCCACTTAGGGGAGCTGCAGTCCTGCTGGGTACGAGACCTAGTTGTCTCGCTTGTGAATTATTTGTTTTTTTATCAGGTAAAAAGGTTTTTTTTTACAACCTTCACTGATCCGGTTTGAATGTTTGACTTTAGGTCTTTTTCTAGTAGCCTGATTCTGGGCCTTTTTTCCCTTCTGATTTTCTGTTTTTTTCAAAAAAATTTCTTTTTTTGTTTTTTTGGTCAGTCAATTCAGTACCTAAAACACGGACTCTTTATGAATATTGCTAATGATCCTTATGCATTTAAGATTCATATCCTTATATACTATAATTGCATTTTATTGAATATTGTAATGGCGGTACCCCTGCTTGATGTCTTATACCTCAACTTACAAGCTCAGCTTACCCTCCGCGTAGGCTATACCATAAATTTTCTCAGCTGTGATAGTTCGACTATGATATATCATGGTTATCACATGTATTTCCCATAATGTGAAGGGATTCAATTCCCCGGTCAAAAGACGCAAAGCCATTGATCAATATAATCATCTTGGCGCTAAGATTCTCCTAATTCAGGAGACTCATTTCTCACATACCTCACACCCAAAATTCCTTCACAGGAATTTTCCCCAAGCATTTTATTCACTTCATTCAACCAAAAGCAGGGGCGCCGCCATATTATTACATACCTCCTTACCAATGGAAGTAAAGCATTGCCATAAAGACAAGGATAGCAGGTTCGTCATTATTAAAGGGTTAATCCACAACAAGGAAATGACCATAGCCAGTGTTTACGCCCCTAATGACGCGCCTGCATCCTTTTTCAAATCCTTCTTTGACAGGTTGGTTTCTTTGAACTCACCTCATATGATAATAGGGGGTGACTTCAACTTAGTTGCTAACCCAACACTGGATAGATCCTCCTCCACGATCTCTTCTAAAGCCTTCCCGAGGTCTCTTTCACAAGGTCTGGTCGATCACCAGCTAATAGATACCTGGAGAACGCATAACATGGGACTAAAAGAATACACCTTTTACTCGCATCCACATGATAGTTATGCTAGGTTGGACTATATTTACACTACAACAAGTAGTCGGCGCAAAAAAGACAACCAAATCCTAGTTTACATAGATGTGCATAAATATAAGGAAAAGGAAAATTTCCATAACAAATTAAAAGTTAGTCCATGTAGTAACACTGCAGATGAAGGAAGCAGGAATAAAGTGTAAAATCCACATTCAGGGCAGCCTTCCAATGGGAGTGAAAGCCATATCCCAGGTGACACTATAAAACAAGGAGAGAGAGGCGCCTCTGGGTGCAGACGTTTAAAATAATTTATTAAAAAATACAGCAACAGCTGATATTGCACTCACATTTTGGAAGAAAAAAGTAGGCAAAAGAATGTCCCAAAGCAATCGAGGGGATCCGTGGGGTCATCTGATCCCGGCTGATGGATGGTAGAGACTCTGGACAGTCTATGGACGCTGGATGTAGACCGGCCGAGCAGCGAAGACAGGCTCCAGAGAGAGGCTTGGATGGCATCCGATCAGGCAAGGGATGATGACGTCACTCTGTATGCGACGCGTTTCCTGAGCTAGCTCGCCGTGAGTGGTGTGACGGCGGCGCTCCTTTATCAAGCTGATTGGCTGGGAGCTGAAGAGGGAGTTAAATAGAGAGCAATGAAGGGGGAAGGGGGCGGAACGGGGGCGGAATAGAGGATGGGCCTGGAATCTGATGTGTAGAAGTGTCAGCAGAGGAGGGAATCGAGGAGAAGGACGATGAGAAGGGATATGTGGTGCTGATGTGGAAAGGAAAGAAACTAATAGGCTACAATAGGAAAGAAGGGGAAGGGGGACAATGTGAAAGAGAACAGGAAAAATTATATCATATCGCGATATACACAAATGTAAGGAATGGAATGGATGGAGGCAGAGGGCTGTGGCACAATTGTGAGGGAAGAACTGGAACTGAAAAATACACATGTGCATAAACATATATACATATACACACAAGCGATTATATACATATATATACACATATACAAAAAGGTCAATTATATACATGTATATACATATACAAATGAATGGTGACCACATGTGTCACCCATTAGGCATAAAACAGGTGTGTGGGCAAGCACATGTGTGCGCACATATGTGTGCGCAACCACAATGTGATATGTGTAGAAATAAAGAATAATAAAAATCAAAAAATAATTAATTTTAATTATTTTTAAAAATAATTAATGATAATCGCTACATGGAATGGGTAACATGTGAGGGTGTGTATGTGTAATACATGTATGCAATATTGTGCATCCATATATAGTGTTGGTATTGATATATACATATGCGTATGTATATATGTGGGGAGGGGGAAAGGGAGAGGGAGATAGATGGGAAAAAGAAAAGGGGGGGGGAAGGGGAGGAGGGAAGAAGGGAAGGAAGGGGGGGGCGGGGACGGATATGGGGGGCGGGGAAAGGGGAGGGGCTAGAGAACCCAACATGTTATGACGTACAGAATCTGAATAAGAATGGGTAGCATATCCACATATGATAATATATACATATATACATTACACAATGCAAAAAAATGATAATAAGATAAAATTCAAATCCATAAAACTATAAGTGAAGAAGTATGAAAATGAGATGAGGAAGATGAATAAACTTAAGAGTATGGGTATCATATTAGTTTATATTCATGTCTGCCTTACAAGATGGTGGAGGTTTCGATGCATTCATTAATTCCCCCGGGCGAAAGGACATCTAGACGGTAGATCCAATAGGTCTCTCTAGCACACAATTTTTTGAATTGTGTGCTAGAGAGACCTATTGGATCTACCGTCTAGATGTCCTTTCGCCCGGGGGAATTAATGAATGCATCGAAACCTCCACCATCTTGTAAGGCAGACATGAATATAAACTAATATGATACCCATACTCTTAAGTTTATTCATCTTCCTCATCTCATTTTCATACTTCTTCACTTATAGTTTTATGGATTTGAATTTTATCTTATTATCATTTTTTTGCATTGTGTAATGTATATATGTATATATTATCATATGTGGATATGCTACCCATTCTTATTCAGATTCTGTACGTCATAACATGTTGGGTTCTCTAGCCCCTCCCCTTTCCCCGCCCCCCATATCCGTCCCCGCCCCCCCCTTCCTTCCCTTCTTCCCTCCTCCCCTCCCCCCCCCCCTTTTCTTTTTCCCATCTATCTCCCTCTCCCTTTCCCCCTCCCCACATATATACATACGCATATGTATATATCAATACCAACACTATATATGGATGCACAATATTGCATACATGTATTACACATACACACCCTCACATGTTACCCATTCCATGTAGCGATTATCATTAATTATTTTTAAAAATAATTAAAATTAATTATTTTTTTATTTTTATTATTCTTTATTTCTACACATATCACATTGTGGTTGCGCACACATATGTGCGCACACATGTGCTTGCCCACACACCTGTTTTATGCCTAATGGGTGACACATGTGGTCACCATTCATTTGTATATGTATATACATGTATATAATTGACCTTTTTGTATATGTGTATATATATGTATATAATCGCTTGTGTGTATATGTATATATGTTTATGCACATGTGTATTTTTCAGTTCCAGTTCTTCCCTCACAATTGTGCCACAGCCCTCTGCCTCCATCCATTCCATTCCTTACATTTGTGTATATCGCGATATGATATAATTTTTCCTGTTCTCTTTCACATTGTCCCCCTTCCCCTTCTTTCCTATTGTAGCCTATTAGTTTCTTTCCTTTCCACATCAGCACCACATATCCCTTCTCATCGTCCTTCTCCTCGATTCCCTCCTCTGCTGACACTTCTACACATCAGATTCCAGGCCCATCCTCTATTCCGCCCCCGTTCCGCCCCCTTCCCCCTTCATTGCTCTCTATTTAACTCCCTCTTCAGCTCCCAGCCAATCAGCTTGATAAAGGAGCGCCGCCGTCACACCACTCACGGCGAGCTAGCTCAGGAAACGCGTCGCATACAGAGTGACGTCATCATCCCTTGCCTGATCGGATGCCATCCAAGCCTCTCTCTGGAGCCTGTCTTCGCTGCTCGGCCGGTCTACATCCAGCGTCCATAGACTGTCCAGAGTCTCTACCATCCATCAGCCGGGATCAGATGACCCCACGGATCCCCTCGATTGCTTTGGGACATTCTTTTGCCTACTTTTTTCTTCCAAAATGTGAGTGCAATATCAGCTGTTGCTGTATTTTTTAATAAATTATTTTAAACGTCTGCACCCAGAGGCGCCTCTCTCTCCTTGTTTTATATTTACACTACCCCCATCATTTTAGCCAACTCATCGAATGCCACGATTCAACCTTGTGTCTGGTCAGATCATCATGTCACCTCTTTCACTACACAATTTATAGGCCTCACTCCCACCCCACACACCTGGAGATTGAACGAAGCTTTGCTCTCGGATTTAGTGGCTGAATCCGAGACAGCTAAGTCCATTGAGGAGTACTTTTCCTTTAATGATCTCCCAGAAACTCCACCTGCTATAATATGGTCGGCCCACAAGGCAGTTATAAGGGGAAAACTTATCAGCATTGCCTCCTCCCATAATAAAATGCATAGACAAAAAATCCTTGACCTCACGACAGAATTGGACCGTTTATATAAAAACACCGCTTTGTTATGCTTGGATTCTACCAGGAAAACCATAGACCAAAAGAGTCTAGAATTAAACTCTCTCCTATCCTCCAAGACGGAGAAAGACTTTAGATGGTCCAAAGCCAAATTTCTGTTGCATAATAATTCCACTACAACTCTTTTCGCTAGGAAACTTAACCAGGCCTCCCGCCCCACACATGTATACAAATTGACCTCTACAGCGGGTCTTTCCACCTCTCATCCTAAGGAAGTGCTTCACATTTTCGAACGCTTCTACTCCTCCCTCTTAGCGCCAGTTCAAACCCCTCCCACTAGTACTGAAGATACTTGGTTCCAAAATGTCCCTTCCCTCTCCCCTACACAAATAGAGAAACTTAACGCCCCCATTACAACTTCAGAAGTGCTTAGAGTAATTAAATCCCTTAAGGTAGGCTCCGCCCCTGGCCCTGATGGCTTTTCGGCCATATATTATAAAAAATTTGCCACCCTTCTAACCCCCAGCTTAGTACAGTTATTTAACTGTGTCCTACAAGGGGGTAGTTTCCCAGATGAAATGTTGTTGGCAAACATGTCCTTGATCCCCAAACCCAATAAAAACCACTTACTTCCCCAAAATTATAGACCAATTTCGGTCATGAATAATGATTTAAAGATTTTTAGTAGAATTCTAGCGGACAGGCTGGCCTCTATTATTTCCTCCCTTATCTCCTCCTTCCAATCAGGATTTATACCCCATAGATTTATAACTGATAACATCAGGTTAGCTTCCAACATAATTCAAGATGCAAACCAGACCTCCAGGAGACTCTTAATGCTCAGCCTTGACATACATAAGGCGTTTGATAGCGTCTCCTGGAAATACCTTTCCATCCTTCTGCAGCGTATGGGCTT
The DNA here is from genome assembly GCA_037952835.1 of Lithobates septentrionalis. Taxonomy (NCBI): domain Eukaryota; kingdom Metazoa; phylum Chordata; class Amphibia; order Anura; family Ranidae; genus Lithobates; species Lithobates septentrionalis. The sequence continues at coordinate 1,195,497 of JBBDGP010001327.1, read as the reverse complement.
CTGCAATGAATTTTTGCACGGGTTCCATGCCCTTTATATTAATCCCAAAACTCGCATTAAGATTCCAGGCTGTTACTCTGAATTTTTTCCTGTTGGTCGGGGCACTAGACAGGGGTGTCCACTTTCCCCCCTGATTTTCGCCCTTGCCCTGGAACCCCTAGCCATTGCCATACTCACCAACCAAGATATTTCAGGGTATTTAAAAGGTGCCTCTACATACAAATTTTGCATGTACGCAGACGATGTCCTCATGTTCTTAACCAACCCCCTCATCTCCCTCCCTAATCTCCTTCAGACCCTATCAAATTTTGCTGGAGTCTCTGGTCTTAAGATCAATGTCACAAAATCGGTAGCCCTACCGGTGGGATTTTCTCCAACGGAACTCCAACACCTTAAAGACACCTTTCATTTTATGTGGGCAGATACCCACCTGTCCTATCTGGGCATCTGTTTGACGGGAGAGTTCAGCAAACCTTTTGAATTTAACTACCCTCCTATGATCTCCAAACTGAAAAAGACTCTGAAAATGTGGTCCCAACTTCACATCTCCTTTATGGGTAGAATTAAAGCCCTCAAAATGGTGATCCTCCCCAGGATACTCTATCTCTTCAGATCCCTCCCAATTAGAGTTTCCAAATCCTATCTGCTGGCCCTTCAGGCACAACTTAATAAATTTATTTGGCAGGACAAACCCTCCAGATTTGCTAGGGACACCCTTTACTGTTCTGCTAAAAGCGGGGGATTGGGGGTCCCTCAAATTTGGCTTTACTACCTGGCCAGCAGATATGCTCAACAAGCCCAATGGAATATCCGAAATTCTAAGGTCCCGTGGGTCAAATTTGAACAAGACTCTATTTCTCCCCTATTTCTCCCTGGGATAATGTGGTCCTCTTTCCCCTCCCTGCCAGATATTTCCTCCAAAAATGTGGTTATGTCTCTGGGGTTAAAACTTTGGAACTCATACAAATATAGGTTTAACCTCTCTACCCAGTCCCCTCAGGGAGCCTCCTTTCTCGGTGACCCTAGATTCCCTCCAGCTTACTATCACCCAGAGTCATTCCAAGAATGGACACAACACAATCTAATCACTCTGGGCGATTTTCAGGTTAACGCCAAATTCACCACATTTTCGTCATTAAAAACCAGATTCAATATTCCAGACAGGGAATTTTTTCGCTTCCTTCAAATACGTCACTTTTTTCAACAACACTACCCCACCCCTTCAGAGGCGGACACGTCCCTATATGAGGATCTATGCCATGAGGCCCCCCGACAGCGGGGTCTTATCGCATTGATCTATAAACTTTTGGAAACAGCTGTAGATGTCCCGTCCCTGAAATATAGGTCTCAATGGGACCAAGAACTAAACCTAGATCAGGACGCTTTGGATTGGGAGAGAGGTTGGTTAAATATACGCAAATGTACCAAATCCCTAGCCGTTAGGGAGACAGCTATAAAACTCACGACAAGATGGTACTATACCCCATCCCGTATTCACAAAATATACCCACAAACTTCCCCTAGATGTTTCAGGGGGTGCACGCTTTTGGGTTCATACATGCACATTTTCTGGGACTGTGGAAAACTTCAACCTACTTGGAGAGAGGCCTTTAAACTGGTGGATAGATTGGTGGGTCACCCCATCAGTCTCACTCACCTCCACTGCATCTTTTTCCAAGATATCCCTGAAATTCCAAAACCTCTCCTGAGGTTAATTCACACAATCTGTATAGCTATGATCTGGTGCACAGCTCTTCACTGGAAATCCGCTGCTGTTCCATTCGCGCAAATTATTGCACAAATTGATTGTATGATGATATCCGAGCAAATATTTCACACATTACATGACTCTATTCCTGCATACAATGCCAAATGGAATCCATGGTTCTTATTAAGACTTCAGGATTGAGCACTCCTGACCAAATGATTGTTTCTGGTATGATTTTCTTTTTTTTCTTCTCTTTTTTTTTAGTTTTATAATTATTACACACCCAACCCTTAGGGTATAACATCTCCTTTGTGGTACTTTGTGTAGTTCAGGAGAATATTGAGTTTACTAAATGGTTCTTACTGTGATAGACCACTCTGTACTTATGTCCTCATGATATATATTGTACCCTGAAAGTATTGAATATTTTCATTCAATGTATGTAAACTCTTTCCTTTTCTTTAATAAAATCTTTTGAAAACAAAAAGAGGGCATACCCTTAGTATGAAATATGAAGAAAAAATGGGGGTATGGGTGGGAGGGAACCCGGAAACGCTAGCCGAAGAGTGTGTAGGGAAGGAGGGGGGATTATAAGCCTCAGACTCCTCCTACAAATTCAGGCTAGCCAATGGCCAGCCTTCTAACATATAAACACACACATATATAAATGCACACACATACATACATGCACACACACACATACAGTATCTCACAAAAGTGAGTACACCTCTCATTTTTGTAAATATTTTATTATATCTTTTCATGTGACAACACTGAAGAAATGACACTTTGCTACAATGTAAAGTAGTGAGTGTACAGCTTGTATAACAGTGTAAATTTGCTGTCCCCAGGGGGCGTGGCCAAGATGGCGCTGTGAGCAGCAGCGTTTCCTGAGAGCTCCGCTCGTTCTCTGTCCAGAATCCGGATCCAGGGCTGCAATCTTGCCACCGATCACCCATCCAGGTTAGGGTGACCGTGGAGAACCCCCTGAACATCGCAGGGGAGGAGAGGAGGCAAGCAGACGTTGCTAGCGATCTCGCGGACACGTCCCGGTCATCCTCGCGCTGCTAGGCCGAAGCCGCGGCCTTGCCTGACGGGCCCTGGTGATCCGGATTGGAACGGGGCTGACCCCCCCAGAGCGGCCTGCGTGACGAGAGGGGTAGAGACGAGGGCCCTGGAGGCAGGATACTCGGGGGGAACAACACATAATCAAAAAAAAAAAAAAACACCACTGAGGCCTCTCCCAAACCTCCTGGCCAGCTAGGCCACAGCCGCAGACTTTCCTGCCGGCCCCCGCAGTTCCCATCTGGACTGGAAGCACAGGAGACCCCTGTGGGTGAGGCGGCCACACAGCACAGCAACACGGACACTGGGGGAGGAAGGTGCGGCTGTCCTCCGGTCTCCACGTGCAGGCAGGCCGTAGTAGCAGTAAGTCAGGCCTTTCCAGATAGGCCTTGGACACCTGGAGTGGGGGGCCTTAACACCACAGAGACTGCTGGTAGGGGGGAAGATCTGACAGGGGGCACATATCTTATATATGACTCTCCCCAGGACACCCCCTTGGTTTCTACATTGTAGCCCCCACGCTGACCGCAGTACACACAGCGTATTGCGGAAGTAACACGGCATCTGAATGCGGCGCCGAAGTTTGGGCGGCTAATACAACAAAGGGGGCAAACGATTGACATTTCAGCCACAACTAGACCCCACTATAACCCCCGCCAATCCCCAACCTGAGGTCTGCACCACCCGAAAATCCCACAGAACCTCACAGACAGACCTCATGGAATCGGCCGATTCCCGCCCACCCTGGCTGGCGGACGTCATGGCGGCCATTGCGACTTGCCAATCACCCTTAACAGCAAAAATAAAGGCGGTGCAGATGGATGTGGGCCTAATACACCAAGATCTAGACAAACTCAGGTCCAGAGTTGCTGAAACTGAACAAAGGGTGAGCAATACCGAAGATACAGTCGCGGAGCACGGAGTTGCACTCCGCACCCTTCAGACTAAAGTGAAAGCCCTGGAGTATAGAGCAGAGGATGCCGAAAACAGAAACTGGCGCAATAATCTTCGCATTGTCGGCCTGCCGGAGGGAGCGGAGGGTAGCAACCCCACGTCCTTTGTAGAAGGTATGTTACGTGACCTCCTCCCTGACGCTCGTATGTCACCCCACTATGCAGTGGAGAGGGCCCACCGCATACCTCCGACCTCCTGGATCTCCCCCGTGTACCTTCATTCTCTGTCTCCTCAATTTCAGAGACAGAGACGAAGTTCTCCGCGCATCTAGGGTTGTTGGAGACCTCCGCTTCCAGAATGTCAAGCTGATGATTTTCCCGGACTATTCGGTGGAGACACAAAAGCTCAAGAAATCCTTTGACCACGTCAAGGCGTCACTGAGAGCGCGCAATATCCACTATAGCGTCCTCTTCCTGGCCCGTCTAAGGGTCCAGGATGGAGAGTCAACCCGCTTCTTCAACACCCCTAGAGAGGCATCCACCTGGCTGGAATCGCTGCCGCCGGCCCGTTGATCGGTCACTTGGTATGTAAACAAGACACCCTTATACACGATGGCCCTTTTCCAGGTATGGGCCTGGGCCATTCATACTTAACCCGCAGAGGGGAAGCACACACTTATGTTGCACCTGTTGTGCCCTGTTTACACCCAGGATGTGCGATGCTTTGACTATGGAAGGTTTCCCCCATAATGCGGATACACAAGCCAAGTGCCCCTGACAAAGACATAGTCAGGAGACGGTTGCGATTTGTCGCTTCTCTATGCTTAATTTTTCCGCCTCCTAGGATATTAGGGGCCACACTATGTAAGACTGCCCACTAATGGATCAAATTTATTAAAGGGACGCATTTCAATATTTTTTTCTCCTCTTGGGTCCTAAGTCCCTTACAATTTGTTACATTGAGCGAGCGGATGTCTCACGCCTAAAAGCTGCTCGGACTACTGCTTGACCCCCTAGGAAGTGCCCGGGGGGTTGAGTTTGCCTCTTTCGCGGACCCCCTCTTGCAGCCGGCGTGCTGGAAATGTTTGGGATGAATACCTGCCTCAGTTCAAGGGGGTTGGGTGGGGTGGGAGGTGGGGAATGTTGCCCCAATGGGGCCAGTTTTTCCCTTTCAGGGATTAGGTTTATTTTTTGTTTTGTTTTGAAGTATGTTTGTATAACTATATGGGGTACGGTTAAACCCTGGGTTAAGAAAATATTGTTATATGTATTCTTTGCAACTACATTACAAAAGTCAGCAATATATGTTTACTCCTACTGCCTCCTTCAGATCCCTCTGGAGGTCTCCGGGGGAGGGTGTCCCTCTGATCCTGCAATTCCTCTACCAAACTGCAAGAATGACTTCCCTTAACATACTGTCCTGGAATACCAGGGGCTTAAACTCCCCGGTTAAGAGATCTCTGGTCTTTCAGTTCATTAAGGCCCATAGTCCTCATATCTGTATACTCCAGGAAACACACCTAGTGGGTAGTAAAAAATTGGCCCTCAAAAAGCCATGGATAGGGCACCACTATCACTCCACACACTCAAATTTTGCAAGGGGCGTCAGCATCTTGATTCACAAGTCCCTCCCCTTTAGGCTGCTAGACTTGGTGTTGGACTCGGAGGGCAGATATGTATTAATACACGCACAGATCCATACTGTGAAATGGGTTATAGCGGGACTGTATTTGCCCCCTCCAGCTCCGATGGCTCTCCTAAATCAGATAACCTCTAAGATTGCAGAGCTAGCTAATGACAACATGATACTTCTGGGAGACTTTAACATGGTTCCAGATCTGGACATGGATAGGATGTCGACAAGTGGGCATTCCCATTCAGGACTGGCAGAGGAGTGGGCTGACCTCTACGGCCTGACGGATGTCCTGTCCTGTCACTCCGCATCACACAGATCCTTCTCTAGGATTGATTTGGCTTATCTAGGAGGTCTGGCTTTATCACAGCTGAAGGATATTAAGATACTCCCCAGGGGCATATCTGAGCATGCACCGCTTCTCCTGACCATGAACCTCACGTCAACCCCAGAGAATAATCTGTGGCGCCTGTCTAGATTTTGGGTGTCGGCTGAGGCGGTGGATGGTCACTTTAGAGGGGCACTCCAGGAATACTGGGAAGTTACACACAGAAACACAGAAACGACTACTTGCTCAATCACACCGCATTTTTGAACAGGGGGAAAGATCCGGGAACGTATTGGCCTGGCTGTCACGGGAACAGATGGGGGGGGTGAGTGTGTCCTCTATACAGGGACCCAGTGGGACCCTGATTTCCGCCCCTGATGAGATAAATGACTGTTTTGTCTCTTTCTACAGGAACCTCTACAGCTCTAGGGCAGCCTACACCACTGACGAACTGACCTCATACCTAGACCCAATTGACACCCCGGTCCTGACAGAAAAATTCCGTGAACAGCTCGATGCTCCCATAACCTCTGATGAAATAGCTAAAGCTCTAAAAAACATGCAATCTGGTACGGTAAGTCCCCAGGGCCGGATGGCATACCGGTCGAGTTCTACAAACAGTACGCTGAAGAGCTGGTGGGAGCCTTGCATGCAATGCTCTCGGAGGCCCAGAAGCTCAAAGAACTCCCGGCCTCCCTGAGCGAGGCAGTGATAGTTGTGATCCCCAAACTAGGTAAAGATCCAACCCTATGCGCCTAATACCGCCCCATCTCCTTGATTAATGTTGATGCGAAACTCCTAGCCAAAGTGCTGGCTAACAGGCTCAATACGGTTATAACTGCCCTAATCCATCCGGACCAAACCGGGTTCATGCCGGGGAGGGGAACAGACATCAACATTAGAAGGCTTTTTACACACATGGACAGGGCTCAACCGGGGTTGGCGGGAGTGGTGGCGTCGCTCAACGCCGAAAAAGCCTTTGACTCAGTGGAATGGGGGTATCTGTGGGAGGTCCTTTCAAAATTCGGGTTTGGGCCTCAATTTATGACCTGGTTAAAAATGCTCTATGCAAACCCCAAAGCAAGAATCCGTATGAATGGCACGCTCTCTGAAAGTTTTCCCCTGGGCAAAGGCACTCGACAGGGCTGCCCACTATCGCCTGGACTGTTTGCTCTGACGGTGGAACCCCTGGTCATTGTTTTGAGGGCTGATCCAGGAGTGAGGGGCATAGAGGTAGGTGCGATAGAGGAAAAGGTGTCCCTATATGCGGACGATGCCCTACTCTATCTTGCTGATGCCTCTCAGTCACTATGGAGGTCACTGGACCTATTTGAGGAGTTCGGCCGATTTCCTGGCATTCGTATAAATTGGAGCAAGTCAGTTCTGTTTCCGCTGCATCCCACGCTTTCGCAGGGGGACACGGGAACCTCTCTTCAGTGGGTGGAGGAATTTACCTATCTGGGAATTTAGATCAGCAATACCACACGTGAATTCATAGACAAGAATGTACAGCCTCTTCTAACTCATCTTACCGTCAAATGTACAGCTTGGCGCACCCTCCCGCTTACCCCTGTGGGTAGAGTCAATCTATTAAAAATGGTGTTCCTCCCTAAGTTTTTATATTTTTTTCGTAACACCCCATCCCACTTACCTAAATCTTTCTTTAGACGCTTGGAAGGCGTGATTGCCTCATTCATCTGGGCTGGGAGGCCGCCTAGGGTGTCAAAACATATATTATATCTTCCCCTATCAAGTGGAGGCCTAGCTCTCCCCAACTTCTTAATCTACTACTGGGCGGCCGTCTTGGTCACGGTACGTTGGTGGTTCTCCCAGCCCAGGCAGAATCCGGCGGTGAGACTGGAGGCTGCAATTTTGGGGTCGTACGCAGCGCTGAGCAATTTAGTATACCGGGGATTGAAAGCTCCTTATCTATTGACGAGGTCCATGAAGACAACTATTAGAGCATGGAGGGCGGCCAGAGCTATTTATGCTAAACCCAACTGCATCTCCCCACACACTCCACTGTGGGGAAATCCTACACTACCTCATCTCTGTGATATACCAGATCCAGCACACTGGGCTAAAAGGGGGATCACTGCCCTCAAACATGTCATGGTAAACGGGGAAATTATGCCTTTTAATGAAATGAAGAGACAATACTCCATACCCGGCTCCTTTGAGTTTCGATACTGGCAGCTGAGACATGCATTGAGGGCTCAGTTCTCAGACACACTAACTCTGGAGCCGGACACAGTTGAGCGACTACTGACTTCGAGTGAGATGGGGAAACCCCTCTCCACGCTATATCTTTATCTCACGGTAGCCCATGACGTTAAACCCACCCGCACAATGGATAAATGGTAGGAGGACATACCAGCTCTAGGGGAAGACGAATGGGAGGACCGTTTGTCCACCTTCATCCCCTCTATGATAGCTGCCAAAAACTGATTCCTTCAACTTAAATTTATACACAGGGCATACTTCACACCACACAGAATGGCAAGAATGTGGTCTGCGTGGTTGGACGCGCGGGGCTAGGGGACGGAGAGGAGGGGGACCAAGTGAGGGATTCTCCCCCTGTCTGGTTGGGGGTATTTCTGCCCCCCCTTCCCCCGTGCTGGACAACACCGGACTATTCCACTGAAGAGATCACTGGTGAGGAATACACTTCTTCTGTGTGAGGGGTTCTCATCCACTTAAGGGGGGAGAGTTTGTTGCCATATAGAGTGATAGGTAGAAACTGCAAATAACATCATCGTGTTTTTACTGGTAAAGGAATGTTAAGAAACGGCTGTATTGACCTTTAAGGTGCCAATCTCTGGTATGAACATACTAATTGACTATGTAGCAAAGGAATACTTGATTGTCAAATGCTTATTATATTGTAATGCTGATTTGTTGCCATCCCCCATCAAATCATTCTTTGCAGCTATTACCTTTTGTACCACCACCCCCTCCCTTTTAGAATGTAAGCTCTACGAGCAGGGCCCTCCTGTACCTTTTGTATTGAACTGTACTGTAATTGTGTTGTCCCCCTTATACATTGTAAAGCGCTGCGTAAACTGTTGGCGCTATACAAATCTCGTATAATAATAATAATAATAATATAATAATTTGTTCAATAAACTTTTCTGTTAAAAAAAAAAAATGCTGTCCCCCTAAAATAACTCAGCACACAGCCATTAATGTCTAAACCGCTGGCAACAAAAGTGAGTACACCCCTAAGTGAAAATGTCCAAATTGGGCCCAAAGTGTCAATATTTTGCATGGTCACCAATATTTTACAGCACTTCCTTAACCCTCTTGGGCATGGAGTTCACCAGAGCTTCACAGGTTGCCACTGGAGTCCTCTTCCACTCCTCTATGACAACATCATGGAGCTTGCGGATGTTATGCCCCGTACACACGGTCGGATTTTCCGACGGAAAATGTGTGATAGGACCTTGTTGTCGGAAACCATCACACATTTTCCATCGGATTTTCCGACACACAAAGTTTGAGAGCAGGCTATAAAATTTTCCGACAACAAAATCCGTTGTTGGAATTTTCGATCGTGTGTACACAAATCCGACGCACAAAGTGCCACGCATGCTCAGAATAAATAAAGAGATGAAAGCTATTGGCTACTGCCCCGTTTATAGTCCCGACGTACGTATTTTACGTCACCGCGTTCAGAATGATTGGATTTTCCGACAACTTTGTGAGACCGTGTGTATGCAAGACAAGTTTGAGCCAACATCCATCGTAAAAAATCCTAGGATTTTGTTGTCCGAATGTCCGATCAATGTCCGACCGTGTGTACGGGGCATTAGAGACCTTGCGCTCCTCCACCTTCCATTTGAGGATGCCCCACAGATGCTCAATAGGGTTTAGGTCTGGGGACATGCTTGGCCATTCCATCACCTTTACCCTCAGCTTCTTTAGCAAGGCAGTGGTCATCTTGGAGGTGTGTTTGGGGCCGTTATGTTGGAATGCTGCCCTGCAGCCCAGTCTTCAAAGGGAGGGGATCATGCTCTGCTTCAGTATGTCACAGTACATGTTGGTATTCATGGTTCCTCAATGAACTGTAGCTCCCCAGTGCTGGCAGCACTCATACAGCCCCAGACCATGACACTCTCACCACCATGCTTGACTATAGGCAAGACACACTTGTCTGTACTCCTCACCTGGTTGCTGCCATACACGCTTGACACCATCTGAACCAAATAAGTTTATCTTGGCAATCTTCTTATAGCCTAGGCCATCTTTATGTAGAGCAACAATTATTTTTTTCCGATCCTCAGAGAGTTCTTTGCCATGAGGTGCCATGTAGAACTTCCAGCGACCAGTATGAGAGAGTGAGAGCGATAACACCAAATTTAACACACCTACTCCCTATTCACAGCTCAGAACTTGTAATAATAATGAGTCACATGACTCCAGGGAGGGAAAATGGCTAATTGGGCCCAATTTGGACATTTTTACTTAGGGGTGTACTCACTTTTGTTGACATTGGTTTAAACATTAATGGCTGTGTGTTGAGTTATTTTGAGGGGACAGCAAATTTATACTGTTATAAAAGCTGTACCCTCAATACTTTACAGCAAAAGTGTAATTTCTTCAGTGTTGTCACATGAAAAGATATAATAAAATATTTACAAAAATGTGAAGGGTGTACTCACTTATGTGAGATACTGTACATACATGCACACACACACACATACTGTCCTGCACACACATACATACACACACATACATGCACACACACACACACACATACATATAAACACACATGCATACAGCCTTTTAAAAACTGGCAGTCCGTTGCCTTATCTCTTCCTGCCGAGTACTGCACTGTAGGGGGAGAAAAAGAGCACAGCACACTCTGTGCTTTTACTTTAGGTCTAATCAGTGTGGCGAGCTCTCCGCAATGCCGCTTTACAGTTCGGCTGAGGATCGGGGAGCTCGGTCTCAGCCGCTCCTCCTATCGAGGCATAAAGGGGGCCCAGTCGCCATAGCAACTTCTGCAACCCCTATATGTGCGCCACTGGTTTGCGCAAATGTTATCGCATCCACAAACTATGGGGTAGATTTAGGGACTTTTACATTTTTTGGCGGCAATCTGCGATTTTTATAGAGGGACTACGACATTGTGGCGGACAAATCTGACCCCAAATTACATTTTTTGGGGACCAGTGACATTATTACATTGATCAGTGCTATAAACAATGTACTGATCAATGTAAAAATTACACTAGCAGGGAAGGGCTTAACACTAGGGGGCGATCAAGGGGTTAAGTGTGTTCGCTAGGTGTGTTCTAACTGTAGAAGGGATGGGCTCACTTTGACATGACAGAGATCACTGTTCCCGATTACTGGGAACAGTAGATCTTTGACATGTCCCCTGTCAGAATGGGGCTTGTTTACAAGGGCAGATCCCCGTTCTGCCTCTGTATTAAGCGATGGTGGGTTGCCAGCGGACACTGAGTTCGCCCGACCCACAAACACGCTTCCAACTGCGCCTGGGCAAGCTGCCGTACAGGTACGACGATTCGCACAGGAGAGCCGACCTGCCACAGTATATCTGAGTGAGCTGGTCGGCTAGTGGTTAAAGAGTTTTTTTTAATAATACATGATTTCTGAATCTATACGAGTACAGATACAATTTTAGCTATTTTAATTACATCATTTCCTGTGAGTTCAATTTCTGTGGTGCCATTTCCAGTGATGGCACCTCTTGTGACATCACTTCCTGTTCAGCCAACAAGCATCAGCTTTGATTTTAGTTGTGCTTAAATATAGGGGGTAGCACATGAGGTTGCACACTATACCTTCCACTAATGCAGCCGGCTTGGTTTATCCATCTCTATTGGACCAATAGGCAGTTAAATTCTGCACTCACCTTTTGAAAGCCTGGGACCCTAGATCATCATGCCAGGATATTTAGCTACTTCAAAATTCTTGTACGGATTTATTCAGCTTAAGCTTTGGACTCCCTATGCAGAGCTTAAAGATGACTCACTGTGTTTCAAGAAGGACCCATGTGATTAATAAGTATCTGGTTGCTGCTTTATTAGTTAGTTAATAGTTAGATAAAGTTAGTTTGGATGGATTCTGTTTAATTTGAACTTTGGGTCATGAATGCACACCTTCCTCTCAGAGTATAATACATCTGTATGTACCATAAGCAATATCTGCTACAAAAGTTTATCTAAATGGGTTAAGCCTTTATCCACAGCGTTATTAAGGCTATTGACAGTTACTGAGAAACTGGTCCAAGACATTACTGGATCAATGTATGACTGCCAGCATCCACATCTGTTGATATGCTATGACAAGTTCTGTGATCTCTTGTTTTAAGGATTACATACATCAGAAGTATAAGCAGACATCTATTGGCAGAAACCCCTATGGCTGGCCATCCAAGTTCTTGGTTTAAACTCTGTGTGGGACACTTCAGGTATTATCTAAAATGGCTGTAACTGAAGCAAACAATCAACTATGGATGGCAAGGCACTGTCAAAACATCTCCAGGATAAAAGTTGTGGACAAGCACAAGGCAGAAAGTGGATGCAAAAAAAAATGCAAAGGCTTTATCAATGCCTAAAAGCACAGTGAAATATATTATTAAAAGGGGTTGTAAAGGTTCGTGTTTTGTTTTTTTTTTGTTTTTTTTAATAACAAACATATACCTACCTCCTCTGTGCAAGGGTTTTGCACAGAATGGCTCAATCCTCCTCTTCTGGCGTCCCCCAGCAGCGCTCCTGGCTCCTCCACGTATCGAGTGCCCCTTCGGAGACCTGCATTCCAAGGGGACACCCGTGTGGGCACGCTCCTGAGTCCTGCTGCCGCGACCATTAATACGTGCAGCAGGACTCGGCCCCGCCCCCGGCTTCCGTGTCACTGGATTTAATTAACAGCAGCGGGGGCCAATAGCTGAGCCACTATCAATCTATCCGATGAGGACCCGAGACAATGGCTGGAGCTGCTGTGCTCGTCCTCATTGATGGAATGATCGGGTTCAGGTAAGTAAAAGGGGGGCTCTGGGGAGCTGCTGCACTAGAGAAGGTTATTCCCCTTAATGCATAGAATGCATTAAGGTGAAAAACCATGAGAGTTTACAACCCCTTTAAGAAGTGGAAGGTATTTGGTACAACACAGACCCTCCCTGGATCAGGATGACGCTTCAAACTGGATGAGAGACTCAGGAGGAAACTGGTCAGATTGGCTACCAAGAGGCTTACGGCAACACTGAAACATTTGCAGGAATTTTTGACAAAGAGTGGTCATTGTGTGCATTTGACAACATTTTTACAAATTCCTCATAAATGTGGCTTGTATGGGAGGAAAAGACACTCTTTAAGAAAGGCCACATGCAGTAACGACTGAGCTTTGCCACAAAAACGCACCTTGAAGATTCTGAGGCCACATGGAAAAAGGTGTTATGGTCAGATGAGACAGAGCCTGGGTTCACAATATTGCGAACACAGACATTGCATGCAATTTGCACCACATTGCATGCAATTCGCACCACATTGCTGTACAGATTACATGCGATGTCTGTGTGTGCATTTGCACGAAAATGCTGCAAAAAACTTTTTTTTCCGCACTGGAATCAGATCGCATGGGTGTGAACACCCATGCGATCCGATTCCTGTCCAAATTCACAGTTCACACTGCGATTCTTCGAACCGATCTGGGGGTGTCATTAACTTTGTATTGACACCCGCAGTGGTTTGCAGAGGGCAGTGTGAACTGGCTGCGAGGGAGATGCGATGCAGGAACCTGCACTGGAATCGTGCTGTTCCCGCATCACAACAGTGTAAACCGGGGCTAACGTTTAATTATTTGGCCTCAACACCAAACGATCTGACCTATGCAGCAACTCCAATCTTATCTGCATGAGCTGCTGCTCTGGTGGCATGCAGAATGACACAGGAGTCCTTTCAGTGCTGCTCCCTAATTGGCCAGGGAAAGTGATGTCAACTTCAGTGTAGTGTAGCTATAAAGCAATGCAGGACCTTTTTCATGAAGTAAATTATATTAATTTGCAAAAACCAGAAAATTAATATAAGCGGCGCTAGTGTGAATTATGTACCGTGATACAGTGACCAAGTGTGTGACCAGTGTACTAAGTGATATCAAAAAAACAGATTATATATATCACACAAAAGCAATAAATAGTACATCATATATAGCCCCCCTAGGTCAAACAAAAATTAGAGAGTAGAGTCCATCCACAGAGAAGACACATCCAAGGAAATGTCCATAGAAAACACAGTGAGTAATGTGCAGATTGTTGAATGTCCACCACATCAAAAACGTGCCAGTGGGGGCGTGACCGGAAGCCGAGCAAGATGGAAGCCTAATCTCCCTGCTCTCTGAGTCCGCAGCGAGAAAGGCAATCTTGGGGGCAACCTTCCACAGCTTTATGGGCAAATCACGGACCACCCGCTCCTCTAAACACAGGGGATCATCACAACCCCCTCCGGGTGCATCCACGGACCTCCGCTCCTTCTTTACACAGCCGGACACATCCCGGAGCGAGGAGACCAACATGGCGCCGGTCACTTCCGCGCCTCAGCACCGGAGCTCCACTCAGGCCTCACAAACTGCTCCAGACCTTCCCCTGCACTCAGAGGACCAAGCAATGGTAGAACCAAACCTCCAGGAGCGCAGCCTCTACACCGGAGCGGTGAGTTCTCCCCCGCAACCCGCCGTCCTGAGGGAACAGTCATACGGGCCGCCATTAGCCATGCTGCCTACCTCCGCCCCGCCATACACTCAGTGCTCAGGCGCATTCCCGAGACTTCTAAGAACAGCCTCCGACCCTCTGATCCAGAGCCAGGACCACACATCCCCGTTGTCCCCGCTCTCCTCAGATCTCTCCCAGGACTATCCACCTCTACCCAGCCCCGCAGGCCCTGCAGCCAGAGTGCATCAGCTCCCTGAGGGAACACAAGATGGAGCTTGGGCCGTCACGGTCGCATCCCCTCCGCCTAAAGCACAGAGGCTCTCTCGCTCTAGAGACTCCAGCACCTCCAGACACCATCTGTTCCCCACACCTTCATATGCGCAGAAGGCAGGAGCTCAGCTCCCACTCCCAGCAAGGGCTAGCTCTACAAGCCCCCCTCAGCTGCAACAAGCTGAAACATGGACAGACCCATGGGACTCCCCAGCAACTGGTACACGTCTATACCAGGAGAGGGGAACCGCACACCCTAATGCCACACCACCGGGCAGGTCATCACCTAACCAGCATTATGGCACCACAATGGATCCACCCTTACATCCCCAGTGGCAAGCATACTTACAAGCCATACCCACAAAGGAAGATTTCAGACAGCTTATTGAAGATGTGAAATCTACCTGCCGGACAGAAATCCAAGTATTCCAGACAGGCCTCAAACACCTGGCGGACAGGATGGAAATGGCTGAGGAAGAGATACAAGAAACCAAACTGGCAGTCCATAGAACCCAACTGCAGGGAGCAGACCACAGAGAAATGCTGAGAGACATGCAGAGACACGTGGAGGACTTGGACAACCGGGGGCGCCGTAACAACATTCGGGTGAGAGGCATACCGGAGGCGGAAGGTCCTGAAGACCTACAAACAACCCTACAATCTGTTTTCAATAATTTAATTGGGGAGCCGCCCAATAAGCACATAGACATGGACAGAGCCCATAGAGCGCTTCGCCCTAAAGGCGCCACTGCCAAACCAAGAGATATTATATGCAGAGTCAGCTCCTACCCCATCAAGGAAGAAATCATGAAGCGGGCACGTTTGGCGCGTAAAGTGACTTTTGAGGATGTCCAGATACAACTGTACCCAGACCTCTCTTGGATCACCCTGCAAAAACGCAGACTCCTCCAGCCTCTACTACAGCTATTGCAGAAGGAGAACATCACCTACGGTTGGGGTTTTCCCTTTAGCCTTACTGCAAAACATCAGGGCAAATCCGCCGTACTGAGATATCCAGAGGACCTGCGCACTTTCTGCAACATCCTTGAAATTCCAGCACCAAAGTTACCGGACTGGGACATTGTCGCAACCCCACCACCACCACCTACAATTTGGCAGAGAGTGTCTTCCTCCAACCGACCCCGGGACTCTGACCCGCAACGCAAGCCCGCCAAACAGAAGAATCGCTGAGCTGCAAACACTGACTCTAGATAACTAAAGGACCTGAGCACTTAGGCTCAATATACAAGCCAGCTTAGACTGCAGTTTATTTTAGTTTGTCTAATGCAACTCCAGTTTAGGACCCCCGAGATTGCCCCCCTATGCTGAATTTTACCTTATCATCTAGGGCTTAAGTCAGATGAGCTCTGGAGAGATGGGTATAACTTCCATTCCCTATCGCCCCCCCTCGATAGTTTAATAGACATCAGCGCAGGGTCGCAGACTATGTGCTGTAGAATAGTTATTTTCGGCTGGCTACGGGCTCCCCTGTGCCCCTCTCCACCCCTCTTTCTTGGGGTGGAGGGGCCCAGGGGACTCCGTCCAGTCCTAGGCCTGCGGGCCTATACAGGTTTACTAGGAATGTACATTTACCATGTTTTTTGCACTCTAACAGTGTTCTTTTTTCTCTCTGACCTTTCTCTTCCCCTCCTACCCAGCCATCACCAAACTTACCCAGCCATCTCCGAGCAAACTCGTGGTCTCCTCCCGGAGAGGGTCTGCCCCGAGCCCCAGTCCTGAATGCACGTGCATCAACACCAGGTGAGCATTTTATCATCTACCACACACACTGCCATGGCTAAGATTCTCTCATTAAATGTACATGGATTAAACTCCAATAAAAAACGGCATCTGGCGCTGAGGGAATTCAGACAGTCAGGGGCAGATATCATTATGATCCAGGAGACTCATTATGATAGGGGGGGCTCCTTCGTATTCGCCTCCAGATACTACTCCCAGATCTATATGGCTTCGGGTACCCACAAAAGGGCAGGAGTGGCCATACTTGTTAAGAGGGGAGCTCCCTTCGCTTGCGTGACCCAGTACTCTGATCCTCATGGCCACTTCATAATCCTACAGGGCCGATGGCAATCACAGGAAGTTACCCTGTGTACTCTGTATGCACCGAATGCCAAACAACACAGCTTTCTATCCAAGGTGTACGCCCGCCTCTTTAAAGTCACACCAAAGGTTTTGGTAATAGGGGGCGACTTCAACCTTACCCATTCATCCTATGCTGATCGCCAGACGGTGGGCCCCCAAGCAGCATCACCCAGAGTCCTTAGAGACTCGAGACTATTCAGACAAATCTCCAGACGATATGCGCTCTTTGATGCGTGGAGGGCTCTCCGTCCAGGCGATCGGCAGTATACGTTCTACTCGGCCCCACACCGCACCCACTCCAGGATAGACTACTTTTTTGTCAACAATCACACCTTACAACTCACTCGCAAGGCTCAAATACTCCCAATTTCATGGTCTGACCATGCCCCTATCTTACTCACCATAGACCTAGACCCAGCCTTCCGTAGACCGTATAATTGGAAGCTTAACACTTTCCTCCTCCAACACCAGCCCTCTCAGGCAGAATTAACTTCCACCCTTCAACTTTATTTTAAAGAGAACAATAATCAGGAAGTCTCGTCTGCCACACTTTGGGAAGCCCATAAGGCGGTCCTCCGCGGTAAATGCATAGCACTCTCCACAGCATTAAAAAAAGATGCCCAAGCCGCAAAAGTGAAAGCAGAAAGAGAACTCAAAACACTAGAACACAAGCTCCAAACTAACCCCACAGTACCTTTGCTTAAAAAAATAACTAACCTACGTATGACTCTTCGGGACCTGGCCCTAGGCCAGGTAGAGAAAGCCTTGACCAGACTGAAACAAATGTTTTATGACAAAGGCAATAAGGCCCATTCTCTTCTGGCCAACAAGCTCCGTGAACGCACCCACATGCTATCCCCAAACCAGATTAAAAACAAATCAGGTCAGCTACTATCTCATCCAGTGGACATTGCCCACACCTTCGCAGATTTCTACAAAAATCTGTACAACAGCCCTGACATACCCAGTAACCCTCCCTCCCCAGACCTATCCCAAAAGATGCGACAATATTTAGAACAGAGCGGTATCCCAAAACTCCAACTATCCGACCTGCAGTCGCTTAATGCACAGATCTCGGAGGAAGAATTAGAATTGACTATC
Organism: Lithobates septentrionalis; assembly: GCA_037952835.1. Taxonomy (NCBI): domain Eukaryota; kingdom Metazoa; phylum Chordata; class Amphibia; order Anura; family Ranidae; genus Lithobates; species Lithobates septentrionalis. The sequence goes on along the minus strand of JBBDGP010001327.1, from coordinate 1,177,722 downwards.
AAAACCCTACCATCCCATAAAGCCCCTGGCCCGGACGGCTTTCCCTATGAATATTATAAGACATTCCTTCATCAGTTGCTCCCCCATATGTGTAGGCTGTTTAATACCTTCCTTCGTGACACCCCTATCCCCCTAGATATGCAGCGATCATATATCACCCTAATCCCCAAACCGGACAAAGACCCATCCCTATGCGCCAATTATAGACCCATTGCCCTCCTGAACTCCGATCTAAAAATTTTCACTAAGCTGTTATCCAACCGCCTAAACACGATCCTTCCATCGCTGTTTCACAAAGATCAGATGGGATTTGTCCCAATGCGGCAAGCAGGTGACAACACCAGAAGAGTGATTGATCTGGTGGACGTGGCGGGCAGGGGGGGACTCACCTCCATGCTACTGAGCCTTGACGCCGAGAAGGCTTTTGACCGTTTGGGGTGGCCCTTCCTGTTCGCCACGCTGACCCACATGGGCTTTCATGGACCTTTTATGCGAGCAATCGGGCACCTTTACTCCAACCCCTCCTCACAGGTCAGAACCCCCTTCGCACTCTCCACACCTTTTTCGGTGGCAAACGGTACCAGGCAGGGGTGCCCATTGTCGCCCCTGCTATTTGCACTATGTGTGGAACCCCTGGCCGCCACGATCCGGAATAACCAGGACATAAGGGGGATAATGGTTAGAGATAGGGAATTTAAGATCTCCCTATTTGCTGATGATATCATCCTTACACTGACCCAACCCCATACCACCCTACCGGTCCTACATAGGGAATTAGATAACTTTAGAGCTCTCTCAGGTTATAAAATCAATGCATCAAAATCAGAAGCTCTGCCTATACATATTCCCGCTACCGAACTCACACTATTGAAAGCCAACTTCCACTATAGCTGGAAAACTACAGCTCTGAAATATTTAGGGACCTTTATTACTCCGAAATACGATACCTTATACCAAGAAAACTTCCCACCCCTCTTTCGCTCCATTAGAGCATCACTGGCACAGTGGAAAAAACACCATATCTGCCTTTTGGGCCGCATAGCCTCTATTAAGATGACCATCCTCCCGAAGCTCCTATATCTCTTTCAAACACTCCCTATCCCTATACCACTCAAACACCTGAAAAAGCTCCAGGCGGACTTACTCCAATTTGTTTGGAACTATAAAAGGCATAGGATACCGAGGACGGTAATGCTGGCGTCACGTAACGAGGGAGGCCTGGCATTCCCTGATATTATTAAATATTACCAGGCTGCGCAATTAAAAGCGATAGCCACATGGTTTACTCATAAATCATATAACAAATGGACTGAAATTGAAAAGCTTTGGCTAGCTCCAATACACCCGAACAACCTGCTATGGAGTGCGATCGGATGCTGGGCCCCATGTCTCTGCTACGGCGGACTTGGCGAACGCTGGCCCGATCTCATAAACTATCCTCGGAGAAATCACCAATGACCTCTTTTATCTGCAATCCCAAAGTGCCAGATAGTCTAACACATCAGATGTCCTACCCCTGGTCCTCTAGGAACCTATTTCATTTTGGGAGTATAGTGGAACCCAGGTCCCGTAAATTATTACCTTTTTCTGAATTACAAGCAAAACATGGTCTACCGAAACAGGCATTCTATGGATACTTACAAATCCGACACTACGCACTAACTATAACCTCGAACCTGCAGTTCTCTCCCCCAACCTCCTTCGAAACTATAATATTGGAGGGGAATGCCCAGAAGGGTATCATATCGGGAATTTACAAGATTTTAAATACCTTCTCCCTAGAAGAGCAAGGGAAGCACTCTTACATGCTTAAATGGGAGAAAATACTTGATGAGGAACTCCCTATAACACAATGGCAGGCGATCTGGAACCAAACAGCAAAGAGTTCATTATGCACTCTCTATAAGGAAAATGCATACAAAATTTTATTCTTCTGGTATATGACCCCAGATGTGCTCCATGCAATTTTCCCCACTAGTTCAGATCGATGCTGGCGCTGTCAGGGAGGAAAAGGCACCCTCATACACATCTATTGGGAGTGCCCGCTGATTACCCCCTTTTGGGACAAGGTCCAACTCCTACTATCCCACCTCTTGGAAATGCAGGTTCGAGCTTCTCCAAAATTCTTCTTGCTGGGACTATCACCACTCAAACTACGCACGCCATATAAGAAATTAGTAAGACACATACTCACAGCAGCCAGATGCCTAGTAGCCCTAAACTGGAAACGCCGTTCCCCACCTTCTCCTGAAGATCTTTACTCGAGAATTAAAGATATTGAACTGATGGAGAAAATGACGGCTAGGATGCAGGACAGACTGGAGGCTCACAACGGGGTCTGGGAACTGTGGCATCTCCGGGAGGACCCACCATGACCAGGTATCAACCTTGCTCGGATGGCCTACTGTATATCCCCCTCTCTCTCCCCCCTTACTTTTTCTTTTTTTTTCTTTCCTCTCTCTCTCTTTCTATTCTTCCCCCTATATTACAGATCTTAAAATAACTGAGTTCTCATAGATATTATTCTACTATAATGTAACTGGATTAACATCCTCTATCTATAAAAGGAATTACTATAAGTTAAACGTTGAGATATCTTAGAAACGTAGCACTGAGTTAACACCCTTGCTTCACATATATATGTTTAATAGTGGATAAGATATGTTGGATAATAAGTACAACTTTCCATGCTTCTTTACTCTGTACTGTAATTGAGAATGATAACAATAATAAAAACTGTTATTTGGAAAAAAAAAAAAAAAAAACGTGCCAGTGATTCCTCTCCCTTCAGATTCAACACTCACCGGATAAATATGCCTCACACTCTCGTGTTTTCGCGTGTAACAATGGTAAACCTAACAATCAGGTTTAAGCGAAAAATATGGATTCCATCCGTCTAAGTGCCATTTCATTCCATATGCAAATAAAGAAATGCTCCAATAGTGTGATAACGTAAAACACAACATTTAATAAACTGTGTAAACTTCAACCATTGCACTCACATAAAATCTCTTTAAGCCAAGCAAAAACAACACAGCAACATGAACTCCCAGTACTCCTGTGTAAACGCCCAACACCAGATGTAATGATGGTCACGGCGGACCCGAGGTGTGCGGATAAGGCTTCTCACCACCACTCACTGAACCTCGTCTGATCGAACTTGGATCCCCCGCTCACAGACTGGATGCCGTACAGCCACGCCCTCACGCATCCATCGGTAGCAGCATGTGACGGAGGACGCGCTGCATCGTATCTGAGTCTGTGAGCGGGGGATCCAAGTTCGATCAGACGAGGTTCAGTGAGTGGTGTTGCTGTGTTGTTTTTGCTTGGCTTAAAGAGATTTTATGTGAGTGCAATGGTTGAAGTTTACACAGTTTATAAAATTTTGTGTTTTACGTTATCACACTATTGGAGCATTTCTTTACTTGCATATGGAATGAAATGGCACTTAGACGGATGGAATCTGGATTTTTCGCTTAAACCTGATTGTTAGGTTTACCATGCTTACACGCCAAAACACAAGAGTGTGAGGCATATTTATCCGGTAAGTGTTGAATCTGAAGGGAGAGGAATCACTGGCACGTTTTTGATGTGGTGGACATTCAACAATCTGCACATTACTCACGGTGTTTTCTATGGACATTTCCTTGGATGTGTCTTCTCTGTGGATGGACTCTACTCTCTAATTTTTGTTTGACCTAGGGGGGCTATATATGATGTACTATTTATTGCTTTTGTGTGATATATATAATCTGTTTTTTTTATATCACTTAGTACACTGGTCACACACTTGGTCACCGTATCACGGTACATAATTCACACTAGCGCCGCTTATATTAATTTTCTGTTTTTTGCAAATTAATATAATTTACTTCATTATTCACATTTAAAGCGGCAGCTTTGGAAGTTTGACAAACTTTCTCACATATCTTTGTACACTTTGGTTTACACACAGTGTTGAGATACACCTGTCTTAAGCGCAGTGGTAGGAACTCTAGGAGGGCGTGCATTATTTGGGTACCAGTGTTTATAGGACCTTTTTCATACCTATCCTGCCTACAGCGGTGTCTGAGACTTTAATTAAACACCCCAAAATATCCCTTTAATTAAACCGATAGAGGCTCTATGTAACTACATAATGGTACGTAAAAAAAAGTCAGTTGCTGAAACTAATCCCTTACAGAGCTTTTACCCAGTTTTCCAAATAGCAGCTTTGTGCGAACTAAGGAAATATTATTTAATAAACAGCAAATCATTTTTTTCGTTCATCAAAAAGGTAAAATGTTTTTGGTGTCTGCTAAAACTGAAAAAAGCTTTTATTTAAGGGAACAAACCCCAAAACAACACAGGTTTTTCTAGTTTTTGTCAGTCAGTGATTAGCAGCAAAAGTTTTTCGTGCACATTTTACATACCTGTAAAGGATAACCGCATATATATATATATATATATAGACAAGTTAAATAATCATATAGACCAGGGGTACCCAACCCCTGGGCCGCAGCCCGGTGCCGGTCCATAGCCTGTTGCTGACCGGGCCACACAGCAGGACATTGGGCGGATTTGCCGCAAGATCACTTTTATCGGCCGGTAGTCTTTTTTTTTTTAAAAGATTTAATTTTTTTAATTTTATTTTTTATTGCATTTAAGTATAATTGTGGGTCTTTTTGACCCCAGATCTCACATTTAAGAGGTACTGTCATGCTTTTTTTTTTATTACAAGGGATGATTACATTCCTTGTAATAGGAATAAAAGTGACCCCAATTGTTTTTTTTTTTTTTAAAGGACAGTGTAAAAATATAAAATAAAAACTAAAATAAATAAGTAAAAAAAATTAAAGAGCCCCAACAAAATTTTATCATGGGACTCTTTAGGTACCAAAAAATTAGCAAATGAAGATACCAGTTTATGGATTACATAAAATCAGAATCACACCATTAAAATCTTGCAACGTAGTGGTAGTCCTTGTGATTAATTTAAGCTTTCTAGTAGATAACTTGACATGTTTCGCCTCCTATGGCTTCTTCGGGGAGATTTACTGACTACATGAAGTGTATACTATATATATTTATATATATATATATATATATATATATATATATATGAATGATACAACAAGAACAATACAATGAGAAAGAAGACATTTTCTATATATTTTGACCAATACCATCAACATAAACTGGACTGCCTCACTCTTCAACACAAATCTCATCAGGTGTTCACAAAGGACCATGTACTATATTGTGTAAAACCATTTATCAAAGTCATACAGAAAACTCAATACAATAAAAAAAATCTCAGATTGCACCAGAATCTCTTCAAAGTGGGATCTCTTAATTGTGTATGTAATACTGTTTTAATCTCTCTATTTGGCAAACACTGGCTAAGTGTGTGTCCTGTGTTTGGGCAGCGTATGTTTATACAGTGGGGGCGGAAAGTATTCAGATTCAGACCCCCTTAAATTTTTCACTCTTTGTTATATTGTAGCCATTTGCGAAAATCATTTAAGTTATTTTTTTCCTCATTAATGTACACACAGCACCCCATATTGACAGAAAAACACAGAATTGTTGACATTTTTTGCACATTTATTAAAAAAGAAAAACTGAAATATCACATAGTCCTAAGTATTCAGACCCTTTGCTCAGTATTTAGTAGAAGCACCCTTTTGATCTAATACAGCCATGAGTCTTTTTGGGTAAGATGCAACAAGTTTTTCACACCTGGATTTGGGAATCCTCTGCCATTCCTCCTTGTAGATTCTCTCCAGTTCTGTCAGGTTGGATGGTAAACGTTGGTGGACAGCCATTTTTAGGTCTCTCCAGAGATGCTCAATTGGGTTTAAGTCAGGGCTCTGGCTGGGCCATTCAAGAACAGTCACAGAGTTGTTGTGAAGCCACTCCTTCGTTATTTTAGCTGTGTGTTTAGGGTCATTGTCTTGTTGGAAGGTAAACCTTTGGCCCAGTCTGAGGTACTGAGCATTCAGGAGAAGGGTTTCGTCCAGGATATCCCTGTACTTGGCCGGATTCATCTTTCCCTCGATTGCAACCAGTCGTCCTGTCCCTGCAGCTGAAAAACACCCCCACAGCATGATGCTGCCACCACCATGCTTCACTATTGGGACTGTATTGGACAGGTGATGAGCAGTGCCTGGTTTTCTCCATACATATCGCATAGAATTAAGGCCAAGAAGTTCTATCTTGGTCTCATCAGACCAGAGAATCCTATTTCTCATCATCTTGGAGTCCTTCAGGTGTTTTTTTTAGCAAACTCCATGTGGGCTTTCATGTGTCTTGCACTGAGGAGAGGCTTTTGTGGGGCCACTCTGCCATAAAGCCTCGACTGGTGGAGGGCTGCAGTGATGGTTGACTTTCTACAACTTTCTCCCATCTCCCGACTGCATCTCTGGAGCTCAGCCACAGTGATCTTTGGGTTCTTCTTTACCTTTCTCACCAAGGCTCTTCTTCCCCGATAGCTCAGTTTGGCCGGACGGCCAGCTCTAGGAAGAGTTCTGGTCGTCCCAAACGTCTTCCATTTAAGGATTATGGAGGCCACTGTGCTCTTAGGAACTTTGTGCAGCAAAATTTTTTTCGAGCCTTGGCCAGATCTGTGCCTTGCCACAATACTGTCTCTGAGCTCTTCAGGCAGTTCCTTTGACCTCATGATTCTCATTTGCTCTGGCATGCACTGTGAGCTGTAAGGTCTTATATAGACAGGTGTGTGGCTTTCCTAAACAAGTCCAATCAGTATAATCAAACACAGTTGGACTCAAATGAAGGTGTAGAACCATCTCAAGGATGATCAGAAGAAATGGACAGCACCGGAGTTAAATATATGATTGTCACAGAAAAGGGTCTGAATACTTAGGACCATGTGATATTTCAGTTTTTCTTTTATAATAAATCTGCAAAAATGTCAACAATTCTGTGTTTTTCTGTCAATATGGGGTGCTGTGTGTACATTAATGAGGAAAAAAAATGAATTTAAATGATTTTAGCAAATGGCTGCAATATAACAAAGAGTGAAAAATTTAAGGGGGTCTGAATACTTTCCACCCCCCACTGTATGTGTGCTGTCTGCAGGTAAAATCTCTATATATACACTCACTGTGTGTGTGTGTGCTTTGGGCAGGAAGTGGTTTTTGACTGAGATCTTTTAAGTGTGTGCCTGCAAACATTTTTTATATATATATATGTTTATTTTTAGCAGAGACCCTAGAGAATAAAATGGCAATTGTTGCAATATTTTATGTCACACTGTATTTGCGCAGCGGTCTTTCAGATGCAATTTTTTTTTTTTTACACTGTCCCTTTCATTTTTTTTCCTCTGATTACTTTTATTGCTGTCACAAGGAATAGTCAGTGACAGGTACTCTTTATGGAGAGATCTGGGGTCTATAAGACCCCAAATCCCTCCTTTGCACTTAAAAGCATTCAAAACGCCAAGTTTAGCTGTTTTGAATACTGAATTTTTTTTAAAATTTGGCGCCTTTAAGTCTTCAGTAAATCAGAAGTGATGTCATGACATCGCTTCCAGGTTACTAGATCCGAGACCCAACCAAAGCCGTTTCCGGTGTTCTGTCAGATTGGGCGACCCGTCAGATTTGGTAACGGTAGTGACGTTCTGCGCATGCGTACAGCCGCTACCAGGTTGCCTTATCTGGCAGAACACTGTAGTGAAAAGAAGGCGGCAGCGGACATCTTAGTACACCCAGCTATCACTTCAATGTAAGAGTAATTTTTACAATATACTAGTGTATATATAGTATATTGACATCTGTGATGGTGATTTAATGTAAAAAAATTTAAAGAAGCTATATGTAAGCAGTAGGAAGGTAGCAGGGGCCATGTTGCTACACCCCGCACTGATCAGGGCTAAACCTTTAGCCTTTGAAAAACATGCAAACAGCATGAGAGAGGTCAATGTACTATATTTATTTCTATACGCTCACTTTATTGCTAAAATGACTGTGAAATTAAAGACGTACCTGGGTGTAGTGAGATGTCCTCTGTCTTCCTCTGAGTGCAGGTGTTCTGTCAGCCCGCTGACTTGCTGGCTGGTCGCTCAGGCCTCCCTATGGGATGAGAGAGCCTGGGTGAGCCGCCGGGGGGGTTGGGGGTGAACGTCCCCTCCCGCTGCTTGGAATAACAGCCAATTTATTGAAATCTCCAATCACGTCACTTCTGGCTACTCTAAAGCATCAGTAATTAGAGATTTTGAAGAGTTGCTGTTTTGACAAAACACCAGCAAGCGTCCATGTTGTTGGTTAGTAACGGGCGGAGTAAGAATGTCCACTCATAATTTTGTGTACCAGGGTGTATACGCTTGCTGGTGTGTCAAAACAGCAACTCGTCAAATCTCCAAGTCTTGATGCTGTACAGTAACCAGAAGTGACGTGATTGGAGATTTCGAAGAGTTGGTTATTTTGACAGAACACCGGCTCTAAAAAAAACGGTACCGGGGTGATGCCTGCAGGTGCAGGGATTGCCCCAGTACAACCCCATCAAGCCGAGGCTGCATATTTGCATTACCTCGGCATGAAGGGGTTAACTATATATATTTGTAATAATAGGTCTCCTGTAATCCCCTGTAGAGCAGTACAAAGACTAGGAGATGGAGGTCAACACTAGGAGCCAAAATCATATGCATACAACAAACATGCTAACAGGAGGCGAGAGAAGAGCAATCACAAAAATGACCTAATCAATGTAGCACTTCTCCTTCATTGTAAAATCAGCAGAGTGGGAGTTTGTTCTTGACCAATGTCCTTGTCTGTGTTGTTGGTACAGGGGGGTTGAGGATCTGGCAATATAGACTGCACAGTATAACAAATCTGTTGGCAAGTGAAATTATCATATAAATGGTTTCAACTGTTTGTCTAGCGTTTAGCATAAAAAATGTAATGTCAGGAAAAACTGTAAGATCCAGTGAAGTAGCATAACAGCTAGTTAACTAGAACTATAGCAGGGGTCAGGAATAACGCCATAGTATCAGACATTCTGTTTTGTACTTTATTTCATTTTTAGACAAAGCTGTCATTCTTCACTAACATGAATTTCTTTTAACACCTACCATAGAAGAGAATGGCAGCACTCTGATGCAGACAGTAAAAAAACAGGATGGGAGTGTGCTTTTTTTGTTGTCAGACATTCTGTCCTTTTACAGAGGCACACTAGTGTCTCAAAGCACCTTCATTAAAAGAATGCTCAATGTACAAGTCTACTCCCTGTGTAACAAGATGTCTTAGGTCTTCTGACTCCTGTCAGCTTGCATTTCCTTTGCCCAACTTGCTGTCTTTTCTGACAGCATGAATAGTAAGGCTAAAAAGACAATGAGGCTGATTTACGAAAGCCGTACGCCATCAGTAGAGGCACACGCCGAGTCATAAAGCACATTTTCATATTTATGGAACGGTGTGGCGGGAACAGAGCGCAAATCTCCCATTTACTATAACAATCTGGGCGTACGGGAAAATGCAATCTGTGCACCAATATGGACATGGCTCATGGCATCTTCAATTCAATATTAACAGAAGTTGGAGGTGCCAATATTATGGGGTGATGTAAGGGAGTTTAGTAACAACTGCCCAAGTAACAAATATACCCATAATAGAAAAAGAAAGTAACTTTTTCCAAGCAAGCCTGCTGTGCCTGCCAGTATTTTAGAACTACGCGAGATCAATGAAAGCACTACGCAGGCGCAAGTGGCTCTTGCGCTCATTCAAATGCGTTTGTCCACTCCACGGCCAAAATCTTAGTAAATGTAAAGCAACGTAAATGCAATTACATGGGTTGTACGGGTGCAACTCTAAACTTGACAATTTTTTTTTTTTTTACGCTGGTTCACCTATGTATTTTTTAAGGAGATTTGCACACAGGTCATGTTAGCAAGTTACGTTGCCAACATGTGACATGCACCTTGTTAAAATTATGTAAAAAGACTCTCGCTCCTCTAGCTCCTCCTAAAAGGGCATTTAACCTTCCCCCTCTAATGCATATGATTTCCTTGGGCTATCTTTGCTTTTAAAGGGGAACTCCACACTCCATTCTACAATGCTCTTGTCCCCCCCTCTAACCCCTTGGATTTCCATGGGCTAGCTTTTGCTTTTAAATGGGAACTCCACACTCCACTCCATTCTCCAAAGGCTGGGAGCTGCCTTCACCAATCCAAACCACATCCTTTTTCATAGCATACAACAGGGCCAGCTAGGAAAGGGAAAGAAGAGCGGTCGCCCAACCCCCTCCTGAACCATACAAGGCCACATGCACTCAACAAAGGTGGCTGCCTTTGTGGCATGTTGGGCTCAGCCCAATACCAACCACAAAGCACCTTGTACCTACTAGTTTAAAGGGGCTTTCCACATTCCGTTAAGAGCCCTGTCTGCAGACCCCCACAACCCCAGCCTAGGGTTGTGTTGAAGAGGCCCTTGTCCCCCTGAATATGGGAACAAGGTGGTTGACTTTTGGGGTGCCCGAGTCCCTCCTGCCCCAAAGCATCCATCCCCCTTTCATGGGCTGGCTTGCTGTGTGTTTGGTTAGGGGTTTGTTAGTGTTTGGGAGGGGCACAATATTATTTTCATTTGGGTGGGATTTTTCATGTGGGGGGTTCTCATTTTAAGCCTTAACAGACCCAAATGACCTTGTATGTATTTGGGGGGGGGGGTATTTTTTTGTTGTTAAAATCTTGCAGCTGCAATGTAGATTTGTAACTTTTCTCTAAAGCCGTACATCTTTGAAGCAGCATTTTGAATACATGCTACAGATGCACCACTTTACAGGCAGAGTAAGCCCCCCCCCCCCCCCCCCCAAGTTACTAGCTTTTCAGCAATTTTGCATTTTTAAAGGCACTTCTTGTTTTGTTTTTGGGATTGTCCAAACTGGTGACATTGATATACAGTGGGGACGAAAAGTATTCAGACCCCCTTAAATTTTTCACTCTCTGTTATACTGCAGCCATTTGCTAAAATCATTTAAGTTCATTTTTTTTTCCTCATTAATGTATACACAGCACCCCATATTGACAGAAAAACACAGAATTGTTGACATTTTTGCAGATTTATTAAAAAAGAAAAACTGAAATATCACATGGTCCTAAGTATTCAGACTCTTTGCTCAGTATTTAGTAGAAGCACCCTTTTGATCTAATACAGCCATGAGTCTTTTTGGGAAAGATGCAACAAGTTTTTCACGCCTGGATTTGGGGATCCTCTGCCATTCCTCCTTGCAGATCCTCTCAAGTTCTGTCAGGTTGGATGGTAAATGTTGATAGACAGCCATTTTTAGGTCTCTCCAGAGATACTCAAATGGGTTTAAGTCAGCGCTCTGGCTGGGCCATTCAAGAACAGTCATGGAGTTGTTGTGAAGCCACTCCTTCGTTATTTTAGCTGTGTGCTTAGGGTCATTGTCTTGTTGGAAGGTAAACATTCGGCCCAGTCTGAGGTCCTGAGCACTCTGGAGAAGCTTTTCATCCAGGATATCCCTGTACTTGGCCGGATTCATCTTTCCATCGATTGCAACCATTCGTCCTGTCCCTGCAGCTGAAAAACACCCCCACAGAATGATGCTGCCACTATGCTTCACTGTTGGGACTGTATTGGACAGGTGATGAGCAGTGCCTGGTTTTCTCCACACATACCGCTTAGAATTAAGGCCAAAAAGTTCTATCTTGGTCTCATCAGAATAAGAGAATCTTATTTCTCACCATATTGGAGTCCTTCAGGTGTTTTTTTTAGCAAACTCCATGCGGGCTTTCATGTGTCTTGCACTGAGGAGAGGCTTCCGTTGGGCCACTCTGCCATAAGGCCCTGACTGGTGGAGGGCTGCAGTGATGGTTGACTTTCTACAACTTTCTCCCATCTCCTGACTGCATCTCTGGAGCTCAGCCACAGTGATCTTTGTGTTCTTCTTTACCTCTCTCACCAAGGCTCTTCTCCCCTGATAGCTCAGTTTGGCCGGATGGCCAGTTCTAGGAAGGGTTCTGGTCGTCCCAAACGTCTTAAATTTAAGGATTATGGAGACCACTGTGCTCTTAGGAACCTTAAGTGCAGCAGACATTTTTTTGTAACCTTGGCCAGATCTGTGCCTTGCCACAATTCTGTCTCTGAGCTCTTCAGGCAGTTCCTTTGACCTCATGATTCTCGTTTTCTCTGACATGCACTGTGAGCTGTAAGGTCTTTTATAGATCAAACACAGCAGGACTCAAATGAAGGTGTAGAACCATCTCAAGGATGATCAGAAGAAATGGACAACACCTGAGTTAAATATATGAGTGTCACAGCAAAGGGTCTAAATACTTAGGACCCTGTGATATTTCAGTTTTTCTTTTATAATAAATCAGCAAAAATGCCAACAATTCTGTGTTTTTCTGTCAATATGGGGTGCTGTGTGTACATTAATTAGGAAAAAAATGAACTTAAATGATTTCAGCAAATGGCTGCAATATAACAAAGAGTGAAAAATTTAAGGGGGTCTGAATACTTTCCGTCCCCACTGTATGTCCCTTAGGGTGGGTCCCCATACCCATTTTAAGGCCAATAACTAGAAGATAAGCCAGCCAAGTGGGGACTAGCAAAATTAACAAGTCAGTTCCCATAGACTGCAATGGTATTTGTTGTATAACTTTTGCCCATGTTAGGCTCTTTGTTTGCCCCCCTGGGCCGGGGGGTGTTTGCCCCATCTGTAATTTTGTAGCATGCTGGATGAGGTGCTTAATTTTGGACAGGGGGTGGCTTATTTTGTGCTAGCTGCATTTGGGCTGGTCTGGGCATGCTCAGGGACTTTGCTTTTTTTTTAACTCTTTTTGTGTGTGAACAGCACTTGGATGTTTCTGGGCATGCTCAGAGAGTGTGTTTTTTGGGTTAGTAATTTAAGGACATTTCATGGACTGTGCATGTGTTTTCAATTGCCTCATTAGCACGCAAACCTATGTTATACAAAGCTTGCAGATAGCATTCTTTACCTTGCCCAGCAAAGAGATTGTGTGTGTGGCCGGCAAGAGAGTACATTTGGGTGTCCTTATAGAGTTTGGAACACGTTTCTTCTCTTTGTATTTTGTTTATGTCTTTGCAAAACAGATGTGTTTTAGAGCAGGTGAGAATATAATCTGCTTGCCAGAACACCATGATCACTAATCATTGATCTCACCAAACATAGGGAATGGTTAGGTCTCCCCAAGACCAATAACAGGCTGCCTGGAACTGTAGCTGGTGCCGATGGTACTCACAAAACATAAAAAAGAAAAGCTCCCGTAGCATAATACTGTATAAAAAGGGTTTAAAAATTAAATAGACTTGCACTTACAAAGTAGAAGCTGTTTGAAAGCGGTACAGTGCTTGTTGGTTAAAAACGGAACCACAACATCTCCAGAATCTTCTGCTCATTTCCTGTGTAGTTCGCCCATACACCTCCTGAGAGTAAAAGCGTGATGACGTCACCGTCATAGGCTTCGATCAATCGAGACAGTTTTGTATATCAGATGATAACATCATATTGATGTGTTCCTCTATCTTCCTGGTCGCTGATCCAGCGAATGAAAGCTTGGGCCTGCCGAAAAGTGGTACAGATTGTACCGTGTCATTTAGGACTTCTCATATAATTTGGGTAAGCCTTCTGCTGTGTCTTTGCGATGGTGAAGATTCACTCTTCACTCTCTGTGAATGTCAAAGTTTTAAAATGTCTCATGGGATGTGTAGTTCCGCAACAGCTGGAGAGCCGTAGTTTGAAGATCCCTGATCACTCTTAGCATGTCTTGAAAAAAGGTGGTTTCTCATGTGCCTTGTATAATGTCCAAGGAATTTTGTTGGGAAAGTACAAGTGGGTCATGGCACATCTACATTAAAAATTTGGCACTTAAGATGGTCATGCACTATGTAATCTCTGTACAACTTGATATTTCGCCAAAATAAGTAATAGGAAGACACACTTGAACAATTAATTCAAATTATAGGAAATAAAACAGGCTCTTGCACTAAATCTAATTTATTTAAGATCTAACTGATTGCAGTGTATGGTCACCTTTAAAGATCAAGATCTGAAAATATTAATTTATTGGGTTTAGAAACACTTCTCTGTTCTTTGTAATGTATTGAAAGATTTTAGTAAAAATAGAAAAAACACATTTCAAAGATATATTAGTAATAGGAATGAGATTAGCATCAAAAGGGTTAATTAACTGAGAACACCTACTAATTGCCTAACAAGACACATCCAATGAAATGAAATTAACCAATTGTACTGGGCGTGCGCTATTATCAATATGAAAACCACAGTTACCCTAGTACCAGTTGCAGTTTACATTTACACATTTACATGCAGTTTACACGGAGCCGATGCGAGTGCCTGGCTCCCGCGATCGCTCGCGGCACACGGAGAACTGGGATCTGTGTGTGTAAACACACAGTTTTCGGTTCTCTGAGAGGAGAACAGACAGATCGTCTGTTCATCCCTGCACAGTCCCATCCCCCCTTCAGTTAGAACACACAATAGGACACACTTAACCCCTTCACTGCCCCCTAGTGGTCAACCCCTTCACTGCCAGTGCCATTTTTACAGTAATCAATGCAATTTTATAGCACTGATCGCTGTAAAAATGACAATGGTCCCAAAAATGTGTCAAAATTGTGCGACATGTCCGCCATAATGTCGCAGTCCCAATAAAAATCGCAGATCGACGCCATTACTAGTAAAGAAAAAATTAATAATAAAAAAAGCCATAAAACTATCCCCTATTTTGTAGATGCTATAACTTTTGCACAAACCAATCAATATACGCTTATTGCGATTTTTTTACCAAAAAAATGTAGAATACATATCGGCCTAAACTGAGGAAAAAAATAGTTTTTTTATATATTTTGGGGGATTTTTATTATAGCAAAAAGTAAAAAAAATATTGCTTTTTTTTTTAAATTGTCGCTCATTTTTTGTTTATAGCGCAAAAAATAAAAACCGCAGAGGTGATCAAATATTTCTAAAGAAAAAATTTGCGCTAGGCGTACAAACAGTAACTTAGTGAATATCACCTGTGAAGGAAAATCCTGCAGCTATGCACTATACCTTGATAAGGGCACTACTAAATAAATATAACAAAAAGCACAGCGCTGGATATAAATGCAAAATTACAACAAAAATTGATATTATTATTAAAGCACCAACAACTTTCATATGTGATAAAATAAAAAATAAAAAATGAACAATAACAAGGATGCTTCACTATATTGATATATATACGTGACTATTCCCAGTTTTTATCCACACATTTAGAAATAGTCCAAAGATGCAAAAATTATGTCAAAACAAATGTCCAAAAGAGCAATAAAATGTGACTTTCTATGAATAATAAATCCGTGACTGTCACCGTGTTGAAATCCCGTCACCTGGTATAGATTGAAGACTTACCAGATAGCCTCTGATCAGAGGCATAGAGCTAACAGCTTGGGGTTTGCCCTCCACAGCAGCTGGAACTTTAGCTGGGATGATGGATGTAGATCCACAAACGATCGCCACAGGCTTCCAGACAGCGGTACAATCAGGGAAGAGAACTCTCACCGATATGGAAGTGTTTAAAAGAAAAGAGAAAACTCCAATGGTGTAGAACGTTTTATCTCTTGTTTATTAAAAGTCGCCTCACTGGCATCCATAAAAACACTTTTCCTTGCAAGGAACCAATGCAGCTTTAAAACGAAACTCCGCGCATGCGCCGTCGGTACGAGCGTGTCAACCCTACGGCCGTTTCGTCAGAAATGACATCATCAGGGGCACGCCCGCACGTCTGCGCATGCGCCTTATATATCCGAGCGGCAAAACGAAGAAGTTCAGCCATTGGTTACACTGGGAGGGTGTTAAAGCTGCAAACAATTACTAATACAGGGGGATGGCAATTACACACACACCTGCTTTTTAACCTTTACAATTAAAACTCCATAGAGTCATCATGGTGCCATCTTGTGGACAAACTTTATATTACTTCAGAGCAATGGATTTTATTACATTACCCTTACTATTCAAAAACTTTATTAAAAAACATTAAAAGAGGTGGGGGGAAAAACCAATGACTAAAGAATCATTCGAATCACCCTTCTGCAACTGAAATCATATGAACCTTTATAACAATAAAAAAAATAAAAAAATATAAAAAAATATAAAGGAATAAAGAAAGGAGGAATTTAGATATATTTCAATCTAAATTTTCTATATATTCAGAAATATATTCTATATTCAGAAATCACAATCTGAATACTGTATCTCCATTCCGACCATATCATAGAATAGCGAAAACCCCATTATAAAAAAGGGGGGGGGGGGCATTAACTTTAGGAGGAATTTAAGAAAAACAGGAAAAATTACACCAAAAAGAATATATAGAAAATTTAGATTGAAATATATCTAAATTCCTCCTTTCTTTATTCCTTTATATTTTTTTATATTTTTTTATTTTTTTATTGTTATAAAGGTTCATATGATTTCAGTTGCAGAAGGGTGATTCGAATGATTCTTTAGTCATTGGTTTTTCCCCCCACCTCTTTTAATGTTTTTTAATAAAGTTTTTGAATAGTAAGGGTAATGTAATAAAATCCATTGCTCTGAAGTAATATAAGGTTTGTCCACAAGATGGCACCATGATGACTCTATGGAGTTTTAATTGTAAAGGTTAAAAAGCAGGTGTGTGTGTAATTGCCATCCCCCTGTATTAGTAATTGTTTGCAGCTTTAACACCCTCCCAGTGTAACCAATGGCTGAACTTCTTCGTTTTGCCGCTCGGATATATAAGGCGCATGCGCAGACGTGCGGGCGTGCCCCTGATGATGTCATTTCTGATGAAACGGCCGTAGGGTTGACACGCTCGTACCGACGGCGCATGCTCGGAGTTTCATTTTAAAGCTGCATTGGTTCCTTGCAAGGAAAAGTGTTTTTATGGATGCCAGTGAGGCAACTTTTAATAAACAAGAGATAAAACGTTCTACACCATTGGAGTTTTCTCTTTTCTTTTAAACACTTCCAAATCGTTGAGAGTTCTCTTCCCTGATTGTACCGCTGTCTGGAAGCCTGTGGCGATCGTTTGTGGATCTACATCCATCATCCCAGCTAAAGTTCCAGCTACTGTGGAGGGCAAACCCCAAGCTGTTAGCTCTATGCCTCTGATCAGAGGCTATCTGGTAAGCCTTCAATCTATACCAGGTGACGGGATTTCAACAGGGTGACAGTCACGGATTTATTATTCATAGAAAGTCACATTTTATTGCTCTTTTGGACATTTGTTTTGACATAATTTTTGCATCTTTGGACTATTTCTAAATGTGTGGATAAAAACTGTGAATAGTCACGTATATATATCAATATAGTGAAGCATCCATGTTATTGTTCATTTTTTCTTTTTTCTTTTATCACATATGAAAGTTGTTGGTGCTTTAATAATAATATCAATTTTTGTTGTAATTTTGCATTTATATCCAGCGCTGTGCTTTTTGTTATATTTATTTAGAGGTGATCAAATACCACCAAAAGAAAGCTCTATTTGTGGGAAAAAAAGGACGTCAATTTTGTTTGGGAGCAACGTCGCAGGACCGCGCAATTGTCAGTTAAAGCGATGCAGTGCCGAATCGCAAAAAGTGCTCTGGTCTTTGGGCAGCCAAATGGTCCGGGGCTGAAGTGGTTAAGATGTGAACCGGCGCAGCGCATTCGTCTTAGTAAATCACCCCCAATGTCTTTTTACTGTCAGCTCTCCAATGGAATCATCATGATATAAAAAATGCACTGCGTGCTAAAACAAATTCTACCTACCCATACATTTTCTATGCTGGATGGACTTATCCCTTCATCAATCCTTTTTATAGAGTACTCTGAATTGCTGCTGCAAAACACAGCCTTGCATTGATTTTCCCTGCATTTACATGCTGCCAACACCATGCGGGAACATCAACTTCGGATCCATGTATTTTCACAAGTCACTGAAATTATAGGATGGGGCACAAACTAACAGCTATGTAATTGGCTCAGTTCAGAGCCACAGCAAGCTTGAGGCATACATAATTGTCAGATTATGTAAACAATATTAGCATATCCCATGATAATGTTTTGTTCTTTATTTGTGTCAAAGGTAAATATAGGGATGCTATTTTTTCATTGTAACAGTGGATGTAAACCCACTCTCATCATTTCTAAATTACTTCCATAGTGCTGATCTATAAGGATATACATGCCTCCTGCTTGTATCCTTACCTGTCAAATATCTCCCCTTTAGCTGTTTGGAGTCCTGCAATAATCTGGATTCTGTGGGCGGGTCTGTTGTCCAGGGCTCGGTAGGCAGAGTCGTGATGTCAGTAGACTCCCCGCCCACCTCTACACTCCCCTTGGCCAGGCATCAATATTTCTTACACTGAACTTCTGCTGGTTTTGTGGATTATGCCCCATGATCACCAACATCCAGTCAAAACCCAGGAAAGTCACCACATGACTTCAGCATGCCCAATCATGCTGAGGTGTGGAACAGCTAATCCTGGGAGAGCAGGAGAAGAATGGAGGGGGATGTGAAGTACACAGAATGCTAGTGCATGAGATAAGGAAATCACCTGTTACTCACAGCAAGGGGGAAGAAACTGACCACTAATTCTCTGTGTCTGTCTTTCTCTTACTGAAGAAAGATAAGAGGATTGCTCAGAGCTGGAATAACTCTTTGTGGCAAGACTGGGCACAGATGAAATGACATCCTCTGCTGTAACAGATATAAGTCTTAATAAAAAATTTTTTTGGAGTTTACATCCACTTTAAATTCATACAAAATGTGTTCGAACAAACAATTTTTTTGTATGTGTCTGATGTGAAGCCAGCACGCACCTCTGTTGTAACTCTCACAAGCAAGTAGGAAAATATTTTTAAAATTATGCAGGGCTACACTTCATGTGCATTATGTGTGTACGAAGGGGCAGCAGATTGTGTTTTGGGGTGTAATTCTAAGTACGCTTATTCTGTGTGTTAGAAATATCTTATTAATTGACAACTTTGTGTAAAAAAATACATTTTCATTTTCTTTCCTGCATTTTCCAAAAACTTGGGGCAAAAAATTACATTTCCAAAAGACTGACTATGGCTTCCAGAAGATACCTTGGGGTGTTTGTTTTCCAAAATGGGGCATCTAGGCTGTGAAAACGTAAAAATGGGTTTTTGGGGTGTAAGTGTGCCTATGCTGTGTGTGAGAAATATTTGTTGTGAAAAAACATTTTATTTAATTTCTTCATTTTCAAAAATATTGCAACAAAAAATGATAACTACAAAAACTCACCATGTCTCTTATTAAATACCAACCTAGGACTGTCTACTTTGCAAAAAAAAAAAGTTATTTGGGGGTATTGTACTGTCCTGGCATTTTAGGGCCTCAAGAATTGGGAGGCCATCAGTATATCAGGACTATAATTTTTCAGATATACTGTACAATATATACCATAGTTTGTAGACTCTATAACTTTCCTACAGACTAAATAAACTACGCTGATTTGGGTTAGTTTTCCCAAAGCAATGTAGCAGAATACATTTTAGCCAAAATATATAAAGATTATTTATTAACAAAATTTTATAAAAAACTAAGAAAAACATGTTTTTTTTTTTTTTTAGAAAAAAATAAAACACACAGTGGTGATTAAATGCCAACAAAAAAGCTGTATCTGTCCAAAAAATGATAAAAAAAATGTATTTGGATACAGTGTTGTATGACTAAGTGGCATTCAAAGTACAGTGCTGAAACTGAAAAATGGCCTGGACTGGAAGGGGATGGAAGTGTCCGGACTTGAAATGGTTAATGCTAGTACATGCTGGTTGCTTTTATTACCTGATGAAAGTAAATCTGATTGCTTTTTTTTAATAAAATTTGTTTAAACTGAGAGATTTAGATGTCGACTTATTGTTTTGAGGGGCAATGCAGCATTCCTTGCAAATAACCAATGGGAGCTATTGAAGGAAAATGTGAATTATCTATGAAGGGTGAAGGCGCAGAGGAATACCCTGGCTGGATCATATGATATTGCTTAACCACTTCCCACCCGGCCACTGCACATAAACGGCCGGGTGGGCTATCTCTCCTTCTGAGTGGACGTTCAGGAACGTCCCTCAGAAGGAGCGGGATCGCGCGCGCACGTGCCCGCGCAGCGGCGTGATCCCGATGCGCTCGTGTCACCCAGACACGGCGCATCTCCGATCGGCAGGAGGGCTCTGCGATTGGCCCTCCTGATCACATGACGGCCGTGTCGAATCACAGCCGTCATGTGATGTAAACACAGAGCCGGTTGCTAGGCAATCTGCTCTGCTCTCCTCACACAGAAGTTGTCAGTGAGGAGAGGAGAGCGGATCGCTGCAGCCGGCTGGTGATCAGTGAGGATGAGCTGTTTTTTACAGCTTTTTACTCACTGATCACCAGTCTAGTGTCCCCACACACATGTAAAAACACAAAACAAACAAAGTAAACACACAATGTCCCCAAAACACATGTCCCCACATAGTAAAAACACATGTCCCCCACATATGTCCCAGGAAAATCACATGTCCCAATGATTATCTGCACACATATGTCACCTGCGCACATCTGTACATGATCATTTGCGCACATGTCCGTGATCACACGAACCAATTATTATACACTTAACGGGATTTTTTTACCAAAAACTTTAGCAGAATACGTTTTGGCTTAAATTTATGACAAAATTTGATTTTATTGGATTTGTTTTAAAATGGAAAGAAGAAAATATTGTGTTTTTTTTCCAAATTTCCGCTCTTTTTTCGCTTATATCGCAAAAAATAAAAAACGGAGTCGTGAATAAATACCACCAATAGAAAGCTTTATTTGTGTGAACAAAATGAAAAAAATTTAATTTGGGTACAGCGTAGCATGACCGCGTAATTGTCATTGAAAGTGTGAGAGCGCTGAAAGCTGAAAATTGGTCTGGGAAGGAGGGGGGCGAAAGTGCCCAGTATTGAGGTGGTTAAGACCTCTTATAATCTGGAGGTCATTCCATAGGTGGGCAGACCACGCATACACTTCTCACAGTGGTGTTTTTGGAGGAGGTGATTACATTAATTATTGAAACTGGAAATGTTTCATAATTTACACTGTGCACCAAAGAAATAACTCACAGACTTGATATTGTTTTCAGTTTATTTTTATTTGCTTTAATTTTGTAAAAGGAACATTTAGCTGGATATATAGTTGGAGCACTTTTAGGTTAATTCATACATATAATATTACATTTTTTTTTTAAATGTATACTAAGTGTAACACTGCACAATTTTAAAAATATCCTTTATCGTTAGCATTTCAAGTTACAGCTGTAGACATCATATACTGATGTCTAAATTGATTGAAGAATAGTAAAGCAACTTTGGGCTAGGTTCAAACTTATACGGTTCCCTATGGCTACGATTGTGTGGGCACAGCAGCCCGTTCATTTTGAAGGGGCTGCTGGAAATGCAGGGAAAAGGTCCCTGGTGCAATGTGTTTCTGTGCACAGGATAATGCACCACGTTTTCCAATGCATAGGGGGGGCCATTAAGAATTAATGGCACCCCCACATGTCTTCTAAACAGCAGTGAATTTTTGCTGCTAGTGCGGGCATGCATGCAATTAACATGCCTTCCCACACCTGCATTAGTGTGAATCTAGCTTTAGGCAGAGAAAACTTTTTTGCTACTTTGCTACTATGTTACATAGTAGGTGAGGTTGAAAAAAGATACAAGTCCATCAAGTCCAACCTATGTGTGTAATTATATGTCAGTATTACATTGTATATCCCTGTATGCTGTGGTCGTTCAGGTGCTTATCTAATTTTTTAAAACTATCAAGTTTTTTTAAACTATCGATGCTCCCGCTAAGACCACCGCCTGTGGAAGGGAATTCCACATCCTTGCCGCTCTTACAGTACAGAACCCTCTACATAGTTTAAGGTTAAACTTCTTCTTTTCTTCTAATTTTAATGAGTGACCACATGTCTTGTTAAGCTCCCTTCCACTAAAAAGTTTTATCCCTATTGTGGGGTTACCAGTGCGGTATTTATAAATTGAAATCATATCCCCTCTCAAGCGTCTTTTCTCCGGAGAGAATAAGTTCAGTGCTCGCAACCTTTTCTCATAACTAATATCCTCCAGACCCTTTATTAGCTTTGTTGCCCTTCTTTGTACTCGCTCCATTTGCAGTACATTCTTCCTGAGGACTGGTGCCCAGAACTGGACAACATACTCTAGGTGCGGCCGGACCAGAGTCTTGTAGAGCGGGAGAATTATTGTTTTATCTCTGGAGTTGATTCCCTTTTTAATGCATGCCAATATTCTGTTTGCTTTGTTAGCAGCAGCTTGGCATTGCATGCCATTGCTGAGCCTATCTTCTACTAGGACCCCCAGGTCCTTTTCCATCGTGGATTCTCCCAGAGGTTCTCCCCCCAGTGTATAGATTGCATTCATATTTTTGCCACCCAAATGCATTATTTTTAATTTTTCTACATTAAACCTCATTGGCCATGTAGTTGCCCATCCCATTAATTTGTTCAGATCTTAATGGGGTGGGCAAGGTTGCAAGTTTTCCACATCCTGCGGAGAAGTTATTGCCCTGCTTAGGATAGTATCATCCGCAAATACAGAGATTGAACCATTTACCCCATCCTGTAAGTAATTTATAAACAAAATAGGATTGGTCCCAGCACAGAACCCTGGGGGACCCCACTACCCACCCCTGACCATTCCGAGTACTCCCCATTTATCACCACCCTCTGAATTTGCCCTTGTAGCCAGTTTTCAATCCATGTACTCACCCAATGGTCCATGCCAGCGGACCTTATTTTGTACAGTAAATGTTTATGGGGAACTGCGTCAAATGCTTTTGCAAAATCCAGATACGTCCTCCTCTATGGGCCTTCCTTTACCTAGATGGCAACTCACCTCCCCATAGAAGGTTAACAGATTGGTTTGGCAAGAACGATTCTTCATGAATCCATGCTGATTACTGCTTACGATACCGTTCTCATTACTAAAATCTTGTATATAGTCCCTTATCATCCCCTCCAAGAGCTTGCATACTATTGATGTTAGGCTAACTGGTCTGTAATTCCCAGGGATATATTTTGGGCCTTTTTAAATATTAGTGCTACATTGGCTTTTCTCCAATCAGCTGGTATCATTCCAGTCAGTAGACTCTCAGTAAAAATTAGGAAAAAACGGTCTGGCAATTAATTGACTGAGTTCCCTGAGTACCCTCGGATGCAAGCCATCTGGTCCCGGTGATTTATTAATGTTACGTTTCCCAAGTCTAATTTTAATTCTGTCCTCTGTTAACCATTGAGATGCTTCCTGTGATGTGTCATAAGGATAAATACTACAGTTTTGGTTACTGAAGCCCCCCCCCCCCATTCCCTTGTGAAGACTGAGGAGAAGAATAAATTCCTTCGCCATCTCCCCATTCTTTGTAACCAGATGTCCTTCCTCATTCTTTATGGGTCCAATATGGTCTGTTCTCCCTTTTTTACTGTTTACATTTCTTGGGATTTATTTTGCTCTCTTCCGCTATGTCTTTCGTGTTCTATATTAGCCGCCCTAATTGCACCCTTACATTTCTTGTTGCATACTTTGTAAAGTCTGAATGCTGATGATGATCATTCAACCTCGTATTTTTTGAAGGCCTTCTCCTTTGATTTTATATGCATTTTTACATTGGAGTTAAGCCATCTAGGACTTTTGTTCGCTCTTTTAAATGTATTACCCAATGGGATGTATTGGTTAATGCCCTCTTTTTTAATATGCTCTTAAAGCAAACCCATCCCTCCTCCGTGTTCTTTGTTCCTAAGATTTTATCCCAATTCATGCAAGGTTGGTAGTTTAGGGAAGTAGGCTCTTTTGAAATTCAGTGTCTTTGTATTCTCCTTATGCTTCCTATTTGTGTGATTTATACTGAAGCCAATTGACCTGTGATCGCTGTTTCCTAAATTGCCTCATATTTCCGTGATCAGTTCTCTATTGTTGGTAATCAGTAGATCCAGTAACGCTTTATTTCTAGTTGGTGCATCTGCTATCTGAATCATGAAATTGTCCTGCAAGACATTTATGAACTGGCGAGCCTTAGACGAATGTTTGGTTCCCTCCACCCAGTCTATGTCTGGATAATTAAAATCCCTTATGATAACACTTTCTATCCTTACTGCTAATCCAACTTGTAATAGAAGATCCGTCTCCCCCTCCTCCCTCAGGTTAGGGGTCCTATAGCATACTCCCAGTATTATTTGCCCCTTAGCTTCATCCCTTTGGAGCTCTACCCATAAGGATTCCACCTCCTCCCTAGCTCCCTTAGTGATGTCATCCTTCACATTCACTTGCACATTATTCTTTATATATAGGAATCCCCCTCCTTTTTTACCCTCTCTATCCCTGCGATAAAGAGAATACCCTTGAATGGTTGCCAGCCAATCATGAGAGCTGTTGAACCAGGTCTCTGAAATTCCCACAAAATACAAATCCTCCTCGTATAACAGTATCTCTAATTCACCCAGCTTGTCCGTCAAGCTCCTGGCATTGGTGAACATGCCACATAGTTTAGACCGGTCACATAATATCCTCTTATTGGGTTTTCTGAGATTGCAACTAGAACTTGTTACTATACTTACCTTGGGTTTATATGTTTTAGTCTACCTACCACTAATGCCCCCAATACTACCCTCTGGAATATGTTCTGCGCTGACTATCTCTACCTCTGGGCCCTCCCCAGTCACCTAGTTTAAAAGCCCCTCTAACTTTTTGGCCATCTTTACTCCCAGTTGATTTTCACCCTACTCATTTAGGTGCAGTCTGTCCCTTCTATACTACTGGTTAAGGATGAGCTCCGGCGTGTTCGCACACTCCACATGCAGAGCCTGCCAGGAAGTTGGCACTGCGCTGCGCTAATCACAGGCAGTGAGACATTTCCCAATCTCTGCAGCCATGCTTCGGGACAATGTCTCACTGCCTGTGATTAGCGCAGTGCAATGTCGACTCCCTGGCGGGCTCTGCACGTGGAGTGTGCGAACACGCCGGAGCTCATCCTTAGTACTGGTGATCAACTGAGAAGTCGGCCCAGTCCTCCAGGAACCCAAACCCCTCCTTACTACACCAGCTCCTCAGCCACTTGTTTACTTCCCTAATCTCCCGCTGTCTTTCTGGTGTGGCTCAATGTACCGGTAGTATTCCTAAGAGTACTACCTTGGAGGTCCTTTTCTTTAATTTAGCTCCCAAGTCCCTAAAATCGTTCTTTAGGACACTCCATCTGCCTCTGACTTTATCATTGGTGCCAACGTGCACCATGACAGCAGGGTCTTTCCCAGCCCCTCCCAGTAATCTGTTCACCAGATCTGTGATGTGCCAAACCCAAGCGCCCAGAAGACAACATACAGTCCGGCACTTAAGGTCTTTCGTACAGATTGCCCTCTCTGTCCTTCTAAGAATTGAGTCGCCTACCACCAGAATCTGCCTTTCCTTTCCCTTCACCTCATCCCCACTCTCACTGGAGGAGTTCTTCTCCCAGCAGCTAGGAGAGTCCCTCAGCTCCAGCAGTGCTGGTCCCTAACCAGTTTCACCAATGTCACTCAATGGAGCGTAATTATTGGGATGCTCCAGCCCTGGATCGGCCTCCCTGGCACTCAGCCCTCTACCCTTCCTGTCACCCATCTACTATTTCCTAGTGCCTGCACCTCTTTGTCTCCATCCGCCTCTGTGCTGGCCCCTGATAGCACCTGCCCTGTACGTTCCTGGCTCTCCTTTAGTATGGAGGGACTTCTCAGTGCTGACAGTTGCTTCCCCAGATTCAGAACCTGGGCTTCCAGGGAAACAATGTGCTTACATTTTGCACAGCAGTATTGGCCCTCCATTGGATGATCAAGGAACGCATACATGCCGCAAGATGTACACTGAGTCGCATCTCCACACCCACCGGGCATCGTACCTACTAATTTAATGAGGATCGGGGATTATACCCTGTCCAAAGTACCCAACAACTAGCTTCCTGACACTAATACTCAACAAGATAATACATAGGTACTCAACAAGACAATACACAGGTACTCACAGACCTACGGGCACGTGCAGACCCACGTGCACTCACGGGAAATCAGGTCAGTTTTTTCATTGTATGGCCAGCTTAAATGCGTCTCCACTCTGGATGGATGAGCAACAGAGAGGAGAGAGGGAGAGGGTAGTTTTAGATGCACTAGCAGATTTAGATGGACTTGACCAACACATTAAAGCTGAACTCCAGCTAACACTTTAGAAGCAGTTACAGCAACAGTTTTTTTTCTTCATTTTGGATTATAGATTTTACATAAATGCATAAAAGCTGACCACTGTAAGAACTACGAGTGTTAAATGGTTTGTCTCAACCCTTTAATCTGCACTTTTGCTGAGCAGCCTGGTCCGTTAGAAGAAATCGAAAAATAACAGACATGCCGCGTACACACAACCGGTTTTGCAGTCGGAATAAACTCCAAAGGTTTCTCCGACGGAACTCCAACAAAATTCTATTCAAGCAGTCTTGCCTACACACAGTCAACCCAAAGTCCGACCGCCCATAACGCGGTGACGTACAACACTTACGACGGGACTAGAAAAAGAAGGTTCAATAGCCAGTAGCCAATAGCTTCCCTCTCGTACTTGCTTCACAGCATGCTTTGTTTTTGGCCCATCGGAACAGCATACAGACGATCGGTTTTCCCAATAGGAATTGGTTCAGTCGGAAATATTTAGAGCATGCTCAATTTCTAGGTCCGTCAGAATTTTCAAAAAAAGAAGTCCAATGAGGCCTACACATGATCGGAACAGACGATGAAAAGCTTCCGTTGGACTTTTTCTGTCGGACAATTCCGCTTGTGTGTACGTGGCTTTACTGGCCAGATCAAACAGGTGAAAATAGCTTAAAAGAGAACATTTAAGCAGCTGCCACATACAATAATTGGTCAGCTGCAATATTTGACACCTTTTGTTTCTGGGATTAATACTGCTCTAACATCACATTGTTTATGCTCCTATCTCCCCCCACCACCACAAACTGGGTAGCATTCCTGATCTTGAGGGAGTTTTTTTTTCCTCCTCCTATTTAATATGTTTGTTATATATTGTTATATGTCTTTTTATTTTATTTATTTTTTTAAATCTTCATTTAATTTTTCAAAATTTCATACAAAAAACAAAAATAAAAAACAAACCCCATACAAGTAGGGGGAATACATAAAAATTTTTACTACAAAAATTCCAAAAACTCAAAAGCTTATGTCCTGTGTACTCCCCCCAATTAGATCTCTCCCCTACCCCCCCCCCCCCCCCAGCCCCTGTAGCTTCCTTCTCATCTCATTTAGTCTTGGCGATTTCTTATGTTCCGGATCTCGTCCTACAACGCAATTGCTTCAATATAGCGCTCTAATTTTTTAAATTTGGTCCAGCAATCCCATTTACCCCCTTGTATATTTTGGTCCCTTCCTAGATAATCTCCTGCCCCAACTCGCTCCAGGAAATAAATTTCGTTGACTCTAGCCACCCACTCCTGGGCGCTTCTTGTTCCTGCCATTTCTTTGGGATAATATTTTTAGCTGAATTTAATAATACCGGAACTATTGAAGATTTATACCCTCTCTTTCCCCCTTCCGACCTATGGAACAAACAGTCCCAGGGGTCGAGGGGGATCGTCTTCCCTGTTATTTCTTCAATTATCCTGGTCACTTCTTGCCAAAAGATTTTTATTTTTGGGCAATCCCACCACAAGTGTGACATAGTTCTTGGGGACGCGCACCCTCTCCAACAGTTCGGGGACCTGTCTGGTGAAAATTTACACACTCTGACCGGGGTCATATACCACCTAGACAGGCACTTGTAGTTGCTCTCTCTAGTTTTTGTGTCAACTGCCGTTCCATGCGTCGCCTCCAATATGCGCCTTACTTTCTCATTATCACCATATGCTCCCAACTCCTCCCCCCATTTTCTAATGTACGAAGGTAACTCCGTCCCCATTTCTCTCACCAAGATTTTATACATTTCTGAAATTTTTCCCTTCTTCATCTCTTTACAGAATAGTTTCTCTATCGGTCTATAGTCTGTTTCCTCCCTTAATGGTCCCGGGAGCCTAGCTATAAAGTGTGCTAGCTGGCCGTATCTCCACCCGTTTAAAATCTAAACCCCCTCTTGTGCTGCTATTTCATGAAAAGTGCAAATTTTTCCTCGTTTAATAATACCCCTTACTTGTGCCTCTCTATCCAATATCCAATTACCCCCCACCTTTTTCCATCCCCGGAGGGAAGAGTAAATTCTCTTTTAGAAACATTAGAGGGGAATTATAATCCCATTTGTTAATTATGTGTAACTGATCCCAAGTTTTAAATGTGAAGTGTGTAATATAATGTGTAGTCTTACCCAACCCCCTAAAGTGTGGGGGGTTCCAAATCAAGTGATTTGTGTATTACTCAACCTTTTTTCTAGACTAACCCATCTTTTATCTTCCTTACTATTTGCCCAATGCAGTACCCGTGCTAGAACTACTGCTTTATGATACAACCTAAAATCTGATAGGGCCAGCCCTCCACTTGCTTTTTCCCTCCTCAATATCTTTAGGGCAATCCTTGGTTTTTTTATTATCCCAAACATATTTATTTATGAGACTGGACAACACTCTGAAAAAAATTATCCGGAAGGGGGATCGGGAGCATCTGCATCTTATATAGAACCTTTGGGGCTAACACCATCTTTACTAAATTGATTCGCCCTATCCATGAGACGGGGCAGTATTTAATTCTGTTTATTCCCCTTTTTATTTCATTTAATAGAGGAATAAAATTCTACCTATACAGCTTCTCTCTGTCGCATATTAAATTAACCCCCAGGTACTTTAAGCTGTCTTTCCATGGGAAGTGGAACACTTCACAGAGTCTATACGCTTCCAGTTTTTTTTATATTGATTTTTAAAGCTCCTGACTTTTCTATATTTATTTTAAAGTTTGAGAGACTTTTTCTGTCGGACAATTCCGCTTGTGTGTACGTGGCTTTACTGGCCAGATGAACAGGTGAAAATAGCTTAAAAGAGAACATTTAAGCAGCTGCCACATACAATAATTGGTCAGCTGCAATATTTGACACCTTTTGTTTCTGGGATTAATACTGCTCTAACATCACATTGTTTATGCTCCTATCTCCCCCCACCACCACAGACTGGGTAGCATTTCTGATCTTGAGGGAGTTTTTTTTCCTCCTCCTATTTAATATGTTTGTTATATATTGTTATATGTCTTACATTTTTTGTATTGATATATATTGAGCATTGATGGATGTATGGTGCAAATGGACCATCACTGACCTATACTTTGGCATGGATCCCAAGCAAACGAACAGATCACAAAATGCGGTGAT
Source organism: Lithobates septentrionalis (assembly GCA_037952835.1). Taxonomy (NCBI): domain Eukaryota; kingdom Metazoa; phylum Chordata; class Amphibia; order Anura; family Ranidae; genus Lithobates; species Lithobates septentrionalis. The sequence goes on along the minus strand of JBBDGP010001327.1, from coordinate 1,148,349 downwards.
CAAGAACCCCGTACATTAGGAAACCATAGATCGTGGAACAATATATTATGGTTGCTGTTTTTTTTTGAAGAATGATTTGATAGTCACATTTCACACAGAGTGTACTTTTACATTTTTTGCAATTACGAGGTACAAGTAAAGTCCCACTATTTCTACCCTCTCTCTACCATAATGCTTGGGGGATTGGGGAGTGTAGGTTTGTTACTTCCTAGTTTACCTTTACTGCCTCTTGTGTTATCAGCTTGCTCATTAGCCAACAAATCGGCAGGATGAAGCTGATTTGCTGTCTATTGAGCAGACTTTTCGATGTCTACACCCGGGAGCTGCGATGCACTCTGCGTGTCCCCTCCTTCCCCCCTCCCTTCCACTGGTGGGGAGTTGCGTGGGGCAGTGGGCGGGTACGCACAGCGCATCGGCACCACACATCCTGCCTCACGTATGATGTCATTCCTGGCATCATCACGTGGAGCACGAGTATCTTCAGCCTAGCCGTACTGGCTGGGAAACATGGGCGTCCACCCCGTGTTGGAGCCCCTCCCTGCCTACGTCGTGCTAGCGTGACATTGGTACGAGCTGGCGTGCACGTGTGCGGGGCCCATATATGCTGCCTCCCCTGACACAGTCTTGTTGCTACACAATCTAAGACGCTATACTTTATTACAGCACTTGATCTCTATTTTTGCCATACATGTAAGTCTTTTACAAGGTTAATCTCGCATATTGTTTTGTCATTCTCCATTTATTTCTCTTATTGCCCTTGGTGAATTGGGACTGCCTTTTCTGCCTCGTTGGTTCTCTCTCTCTACTTCTTTTATGCTATGTTGGTAGTGGTCACACACTCATCTGAGTCCACACATTCACGATTTAACTCATTATCACTATTTTTATTATATATTATTATCCTTACCTAGACTTACCAGCATTTTTCACACATTGATAATGCACTTTTTATCTTATACCACCTTCAGGCAGCCACCACGGGTTTACTACTGTGTTACCCCATGAATAAAGCAACTTGTGTCGTGTGTTGTCGGGGGGGTTCTGTATGTGCGCTTTGCTGCATGCGGCTCTAACACCTCAGCTCCCGGGAGAGACAACCTTTGGGGCCTTGGCCCTATGGTCACCGCATTCCATCGCATTGGACCCCATGTAACTACTCGGATGGGCTAACCTGCATTTCCCCGATATTACCAGTTATAGCCAGACTAATTATATTCTATAATACCTGATAGATAATTCTGAGCATCCGCCCCTGAAGAGTGTCCCTACACGAAACGCGTTGGGAATGTGTGATGCTGACCCATGTCTGTTAAAGAATATCAATATAGATTTTTAGCTACCCATCAATTACGGTTTTACTATTTTACAATACTCTTATTTTCTTTGCAAGTGCTGCTTATATGATGTTTGTATGTGTGTATATATATATATATATATATATATATATATATATATATATATATATATATAATGTCATCCTATGTAACAATCAACTATTTCTGACCAATATGTGTTGTCTAGTTGATATTTTTATGCACCTCTTTGTCCATGCTACAGGTGTATGTAGATGTGTGGGTGTATCATATACAAATTGATATACCTATTGTCAAAGTGGTCCTTATTGCCATGTTCTCTATATATCTTTTCATGATTAATAAATTTGTACTTTTTTCAATCTACCTCCACAATGTCAACAACCTCATTTAAAGTCCCACCTTTCCCGCTTTATTTACTTATACTAGGGATGGAGGCACACCACATATGTGCCTAATTCAAAGTCCCAAAAATCCCCTTCCCCCTCTTTTATTTTTTTTGTTGAGCAAACTTAAAGTGATTGTAAAGTCTTGTTTGTTATTTTTAACTAAAAAAAAAAAAAAAAAACATGTTATACTTGCCTGCTCTGTGTGATGGTTTTGCATAGAGCAGCCCCGATCCTTCTCTTTTTGGGTACCTCCTGGCTCCTCTCTCCTGTTGTGTGCCCCCACAGCAAGCAGCTTGCTATGGGGGCACCCGAGCCGAGTCACAGCTCCCTGTGTTCATTCCGACACGGAGCCATGGTCCGGACCTGCCCTGCCCCCTTTCTCTCCTGATTGGCTGACTGACTTTGATTGACAGCAGCAGGAGCCAATGGCGCCACACTGCTGTCTCAGCCAATGAGGAGGGGAGTCCTGGGTAGCTGAGACAATCCTGCAACATCGCTGGATCTAGAGGAACCTCAGGTAATTATTGGGGGGGCTGAGGGGGCTGCTGCACACTGAAGGTTTTTTATCTTAATACATATGCATTAAGATAAAACACCTTCTGCCTTTACAATCACTTTAAGGTGATGTAGTGTCAAGGGAAGCTGCACGGTTGAACAAGAAAATAAGAGTATTACTTACTTGGTTATGCTGTGAGTGGAGGTGTGTGAACCCATCAATAAAAGATGCATATTAACTGGGTTGTATTGGTTATTACACTCTGCATTGCTTTAAAAAAGCCAGAAGCAATAATGGCAGCGGAAGCCATGATTATCAATTAGATACCCTCCCCACTGTCTAGGCGCTAACCTACTTTTCAAGCTACTATAATAACACCTGTGCAATGTTAATTAGCAACAAGCTCAGGGGAGCTGAACTCTCTCAATGCAGACACATTGATTTTGTAAGAGACAAATGGTATAAAATGCGCTACTCTTTTTTTACATCTACATGTGCTGGATATATCCAAAAACAAAAGAGCCTAAATAAGTAATGAAGGTATAAAAAAAAATGTTTGATACAAATGTCATTCAAGTAAAATGTGCCAAAAAGTGCCAGTGCCTAAATTAAAGTTCAATCCGTGACTCCATAAAAATAATATTCAAACAAGAAATTTTATTGTGATACACAAGTGCAAAGTTTTCATCTAAAAAATTGATTGGTATATATATAGATCAATCACATCCTCTAATGATCAATTCCAGTGCTCATTAGGTGACAATGCAGTGCTATTCTACTTCAATTCGCTCTATGTGTGCTGTGCCTCAACCCCAGTGAGTCCAGACTCACCAAATGTAGTTGACCTTTTATAGCTTATGCCAAAAGGGATCAAAAGAAAGTTTTCCACAGCTCCGGAGTGCGTGTCTAGGTGTTCTTAAAGAGGTTGTAAAGGCAGAAGGTTTTTTTTTTTATCTTAATGCATTCTATGTGTGCAGCAGCCCCTCCAATACTTACCTGAGACCCCTCTCTGTCCAGCGATGTCCACAAGTGTCTCAGCCGCCCAAGAATCTCCATCCTGATTGGCTGAGACACAACAGTGGTGTCATTGGCTCCCACTGCTGTCAGTCAGCTAACCAATCAGGGAAGAGAGGGGGCGGGGCCCCATGTCTGAATGGACACAGGGAGCTGTGACTTAGCTTGGGTGCCCCCATAGCAAGCTGCTTGCTGTGGGGGCACTGAACAGGAGAGAGAAGCCTGGATCACAGAAGAGGGACCCAAGAAGAGGGGGATTTGGCCTGCTCTATGCAAATCCACCGCAACAAAGCAGGTAAGTATAACATGTTTATTATTTTTATAGAAAAAAAACCAAGACTTTAGTATCACTTTAATGATGTTTCTTTTTACACGGACCGGTTGGAGCTCAACATGTGTATAAAGCAGAGAGTTGGTGAGTCTGGACCCATTGTGGTTGGGGCACAGCGCACATGGAGTAAATTTAAGTGGAATAGCACTGCACTGTCACTAAAAGAGCACTGCCATCGATCATTAGAGGATGTGATTGATCTATACACCATCAATTTTGCAATGAAAACTTTGCACTTGCTTATCACAATAGACTTTCTTGTTTGAATGTAGGACCAAGCCTATTTCTGACATTTGTTGTTTACAAGTTAAAATCAGTAATTTTTGCTAGAAAATAACTTAGAACCCTCAAACATTATATTTATAGATCTATATATATAGATCTATATATAGATCTATATATAGATCTATATATATCTATATATATGTATTTTAGCAGAGGCCCTAGAGAATAAAATGGAGATTGTTGCAATACTTTATGTCACCCCGTATTTGCGCAGCGGTCTTACAAGCGCAATTTCTTGGGAAAAAAATACACTTTTTTAAAATAAAAAATAAGAAAACAGTAAAGTGTGCCCAATTTTTTTGTATAATGTGAAAGATGATGTTAAACTGAGTAGATTGATATCCAACATGTCATGCTTTAAAATTGTGCACACTTGTGGAATGGCGACAAACTACGATATATAAAAATCTCCATAGGTGACACTTTACATTTTTTTACAGGTTACCTGTTTAGAGCAACAGAGGAGATCTAGTGCTAGAATTCTTGCTCTCGCTCCAACGATTGAGGCGATACCTCACATGTGTGGTTTGAACACCATTTACATATGTGGGTATGACTTGCGTATGTGTTCGCTTCTGTGCGCAAGCTCAGAGGGACAGGACGCTTAATTTTTTTTCCCTTATTTACTTTACTTTTTATTTTTACACTGTCCCTTTCATTAATTTTTTTTTAATCACTTTTATTCCTATTACAAGGAATGTAAACATCCCTAGTAATAGAAATAAGCAGGACAGGGCCGCTTTAGGTGAGATCTAGGATGAAAAAGACCTCAGATCTCACATTTACACTTAAAAGCAATAAAAAAAAAAAGTAATTTAAAAGTAAAAAAAAAATGGGCCCTTAAAGGCCAAGGGGCGGAAGTGACATTTGACGTCGCTCTGGTCCTCCAAAGGTATGGAGTTAAGTGGGGGCCATCTTGCCCTCTCTCAGCTTCCTGCCCATCACTACACCAGATCGGATAGTTTCTGCCGCTGCGGATCTCTCCGGTAAGCGGCGGAAGTGACCGAGAAACGAACCGCCACCAATAAAAGTGATTTTGTGGCGAATCCGCTGCTGGAATCACTTTTACTATAAAACTATACCGGGGTTTATGGCAGCTAGTCAAATTAGAGACGTATATACACATTGGGCATTCCAGAAGTGGGAGTCACAGATTGCAATTTATTTCGGGCACTGGCACTTTTTGGCACATTTTACTTGAATGAAACTTGGATTAAACATTTTATATATTTAATACCTTCATTACTTATTTAGGCTGTTTTTGTTTGTGGATATATCCAGCACATGTAGATGTAAAAAAGAGTAGCACAATTTATGCCATTTGTCGCTAACCTACTTTTCCTGACTACAGTAAGTTCACTTTTTAAACTTTTAAAAATATTATTTTTCTTTATTCTTATCCGAAAATTATTACTTCATAGAATGTCTTTGTCTACTACATTAGGGTGTGATCTTGATCGCGGTTTTTAAAAAGTTTAACAAAAATACAAGTTAAAAATAGAGTGTCATTGACATAAAATGCTCTGACAGTAATTGATAGAGTATGGAGCCGGGAAGGCATCTACTGACAGCCAATTAGTAGATACTGATTTTGAATTCTTTCTCCCAGCTCCATCTAATGTAATCTGTGCATAAAGTCCAATTTTAACAAACTTAATGAACAAGTCATGGATTGAGTTACTTTTCTCGACCATGACAGAACATGAGGATAAACTGAAAATATATCACTATGATTCTTCATAAAATATTTTTGGAAAGGGTCTAAACAACGATGAAGGTCAGGAAAGTCAGGAATGTATTGCTAAAATTTCTATATCTATAAAAAGTTCATTATTTTTATTTATCTATAAGGGAATATATTTCTGTAATGTTATAAAGTGAACATGTAGGCAGATATAAATTAAATCAATTTATTTCAGTTAGGAAATAATTTTTGAATATTAAATGTATTTTTAAATGATACCTCACTTTGTACAAGCTAATGGAAACTCGCTACCAACTGGGAGAAAATATACATTCTATGGAAAGAATTGGTAGAGACTAAAGCCAGCTCTAGAGGTCAAGAAGACAGCTGTGCTAAGCACAGGGAATCCGACAACCAGGCTTTCTTCTCCAGATATCCCCTTGGCAGATGGAATTGACTCTCACATCTAAACACTCTACTTGCACCTCACGTCTTGACTTTGTGGCCAAAAGTATAAGCTAGATCTTCAGTAAAAAAAAACATTTTAGGTTGACAAAAAGGAAAAGGTCAAGTTCTACCAAGTTTCTAATACTGTCTGTGTCTATATTTAGGAGATGCTCACTTTCTGTCCATATAGTAGTCACTGAGACAGGACATCTCCCTAATGGGGACAGCAATAAACACTTGGCAGATTTTTCAGCCCTTTATTACCCTGCTAGAGGGAAAAAGTGTTTTAATTATTGTGTGTGTTCCGATTTGGAATGACATCTACTCTGTTCTGCCCACAGAAGGAAACTCCCCAAATGGGAGGCAATATGCCAGTTTCTCACTATATGGTCCTAAAATGCAACTGTGGTCAAATCAAAAATCCAGGCAAGTAGACAGGAAAAAAGGAAATGCAGCTCACAAACACTCTTGCTCTGGAATGACACCGCCCTAGTAAGAACTGGTTCCAGGTGCTGGCTTTGCTGGTTTGCAGTAAGGTAGAAAGAAATCCTGGATAGCCACACTCTGGGATAAGGACATCTTTATTTCAATAAAATTCAACAATACAGTCAATTTCAGAGTCGTACAGGGTGGTAGACTGCTAACGCATTTCACATCATTTGGATGCTTATTGGTAGCTAGACAGGGATAGTAGTAGTGTGGTATAAATAGAAAAGTGAAAAATGTAATAGAGGGGGGGTGGGGTATACATGCCGGTAAAACAACCAATCACCGCGCTGCATAGCAAACCCACCCTCTCAGTGTGATTAAAACAATACTGATCCCATTAAAAAACTGCACATGCTAAAAGAGGAGAGAAAACATCCATTGTTAACCTAACAAAAATGCATAAATAAAAATATAAGTAGACAAAACTGTCATGCCAATAAAAATCAGCACGAGCTCATAAAAAAATAACTGGAAAAAAAAAAAAATAAAAGAGAAAAGAAAAAGGTAGGTATTGGATGCTAAAACCCTCCATAGCAGGTGAAGCCGCAACAATAGAACAAACTTGAGCCTCCATGGGCGCGAAGTTCTCACCATCCCTGGCCAACCTTTACATGGGGTGGTGGGAAAGGCTCCGCATTTTTGGGCATGACAGTCCCCGCCGATTAGATACAGTGTTTTACTGTAGGTATATAGATGACCTGTTATTCATTGTGTCTGACCCACTGGTTGAAATTGATAATTGGCTTCTTTACTTAAATGATAACTTAAATTTAAAATTCACGGGTAAAATGGACCCAATTTCTATTGAGTTTCTGGATGTTCTCTTCACATCGGATGGTCCTGAGGTCACTTCTAACCTATACAGAAAACCCAGTGCGGGTAACACACTCCTTAGGGCCAATTCTAATCATCCTGGACATACTATTAGGAATATCCCACATGGACAGTTCCTAAGGCTGAGGAGAATCTGCAGTAAGGAGAGTGATTTTGATAGGGAAGCTATCTCTATGTCCTCTAGGTTTATGGACAGAGGATATTCTCCAGCTACCATGAATAAATGTCTGTCCATAGCCAAAAAGACACCCCGTCACCAGCTCCTTGTGGATAAGATTAAAGACAGGGAGGATCCTAGGTCCCACAAGGGACCATCCTTTATTCCCACCTTCTCCACACCCTATAGTGTGGAATTCAACAAGATACAAAAAATTGTCACTAAGTATCTCCCGGTCCTGTCCAATGATCCCATCTACTCCAAAGTTTTGGCTAAGGGTATCCGCAGTGTCTCTAGAAAAGCACCATCCCTTGGTAACCTTCTATCACCCAGCCTCTTTTCCAGCAAAAAACAAATCTAAAAATTGGTTATCATTTCAGGGCACTTTTAAGTGCGGTGCTCGTAACTGTAACTATTGTCCATTTGTTAAGGGTGGAGACGTGGTGACATCAATGTCCACAGGAAAGTCCCATAAAATGAACTCTTTTGTTAATTGTAACACACGTTATGTAATATACGTTATTACATGCACTACATGTTCCATCCAATATGTAGGGAGAACTACACACAGGCTGAAAGAAAGGTTGTACGACCATCTCTACGACATTGACAAGGACCATGCCACAAACGTTGCACGTCATTGGAACGAAGTCCATCAGAAGGACACGTCTTGCCTTGTTATACAAGGCATTGACAAAATTAGGACACCAACGAGGGGGGGGGGTGACAAAATTAGAATCTTATGCAGACGTGAAGTCCAATAAATTTTCTCTCTCAACACTAGACGACCCCTAGGGCTCAATTTCGAGTGGGATGTGTCACATTTTTATGAATAACCGTACATGCGTCCTGCGTCTTCGCATACATATAAATACTTTACCTGTAGTTTTTGTTATCCATACCCTCAGTAGTCCACTATCTGGGATTTTACCAACATTAATCAGTTCCCCTAAATTTGTTATCATTAGAAAGTTGCATCAGCCTGCTTATGCATTGTCTACAATTTACTATGTTTCATTGATATTTACATTATACATTTTTTACTGTTGATAGATTAGATATCCGGTTTTCAAAAACTCATATATTCTGCAACTGTGGTCAAGCTATAGATATTTAAGCATGCTTTCACTTTGAAAATCAATTGCCCCACAGTACCTGCAGCTACAGAGGTCAGCATTGGCCACAGAGGTATGGCGCTGATTGATGGGAAAAATAGCAACACTTATCACTGGTTCTTCACCAGAACATCTCCGTTATGTAAAATGAAGATTTGTTGAGCAATCACCATAGTCAGCAAGTTAACATACTATCATGACCTCATTATTTTCATAGGTAAATTTTCACAAGAAAAAAATGAACAGATGAAGAAACGAAAGCCTGCAACACTGAAAATTCCATCTGTAATCTTTATTAAGTCATGACCAGGTTAAAATGACCACTGACGGGTTTTAGCACAAGCCTTGTTCACAGCATTATCAAAAAGTAACAAACACAACATATATATATATATACACACATCAAATAAAAAGATAATGTAGTCCACTCCCACCAATCAAGTGATGTCATTAATTGGAACAAACAAGAAACACCACTGCAGGTCTGCATAACAAGGCAAGACGTGTCCTTCTGATGGACTTCGTTCCAATGACGTGCAACGTTTGTGGCATGGTCCTTGTCAATGTCGTAGCCCATATCATAACTCATAACAACCCATAATCATTTTTTTCTTTAAATATACTGGATGAAAAATGGATCTAAAGAAAAGGAGACATAGTAAATTTGGAATAAATACGAAAGCTAATATATATTTTAAGATGTAAAATAGCGAAAATATGTTTCTACCGAAGGAAAAGGTCTATATCATATTTAAAGTTCACACCCAGTGGTATTCTAGCATGGAGATTAAAAATCCACCAGACTTCTTGTTCGAGAAGCCTGTGGTGTAAATCTCTGCCCCGGGGTGGATTTCTAACCTTTTCTAACCCATAAAAGGCAAAAGTTGACTTATTGCCTGAATGTTGGTGTTTATAATGTTTAGATACGTTAGATCAGATGAGTAGGTGTCAGATAAGGGTACTCACCGAGGCCTGAGATGCTGAGAGCGGTAACCTCTTGCGACTAAGCGCACTCCACTCCTGGAGATGGTACAGGGGGTGAAGGGCACAAAGAGGCACGAGTCACCAGCAGGCTGGGCAGGTCTTGCGTGAAGGTCACCGGCAAGGAGAGAGCTGTGCAGGACTAGAAGATGCTGAAGTTCAGGAAGGAGGATAAACAGCTGATCCAACAACAGGCCGGGGGTCAAACACCGTTGACTAGTAAGAGTCTCTAGATAGGCAAAACAGTCTAGTGCAAGGACTGTCAGCAGGCTGATGACTAGTACTGAAGATTGATAGCAAAAAGTCTGTAGGCAGGCCAAAGGGTCAAACACAGGTGACTGGAAGCAAAGGCTGTGAGTAAGCCAGGGGTCGAGCACTGAAGACAATAGCAAAGTCCAGGAGCAGGCTGAGGGTCAATCACTGGAGACAGGAAGCAATATCCATAGACAGGCCCGAGGGTCAAACACAGTAAGCAAGTAGGCCAGTGGGAGGCTCATGTTGTGCTCGCTATTGCGTACGCGCGTTCGCCATTACGCTGAATCGCGCACGTGCATTAGCCGCTTCGCTGAATTGCACACAAACATTAGCCGTTTAGCTTAATTGCGCACGCGCATTAGCCGTTTCACTGTATTGTGCCCAGGGATGCATCGGAGTGCCGCTCTACCGAGCATGTGTGAAGGAAGGCAGCGATATTGGCGAGACTGGTACTTGCCTCTTTCCTGACAGTAGGGTCCACCATGATAATGCTCTAATATTTCTAGTTTATTCCAATTAATGACTTCACTAGATTGATGGGAGTGGACTACATTATCTTTTTATTTGATGTGTATATATATATATATATATATATATATATATATATATATATATATATATATATATATATATATATATATATATATATGTTGTTTGTTATTTTTGATAATGCTGTGAACAAGGCTTGTGTTGAAATGCGTTAGTGTCATTTTAACAAGGTCAAGAAATTGTAGAGGTAAATGCCCCAGGGATTGTACAGGCAAGGGAGGGTGAACCAGACTTTAAAGGGGTAACATTGTATTAAAAAAAAAAAGTACAAAATGTATTGGGTATAAGTAAACATGAAGTAGATACACAATTATATATACCCAAAAACAATTGTTGGATACAAACAATAAACAGCAGCTACATTCTGGAGCACACAGATGATCACCAAGGAGATCAATTGGTTTGTGAGGTCACAAAAGTCCCAACATGATTCAGAATATGGGTGTAAATACTCAATTCCTTCCTCAGGGGTTATATTAAAGTAAGCTGTTTGTTCTATCAACAGAAAAATATGTGTAAGAAATACAAAATGATGAATGATAAACAAATAAATATGTAGAAACACAGTAGTTGAACAGCAAGGCATATAGTGACAGGCAATAGAGATGATTGGTACTCACAAAGTTTGTGTCCTTTAAAATATAATGCACATCAGAATTCACCAGTAGTAGGGGCTTTCATCTCTAGACCTGCTCAGTCGTACAGAGAGGGGAGCTCCAGGGTTCATAGGTGAGGCTTATAAGTATATGCCACACAACACTAAGTTTCAAAATCCCCATAACAGAACATATAAAGTGTAATATATAAAGAATCAGATCAAAGCTCACAGGGATCAACCAAACAGATGGGAAGACAGATCTAGCACAAAAAAAAATATTAAATAATGTAAGATCAGTGGGAAGGCACAACAAGCCACAAAATGCAAGAGTATAAAACTGAAGGTATAGATATAAATCAGCATGTCATATCATAGCATATAAGCAGGCTCATCACCGTGGACATGGCACAGCACAATATTTAAAATATTAACTGCGAAACATGTGGGCAAAAGGACAGCATGGTCGCAGAGGCAGTAGGAAATAAAAAGTGTGAGGTCCAAACGATTGCTTACCTCTGTATATTGTTTTATGTGGATCGCTGGTGTAAAGCACAGTGTGATCCTGGCTGTGCAGCAACTGAATGGCATACTTACCTGGCTTATAAGTGAACAGGGAGGGAAGAACCGTAGTGTAACCGCCCATCAATGAGGGCAAATGTCCAATGGATGAGGCTGAAAGGTGTCAGGTGGGGGCGTGGCTTGGCGCGCAGCAGAGATGGACGCCTAATTCAGGAGCTCCGGTGGATTAGCAGCCTGAGCCCGTCTCCTAGTGCCGACAGCACCTCATAATGAGCAGAAGGAATCTGGGAACACCCCGCACCAGATCTCGCCGTTCAGCGGCGGCTTACAAGGGAAGGAACATATCCGATTTACTTAGAAACCTCTCAGCGGAACGGACCAGCAGGCCGGGATCCAAGATGGCGACGCCACATGCGGAGGAGGATTTCAGCGAGGACTCGCAATCCACGGCGGATGGAACTGGTAGGAACACTCCTCACCCTGACCTGCCGCTCACATACGCTGGCATGTCAGGCTTTGCAGCTGACATTAAAGCCACTTTCTCTGCGGCCATCACTGACTTAAAGTCCAGCATGATTATATTAACAGATAAGATGGCCACGGCGGAAGCTGCAGGCAGAAGCAGAGACATGGCAATCCATCGTTTAGAGAAAGTTACCTCTACACAAGCCCAACATCTCATTGAGATAAATAAGCATTTAGAGGACTTGGATAACAGAGGGAGGAGGAACAATATAAGGGTGAGGGGGATCCCCGAATCAGTGGAAGCTGAACAAATACTCCCAGCCCTGCAAAGAGTCTTTAACAGCCTATTAGATAGGCCCGAGGACACAGCAATAGATTTAGTGAGAGCCCACAGAGCTCTCAGAGCGAGAGGCCCTGATACAATGCCACCCCGAGATATCATCTGCTGCTTACAAAGCTTTTCCCTAAAAGAAGATATAATGCGCAGAGCACGCAGAAACGACCAAATCATCTTTAACGGCGAGACTATTATGCTTTTTCATGATCTCTCCCAGATAACTCTAAAAAATCGCAGAGCATTGCGACCTCTTCTCGACAAACTTAGAGAAAAAGAAATTCGCTACACATGGCGCTTCCCATTTGCACTTCTGGTGAATCATAATGGGAGACAACATACCCTAAGATCCCCTGAGGACCTACCAGATTTCTGTCATGCACTGCAAATAGATCTCATAGAATTACCAGAATGGTACCAGGAGTTCCTATTGCCTCCTCGGGAGAACACACAAACAAGATCACCACTTACTTCTCCGGACAAGCGACATTCAAAGAAAATGAAACCGTCACGACCAGGCGGCTCTCAAGCAGGTACACCAAACAACAGACCACATTCTTCCAGAGGAATGGAGGATTTTTGAGGATCTCTTTCCATATGGGATTTATAACAGGATGGCTCAGATGAGAAAGACATTCCATTCACTCCAAACCCAATTCAACTTTGGATATGCCTCATAGACCCACCTAACGAAGATCAAGATAAGTCATCGCAGAGCAGTCTTCACAAAGACTTCCGAACTTGACAGGAGACAGGCTCCTTTATAAAGGAAGATCCAAGGAGTTGTTTAGTTTTAAAGATGTTGATTGGACTGGATAGTCCTAAGCTGTTTGGGTTAAATAATTTGACAAACTCATATAAGGTTTATAAAGGTTGATAAGGAAACTAAAACTGATGCAGAGCCATTAGTACTAACATTATTAAGGAAATCCTCTCCTTGCACGTTTGTACGTGGAAGGGATGGGAGACAAGCTCCATTTAAAGGAGACCCCATGATTTCCACATAACAGGTTGTTCCTCTTCACAAAATAAGGTTAATAATATTATTATTATTATTAAGGTTAAGTTCTCTGTTCAAGTCTATCTACTCAAGAGTAGAAACCACAGTTCCCTTTTTCAGGGGGAGGAGGAGGGGAAAGGAAAAACTTTCTCTCTCCTTTTTCTCCCTTAGGCACTAGGTGACCAACACAAATATAGCCTACTTACACAGGCGGCTACCGGTTTCAGCCCTAATATTTAGTGTTGTTTTATTGTTACAGTTAAATCCACATCTCTAAAAAGCTGGGCAGTCATCCACTGCTCCCAACAAGTGCTCTCTAGCAGGAGGGATTCTCCTACTGGATAGCACTAATTTAAATTACTTCCTTGGACCATTTTGGTTTCAGGGAGAAGACAGTATATCTCACTCCTCTTTTCAACTCTTTCTCATTCTTATTCTCACCTCTCCTCTTTGAGCACATTTTATTTACTTCCCACTTTGTTTTGGTCTTTGTTTTCCCTTTTATTTTCCCCATTTCTCCTCTTAATTTCTCCCTTTAATATTATTTATTTCTCATATATTTTTTTTTTATTTACCTAAGAATCGAAAAGTGTATTGATTATTTACAATCTATAGCTAAAATACTAATAGTCATTAAGCTTTGTTTCCAGATCTTGGGCTGACGGCTCTCCTTGAATCCATAAGATGTCGTACTCATCTCTAGGACACGCCCCCACAGTGATTTCCCATAATATGAATGGTCTAAACATTCCTGAAAAACGCTCTACCCTACTAAGAGAGCTCAAAAAAGGTAGGCCCAAGTTTGTTTTTTTACAAGAAACTCATTTCCAGACTGATAAGGTCCCCAAAATGACGGATACCTTTTTCACACAAATTTACCATGCCACAAACAGTACGGCCAAATCTAAGGGAGTTTCTATACTTATTAGTAGAGATGCTGCCTTTGAAGTCACTGATAAAATGGTGGATCCGGAAGGCAGGTTCCTATTCCTTAAGGGAAACTGTTCAGGCACCCCCATGACTTTAGCTAATGTTTATTTTCCTAACACAGCACATGCAACATTCTGTAAACGCATTCATGACAAACTTCGAGACTTCAGTACAGGATGTCTTATTCTCGGAGGAGACTTTAATGTACCATTAAATCCTTTAACTGACACCTCAACCGGCAAAACTTATATCACTTACAAGATCCTTAAAAGGATTAAAACACTACTCAACTCTCTACAATTAGTCGATTCCTGGAGATTTGTGCATCCTAATGATAAAGATTATACTTTCTATTCATTCCCACACAACAGATACTCCAGAATAGATTATATTTTTATCACACAAAAAGACCTTGACAGAATTTCGGAAGCAAAGATAGGAATTCAAACGATAACAGATCACGCCCCTACATCACTATCCCTAAATCTATTTGACTCTACATCAAAACCCAATCAATGGAGATTGAACTCAGCTCTATTGACAGATCCAGTCTGGCTACCGCAGATAACTAAGGCACTGAAAGAGTACTTTACACACAACAACACACCTGAAGTAAACCCCTTGACAATCTGGGAGGCACACAAATGTACAATCAGAGGCGAGCTCATTCGAGCAGGCTCACAACGTAAAAAAGAAAGAGATACACAAATAACACAATTGACAGGGAAAATCCGAAGGTTAGAAACATTACACAAACAATCACTAACAGAACAATCAGCAATAGAATTATTAGAAACAAGGAAGGCACTGCAACAGATTTATGACACTAAGTCCAAAAGATTTTTATTCTTCCGGAAAAAAATTTATTATGAACACGGTAATAAAACAGGCAAATTTCTGGCGAGAGCCCTGAAATCCACTAGAGCACAACACAATATTGCAGGCATTAGATCAAAAGAAGGAAAAATAGACATTACCACCAAACAAATCGCACGCAACTTTCATGAATATTACACGACCCTTTATAACCTACCCACTTCACAAACACCCAATAAATCACAGGAATCAAGACAACAAAGTATTCAAAAATATCTTAGAGAATCCAAATTACCCATCCTGACAGCAGAAGACATATCCCAACTAGAAAAACCCATTGAAGCTACAGAACTACAACAGACAATCAAAGACCTTAAACCAGGGAAAAGCCCAGGCCCAGACGGTTTTACAGCCATTTATTATAAAACATTTCAGACCACCCTACTAAGACCACTACTAAGAGCTCTGAACTATATGTCACAACCCAGAGAGATCCCACCAAGCTTTCTGGCAGCTCACATCACAATTCTCCCCAAGCCACATAAAGATCCAGCAGAATGCGCTAGCTATAGACCAATCTCACTTCTGAACTTAGATGTGAAATTGATGTCAAAAATCATAGCTAATAGGTTAAAACCTTTGCTACACAATCTGATAGGCACCGAACAGGCAGGATTCATGCCCGGCAGAGAAACAAGAGACAATGTCATCAAAACGCTCAACTTGATTCATGCAACTAGGAAGGAAAATATCGAGGGCCTTCTCCTGTCCACAGATGCGGAGAAGGCCTTCGATCGAGTGGCTTGGGACTTTATGCTGGAAACCTGCAAATATATTGGCTTGGGAAGTCACATGATGACGTGGATCTCCTCTCTCTATTACAATCCCACGGCTCAACTCAAAATAAATGGTTCGCTTTCAGAAACAGTTAAGATTAGAAATGGCACGAGACAGGGCTGCCCTCTCTCGCCAATTTTATTTATTTTAACACTAGAGCCATTCATTAGACGGATTGTGGCAGAGAGAGCAATAAATGGTTTTAAAATAGCTGGAAGAGAGTTCAAAGTGGCAGCTTATGCGGATGATCTATTATTTTTTATAGCCAACCCCCATATCTCACTCCCTACCTTATTAAAAGAATTCTCTTTATTTGGCCATCTCTCCAACCTAAAAATTAATTACTCCAAGTCCGAAGCAATGAACATTAGCATACCCATGAATAAATTAGAAGCTATCAAATCCAACTGCCCCTTTAAATGGGAAAACTCAGCTCTAAAATATCTGGGGGTATGGCTGACCCCTCAGATCTCCCAAATTTATGAACGCAATTTCATCCCGTTATTAAAGTCAATTAGCTCAGACCTCCAAACCTGGCACACAAAAAGTTTTTCGTGGTTTGGACGCATTGCTATATGCAAAATGACTGTACTACCTAGAGTATTATACTTATTTAGAAACCTGCCAATCAAAGTATCCCAAAGTTTTTTTAAAGCTTTAAATACAATCCAAATGAAGTTTATATGGGCCCACAAAAAACCCAGAATTCGCTGCACAATACTCACACAACCGAAGGAGAAAGGGGGGATGGGAATCCCAGACTTCCGCGCGTACTACTCAGCAGCACACGTCACTAGGATAGTAGACTGGCACTGTCATCACAAAACTAAAGATTGGGTAGAACTAGAAGAGGCATTGAGCCAGACCCCAATTAGGTTCTCACCATGGATCCCATGGACTAGCCTTTCAACCGATATGAAGTCTCACCCCCTCATAGGCACCACGCTCACAATTTTTCATAAACTAACCAATCTCACAAATTTCTCCTCCCACTTAAGCCCACTCACGCCACTACAAGACAACCCTAACTTCACACCAGGCATCAAGAACAGCTTACTCCGATCCACAAACACAAACAGAACACTACTAGCCAAGGACTTCTTCCATAACAAAGATTTCAGAGATTATACCGATCTAAAAACGGTAAATAACATTCCAGACCTACCATTATGGACATACTTTCAGTGTCGAAGTTACCTAAACCAAACTAGGGATAGAAATAACTTCAATAGACCAATGACAGACTTAGAAGAGGCATGCCAGAAGGGAGAACCGATCCACAAAACGACATCTCTGATCTATAAATGGATACAAAATAGCAAAGGAGCGATAGATCACGGATTCAGGGAGAGCTGGTCAAAAGCACTAAAGATCTCATTGTCGGAGGATCAATGGAGAAAAGCATGCATTTTTGCCCACAAATGCTCACTGAGTACAAGAACTCAGGAAACAGCTTATAAACTGCTTACCCAGTGGTATGCCACACCGGCGAAACTGCACTCATGGTTTCCAGATCACCCTGACACATGCTGGCGATGCCAAAATGAAAAAGGAACACTGCTACATATTTGGTGGCAGTGTCCCATAATAGAACCTTATTGGTCAGAAATTAAGGAGATCATTCTCCACATCACTGAGACATCTTTAAAATTAGACGCAGCGGGTTGTCTCCTCCATGTCAACGATTTCTCCATAAAAAAATATAAACATTCACTCTCTAAACACTTGTTGAATGCTGCAAAAGCTTTGATTCCAATCCATTGGAATTCTACAAAGATACCAACTATTAAAGACTGGCTCAACAAGATCACAGAGATTCATGAGATGGAGGAGACAATAGCTCAGGCAGGAGAAAATGTTGAACGCTTCCATAAAACATGGAATCCCTGGATAACATTCAGATATTCTCAAAAATACTCAAACTTAATGAACCAAGTCTAAAACACCTAATCCTTAAAGTCAGACCAAACACAGACCATCTATTTCTAAAACAAATATTGACATTGACTACTTGCTTCGTAAAACCATGTGCTATAAATGACCCAAATACAGAAAAAGAATGTTTGGTATGGGATCTGAAGTCCCCTACCCATCTGAATGGGCTAATACTATAGATTGTTCCCTTTATTTTTATTTCTCATATCTTTTTATCACTTTCTAATTTTATACACTGATTAACACGTGACAAAACTTTGAGACACGATTAAAAATGCACTTAACATGAAAGCATAAGTCTCTTAACTGAAATAATTGAATAATTTAGGCTGAATGAATCAATGTTGAATTACTGATATACTGTGCGCATATTTCTTTTTCTTTCTGTTTATGATGGAGCTGCGACTCCATAGTTGCAATAATTTGACTTCAATAAACTTTGATGTTAAAAAAAAAAAGAAAGGTGTCAGGTGAAAGAAGAGTCCATCAAAACGATGAACCCAAACGATCACCTGTGCACTGAGTGTGCCTAAAAACCTGTCTTCCTGGTGATCCCTGGCTTGCGCAGAGTCGGGCGTCACCGTGTCATAAGGCGCAATGTCAGACATCGACAAAGCCGCCGACACAACAAATGGGTGGCATGTACAGGTCAGGTGGAGAAAAATAAACCGCGTATGCGCAAAACGGCGTACACACCATCTCCCAGAGACGCAAATGTACTGGAGCCCAAATAGGGGATGTCCTGAGATGCAACTAAGCATAAGGGGGCCCCCGTGTGCCGGGGAGCCTCTTTGGGCTACAGTACATTTGCGCCATTTCGCGCATGCGTGGTTGGTTTTTCTCCACCTGACCTGTACTTGCGCCCATTCGTTGTGTCGGCGGCTTTGTCAACGTCTAAAGTCATCGCACCTTATTACGTGGTGACACCGGATGCAGCGCAAGCCGGGAGATCACCAGGAAGACAGGTTTTAGGCACACTCAGTGCACAGGTGAACATTTGGGTTCATAGTTTTGATGGACTTTTCATTCACCTGACACCTATCAGCCTCAAACATTGGACATTTGCCCTCATTGATGGGCGGTTACATTACGGTTCTCCCCTCCCTGTTCACATTTATAAGCAGGTAAGTATGCCATTCAGTTGCTGCACAGCCAGGATCACACTGTGCTTTACACCAGCGATCCACATAAAACGATATACAGAGGTGAGCAATCGTTTGGATATTGCACTTTTTATTTCATATTGCCTCTGCGAACATGCTGTCATTTTGCCCGCATGTTTTGCAGTTAATATTTTAAATATTGTGCTGTGCCATGTCCACTGTGATGAGCCTACTTATATGCTTTGATATGACATACTGATTTATATCTATACCTTCAGTTTTATACTCTTGCATTTTATGGCTTGGTGTGCCATCCCACTGATCTTACATTATTTAATATTGTTTGTGCTAGATCTGTCTTCCCATCTGTTTGGTTGATCCTTATGAGCTTTGATGTGATTTTTGGCGACAGGGACGCTGCATGTTCCAACCATATATATATATTACACTTTATATGTTCTGTTATGGGGATTCTGACACTTACAGTGTTGTGTGGCATATACCTATAAGCCTCACGTATGAACCCCAGAGCTCCCCTCTCTGTGCGACTGAGCAGGTCTAGAGATGAAAACCCCTTCCATCGGTGAATTCTGGTGTTCATTATATTTTAAAGGACTTGAACTTTGTGAGTACCAATCATCTCTATTGCCCTGTTACTATATGCCTTGCTGTTTAACTACTGTGTTTCTACATATATATTTGTTTATCATTCATCATTTTGTATTTCTTACACATATTTTTCTGTTCATGGAACAAGCAGCTTGCTTCAATTTAACCCCGAGGAAGGAATTGAGTATTTACACCCATATTCCAAAACAAGTTGGGACCACACACTTTTGTGACCACACAATCCAATTGATCTCATTGGTGATCATCTGTGTGCTCCAGAATGCAGCTGCTGGGGGGGGTTGGTGGGGGGGGGGGGTGGGGGGTGGAGTGGGAGAGGGGTTGTAAAATTATTCTTAAGAGAAATTAAAATGCACATAGCACCTGGGGGGGCAGCTAGGGGGGAAGGGGGGAGGGGGATGAAGGATTAAGCACATGTGTGGTAAATCTAAACACTATGAGAAAGGGGATATTTAGAACGTTCACTGTAATGGAATATAATAGTATGAAAACCCTATGGGCTATAAAGTACGGGGGGTAACTAAGGGAACACGTTTTCTTCTTTTTCTTTTTTTCTCTTTCTCCTTTCTATGTGTAGTGCACAATATGGTATTAATAGAGGATTTTCATTTTAGCTATCTTATGGGTTCTCTGGGAGTTATAATGGGTAAGAAGGTGTTACTTTCTGGCACAGGACAATGTACCAAGTTTAAGGTGCCCATTATTTTTGGTTTCTTAGAGGCCAGTTCTTGCCTGTCGCTTGTTTGATGCAGTCTAAGGTCCTTAAAATAGGCTCCTGGAACATTCGGGGGATGGGGAACCCAAATAAGAGGGCTGCCATTTTTTCGTTACTGGAGTTAGGGGGGGTGGGTTTGGTCTGCCTACAGGAGACACACCTTACAAAGGATACGTTGATTCGTCTACCAAGTAGGAGGTTTCAGGCCCAATACCACTCGGTTTACTCCTCTTACTCTAGGGGGGTGAGTATATTGGTAACAAGAAGTGTGATGTTCTCCTGTAGGCAGACCAGGATAGATAGCTTGGGTCGCTATGTTTTTTATTATATTGCTCTATTGAAAATAGAATGTATGTCATTGCCAACATTTATATCCCCCCACCTTTTAAATTGGAAGTGTTATACAACCTGTTGGAGTTTATGTTAGATAAAACAGACACCCCGGTGATAGTATTAGGGGACTTTAACGAGGTGCTGAATAGAGAGCTGGACAATTACCCGTCGAGAGTCCAAGCAGACAGTGTAGCAGGGGGCCGGTTGGGCCAATTCCTAGAGGAGGCAGGTCTACTGGATATATGGAGGGCTCGGAACCCTGGAGTAAGGCAGTATTATTGCTTTTCTGCCTCCCACTCCACCTTTTCCAGGATTGATATGACCCTGGGGAACGTGGAGGCAGTACCATTAATAAAGGATGTAGTATATTATCCAAGAGGGATCTCGGATCACTCCCTGATGGTGGCTTCAGTGGGCATAGGGGTCAGGGAGGCTAGAGGGTTTTGGAAGCTAAGTTCATATTGGTTGGAGTTAATGGGGGAACCAGAGAGGATAATAACAAAGTTAGAAGACTTCTTAAAAGCTAATGAAGGCTCAACTACAGTGGGTGTACAATGGGACACATTGAAGGCATTCCTCAGGGGTATCCTGATCCAGGGGGTGGCAGGAATTAAAAAGAGGGCAAGGGAGTGGGAGGAAGGAATCAGGAGGGAACTGGAGGTGGCAGAGAAGCAATTTATAGAAGATCCTACTCCAGAGAAGCAGAAATGGTGGGAGGAAAAACAGGAGATCTATAGAGCAGCAGTCCTGAAGAGGGGTGAAAACAAGCAACTTTTCCAGAAACAACGGACCTTTGGGGAAGGTGAAAGTGTGGGACGTATGTTGGCCTACCTGGTAAAAACCAACTCCTCCTCCTCGATGATCCCGGCAATTAGGACTCCAAAGGGCGAGATATCCTCTCAGAGTCTAGAAATCACAGGCGTATTCGAGAAGTATTACGAGAAGCTGTACAGGTCACAAGGGATCGTCGAGGAGAAGGACATGGAAAGTTTTTTTAAGGATATAAGGGTCCCGATGGTTACTGAAGAGGATAGAGAGGGTATAGATGTGCCAATTACCCTAGCTGAAGTGCAACAAGCTGTAAATGGGATGGCAAACCAAAAATCTCCAGGACCGGATGGTCTCCCGGTAGAAACCTATAAGCAGTATGGGAAGATCCTCCTGCCAGAATTACTGAAAACACTGAACTGGGCTCTACAGGGAGGGTGTTTGCCTGTTTCAATGACCGAAACGGATAATATCCTGCTTCATAAAGAAGGGGGTGACCCACTGGACCCGTCGGCATACAGGCCTATATCCCTGTTGTGTACAGACGCCAAGATCCTCGCAAGGGTGCTGGCTGCCAGGCTTAATAAAGTTATGCATAAACTTATCCACGTGGACCAAACAGGATTCATTTCTCATAGAACCACGAGCATGAACATCAGGAGGGTCTATATGAACCTTCAGACCCCGACAGAGAATATGGGATCAAGAGCAGTACTATCGCTGGACATAACCAAGGCCTTTGATAGTTTGGAGTGGCCCTATCTCTGGCGGGTGTTGGAGGAGTTCGGCCTGGGTCCTGTCTTTAGAAGGTGGATAAAAATATTGTATAGGGGCCCAAGCGCAAGGGTTAGGGTTAACAAAGACCTCTCAGGGAAAATATGCTTAGAGAGGGGAACAAGACAGGGGTGCCCCCTGTCCCCCCTGCTTTTTGCCCTTGCCATGGAGCCACTAGCAATCCATATAAGGTCCAGCTCAAAGATTGAGGGGTTCGTAAGAAGAATAGGAGAGGAGAGGATTGCCCTGTATGCTGACGATGTTTTATTGTTTTTGGGGGATACGGAAGGCTCTCTTAGGCAGGTAATGTTTGGCAATGTGTCGGGACTGGTGGTGAACTGGAGGAAGTCTGCACTATTGCCACTAGATACACCCAAGGGTCAGGACTTATCGGGAACTCCACACCTAAAAGTAGTTTCAATGATTCGTTATCTGGGTATAAATATGTCAAAAGATCCCAATCAGTACATTGTAGATAACATATTTCCATCACTGGGTAAATTTGAGCGTAAAATTGATATCTGGAGTCGGCTGCCCCTGTCCGTAGCAGGAAGGGGCAACTTAATTAAGATGGTCTGGTTGCCTCAATTGTTGTATCTGTTACACAATTCACCAGTGTGGGTGAATAAAAAGTGGTTTAAAAAGATAGATTTACTCTTTAGGGAACTGTTATGGAGGAGAGGGAAGGTCAGGATCAGCCTTCAGAACCTACAGCTGCAAGTTAAAGAAGGAGGAATAGCTCTCCCGCATCCGAGGTGCTACTTTTTGGTGGCACAGTTGCAGCATGTAGGGGGTGGATGTGCTGATAGAGGTTTGTTAACCCTGGAGGCACCCCACAAAACCGTAGTGGAGGCACTGGAGGCAGACTCGCTACCTGGTAGCGGTCCCACAACCAACTTAATAACAAAAGTTTGGAAAGCAACCAAGACCTTAATGGGATATGCCGGGTTTACAGAATTCGCTCCCCTCTGGCACAACAGAAACCTACAGGAGATTGTGGCTATGGGGGAATTTAAGGAATGGGTGAGGTGGGGTATAAATAGACTATCCCAACTGTACCGAGGGAACGTATTGAAAACCTTTGAGGATCTTCAAAGAGAATATAGTATCCCAAAACAAACATTTTTTAGGTATTTACAAATGAGAGCGGCTCTGGAGGTACAATTTAGGGTAGGTCCCCCAGCTTGGACAGATGCCGTACTGCTACAGAGAGTGATTAGACCCGGGAAGATGAAGGGTTTTATTTCCAGAATATACACGCAATTATGCAAGGAAGCCATCGTTAGATCAGAGCACCTCGGCTGCAGGGAGGGGTGGGAGAAGGATGTGGGAAAGTTAACTGATACACAATGGAGGGAAATTTTGGAGGTGGGGCAGGAGGTTTCAGTTTCACCTGCACAGAGACTCTCTCACCTAATGTTGCTATACAGAGCATACTACACCCCAAAAAAACTATTCCGCTTTGGTGTATGTCCCGACGCCAAATGCCCCAGGTGTGGGGAGGAGGGTGACCTGATACATATGGTGTGGAGGTGCCCTAAACTGGTACGGTACTGGTTGGGGGTTGTGAGCTCTATTGGAGACAAGTGGGGGATTTCTTTAGAGGCAGATGTCAGACTTTGCATTCTTGGATATAGGGTATGGAGCCTGGAGGAGGCAGCGGTTAAGATAGTGGTTCTGAGATGCTTATACCAAGCTCGGAAGCTTATTATGCAGAGATGGCAATCAGCCCTCCCCCCGGCAGTTGATGAGTGGGTTAAAACAATAAATGACGTAATATGGAAGGAGAGAGCCCTATATATCAGAAGAGGGAGCCTTAAAAAATTTAAAAAGATGTGGAACCCCTGGTTAGCAAGCATAGGGTGTCAGGAATAAAAAGGGAGGTCCTGGTTTAGGGTGGGACAAGAGCAAGGGGAAGATGGGAGGGTATGGGGGAAAATAACTACCTGTCATCCTAATGTACCATATGAGGCTAGCTGTTGGATAAGATATGTAGATGCAACAGGAGTGGGGGTGGAATGGCTGAGGGTCATACAGCCCCCCTTCTAGCAGAGTATGTATACATGAATTTGCGGATGTTTTAACAAGGTGTATGTAAAGTTAAGAAATGTCAATAAAGATTATTTAAGAAAAAAAAAAAAAAAGTCTGGTTCACCCTCACTTGCCCGCACAATCCCTGGGGCATTTACCTCTACAATTTCTTCTCTAATTGGGATGTGGCAAGGGTTTCCAGTGCGATACTCCCTGGTGGTTTCCCACTTTAGTCTTTTAACCTGGTCATGACTTAATAAAGATTACAGATGGAATTTCCAGTGGTGCCGGCTCTTTCGTTTCATCATTCTGGATACAGTTTTTGGATGTAGGAAGGACATCCTGAGCCTCGCAGCACCTGGATTTGGGTGTGCCATTTCTCAAACCCTTCACAGTGGGCTTCATAGATCAGAGCGGTGTTTACTTCCTGCTTGCTATCTTGTTTACCTTCACCTTTTACCTTCACTACACCACGCTCCGTGAAATACGGCACCCACCACATGTTTGTTTTACTTTAATCATTTGATTTGGACCATGTTATTTGTATGGTCAATAACATATACTGGAAATACAATATGGATCGAGGCATGAAAATATCGCAAGTTTATGCCAAGGACTCCATATAGGAAGAATCTACATGTATTTCTCTCTTCCAACAACTGAAGACAGCTTTAATTAAAGAAACCAGGATATGTTGGGAGGCAGAGGGTCTAAAGCAATATGTTGGGGAGTCTATGATCCCAAGGTGACTGAGAATAAAAAAAAAAACACCCTCAACATCTTACTCCAAGGAGTTTATGGTGGAATGGAATGGTGTTCTATCTAAATGTTCCCTTGATCTGTTGGGGTTATTTATTACACAGGAGGAGAAACTACTTGGTTCTATCAATGAGGAAACTGAGTCCATTTGAGAATCTCTCACAGCATACCAAGCCACTGAAGTGCATACAAAGCTTAACACAGGTCTTGCTGATTCTCTCAATGAGTTTGAACAGAGTTTAACTGGTTCCCGACTGGCTCATGCGGATATACTGTGGCACAATGGCTCTCCTGGGCAAAACCCCATATGGGTACGTTCTTCCTTTAAGAGCCGCCAGAGAGCGCACGGGTGCCCGCTGCACAGTGGGGGACCCGATGCGCGTGGCCGGCAGGCGCGATCACCGCCGGCCATGCGCAATCATGTGCACGAGAGCCAGCACGGGGATTTGTGTGTGTAAACACAAATCCCTGTTCTGTAAGGGGAGTTGAGACATATCATTTGTCACATCCCCATACAGTTAGAACATGCTGAGGGAACACACATTTAAACCCGTGATCGCCCCCTAGTGTTAACTCCTTCCCTACACAGTAATCAGTGCATATTTATAGCACTGATCGCTGTATAAATGTCAATGGTCCCAAAAAATGTGTCAACGTGTCCGATCTGTCCATCGCAATGTTGCAGTACTGCTAAAAATCGCAGATCACCGCTATTACTAGTAAAAAATAAATAATAAAAATGCAATAAATCTTTCCCATAGTTTGTAGACGCTATAACTTTTGCGCAAACCAATCAATATATGCTTATTATGTTTTTTTTTTTTACCAAAAATATGTAGAAGAATATATATTGGCCTAAACTGATGAAGAAATTTGTTTTTTAAAAAAAAAATGGGGGGATAAGTCTTTTTTTTGTTTATGGCGCAACAAATAAAAACTGCAGAGGTGATCAAATACCACCAAAAGAAAGCTTTGTGGGGAAAAAAGGACGCAAATTTTGTTTGGGTACAGCATGACCGCGCAATTGTCAGTTAAAGCGATGCAGTGCCAAATTGTAAAAAGTGCTCTGGTCAGGAAGGGGGTAATATCTTCCGGGGCTGAAATGTTTAATAGACAGCAAAAGACAAAAGTTTTTGAGGGACTTACTAGATTACCAAAGTGGCTTGATCTATACACGCAAACGGTCAGACAAACCTCAATCGATCCTCGAAAACAAAAGACACCATAGAAACAAAACAGAGGCATGGGGATTTCAGCTCACCGGAGCAATCAGACTCACAATCGGAAATCTCAGACACTATGGATGGAGGATTGTCTGTTACATCTCGTAGCTCTACATCATCTGTATTCTCTAAGCACATGGGTTGTGAGGTTTCATCCTCCTCTTCAAAAAACTGCCCAGTAGTGTCAAACAACAAATCAAAGGAAAAAAAAAAAAAACACGACAAGGACGACGGAGCCAGCAAAAGACAAAGCTACCCTCGCCAAATGAGGAACAAGAAATTTTAATGCAGGTGACAACAGACTTGAATTCTGGCAATGTAGCTAAGGTAGTCAATCTATCGCATGTCCAGCTCTCTAGCTTGTAAATGTCTCTCCTATCGAAAGGCCTTTCTTTTTCTCCTATGTTGCATTTTAACATTTGTAGAACTGAGTTCCACCCAAAAATGGAACTTCCGCTTTTAGTGTTGGTGACCCTCTGACATGCCACATTTGGCATGTAATTTTTTTTGGGGGGGAGCAGGTACCCTGCTCCCACTTCCTCCCCTGGCACCGCAGCGCCGGAAGCAAGATCACCTCTCCCCCCTCCCTCTCTGCAATCTTCTGGGACACGTCACAGGTCCCAGAAGATTGCCCGGCCATTTACAGTGTGACTCGCGCATGCGCAGTGCGCATTCGGCTGTGAAGCCACAGCCAGACGCCCACAGTTAGAAGCAAGGCTTCGTGTGCCCGCATTGCTGGACCGTGGGACAGGTAAGTGTCTGATTATTAAAAGTCAGCAGCTACACTTTTTGTAGCTGCTGACTTTAAATGGGTGGAATTCCGCTTTAAGGAAACATTTCCACACTGAGTCTAAGGGCTAAGGGCTTCCGCCTGTGTCTCCCCAGAATGACTCATTATTTATTTCTAATATATTTGATTTCCAGGACCTGGTTATACGGTAAACTCTGGAGAGTTTGCAGTTGGAATCAGTAGGTGAAATATATGGTATGGAGGACAGCAAATGTGTAAGTAGTAACAAGTAATTTTTACCTTGTACATACATGAAGTGCAGCTGTGGAGAAGTTTCAGACACCAGTGGAGCAAGATTTGGTCAAACTTAATGACAAGGTAGAAAAAAACTCTAATTTTTCTCATGACAATTTACCAAAATCAGAAAGGGCAGCAATAAAAATATATAAAACACAAGCCGATAAGGGTGGAGCAGCAGTGGTTTTAAATTCTGAGGCTTATAAAATTGAGGCTTTACGCCAACTCAATGATATGTCAACATATCGAATATTAAAGAATAACCCTGCCTCTGATTTTAAATCACAGCTGTCTCATCTCTTAGACACAGGGTAAGATATGGGAGTTCTGACATCAAAAATGCTTGAATATCTTTTTGTTGACAACCCAGTGGTCCCGGTCTTTCACCATTTGCCCAAATTACACAAGAACACTGCACCGATTCAGGGATGAGCAGGCACTGGTCTCTTTTTGAAAGGCTGGGCCACTGGGTTGATCAATATTTATAGCCTCTTGTCATTAGGTTACCAGGTAATATAAAAGACACTATAGCGGTTCTAGCTAGCACACAAAATATAATATGGCTGGATACTTTCAGTTGGATTGCAATGGATGTCAAATCCTTGTACTCCTGTATCCCTCATGAACTAGCATTAGAAGCGCTTAAATTTCACTTATATCATTACAGCTCATATAGCATGGAATTAAAAGAGCTCATTGTTCTAACGGTTGATTTTTTGCTCAAACATAATTTTTTCATTTTTGATAATGTTTTTTATCTGCAATGCAAAGGAGCGCAACGGGAGCCAAGTTTTCATCAAAGCAGACTGGGCGCACGACCGCACAAATGTCAGTTAAAGCGACGCAGTGCCGAATCGCAAAAAATGGCCTGGTCATTGAGCAGCCAAATCTTCCGGGGCTGAAGCGGTTAATTTCCACAACAGAGACATCCTGCAAGGATGTTATTCCACTGCATAGCTTGGTGTCATCTGCAAAGACTGAAATGGTACTTTTAATCCCAGACCCTATATCATTTATAAATATATTAAAAATTAAGGAACCCAACACTGAACCTTGGGGTACACCACTGATAGCCTTAGACCATTCAGAGTAAGAATCATTAACCACTAATCTGAATATGACCTTTTAATCAGTTTTCTATCCATTTACAAACTGATCTACAATCCATTTACCAGGCCTGTAGACTTAACCTTACACATTATCTGTGTGTGGGGAACTGTGTCAAACGCTTTTGCAAAATCCAAGTATATGACATCCACAGCCACCCCTCTGCCCAAAGTTTTACTTGCCTCCCCATGAAAAGAATTTAGGTTTGTTTGACAACTTCTATCTTTCATGAATCCATGCTGTCGGTTGTTTAACCACTTGCTTACTGGGCACTTAAACCTCCCTCCTGTCCAGACCAATTTTCAGCTTTCAGTGCTCTCACACTTTGAATGACAATTATTCAGTCATGCAACACTCTACCCAAATGATTTTTTTGCCCTTTTTTCCTTACAAATAGAGCTTTCTTTTGGTGGTATTTCATCACCTCTGGGTTTTTTATTTTTTTGTGCTATAAATGAAAAAAGACCGAAAATTTGGAAAACAAATAATTTGTCTTAATTTCTGTGATAAAATTTTGCAAATTATTAATTTTTCTTCATAAATTTTGGCCACAATTTATACTGCTACATATCTTTGGTAAAAAATAACCCAAATTAGTGGAAATTATTTGGTCTGTGTGAAAGTTTTAGAGTCTACAAGCTATGGTGCAAATCGTAAAAAATGTATCACATCTGATGTACTGGTGGCCTATCTCATTTATTGAGACCCTAACAAGCCAGGAAAGTACAAATGCCCCCCAAATGACCCCTTTATGGAAATTTGACATTTCAAGGTATTTAGTAAAAGGCATGGTGAGTTATTTGAAGTTGTAATTTTTTCCCACAATTCTTTGCAATATTAAGATTTTTATTTTTTCACAAAATTGTCATTGTAATAGCTTAAAATACATTCTGCTACTCCTCCTGAGTATAACAATACCACATGTGTGGGATTTTTTAACTGCCTGGCCACATACAGAGGCCCAACATGCAGGGAACGCCATCAGGTGTTCTAGGAGCATAAATTACACATCTCATTTCTCAACCATCTATTACACTTTTGAAGGCCTCGGAGCACCAGGACAATGGAAACACCCACAAAATGACCCAATTTTGGAAAGCTAACACCCCAACGTATAATCTATGAGGCATAATGAGTCTTTTGAACGGTTCATTTTTTTTCCAGAAGTTTTTGGAAAATGTGGAAAAAAATAAAAACTCATTTTTTTTTACACAAAGTTGTAAGTTTATAAAATATTTCCAACACATAGCATTTAGATAGCAAACATGAAACCCCAAAATACATTCTGCTACTCCTCCTGAGTATTACAATACCACATGTGTAGGACTTTTTTCACTGCCTGGCCACATACAGAGGCCCAACATGCAGGGGAGCACCATCAGGTGTTCTAGGAGCAAAAATTACACATCTCATTTCTCAACTACCTATTACATTTTCGAGACGCTGGAGCAACAGGACAATGGAAACACCCACAACATGACCCCATTTTGGAAAGCTAACACCCCAACGTATAATCTATGAGGCATAATGAGTCTTTTGAACGGTTCATTTTTATCCAGAAGTTTTTGGAAAATGTGGAAAAAAATGAAAACACATTTTTTTTTTTTTACACAAAGTTGTCCGTTTATAAGATATCTCCAACACATAGCATTTAGATAGCAAAAATGACACCCCAAAATACATTCTGCTACTCCTCCTGAGTATGGCGATACCACATGTGTCAGACTTCTACACAGCCTGACCACATACAGAGATCCAACATGCAAGGAACACCGTCAGGTGTTCCAGGGACACATAGCATGCACATACCAAGAATTACACCCCAAAATACATTATTCTGAGCAAAGTGTAAACAAAAGATTACCTGTGGTTGTAGTAGCGCAGTTGTACACAGGAGGATAGCACTGGTCCAGGCAGCAGGCAGGGACCTGGTCAGCAACGGCAAACAATTGTCCAGGCAGCAGGCAGGGATACTGTCCATATACAGTCCAGGGTTAGTGCAGGCAGAGATATTGTCAGAAGTGCCATAATTATTGGTCCTGGTAGTAGGCAGGAACATGTGGTGTGGTCAGTGCAACAGGCAGGGACATAATGGCAGTAAGTCCTACAGGCAGCAGGCAGAAGTAGGGCCTCATTCAGGACAGAATGGAGACAGGGGTAGAAGCTTCTCCCACCAAAATCTCTTTGAAGCCTCCAGACCCTAATCTAGGAATGAGAAAACAAAAAAAAATTGTTTTCTTCATCCAGAAAAACAATTCTGGAGCCCCTCACATATGTGAGACCCCTGTGTTGAATCCCACTAGTCCAGTTGCAGAGTACAAGATCAGTCCAAGAGGCATGCAAATATCATGGTCAAACAGTCCAAGGTCAGTTCCAGATCAGGCAGAGGTATGTACAGAATTGTTTGGCAGAAGCATGGTTGAATAACAGTCCAGGGTCAGTTCCAGATCAGGCAGCGGTATGTACATAATCGAAAGGCAGAAGTGTGGTCGAATAACAAGCCAGGGTCAGTTACAGAGCAGGCAGTGGCATAAGGGGTGTGAAGGTGTGTGAAGGCAGGAAGTGAGGATTACGTTTACCATACTTCACTAAAAATGTATTGAACTATGGTAACGGCGAAAACATTCACCTATGCAGAGGCCTGGTTCGGAAGGACATTGGGCACAGTAATAAGATGTGTCTCTTCTGACTCCTGCTCTGGTACACACCTTACATTTTTTTTGACGTTGTTGGCCTGTTGGTTTGGGAGGGAGTCTATCTGGAAAGTGGCATTCGGAGAGTCGACTAAGAACATCTGATCGGATGTTTTCTGGGGGGCCGTTGGGGAATATAAGGGCAGTGTAAATTTCCTCCTGGTAGCCAAGGAAGAGTTTGGGGTTTTGGGTGGAGTTGCGGTAAATTACATATGAGTTGTATATGGCCAATTGAAAAAAATAAATTCCGACTTTCTTATACCAATGGTATGTCTGTCTTGTGGCAAGGTATGGTTCCAACATTTGTTCATTGAAGTCGACTCCCCCATGAACAAATTATATTCATAAACGCATTTTGGTTTTTGGATGGGGCCATTTCTTCTAGGGATTTCTACGAAGGTATCATTGTGGATCAAAGACAACATATAGACATCTCTTCTGTCCCTCCACTTCACTGTCAAAATCTCCTTGTTCCGCAGACTTGCCGTTTCTCCTTTCTTCAACCTCTTATTGACAAGATTTTGAGGAAAGCCCTTCCGGTTCCTTTTTACGGTGCCACATGCAGGCGTCTTTTTCCGGTGAAGGTTGTGGAACAGGGGCAGAGATGTGTAGAAGTTGTCTACATACAGGTGGTAGCTTTTCCAGTAGGGTGTATATCAGGTCCCAAACAATTTTCCCACTTGATCCCAAGTAGTCTGGGCAATTAGGGGGTTGCAGCTGGGTGTCCTTCTCTTTGTACACTTTGATGGCATACATGTACCCTGTGACTCGGTCACATAATTTGTATACCTTCACACCATAGCAGGCACTTTTGCTGGGGATAAATTGCTTAATTTTAAGCCTGCCACTAAATTTAACAAGGGACTCATCCACACATATGTGTTGGTCCGGGGTGAACAATTGGGGGAATATTTCTGAAAAATAATCAAGTATTGGCCGAATTTTGTAAAGCCTATCATAATTTGGGTCATTTTGGGGAGGGCACTGGGTGTTATCATTGAAATGATGGAACCTCATTATCATTTGGTATCTGGTTCTGGGCATTACCTTGGAGAAGATTGGCATGTGGTGGATGGGGTGGGTTGACCAATAGGAATTCAAGGTGTTTTTTTGGTGAGTCCCATACAAAATGTGAGGTCTAAAAAAACCTTCAACTCCTCCACCGTTAGGTCTCTCCACTCGTAGGGATGGGCATAATAGGACGTTGGATTATTTAAAATAAATTGCTGTGCATAAAGGTTGCACTGGGCCACAATTGTTGATAACATGTCCTCTGTAAAAATTAAATCAAAAAAATTGATTGGGGAAAAATTTTCCGTGTCCACCTGGACTCCTGGCTGGGCAGTGAAAGGGGGAATGTTGGCTTCTCCTAAATTAGGAGAAAGAAACAAGGGGTTTTGAAGGGCATAGGGAAGGCTGGCATGGGTCCTTGGCCTTTCTTGCTGAGACACTGCGGTGCTGGTGGATGGCACTGCGGTGCTGGTGGATGCCACTGCCTCCTCACTAGAACGCCTTCGTTTGGCGGGCCGAATATCTTCCTCCTCTGAGTCACTCAGTGTTCCGCTACTGAGGACTGGCTCATAATTGACGTCCGACTCAGAATCAGATGTTTGAAATGGAATCCGAACAAGAGAGCTCCTCATTGCTCTTGTCGGCCTGGGAAAGTATCTAGTATGCCTCTTCAGCGGAAAAGCCTCTTTTGGACATGCTTGCTGGTGATGATGCGACTACACAGGTGTGTGCTAAGCCTGCACTGATGGGCACTGATGAGGCGGTACTGATGAGCACAGATGGGCACTGAGGTGGCACAGAGGGGCACTGATGAGGTGGAACATATGTGCACTGATGAGGCGGCACAGATGTGCACTGATGAGGCGGCACAGATGAGGCGGCACTGATGAGGCTGCACAGATGTGCACTGATGAGGCAGCACAGATGTGCACTGATTACACAGATATGCACTGATGAGGTGGCACAGATGGGCACTGATGAGGCGGCACAGATGGGCACTGATGAAGCTGCACAGGTGGGCACTGATTGATTGCACAGATGTGCACTGAGACGGCACAGATGGGGACTGATTTATGGCACAGATATGCACTGATGAGGTGGCACTGATGAGATGGCACAGATGGGCACTGAGGTGGCACAGATGGGCACTGAGGTGGCACAGATGGGCACCGATGAGGCGGAACAGTTGTGCACTGATTGATTGCACTGATGAGGTGGCACAGATGTGCACTGATGAGGTGGCACAGATGTGGCGGTACAGATGGGCACTGATGAGGCGGCACAGATGGGCACTGATGAGGTGGCACAGATGGGCACTGATGAGGCGGCACAGATGGGCACTGATGAGGCAGCACAGATGTGCACTGATTGCACAGATGTGCACTGATGAGGCAGCACAGATGGGCACTGATTGGCACAGGTGGGCACTGAGGAGGTGGCACAGGTGGGACACGGCCAGCACAGAATTTCCCCGATGCACGCACGTGAGCGCGCACAGGGAACGAGGAAAGGGGAATGACGGCCTCCCGGAGAATGAGGTCCGCTCTGTAGCCGTCATTCGGCTATGGCCCGGACCTCAAGTGGTTAAAATACTTTTTTACAGCAAGAACTCATCTATGTGGTCTTTTATTAAACTCTCCAGTATCTTCCCGACTATAGAAGGTAAACTATAGTTACTTGGTAAAGACTTTAATCCCTTTTTAAATATAGGCACCACATTGGCCCTACGCCAATCCAGTTATGCTTTAAGGCAAAACTGAGCTGTCTGCTAATCAATATGCAAAATAAGTGTAAATACTGTAAATGTCTCACCTACAGTGAGTGCAGGCTAAGCTTAATTTTGCACCACATGAAGAATGTTTCAAAATGGAGTTGATAAATCTACAGGTAACTGTACATCAATGGCTACTGTATGGTATAACAGTACAAAGTATTATGTTCATTTAATGTTACCAGCATTTACATTGGATACTTACTGTGGAATGACAGGAAGAACAGTCCATGCGCCTTCATTTTCCACTGTCTCATGCAGCAGTATCACAGGGGGCACTTTCTTAAAGAGAAAAAATAAATAAATGTAAAATGTTAAAAAAGGGGTGGGGTGTAATATCCAGATACTACAGTTAATTTTGTACAAAAGAGGTTTATATATCATTAACTTAACCTCAGCACTATAATCCACTGCAATGAAAGTTCCTCTCTAAACACTTGTTTTTCAGGATCATTTTACTGCCATTAGTGAGGAAAGTGTATCACATGCTGTGGACTGGGAAGCATTGAAGCCTAAATGCTCAGTATGGGACTCAAAACTCTAGCAGGTTTACTTCCAGGCAAATGGACATGCATAAAAGCAACGTACAACAAGTATAGAAATAAATGTTAAACATAGGTGCGCTATATATAACCATAAATGATCATTTTTTAGATTCACAAACCCCATCACCCTTTGCACAAAGACTCCAATTCTTAATACAGACAATGGGAAAGGCTAAAACGGCCCTGATTTGATATAGAAATCATCATACAGGCACATTTTCCATCCTAATCAAACAATATCCATGTGAATGAATTAAGCAGCGAAGTAGAGAACATCAAAATTTACTTAAATTATGCTTATATCCCCCATGGTACTGAAAATTGTCCATAGCATTGTCCATTGTCTAAGCTATGAAAGCTCAGAATTATTGCTCTCACTCCAATGTTTGCAGTAATACCTCACTTTGTGAGACACAATTTATGTTTACATACATGTGCAGACCTTACACATGTTTTTAATTATCAAAAGGGAGGGGGGCTATGTGATAACAAGAGAAGATGCGAGGTCCTCTGTAAGGCTCCATTCACACCAACACGTTTTTTTCATGCTTTTTGCAGAAACGCAGGACATTATTTTTAACATGGGTCCCTATGGAACACATTCATATCAATGCATTTTTGTGCCTCTGCGTCTTTGGAACAGGTCAGGGACTTTTTTAAATGCAAAACAGTGCTTTTTTGGTTCAATAGTCTTCAATAGAGAAGCTGCAAAAAAACATGTAGCGCGTTTTTAGCACAATTTGCTTTTTAATCTGCCCAACAACAAACCCCCCCCCCCCCCCAAAAAAAAAAAAGAAAAACACAAATTGCGGCAAAAACACATCAAAACATTGAGGTAAAGTCGCTTTAAAAAAAGCAAAAAGCACTGCAGAAATGCTTAAAAGCAAACTGCATAGGTGTGAATGGAGCCTAAGGAGACATCAGGGGTCTATTAGAACCTCAATGTCATCCCTGGCCTCCAATGTAGCCAACCAAGCAAAGATCGTGTTTGACTTGCAGCTTTCCTGGCCACAGCAGGAGGGGAGTAACAGCTCTGAACTCAAACGTCATGTAATCCTCATTACTTCGGAGTTCATTCATTGTAGAGTAAATCAGGGAAAAGATGTTCCCTGAACTCCTCCTATTCTCTATGCCGAGACATTTTACTATTGCCCTGAGGGAATAGGAGAGCATAGGAACCACTGTGGGCAGCAGCCAGGTGGTACCTTGGTAGACAAGGGCTTAATCACCAACACATCCTTACAAGTATTCTAAACTGCAAGTAGTGTATGTACCTTCATTTGACTTGGTATCAGCCTCTTGCAGTCTATTGTACAACAAGGTTCAGAGAGGGAAGGGAGAAGAAGCACAAGGTGACCAATCAGATGTGTTGTATTGTGAGGAGCATTATAATGGGGTGCTCAATTAATTAGGACTTAGTTTCAATTTAGTCTGGAACTCTGCTTTAACCACTTGACCACTGGGCACTTAAACCCACTTCCTTAACCAGACCAATTTTCAGCTTTCGGTGCTCTCGCACTGTGAATTATTCAATTACTCAGTCATGCAACACTGTACCCATTTGAAATGTTTTTTCACACAAATAGAGCTTTCTTTTGGTGGTATTTAATCACCACTGGGTTTTTTTATTTTTTGCGCTATAAATCAAAATAGACTGAAAATTCGTTAAAAAAAAAAAAAAATTCTTTGTTTCTATTAAAATGTATTGCAGAGTATTGCATAGTATGGCAGAGTACTGGCAGAGTATGGGTACTGAGCAGCGCTGTGGGCTGGATCTGTAGCGCCCACAGCGCTGCAAACGATCTCTCTCTCTCTCTTCTCACACTGTACCGATCGGATTGTTTACAAGTGATGCTCCATCATTTGACGGAGCGATCACGTGGTAAACGTCCGTTATCGGGCATTTACTGTAAAAACAGGGGCAGAAAAATTGGGCCTAGGGTGTTGGTGGTGCCCTAAACCAAAAATATTGTTGGAAGCTAGCATCATCAAGATTCAGGAGGAAAAGGATAGACAGTCTTCAAGGGATCCCAGATCCATTGCAAATTCAATCAGTTACATCAGCATCATGGGGATTGATAGCTGCTAATCCAGGACTGATTCATTTTTATAAATGTGAGCCTATCAACGGAGTCTGTGGACAGGCGCACTCTTTAATCTGTTACAAACCCTCCAGCAGCACTTAATGCATTTAGAAAGCATGCTGGATGCAGGACAGGCCATTAGCTCAATTGCATATTGAGCAAGTTCTGGCCAGTGCGTCCATGCTCAAGACCCAATAACCCAGTGGATGCTCTGTTGGAAAGGTCTCAAAGTCTGCTCTTGACATTAGATTTTCCTGGACCATATAATGCAGGCGCTGGCGATAATTGCTTGAACCTATCAGACCTTGGCACTGAGGACTGAGAAATAGGCATCGGTCAGCCGGCCATCTTCTCCACCGCCTCCTCAATTTACCATTTGCTGGTGTTGCACAACGTGTTGCTGAGGCTTCGTTCAGTCATAGGAAGCCTCCCAGGGTCTGGAAATGCGTTGCACAAACCTTTCTTCAAGGGCTCCTGAAGATGTTTCATCCTCTGCCACCTCTGCAAAGGCAGGCTGAGTTCTGCAACCTCTGCAAAGGCAGGTTGAGTTCTGCAACCTTACCCTTGTAATGTGGATCAAGAAGGGTTGCCAGTCAGTAATGATCCTGCTCCTTGATACCAATAAATCCTAGGGTTCTTTTGCAGGCTTTGCAGAATCAGGGAGGCCACGCGACGCAAGTTTGCAGAGGCATTTGATTCTGAGTCCTCTGGGTCACTAAGGATGACATTATCCGGAACTACTTTCTCCCAGCCACGTACAACTTCTTGGGTTTCTGGGGACTGAAAACCATCCCTTGAAGACTGCTGCGTGTTATCCTCTACATCAATGCTGACACAATCCTCCTTCTACTCCTCTTATTCCTGTGTATTTGGCAGCCCCGCAGGAATGTTATCTGCAAAAAGGGGGCCTTGAGAGGAAAGGAAGTCCTCCTCTTCCTCCCGCTGTTCTGCCTCAAGTGCCCTGTCTATAATTCCACGAAGCGTGTGCTACAGCAGGAAGACTAGAGGGACAGTGTCACTGATGCATGCATTGTCGCTGGTCACCATCCTTGCGGCCTCCTCAAATGGTGACAGGACAGTGCATACATCCTTGATCAGTTGCCACTGGTGTGGCGAAAAGAAGCCAAGCTCCCCTCACCCTGTCCTGGTGCCATACTCATACAGGCACTCATTGATGGCCCTCTGCTGTGTTTGCAGCCGCTGCAGCATTGCCAATGTTGAGTTCCACTTGGTGGGCATGTCACAAATGAGGCGGTTGGTGGGCAGGTTTCATTCCCATTGAATGTCAGCCAGTCGAGCACTGGCATTGTATGACAGGCAGAAATGACCAGACTTTTCAGGCCTGCCTCAGGAAATCTTGTAAGCCTGGGTACCTGGTCAAGAAATGCTGCACCACTAAATTCAGGACGTGTGCCAAACATGGAACATGGGTCAAGTGTCCCTGTCAGAGGGCGGAGAGAAGGTTGCTG
Source organism: Lithobates septentrionalis (assembly GCA_037952835.1). NCBI lineage: Eukaryota > Metazoa > Chordata > Amphibia > Anura > Ranidae > Lithobates > Lithobates septentrionalis. The sequence continues at coordinate 1,110,536 of JBBDGP010001327.1, read as the reverse complement.
CCATTGTTGCATACAGCCATTCCTGGCTCAAGCTGCTGTGGCATCAACCACCTCTGAGCCTGCCTCTGCAGAGCTGACAGAATCTCTGCCCCAGTGTGGCTCCTGTCCCCAAGGCCAGTGGTCATCAACCCTGTCCTCAGGGCCCACTAACAGGCCAGGTTTTATGTATTACCTTAGGGAGATGCAGACTAGAATACTGCAATCACTGAGCACCAAATGATATCACCTGTGACGTATTTCAGTTATCTTGTAAACCTGGCCTGTTAGTGAGCCCTGAGGACAGGGTTGATGACCACTGCCCTAGGCAGACCAACTAAAGCACCGCATGGCATCTTTTAGCCTGACTGCTTGCGTAGCCCCTTGAACGCTTACGAAGCACCACTGGTTCAGAGGACAATTCTGCAGAAAAGGCCATAGAGGAAGAAGGAGAGGAGGGGTTGGAGTAGAGAGCTGTGGCAGAATCCCCACCAGTTTTTTGGAGGCATGGTGGCAGAACGCGCTCAAACAACAATGAACCCTGTCCTGCATCCTTCCCAGCTGCCAGCAGAGTTACCCAGTGTGCCATGAAGGAAAGACAACATCCCTGCCCATGCCTGCTGAACCATGAGTCAGCGGTAATATGAACCTTGCTGCTGACCGACCTGTTCAACGAGGCCAAAACATTGCCTTCCACATGGCGATAGAGAGCCTGAATGGCCTTACGTGAAAAGAAATGCCATTTTGGAACCTGCCACTGTACACTGGTACAGCACATTCCACAAATTCATGAAAGAGGGCAGAGTCTACCAGCTGAAAAGGCAGCAGTTGCAGTGCTAGAAATTTGGTCAAGCTAGGATTTAGACGCTGAGTGTGTGGATGGCTGGGACAGAATTTATTTTTACGGTTCAGCAACTAGGGTAGCGATATTTGCCTGCTGAAATCAACTGGTGGTGTACTGCTAGCAGATTGGCTGCAAGTACTTGGGACACTTATTGCTATACCTTCATTCCTCTCAGTGCAGGTTTTTGAGAGGACTGGAGGTATAAGTATAGGGTTTGAGATCCCAGATGAGGAGCAAGGAGAAGTCCGCCTTTTTCTATGATGTGGGTTTTTCAGGTGCTGTTGCCAATGGACTGCATGGCAGGTCGTCATATGTCTGGTCAAGCATGTGGTGCCCAAGCGGCTGCTGTTCTAGCCTTGCTTGACCTGCTTCAGACATAGGTTGCAAACAGCAACGGTGCGATCTGCTGCACACGTGTCGAAAAAAGCCCACACCAAGGAACTTTTGCAAGTCAGCGGGGAGTCAGCAAGTCAGCGGGGAGTTTTCAAGTCTGCAGAGCTCTATAGTGTGATGTAATAGGGTGGCTGCCCTTAAGCTGCCCCCTGGAGGACATCCTGCCTCATTGTGTCTCCTCCTCCTCACTTTCCTCCTCTCTTCTCTCAGGCACCTAAGTACAGACAGTGACCTCATCATCCCCTCCCTCCTCATCACTGGAGCAAACTTGGAAGTATGCTGCAACAGGGGGAACATGACTGCCAGTTTCTTGTCCTCCTGTGGCACCCCCTCTCTCTAGGCTCACGTTACTCCCTTCCCTAACCTGGGAACCAACATCGGAGCCTTCAAATTGCTGCGCATCCTCCAGTAGCATGTAACCGACACTATGGTAGAATAATTCTGGTGACTCCTCCGTGCATGATGGTGGGGCTACGGAAGGAGTAACTGTGGACAAGGAGCTGGTGGAATAGGCCACTTTGGCAGCTGCGTTGGAAGGAAAACTACTATGAGCCTGGGTGACAGAGGATGAGGACGGCTTTGTTATCCACTCCACAAACTCTTCTGCATGTTGTGGCTCAATAACACGACCAGCAGCAGAAAAAAATAGAGAAAAAAAAAAAAAAAGGACAAGTGTACCCCACGGCCACCTGCAGTGGATGCACCATGGCCACAACCACCACTGTTAACTGTAGACACAGAGGCTTCTTGCCCTCCTTTAGTGGCCAGCGAGCGTCTGCTTCTCCTTGGTGGCCTTCCGGACATGTTTTCTTTTTGTTTTTTTAATACCACACCACACTGTAATATATACTGTGTACACCACCTGAAGTGTATTAGAAACTGTACACACTGTATTATATATTGTGTACACCACCTGAAGTGTATTAGAAACTGTACACACTGTATTATAAACTGTATAAACCGCCTGAAGTGTATTAGAAACTGTACACCACAGAATGCACTTTATATATAGGCTACACTGAAGGCAGAGTATATAAAGTTGTGCTCATAAGTTTACATACCCTGGCAGAATTTATGATTTCTTAGCCATTTTTCAGAGAATCTGAATGATAACACAAAAACTTTTCTTTTACTCATGGTTAGGGTTTGGCTGAAGCCATTTATTATCATCAATCAAATCAATCAACTATGTTTACTCTTTTTAAATCATAAGGACAACAGAAACTACCCAAATGACACAGATCAAAAGTTTACATACCCTGGTGATTTTGGCCTGATAACATGGACACAAGTTGACACAAAGGTGTTTGAATGGCTATTAAAGGTAACCATCCTCACCTGTGATGTGTTCACTCTCACTCTCTCATACTGGTCATTGGAAGTTCAACATGGCACATCATGGCAAGAACTCTCTGAGGATCTGAAAAAAAGAATTGTTGCTCTACATAAAGATGGCCTAGGCTATAAGAAGATTGCCAAGACCCTGAAACTGAGCTGCAGCACGATGACCAAGACCATACAGCGGTTTAGCAGGACAGGTTCCACTCAGAACAGGCCTCACCGTGGTCAACCAAAGAAGTTGAGTGCACATGCTCAGCGTAATATCCAAAGGTTGTCTTTGGGAAATAGCCGTATGAGTGCCACCAGCATTGATGCAGAGGTTAAAGGGGTGGGGGGTCAGCCTGTCAGTGCTCAGGCCATACGCTGCACACTGCATCAAATGGGTCTGCATGGCTGTCATCCCAGAAGGAAGCCCCTTTTAAAGATGATGCACAAGAAAGCCCACAGTTTACTGAACACAAGCAGACTAAGGACATGGATTACTGGAACCATGTTGTATGGTCCGATGAGACCAAGATAAACTTATTTGGTTCAGATGGTGTCAAGTTTGTGTGGCGGCAACCAGGTGAGGAGTACAAAGACAAGTGTGTCTTGCCTACAGTCAAGCATTGGTGCCAGCACTGCCTTAACCCTCTTGGGCATGGAGTTCACCAGAGCTTCACAGGTTGCCACTGGAGTCCTCTTACACTCATCCATGATGACTTTACAGAGCTGGTGGATGTTAGAGACCTTGCGCTCCTCCACCTTCTGTTTGAGGATGCCCTACAGATGCTCAATATGGTTTAGGTCTGGAGAAATGCTTAGTCAGTCCATCACCTTTACCCTCAGCTTCTTTAGCAAGGCAGTGGTCGTCTTGGAGGTGTATTTGGGGTCGCTATCATGTTGGAATAGTACCCTGCGGCCCAGTCTCCCCGAAGGGAGGGGATCATTCTCTGCTTCAGTATTTCACAGTACATGTTGGAATTCATGGTTTCCTCAATGAACTGTAGCTCCCCAGAGGCGGCAGCACTCATGCAGCCCCAGACAATGACACTCCCACCACCATGCTTGACTGTAGGCAAGTAAATGTAAGAAACAACACTGCGCTAACTTAGGTGAACAAATAAGCAGCTACATACAGTGTGACAAAAACTAAGGAAAGGATGGTAAAAAATGTAGCGCATAAGAAACGTGAAAATAATGTGATATCTGTGTACAGCAAAAAGTCCATAAACTATAAAGTTAATAAAAAGGGTACACTGGGCTGAATAGGTGACAAACAAAAATTCTGATTGGCTAATGTAATAATATAAGTAATGAATGTCCAACAGTGTATGAACATGCGAACAGCCACCCAGAATGGTGAGTTTCCAAATAGGGACAGTAGATGTATGGATCCGTCCTTTATGGGCAACATCAGAGAAACTGACAACAGATGAATGGTAAGTGTGTGCTCTTACCGGATCTGGTGGACTCTAGTGTCAGCGACTTAGAGTCTTAACAGGCAGTGTGCCACACATGGCAGATGTAGGGGTGTCCAGGTAGTTGGAACCTCCGGTCGAAACCTGTAGGATGGACTCCACAGGAACTTTGTGAATGAACCACTCTGGCTGGAACTGTAAACTGGAATCTTGTAGGGAGGGCGAACTGGGTCTACCGGAATGGGACACTCACCGGCATCGAGATATGTGGGGAAAAAAATTGTGCTTCCACATAGTGCAGGTAAAAAAGGGCGTTTTATTTCTAAAAAGCCAGTAACAATAAAAGTGATCACATATAAAAATTGGGCAACATGGAAGGTGAAATAGCAGCCCGACGCGTTTCGACCTACAGGTCTTCTACTGGGGCATAAATCACCTCCTCCATGTTGCTTATATTTATAAAAACAATAAGTGATACAGAACCAATCAAACACACAGAAAACATTTCTTCATCCCATTGGCATAACATGGTCATCTGACTGACTAACAAACCCACATCTCAGTCAGACGGACCAATGGTATGCAAGAATAGAAAGACATGTGGACCGAGAAGCCAATCAGCGGACAAACCGGAAGATCCAGTCACTGCGGCCACGGGTCCGTTTGCCAAACAGAAGGAAATGACGTCATAGGCAAAAGACCGCGAAAAACGTTGACTCTGGTGGAAAAAGTCCATATGAAGCACTTTACCACCTGTACTTCCCAATATATCGTGTATTTGCTCACCTGCCCCTGCCAAAAACAGTACGTTGGTCGTACCATCAGGACTTTTTCCACCAGAGTCAATGAACATGTGGCTTGGATAAAGGTAGGGGTGCGCATCTTCACTGGTCTCACAATTCGTTTTGATTACGATTATCTGTTCAATGATTCAATTCGATTCCGCGATGCATCAGGATTACTGACGCGCTCCCACTTCTGCTTGGGCCGCCTAGGTGGCCCTTCCTCCCTCCAATCTTCTGGGACACATCACAGTTCCCAGAAGATTGCCCGGCTGTGCAGGACAGTGCAGTGAGACAGGCGCACCCGGCTGTGAAGCTGCAAGCTGTCACAGCCGGATGCCCAAAGTAGTATTGCCAGCGCCGTGGACAGGCAGGGGAGAGAATGGAGGGTTTGGGTGGCCACACCGCTGGATTGTGGGACAGGTGAGTGTCTTTTTATTAAAAGTCAGAAGATACGCTTTTTTTGTAGCTGCTAACTTTTAATAAACAAAACATTTACTAGGCGGCCCCTCCCTGTCAGAGATCTTCTGGGTCCCAGAAGATTGGCTGGCCAATGGCAGATCGCAGTGTGGCTTGTGCAGTCTGCGCCCGGCTGTGAAGCCATAAGCTGTCACGGGCGGGTGTCACTGTCCACAGTAGATATGACAGCGCAGAGGAGAGGGAGAGGAGCGAGGCTCCATGCGGCCACATCGATGGACCGTGGGACAGGTGAGTGTCTGAATAATAAAAGTCAGCAGCTAAACTTTTTGTAGCTGCTGACTTTTAATAAACTAAAAAACGGGTGGAACTCCACTTTACATAGTGCACTTAACCGGTGCACTACAAGGTACAGGAATTCACACACACTGCTGCTGGGAGGTCAGGAGGAGTTACAATCCACAGCTGACAAACAGCCCTGTGAAGTTCCTGTACTGTCTCTGTGATGACATTTCTCTGGGCTCCCTCGTTTGCACCTTCCAGCACACTAGGAGTTAACACAGTGTAATGTGCAAACTGGGGGGGGGATAATGTCAGCACAGAGCACATGTAGGAGACAGTGTAAGTGGAATACAAACACATTTGTACTCTACATACAGCTGTTAAAATACCTGTGTGGTAAAAAATGCAGTTATAATCCATTAAGTGCCCACCGCTGTATGTGCTTTTTAAAATATATGCAGCTTCATATCTCATTTCTTAGTCTGTGTGTATAACTGTTTTTGTCAAAATGGCTTTTGTTAATAAATGCAGTTGTAATCCATTAAGTGGTGACCGCTGTATGTGTTTTTTTTTAAATATATGCAGCTTCATACCTCGTTTTTGTAGTCTGTGTATATAATTGTATAAGCTGCTCATGTGACTGCTCAGTCCGGCCCACATCTCTCTCCTCTCAGTCTCATGTCGCTCTGTCTCTTCTGACGTCAGTGGGAGTTCTCAGCCCCGCCCACCAACTGTAGCTATGAGATCAGAAGAGAGGCTGGCGGGGCTGACATCAGGAGATACTGAGAGGAGAGGAGAGGGGCGGGCCGGACCGAGCAGTCACATGAGCGCCGGGATATACAGTTATATACACAGACTAAAAACGAGGTATGAAGCTACATATATTTTTTTAAAAAAAAACACATACAGCGATCACCACTGAATGGATTACAATTGCATTTAATAGCAAAAGCCATTTTGACAAAAAACGCTCGGAGCACACTTCCGGGAGGGGCGGGGCAAGTCGGGATGACATCACACCCGACATCGATTTTTAGGGGTGCTTGCATCGATGCCACATCGGGGACCCCCGAATCGATAAAGGGTGGGAAAAGCAAACACACAGTACCTCGTCATTATTTACAGTACCATAATAAAGATCCAACAGGTACACTTTTTCAAGTAATTGATAAATTCGTCCCTCACTGGAGGGGCGAGTCACGTCTTCGTGGCGTTTCACACCTCGAAACATATTGGATACACGAGTTGAGCTCCTATTTCCCTTTTGGGTTGAACATTGAGTGGGACCTCAACTCGTTCATCAATCCTAGAGATTTTTTCTGGTTTGTGTTCCAGGTTTATCCTCAATTGGGAATTTTTTCTGGTATGGGGGCACATTGACCTTATTGGGGGGTTATTTTTCACTTTTATTTTCAGATTTTGAGATACTCACACTATCCCCTATTTCTCTCTAGTCCTAATTTTTTGCTTCCCCGTTTGGGAGTCACTTCCGGTTGGGTGATTTTACTTTTCGGATCATGAGACAAAATTTCAATATGTGTAAGCAAGCGGCCAGCAAAGTTTGTTGATATCAAACATAAAATCCAATAATACGTGTATTGCGGCGCTAAATTCAATAACTAAAAAAACAGTCCAAGGAAGGTCTGAAGAATGGGAGAGGTCCAATCACCAGATATAGTGCAGATGTGAAGGGGCACTCGTCACCACGTGATAATATAGTCTGCTTACCAGAAGGCTGTAAATAATAGGTATGTATAGAAATTCCTCAACAACATCCAGCAAGTCCAGCTCTCTGGAACCCCTCGTCAACACAGACAGCAACTTCCGAATGGCTTCCTTCACAGATCAACATCTCCCAGTAATCACATCAGAAGTGGGACTTTCAAATATGCAGTCATCAAATACCCAGGAAGAGAAATAAGGGACCCATAGTGAAGCCTTATTCAAAAGCAGCAGAAAGGATCAACCAGCCTGGTCTCATCCACAGATGGATTACCTATTTTACTTTTCCCCCTCCCGGTTATGTGTCCCCAGACTAGGGAGTTTAGACTCTGACCTTTATAAGAACCAATGTTTTCTACATACTGGGATTTAGTTCTATCTTTATCCATGGGGATTACTATCGCTATGACAGACACAGCAAGGACTTCTCTTTCAAGGTCTTTCCCTGTGACCTTCGATTTTGGTCATGTGGATGAAGTCTCGTCATGTGACGTGATGTGCTGTGTTGCCATGGTGATCCGGTCTACACACATTCAAATCATTTCCCCCTTTTTTCGTGGTCTTTTGCCTATGATGCCATTTCCTTCTGTTTGGCACGCGGACCCGCGGCCACGGTAACTGGATCTTCCGGTTTGTTCGCTGATTGGCTGCTCGGTCCACATGTCTCTCTAGAATTTATTTCTGTGTGTTTGATTGGTTCTGTATCACTTATTGTTTTTATAAATATAAGCAACATGGAGGAGGTGATTTATGCCCCAGTAGAAGACCTGTAGGTTGAAACGCGTCGGGCTGCTATTTCACCTTCCATGTTGCCCAATTTTTATATGTGATCACTTTTAATGTTACTGTTTTTTTTAGAAATAAAACGCCCTTTTTTTCCCCACATATCATCTCGATGCCGGTGAATGTCCCGTTCCGGTAGACCCAGTTCACCCTCCCTACAAGATTCCAGTTTGCAGTTCCAACCAGAGCGGTTCATTCGCAAGGTTCCTGTGGAGTCCGTCCCAGAGGTTTCAACCGGAGGTTCCAACTACCTGGACACCCCTACATCTGCCATGTGCGGCACACTGCCTGTTAAGACTCTAGGGCGCTGACACTAGAGTCCACCAGATCCGGTAAGAGCACACACTTACCATTCATCTGTTGTCGGTTTCTGTGATGTTGCCCATAAAGGATGGATCCATACATCTACTGTCCCTATTTGGAAACTCACCATTCTGGGTGGCTGTTTGCATGTTGGACATTCATCACTTATATTATTACATTAGCCAATCAGAATTTTTGTTTGTCACCTATTCAGCCCAGTGTACCCTTTTTATTAACTTAGTTTATGGACTTTTTGCTGTACACAAATATCACGTTATTTTCACATGTTTCTTATGCGCTACATTTTTGACTGTAGGCAAGACACACTTGTCTTTGTACTCCTCACCTGGTTGCTGCCACACGCGCTTGACACCATCTGACTCAAAAAAGTTTATCTTGGTCTCATCAGACCACAGGACATGGTTTCAGTAATCCATGTCCTTAGTCTGCTTGTCTTCAGCAAACTGTTTGCGGGCTTTCTTGTGCATCATCTTTAGAAGAGACTTCCTTCTAGGACGACAGCCATGCAGACCAATTTGATGCAGTGTGCAGCGTATGGTCTGAGCACTGACGGGCTGACCTCCCACCCCTTTTAACCTTTGCAGCAATGCTGGCAGCACTCATATGTCTATTTCCCAAACACAACCGCTGGATATGATGCTGAGCATGTGCACTCAATTTTTTTGGTTGACCCTGGCGGGGCCTGTTCTGAGTGGAACCTGTCCTGCACAACAGCTGTATGGCCACCGGGCTGCAGCTCAGTTTCAGGGTCTTGGCACTCCTCTTATAGCCTAGGCCATCTTTGTAGAGCAATAATTCTTTTTTTCAGATCCTCAGAGTTCTTTGCCATGAGGTGCCATATTGAACTTCCAGTGACAAGTATGAGAGAGTGAGAGTGATGACACCAAATTTAACACACAATTTTGACATTTTCACTTAGGGGTGTACTCACCTTTGTTGCCAGCGGTTTAGACATTAATAGCTGTGTGTCAAGTTATTTTTAGGGGACAGCAAATTTACACTGTTATACAAGCTGTACACTCACTACTTTACATTGTAGCAAAGTGTAATTTTTTCAGCGTTGTCACATGAAAAGATATAATAAAATATTTACAAAAATGTGAGGGGTGTACTCACTTTTGTGGGATACGGTATATACTAGACTGTACATATATCAAATACACGGCCTGCACTGACTAAATATAGAGTATACACTAAATATATGTCAGGTCACCTGAGACCAGGTGACAGATGCACTCTGTAGGAATCAGAAGTGCACCGCAAAGGTAGTGGACCCTAGGACTGACTGCTGCGGATTGAACCCTGGAAGGTTCATGAAGCAGGTCTACAGGATAACTAACATGGATCCCAGTGGAAGTTAGAGCATAGATTCCCCAGGGCGCGGAGTCTAAGAGCCAGCGGGTGTTCACCAGAGCCTCTAGTGGTGAGGATGGATTGCGCTGCAGTCTGGCTCCAGGTCACAGCCCCCAGGGTCTCACAGCTCACGCTCACCGTAGACTACAGAAGAAGAGGAAGGAGGCAGCAGGCTGGAACGACAGGGAAGTAAGGGGTAAGCCAAAGGTCAGGGCAACTAGCAGACAAGGATAAACATAACACGCCAAAGGTCAGGGTAACAAGCAGACAGGGAGAGTCGAGAACAGGCCAAAGTCGGTAACAGGAATCAGACATAGGAAACACAGCAAGTACACACGGAGGCTAACACACAATGGTTGATCAGCACTGCTGGCTTGCAGTGCACAGGTTAATATAGGGTTCCCTGATAGGGCCTGGGGTGGGGCCATGCTTGGAGAAGAGGTTATAAAACCAGTCAGGTGAGAGGCAGCTGGTCTTTAGAGATGAACACATGGAGACAAGTAAGCTGACAGAGAAAACTCTATTGCATAACCATGACAATATATAGTCTACGCAAGATGCAGAGTGTGTGTATATATATATATATATATATATATATACACATATATACAGTGCCTTGCAAAAGTATTCGGCCCCCTTGAACTTTTCAACCTTTTGCCACATTTCAGGCTTCAAACATAAAGATATAAAATTTAAATTTTTTGTGAAGAATCACCAACAAGTGGGACACAATTGTGAAGTGGAACGAAATCTATTGGATATTTTAAACTTTTTTAGCAAATAAAAAACTGAAAAGTGGTGCGTGCAAAATTATTCGGCCCCTTTACTTTCAGTGCAGAAAACTCACTCCAGAAGTTCAGCGAGGATCTCTGAATGATCCAATGTTGTCCTAAATGACTGATGGTGATAAATAGAATCCACCTGTGTGTAATCAAGTCTCTGTATAAATGCACCTGCTTTGTGATAGTCTCAGGGTTCTGTTGAAAGCGCAGAGAGCATCATGAAGACCAAGGAACACACCAAGCAGGTCCGTAATACTGTTGTGGAGAAGTTTAAAGCTGGATTTGGATACAAAAAGATTTCCCAAGCTTTAAACATCCCAAGGAGCACTGTGCAAGCGATCATTTTGAAATGGAAGGAGTATCAGACCACTGCAAATCTACCAAGACCTGGCTTGTCCCTCTAAACTTTCAGCTCAGACAAGGAGAAGACTGATCAGAGATGCAGCCAAGAGGCCCATGATCACTCTGGATGAACTGCAGAGAACAACAGCTGAGGTGGGAGAGTCTGTCCATAGGACAACAATCAGTCGTACACTGCACAAATCTGGCCTTTATGGAAGAGTGGCAAGAAGAAAGCCATTTTTCAAAGATATCCATAAAAAATCTCGTCTAAAGTTTGCCACAAGCCACCTGGGAGACACACCAAACATGTGGAAGAATGTGCTCTGGTCCGATGAAACCAAAATCAAACTTTTTGGCCACAATGCAAAACGATATGTTTGGCGTAAAAGCAACACAGCTCATCACCCTCAACACACCATCCCCACTGTCAAACATGGTGGTGGCAGCATCATGGTTTGGGCCTGCTTTTCTTCAGCAGGGACAGGGAAGATGGTTAAAATTGAGGGGAAGATGGATGCAGCCAAATACAGGACCATTCTGGATGAAAACCTGTTGGAGTCTGCAAAAGACCTGAAACTGGGACGGAGATTTATCTTCCAACAAGACAATGATCCCAAGCATACAGCAAAATCTACAAAGGAATGGTTCACAAATAAACATATCCAGGTGTTAGAATGGCCAAGCCAAAGTCCAGACCTGAATCCAATCGAGAATCTGTGGAAAGAGCTGAAAACTGCTGTTCACAAACGCTCTCCATCCAACCTCACTGAGCTCGAGCTGTTTTGCAAGGAACAATGGGCAAGAATTTCAGTCTCTCGATGTGCAAAACTGATAGAGACATACCCCAAGCGACTTGCAGCTGTAATCGCAGCAAAAGGTGGCTCTACAAAGTATTAACGCAAGGGGGCCGAATAATTTTGCACGCCCCACTTTTCATTTTTTTATTAGTTAAAAAAGTTTCAACAATCCAATAGATTTCGTTCCACTTCACAATTGTGTCTCACTTGTTGGTGATTCTTCACAAAAAATAAAAATTTTATATCTTTATGTTTGAAGCCTGAAATGTGGCAAAAGGTTGAAAAGTTCAAGGGGGGCGAATACTTTCGCAAGGCACTGTATACCGTATATACTCGAGTATAAGTCGAATTTTTCAGCACATTTTTTTGTGCTGAAAGTGCCCCCCTCGACTTATACTCGAGTCAAGCACTTTTCTGCAGCAAAAAATTTCATTTTCTGAACCGAATTTGGGGCCCCGTATCTCAGGGCCACTTGGTGCTAGAAACCCTAAATTTGGTATGCAAACCCAGTTGACCTGGTACCACAACATATCCAAAGCTGAAGTTGCTAGCACTAAGTGGCCCCGAGATACGGGGCCCCAAAATCGGTTCGGAAAATGTCATTCTCTGCTGCAGAAAAGTGCTTGACATTTTCTGAATCGACTTTGGGGCCCCATATCTCAGGGCCACTTGGTACTAGGAACCCCAAATTTGGTGTGCAAACCCAGTGGAACTGGTACCATAACATATCCAAAGCTGGGGTTCCTAGCACCAAGTGGCCCTGAGATGCGGGGCCCCAAAACTGGTTTGGAAAATGTCATTCTCTGCTGCAAAAAAGTGCTTGACATTTTCTGAACCGATTTTTGGGGCCCTGTATCTCGGGGCCACTTGGTGCTAGAAACCCCAGCTTTGGAAATTTTATGGTGCTAGTTCCACTGAGTTTGCACACCAAATTTGGGGTTCTTAGCACTAAGTGGCCCCGAGATACGGGGCCCCAAATTCGGACAACTGTGTCTATCTGCAGCAATGTCATTTCGGGACCCTTTGGGTTCAGAGACCCCAAATTTTGGCTGCAGCTAGGGGGCATCTAGGAACCCTTAACTACCGAGTTTGAAGTTCAGGGTACCTATGGCTGCAAATGGGCACAGTGAGGCATGCAAATGGGCACAGTGATGCTGCAAATGGGCATTGTTGACCCTCTTTTCCACTTACAGTAGCTGTGCATTTCTCACCCTCGTCTTATACTCGGGTCAATAAGGTTTTTCCCAATTTTTTTGTGGTAAATTAGGGCCTCGACTTATACTCGGAGCGACTTATACTCGAGTATATACGGTGTATATATATATACACGCAATCTCGCAGTGCATTATGGGACGTTCCCCGGCACTCAAATTTCCCCCTATTACTCACTAATGCATATACAGGCCCTGAAAGGTCTTCAAATGTGGTAAGAAGATATAAGGGTCCTATCTATCCCTTAGGGAGCATGGGGTGTTGCAACTGTTAATCATTGGAAGGACACAATTTTCTCTTCACTTAAGCACTTTTTCTGGTTTCTGGATATTCACTTCACTACATTATTTGATGCATTTTGTATATTGTGGAGGACTTTATAATGTTTTTCTGATATACCCTCTGTTGTCATTGTATTGAGGAAGCATTGCATTTTATGACAGCGCAACATATCACCCAAATAATCCACTGAAGCACACCAAATGCAATTTTTCCCCTATAGATAAGCCACTAAGACTACTGCCTGAAAAACGTCCAAAAATGGCATCGGCTGATACTGCCAGTTCCACCTTCTAAAATTTGGTGAACATATAATTCAACAATTAAGTGGCCTCCTTCCAAACCTGTAATATTGATGCCTGATGGCGGAAAGTCAAGGATTCACTTACCACTCTAATGCCGCGTACACACGAGCGGACTTTACGGCAGACTTTGTCCGGCGGACTTTGACGGACTTTACAACGGACTTTCCGAATGAACGAACTTGCCTACACACGATCAACCAAAGTCTGATGGTTTCGTACGGGATGACTTACGACTGGACTAAAACAAGGAAGTTCATAGCCAGTAGCCAATAGCTGCCCTAGCGTCGGTTTTTGTCCGTCGCACTAGCATATAGACGAGCGGACTTTTCGACCGGACTCGAGTCCGTCGAAAAGATTTGAAAAATGTTTCATTTCTAGGTCTGTCGAACTTTTGGGGAAAAAAAGTCTGCTGGAGCCCACACACGATCGAATTGTCCGACGGACTCTGGTCCGCATAAGGTTTGGTTTACACTGCCGCAACTTGGGATCGGACTTGTGAGACCCCAAGTTGCATGACATGTCAAATCCCATTTTAGTCAATGAGAGCTGTCTTAATTAGCACCATTGAAATCGCTCCGACTTTAGAAAAGGTTCCAGTACTACTTCAAGGCGACTTCTATCTGACTTGTGCCCATAGACTTTAATGAAAGTCGCCTCCAATTTGGATCCTCATCTTAACTGGTTCCCGACCGGCATACGCAGATATACTGTGGCACAATGGCTCTCGTGGGTGAAACCCCATATGGGTACGGCCTTCCTTTAAGAGCCGCCAGAGATGCACGCGCCCACTACACATGGCTGGCAGGCGCGTTCGCCGCCGGCCACGCGCGATCGCATACACGAGAGCCAGCACAGGGATTTGTGTGTGTGAACAAATCCCTGTTTTGTCAGGGGAGAGAAGACATATTGTTTGTTCCTACTAAGTAGGAACAATGATATGTCTCCTCCCCCAGGCAGTCACATCCCCATACAGTTAGAACATGCTGAGGGAACACACATTTAACCCCTTGATCGGCCCCTAGTGTTAATCCCTTCCCTACCAGTGTCATTTACATAGTAATCAGTGCATATATATAGAACTGATCACTGTATAAATGTCAATGGTCTCAAAAATGTGTCAAAAGTGTCCAATCAGTCCGTTGCAATACCGCTAAAAATCACAGATCACCGCCATTACTAGTAAAAAATAAATAAATAATAAAAATGCCATACATCTTTCCCATAATTTGTAGACGCTATAACTTTTGGGCAAACCAATATACGCTTATTGCAAATTTTTTTTACCAAAAAATATGTAGAAGAATATATATTGGTCTAAACTGAAGAAATTAGTTTTTTTAAACAATTTGGGGGGATATCCATTATAGCAACAAATGATATTTATTGTTATTTTTTTTTTAAATTGATGCTTTTGTTTTGATTATAGCGCAAAAAATAATAACCGCAGAGGCAATCACATACCACCAAAAGAAAGCTCTATTTGTGGTAAAAAAAAAAAAAAAGACGCAAACTTCGTTTGGGTACAGCATTGCATGAGCACGCAATTGTCAGTTAAAGCGACGCAGTACCAAATTGTAAAAAGTGCTCTGGCTAGGAAGGGGGTAAAATATTCCGGGCTGAAGTGGTTAATTGATGTGATTTGGAACAGACATTACAGGAAGATTACACAGGCTAAATGTCATCAATCTTTCATCGCAAGAACTAATGCAGAACAGGAAGTACTCTCTTTGGGTCTCTCCTTTTGTCCCAATCACAGCTCAGACAACTTTGAGACCATCAAGGACATTCATTTATTTGCCAGGAAGCTTTTACTAAAAAGTCTATATACCAAAAAAACTATGGCCACATCAGAAGTGGCACCAGACCTAAAAGCAGCGGATTTTAGAGCTCTCAGAGATCTCAATTTATTACTGCAAGAAAGCGACTTTGCAGAAGAGTTTTGGGAAGGAGACTTAGATAGCCCAGGCAGTGAAGAAGAACAAGAGGAATCCAATGAAGACAAAAAAATAATCAAAAAATTTAAAAGGAAATTGCACAAATTTCCACCACCAAAATCCGGCAATAGCTCTATTTGCAGGACAAATCACTAGAGAGATCGAAAAAATGGAAAAACATACCACCAAAAGCAATCTGAAATTGGAACATCAACAGGCCCTGAATACCCTAAAGAACAACACAGACATCACGATCAAGGCATCGGATAAGGGGGGGGGGGGACATTGTCCTCATGGACAATGTCAAATATGAAAGAATGTGTTTCAATATACTTAATAATACGAAATGCTACAAAAAAATTTCCCCAGCTACGGTGGATAAATTTAACCAAGAATTTTTCTCCTTCGTGGATGAATCCCTGAATGAGGGGGTAATAGATAGGGAGAAGTGGGATTTCATATGTACTCGGCACCCACACCAGCCCACCTTCTATGCACTACCGAAGGTGCACAAAAAGCTTAATGACCCCCCAGGAAGACCGATTATCTCCGAAAACGGTTCCATCACAGAGGGAATTAGTCAAATCATAGACCAATATCTGAGACCTCACGTCATGGACCTACCATCATATACCAGAGATACAATGCATCTTCTACAAATCTTGGACAATTTAACCATCTCTAACTCGGCCATACTCGTTACAATAGATGTAGAATCCCTCTACAATAGCATCCCACATGATCTGGGCATCACAGCAATTGAAGGGGTCTTGAAACAGAGGGCCACCATGGACTGGAAATTCAATTCTTTCATTCTGCTAATGTTAGAATACATCTTGAGACACAACACCTTCTTGTTCAAAGGCTCCCACTACCTCCAGGTACAGGGAGTGGCTATGGGGACCTGCTGCGCACCCTCATATGCCAACCTGTACCTGGGGGAGTGGGAGAAGGACTTCCTACAGGGGGAATAAGCATCCTTGTATACTCGCCACATATGCATGTGGCAGAGATACATAGATGATCTCTTGATCATATGGGACGGCCCCCAGGAACAACTTCAAGATTGCCTAAAACTCATGAACAACAACAGCTTTAATCTCTTTTTCACAATGACATCGGACGTCCACGAAGTGAACTTCTTGGATGTCACTATCTTCAAGAACTATGATGGAGGACTATCTAGTAGACGCTACAGAAAAGAGACCGCAGGCAACACTCTGTTGCATGCGGATAGTTTTAATCCAGACCCCCTAAAAAAATCCATCCCATACAGTCAGTTTCTTCGCCTTAGAAGAAACTGCAGTAACGATGAAGACTTCCAAAAAGAGGCTGACCAACTTACCATCAGACTTATGGACAGGGGTTACACAAAATCTTCTCTCAAAAAGGCCTTCAATCGGGTCAAACGAACCAACAGAAGAGATTTAATTTTCTCCAAAAAAAAACACCATAGAGGATACCTCCACAAGAATTATTATGAGATTCTCTAACAAACACCATAGGATTAAGAAAATCCAAATACTGGCCTATCCTCACTGGCGACTCCACCTTAAAAGGGCTAATTAGCTCTAAACCACAAATCACATATAGGAAATCTGGCTCTATAGGAAACCTACTAACCCAAAGTGAATATAAAGGAAAAGCAAGAAAAGATCCTTGCAAAACATGGGGGACCTACCCATGTGGATCATGTGCTCAATGCAAAGTCATCGGTAGGAGGACCACACTGGCTCTGCCCAATGGGGAGAGCTTCTCCCTGCGTCATTTTGCCAACTGCAGGACGCAGGGCGTGTAGTATCTCATGCAGTGCCAGTGTGGTGCCTTCTACGTAGGGAAGACCCGACAGGAATTCGGAAAACGAGTTGACAAACACATGCAAAGCATGCAGATTGGCAACTTATACCTACCCCTGGGTAGACATGTTGCCAGACAGCATAACTATAGATTACCCTTCGTGAATTTCACAGCCCTAGATAGGATCCATTTACCAATCAGGGGGGGTGACTGGAACAAGGTTCTGCTATAGTGGGAAATGCGCTGGATAAGATACCTTAGGGCCACCACCCCTCCCCCGGGCCTTAAATGAAAATGAAAGCTTCAGACCCTTTCTGGAGGGTTTTAGCTCAGGGAAAACAGACTAAAAATAGAAATAAATATGTAGTATACACTACCTTGCTGTTCCGCCTTTACATGCCAAATTCCATCTAAAGCATGACACTTTGGGCTACCTATATATTCCAAATATTCATTTTAGGAGCCACATTCCTAACCACACCCTAACAGTATAATACCTCCCATGGGATTCACACTAAGAGACCCCCTGACTCAAACCACCAAGGCACTGGATATATACTCAGTCCAAAAAATTTTTATGGGAGAGTTTTCTCTTATTCTTTAGCATTAATGTGTAGTCAATTTTATTTAGCTTGATGATTGTTGTATAAGGATTGTTATTTTGACCGCATTGGAGGAGAACAACCTCTTTCTTTGTTCTCCAGGGTTGGGGTTGTAGGTCCAGACAATGATTGCCCTATCTGTTCTTTTATCCCTACCCGACTCAGGGGGGCCACGTATCCAATGTCATGGCCCTAACCCCCATCGGTCCCGACAGTGACTCGGGACCGTGGCGGGTTTTTTCACTGTGTCGGTGGTTATTAGTCCTAAAGGATTCTCTCTCCCTGGCCACCACGCTGGAGGCAAAGGGAGAGATAGATCGCTCTAAAGGGTACAGACATTTCACACATGTAATAACTAAAATCCCCAATAATTTTACTTTATACTTATTCATTTGTATTTTCATTCCATCATTATAATCCCCCTCACCAACACAGTCATTCCCACTGCTCTTTTTTAATTTAATTTAATTTTTCCTTTTTCTCCAAGGCACCATGTATTATCTGAACATGGAGCATTACTCAAAATGATTGATTCTTTACTCTACTTCAGTTTTATTTGTTGATCCAAAAGGCTCTTTGTTTAAACTGAGCTATTTGTCCTCCTTTCCATTTAGATTATCTTTGCTCAT
Organism: Lithobates septentrionalis; assembly: GCA_037952835.1. Classification (NCBI taxonomy): domain Eukaryota; kingdom Metazoa; phylum Chordata; class Amphibia; order Anura; family Ranidae; genus Lithobates; species Lithobates septentrionalis. The sequence continues at coordinate 1,092,240 of JBBDGP010001327.1, read as the reverse complement.
GCGCAAGACGATCTCTATCTTGAGGTTAACACAGTGTCTCCGCAGCGTCCGAGTCATATGACTCTGACGTCGCACATACAGCTGACAGATAAGAGGAACGAGCCGTGTTGTCAAGGCGACATGACGCATACTTCCTTAGTCCTGGCAAGTCACACCCACACTCAATTGGATAGGGGGAGGGGAGACATGGAGCCTGAATCAAGGGGTGGAACAACGCTCTGCGTCTAACACATGGGGCGTTACCATGGAGATGCGATGCCCCAAGTCATTTACATACTGACATTCTCCGACGTGAGGGGCGGGATGCCGCTCTCACGACACCGCGCCCCCATCACCAGCACCAATTACTAGCTAAGCGTTGCCATGCTTAAAACCCCTAGCCACGCCCATATCCCTTTATTAGGACCCCAGGGACGGCTCATGGCAGCATTTCCCACTCGGCTTTGCACCGAGAGGTACTCTACAGCTTGGGCTCATCACTACAGACACCTGTGAACTCTCTTAAGACTTATACCTAACTGCATCACCAGAAGGTAATTTATCTAAGCCTTACTATTTAAAGTGGATGTAAACCCGAATTTTTTATTTATTTTTTTATTATACTGTAGAGTATAAGATTTCCTATCATTTGAGCCCAGTCTTGCCACACAGAGTTAATCCACCTCTGAGCAATCCTCTTTTATTCTTCAGTGAGAAAAATCTTGACAAAGTGAGAAAAACTTTGTCAAATACTCCCCCTTGCTGTGAGTGACAGCCTAAGACACAGGCAGTATTTTTTAATTCCCTCCCCCACTCCTTTCTTCAGCAGCTCTGCAAGGATTGGCTGTTCCACACCTCAGCATGATTTGGCATGCTGAAGTCATGTGGTTACTTTCCTGTCTTTTCACTCAATGTTAGAGATCATAGCAGAAGTTCAGTGTTAGAAATACAGAAGGGAGTGTAGAGGTGGACGGGGAGTCTACTGACATCACGACTCCACCCACCGAGCTCCAGACAACAGACCCACCCACAGAATATGCAGTTTTTCGGCTCTCATACCAGACAGAGGGGAGACATTTGACAGGTAAAGATACATGCAGGAGACATGTATATCCTTATAGATAACCCCTATGGCAGTAGTTTAGAAAGGATGACATTGGGTTTACATTCACTTTAACTATTTAGTTTCAGAGAATATCTATCTCTGAAAAACTCTGAACTTTTCTTCGATCACCATCCTAAAAAATCCTCTCTACCTTGTTTTTCATAGTAATTCTATTGGCTGCCTCTTACTGGTTTCCTTATAAAATATACCATGCCGTCCTGTAGAGGATATTAGGCTGTATGGGCAATGATGAAAAAAAAAACCCTGTAGCACTGGGAATGCATTTTTCCTGCATTTACACAAAGAACGTAGGTTGTTCAATCCAAGCGATCAGTGAAATACATGCAATATATATACTGTAAGTAATACTGTTATTTTTGAAACTTCAGAACGTGATGCAATCTTTCCCTGAGGAAGACTTTTTGTTATAAAGTTGAAACGCGCTGGAATATCGCTACTTGACGCCATCGCATCATCACAGGTGGTGTTTGTATCTTGTAGCAGGATGTATCACGACGCATTAGCTTTGACTCCCTGGTTATTTGATGCCATTTGACGTTTTTTTAATCGCATGATCATGAAAAATGTTTTTTGTATTTTTTGTATGTTATATAATTTTTGTACATCAATACATTATCTTATATTTTAATATAATCTTTTGTCTACTACATTGCCTTTAAAATCCCACATTGAGGTGTACATTTGTTTCCAGTTTTCAAAGGGATGATGGCAATGACACATCCAACCCTCTAAGTCACCCTTTTTCAGATTACACAGACATTCCCTGAAGTTGTTTTAAAGTCGTGTCAGAGTCATGTCGAAGTCGCCTGGCAAATTCGCACTGTAAGTTGTGTGACTTTCAGGTCCAGACAGTGTGAACCGAGCCCTAGTTGAGTGAGCTGTTACAGTGTGCACAAGCTGCTTGCTGTGGGGCACTCGGCAGCAGGGAGGGGCCAGGAGCACCAACGGGGGACCCCAGAAGTGGACGATCTGGCTGCTCTGTGCAAAACCACTGCACAGAGAAGGTAAGTATGAAAAAAAAAACAAGAGTTTAGTATAACTTTAAGGCTAACAGGTGCTCCACTCCATGCTGGGGAAAAGCCAGGAGATGAACTGAAGAGAAATTGGGGACATAACCTTAGAGATTCAAACTATGCAAATTTTTTTTTACAGGACATGGTCTTGTGAGCTTTGAGCATAGTATGGACGAATGCATCTGACAAAAAACAAGTACTAAGAGACAGAGTTCTAACAACCTAGCCATTAAAACCAGCAACTGTAAAGCAGAGTGGTAAGCAGGTCCTCATAACAGTAGGTATTCTCTCACTGTAACACGCCATACAGCGTTCACTACCAGACAAACAAGATCTGCATACCATGACCTGCAGGGCCAATCGAGCCACCAAGATCATGGGAATCCCCTCGACTTCTATCCAGTGCAGTAGGTCTGGTAACAGTTTTATTGGCAAAAAAGCATTATGTCAAAGTCTAGAGATCCCACAGCGCTACCAGTGTGTCTACCACGTCTGCCCAAGGGTCTTTTGAACTTGCTGCAAACCTGAAAAATGAGGTGCGATGCTAGCAGATGTATATTTGCTGTCCCCCTTTAGGACACAAAACAACTGATAATACAACTTTACAACTTTATAAGACAAGTTTCTAAGAGCCCGCTGTGGGGGGTATCGGCAGTAAAGTGGTGCTATTTTTAGCGCCGCTTTACCGTCATTTTAGCGGCGCTATTCAGCCGCTAGCAGGGCGGTTTTAACCCCCAGCTAGCGTCCGAAAAGGGGTTAAATCCGCCCGCAATAAGCTTTTCACATAAGCTTTTCTGCACACAGTCTACCTTCAGAACAAACTTCATTAACCATTTCCAGCCTACTCTGGCACTCCTCTCCTACATGTAAAAAATCATAATTTCTCCGCTATGCTGGAAAGCCTGAGATTTAAAAAAAAACACAATCTCAGGCTTCCCAGCAAAAAAAACACAGCATTGTTTGCATCTGCAGGCACTGGAAGTGACGCCTTGACATCACTTCCGGCCTCCGAGGGTCAAAGAGATGGCCGGGGACCATCTGGTCCACGGGCAGTTATATGGTAAATCGCCACCAGTGGATTCATTCTCTGGCTCCCCGATCGCAAGGGCAAACTGGGAGAAGCACCGGAGGGTGGCGGGAGGGGCCGTCCCAACCCACTGCCTGCGAAAGCAATCAAGCGGATAAACAGCCGCTATGATGGCTTTTACTTTGCAGGGAACCAACTGCTGGAAAAAAACAGAGATCTAAATGATGCCTGCACATGCAAATCTCCACTCAAAGCCTAGGACGTCATAGGACGTCCTTGGGCTGGAAGATGTTAAAATATTCAGTGACTAATGACTGTTGTACAATTTAAAGAGTGCAGGGGAGCATATAACACATTCAGAATATAGAGGTCTGAAGTATGTCATACAGCCCAGAGTGCTGTAGCCAGATGTATGTAATATAAAGCCCACTGTACGGAGTGCAGTGGTCAGGAGTATGTCATATAGAACCCAGCCTACCATCACCTTCTGGGCCCTCTGGGATTCTCTCTTTCTTTCACAGCATAGCTTATCTAGTGGCTCTCCGTGCTTCTCTTTCTGAACAGCTGTGTTCTCTCCTTTCTCTGGCTCACTGCACCTGCTACCCACGCTGCGTGTGCAGTGGGTGGCGATAAACTTCTGGCTGTCCATGCACCAAATCAGGTTCCTCCTCTCCTTTCTCCTGGCCAAACTGTCCATCCATGGCCAGGGGAAGAAGGTAAGCTGCCGCAAAGATGCCAGGGATGTGTGTTTAGCTGCCACCCCTTAAAGTGGCTGCTAAACTGCACCATGGATGTACCGTGGGAGTGGGGTTTGGACCCCCATATCCCCATGCCTCATCCCTCTCCCCCTCAGCTGGCAATGCGCTTCTACCAAATGCAATTTAAACTGCACAAATATTCAAATGCCCACACCTAAATTAGAGTTTGAATGTACCATACACTATTTCTGCCTTAGTGGTTTGGTAACCGTTAACAGATGTCATAAACATGGTCTACAAATGCAAATAACCTAATTTAATATGGTAGTGCAGTGCTCTTCCCCATTGCTGCTGCTTGAAAAATTGTGCTAGCTAGCTGGTAAAAACAGATGAAACACCATTGTGCATATCATATCTTACGTTCATAGAAAAGTTTAATAGTAAGCCAAGCACACTGCATAAAAACTTTTTTTAATTAAATAAAAACTGTAAGTGGCATTGCAAATGGCAAGATGTAATGCTTGTTAGGGCAGATATTGGGAACTAAGAGAGGTTTAAAATACAAGTTCAGGCACCATAAATCAGTAAAGGGAACATTAACTTACTGATAACACATCTCATTTGGAGGTGTTTATGTAAGGTCACACTGACCTATCATGCTGCTCGTGGCTATTTAATTTCTGCTCGCTATTTCTTTCAGCAGAAAAAATACTTATTTGAAGATTCTTCCTGTAAAGGCACAGAAGGTGCAAATGGGAAAAAATATACCTAATGGTTGAGATGTACTCTGAATTTAAATACATAATTTTCCCTAAAATTATTAATTTTATGTCCTGCACTTTTGTAATAATAAAGAAAACACAGGCTATTAGCATTACATGAACTTTATCAAAGAAGAAAGCACCACGACACTATGAGTAACAAACACTCTTTGTCTGTACTATTAGAAGAAAAACATGACCTTTAAAGGGTTAATTCACCTTTACAGAAAAAAAAAAATAACTGCCTAGGGAGGTAAGGAGTGTTTGTAAATAAAAACAAACTGTGCTCTGACTAAAGTTCAATAATGCCCTTACTATAGGTGTAGGCCATTTACATATCTCCTGAAGTCTGACTGGAATACTCCCAGGACGTTGCTAGGAGGTTGCTAAGTGAGGCCTAGTCACTATTGCTCACCATCGCAGGAGTGAACTCTTTCTCGGATTTAAAACCACTTTACATGCTCCCTTTCTGATGCAGTAGAATCTGAGCTCAGCATTTGAGAGCTCACTCCGGTGATGGAGGAGGTGAGCAGAAATAATTAGACCTCACTTAGCAACATCCTGGGAGTATTGAAGTCAGGCTTCAGGAGGTAACCAAATAGCCTACACCTATAGCAAGGGCATTATATAACTTCAGACCGAGCTGAACAGTTTATTTTAATCTAAAGACGCCCCTTACGCACAAGCAGTTTTTTGGTAAAGATGATCTAAGGGTCAAATTTATCAAGCAGTGAACGTGACACTTGCTAAACACTCACTGGTGGTGAATACATGACTATCGTGTAAAACACATGCACCATGATGACCGGCATGTTAAACCCCTCCCTGCCCAGGCCATTCTTTAGGTTTTCAGCACTGTGATATTTTGACTGACAATTACTCAGCCATGCAACACTTTACCCAATTACATTTTGTATCATTTTTTTGAGACAGATACAGCTATCATTTGGTGGTATTTAATCACCACTAGGATTTTTATCTTTTACTATATAAAGGACATATTTACAATTACACCCCAAAATATATTCTCCTACACCTCCTCAGTATGGAGATACCACACATGTTGGATTTTTTCGCTATCTAAATATATAGAGATACCCAAAATCCAAGAAGCCCCTTCAGGTTTTCAAGGGCCATACATTGTACATATGATTTTCTAGCACGTTTCTTGAGGCCCTGAAGTGCCAGGACATAAGAAACACCCACAAAATAACCATATTTTACCATGTAGACACTCCAACATATTTAATTAGAGGCATTGTGAGTCTTTTTAAAGATTACATTTCTTTCCACACAGCTGCCAATTATAAAGATACACCTCACACACAACATGAGCATACTTAGAATTATACCCCTTTGTGATTTCTACCTACAGGTAGGCCTATAAAAAGGCTTAGCTATAGGTAAAATAAATATCAGTGCTTGTTTAGGAGATATTCACCCTGGGTGCAGCCAGTAACATCACCGGTGCATGCACTCTGAATGTCCGGCATACCTTGCCGGAACTTCAGAGCTTTGTGCTGGAACCAAGGGCTCCCGCGCTTCATCGCTTCTCTGGCAAATCACACAGCAGGAGCGCGCAAACCCAGAAGAAAGACCAAGGGAAGATGTCAGCCCTCCCAACAGTGACAGCACAGCGCTGGAGGGCTTTGTTGTAAGGTAAATATTTAATATTGTGCTAGTGTGAGATGCATACTATCACACTATGCCATTGCCTTACAGGTGTTTTTTTAAATTTTTTTTTACTTTTTTTATATAAAGATACCAAATTATACGCAAAGCTTTTTGCTAACCACCTGGCCAAATTTACTGCACTCCTGTTTCACCCTGACCAGATAGGATTTTGGTATGCTAGGCAGAACTATGTATTTAAACTTTAACATATAAATAAAACTATAAAACTGGACTCATAAATGTGTGGATTTAAATGGCCGCAGCCTTTTATTGTAGGTATATATCTACATATATATATATATGGGATGGGAGGGCGGGATGTGCTTCTTTCTCTTGACCCCGCTGACTGCGCTGTTATGACGCATTTTTCTTTCTTTTATAGGTCTTTACTCATGCCAGGACCGTTACAGACATCTTAAGCCAATCAAAGGTAAGTACAAATAACTGGCACAAACTGGTTTAAACAGCAGTATTTTACTGTCTACCAGCATCCCATATGTGGTGGGTGGGGACATTTCTTGCCCCTCCAACCACTTGTATGGTATGCTAGGCAGAACTATGTAATTAAACTTTAACATATAAATAAAATTATAACACTGGACTAGAGATCGACCAATATATCGGCCAATATTTGGCCATTTTTGATAAATCGGCATTGGCCGATAATTATCAAAATTAGGCCGATATTTAACATTGACCGCCATTCCTCCTCCCTTCTCCACACTCAGCACGGCACTTGATGCTTGCCAGAGCCGCTGAGTGTGTGAAACTGACACGTAACACAAAGGAGAGAGAGAGGGATCTGTCAGAACTGAGGTTGTTGTCGGGGGTGGGCGGGACCCGGCCGGGGTGGGCGGGACCTGGCCGCTATCAAACACTAGCCAATGGGATGGGATCTGGGCGGGCCGCTACGTGTATGTGGCCCCGCCCCTTTTCTTAAGCAGCCCAATCATTGGCTGCTGTTTGATAGCTGCTGGGTCCCGCCCACCCCGGCCCGGTCCCGCCCCCCCCAACATTAATCTCAATTCTGACATCTCCTCTCTGTTAATTTCACACACAGTTACTGGGCTCAGTGTGAAACCTGCCAGTGCTACCTGCCAGTGCCAATCAGTGCCATCTGTCAGTGCCCCCTGCCAGTGCCAACCAGTGCCACCTGCCAGTGCCACCTGCCAGTGCCAAGCCGTGCCTCCCAGTGCCACCGCCAATCAGTGCCACTTGCCAGTACCAACCAGTGCCTGCCAGTGCCACCACCAGTGCCACCTGCCAGTGCCAACCAGTGCCTGCCAGTGCCACCTGCCACCTCCAACCAGTGCCACGCCAACCAGTGCCACGTGTCAGTGCCACGCCAACCAGTGCCACCTGCCAGTTCCAAACCAGTGCCACCTGCCAAAGCCTGCCAGTGCCAACCAGTGCCACCTTCCAGTTCCACCCAGTGCCACCTTCAAGTGCCACTGCCAATCAGTGCCAACCAGTGCCACTGCCAGTGCCACCTTCCAGTGCCACGTGCCAGCGCCACCTGCCAGTGCCAACCAGTGCCACTGCCAATCAGTGCCACCTGCTAATCAGTGCCACATGGCAGCGCCACCTGCCAGTGCCACCTGAAAGTGCCAACCAGTGCCACCTGAAAGTGCCAACCAGTGCCATGTCAGTTCCAAACCAGTGCCACCTTCCAGTGCCAACCAGTGCCACCTTTCAGTTCCAACCAGTGCCATCTGTCAGTGCCAGCCAGTGCCACCTGCCAGTGCCAATCAGTGCCACCTGCCACAGCCAGTGCCATTTGTACTGAGGACATCAAGTGTGTGGTAGAGTGACAGGAGCAAGCAGGGAGGAGTGGAGTGGGTGAGGTTTTTTATTTTTAAATCGGCCTAAAATATCGGCCACAAAAATCGGTATCATATATCGGCCATCGGCCGCCCCAATTTCTAAATATCGGTATCGGCATCGGCCAGAGAAAAACCCATATCGGTCGACCTCTACACTGGACTCATAAATGTGTGGATATATATATATATATATATTTTTTTTTTTTTAACTGTTTATTGTCAAATACTGATATTAACATACTAACAACAACAACACATTTTGTAGCTTAGCTATTAGTCCGAGCTTATGTACAATAAGCATGGCACCCCAACCGGCCCACGGCCAATTCCACACAAGATTGTAGATCCATATTTAGGATGTCCAGTGCAATATCAGACAAGTGGATTCCGTCGGAACGGTAAAAAACAAGTATACCACCCTCCACATCCACATGTCTGTAAGACAGTCCATTCAACACAGGCATAAACTTAGCAACAGCTCTATTAACATTCTTACATATTTTATCAAAATGCTTCCATTCAGGTGAAAGCCAACTCAAACGAGGAATAATCTCCGAAAAGACCAAGACACAGTTAGGAAGTACATTTTGAATGCACAACAAATCAGACTTTATACAAGAGATAATGTCTAAAGTCTTGCGGAGACCAAGGTTGTTTCCAGCCAAATGGAAGATAATAATATCAGGAACAGGCCATTTTAAATATAATAAAGATAACACTTTACGCAAATTTGTCCATTTTAATCCGCGATGCCCATACCAATATAAAGGCAAAGCAAGATGTAGGTAGATCTAAATTACTACCATAACAGCGGAATTCAGCTCTCCTATGAGCCCAGTACACATAAGAATGTCTGATGATCCAAGTGATGAACGGAGAATCTGAAAATTAAATAAAAACGTTAGGACGGACATAAGAACTGTAGCACTGGGATCTCCATCTACCAAAATTTTCAATAATAGATTCAGAAAAACCTAGCAGCAGCAGTAGCAGCGCCAATACGAAAAGAGTGTGATGAAATTGCAAGATGGCTGTCCGGGGCATGTCAGCAGTCGTCGGGTGAATCTGCGTGCACGTAGGTCCACAAGGAGTGTTCCTAGACGAATTCAGCCAAAATCCCCACCAGGGGGCGCCGGCGCGCTCCCGCGGATGCCCGTACGCGCGTTTGCACGTTCGCGGGTGCGCGCGCGCCCGTTCGCGCTAGCGCCGTTTGGCGCCAAGGGGCCTTTAAAAGAGTGACAGGTGCTCATGTTAGCTGCTGTTCGTCTGCAGCTCTGCACCTGAAAGTTCCTGTATCTGCCTGCTTGTTAATTGCTATTGACCCGGCTACGTCTGACCATTCTCCAGTCTCCTATCCGACCTGGCTTGTCTGACCTTGTTTACTCTGCTACCCGTTGCCGAACTCCTGCCTGTCTGACTACCCTTGGATCATCCCTCCTGTTTATACCCTGCCTGATCTCCTGCCAAATATGGACTGTCTGACCTTGCTTGCCTGTGTCCTGTAACGCTGCTTCCAGCCTGCCTGTTTGCATCCAGCTGCTGTCTTCGCATCTGTCTGCCAGCCTACCTACCGGCCTGCACCAGTTACCTGCATCCACAGCTCAGCCATCCCTGAGGGACATCCTTCCAGTTCCGGTGTCTGCTTCTGCTGGAACCTGCATCAGGCCCTCCTACCCACTGTGCTCAGGAGACCATTGTTCCCACTTCCAGCGGCTCCTGAACCAGCGCTTAAGAGAGGTCTCCTTCTACCAGTCAGGCTCAACTACCAGGTACCTCACAATGGCCCAGCTGCAAATTATGCAGACATTTTTTCAAAACAGCATTAAATTGATAAATTGTCAAAGAGGTGGTCTTAGCGCTAAGTAATTTTGAGTCAGGGACACTGCACTGGACACATCTATATGCTTGTGGACGGTAATCCAACGACCATGACCAAATTGATCCTTTTTACTCTTGCATAACAACATACCCCGGAATGGAGACTCACAGAAGACATCAGAAGACCCAAACTAGTTGATCAATTAGGAGGAAGCAGTTCAGAGATTCTGAAAGTTCCATAGAAACACAAACAAAAAGAAAGTTTAAACAATAACGCTTCAAAAGGTGAAAAACACACTCAGTAGTTGTGCATATTTTACCCAATAGATCACTTGTGATAGGTAATCTTTGATCCGGCAATCTGTGTTTTTTACAATAGCCCTTCAATGTCAATTTAACGGAAAAAAATTTAGAGCAAGAAGTATCAACATTTAAATTTCTAAAAAAGGACACTCCTGCTAATGTCTTCACATGATAAGAATAAGAGTACTGTGTTGCCATCAAAACATTCAAAAAAGACAAAACTAAATCTTCAGCAATTCAGTCATTAGACATATTGTAGCATTGCAGAAAAGAACAGCACATTTTCCACATGGCTTCATACCATGCCCACGTGGATGGAGCCAAAGAATTTTGGATAGCATTTTGCACCGGACTCAGATCAGCGTTCATAAATGAGGAGGACATGACTCTCCGATCATGTCTGCATCTGGAACCAATACCCGATACCCAAAATCTGATGGCGAGACAATGAGTCAGCAATGACATTATGAACTCCTGGAACATATTTTGCTTTCAACCATATATTCAATTCTAAACACTGAAACACTAAATAACGAAGAAAAGAAATAACTGGAAGTGATTTAGAAACCAAACAATTAATTGCAAAAACAACCCCTTTATTATCCGAATGCAAAAGTATCCTCTTATTCCTAAACTGTACACCCCATAATTCAAGAGCTACAATAACGGGAAATAATTCAAGAAGAACAATATTATTAACAAAACCTTTATCAATCCAAGAAGAATGCCATCTATCAGCCGACCATCTACCCTGCCAAAAGGCCCCATATCCACAAGCCCCAGAAGCATCCGTATAAAGGTGAAGAGCAGAGGCGATACAAAAGGGGTTTGCCACAAAGAGCATCCATTAAAAGAAAACAAAAATTTGTGCCAAACCAACAAATTGGCACAAATGTTGGAGGTGATTCTAATAAAATGTCTAGGAGATTTAATACTCGAAATAGCCCTATAAAGGCGTTTTGAGAAAATTCTTCCCATAGGCATTACTCTAGCAGGAAAAGCCAATAAATCTAACAAAGACTGAATCGTTTTCAATTGCACCTTTTGTTTAGTCAAAATAAAATCCAACAACATCCTGGTCTTTACAATATTTCCATAGGGAGACAAAATTACATGGCCACAGTGTCAATTTGCACACCTAAAAAGTACAAACATGTGGTCGGGGAAACAGATTTCTCAGGAGCTAAAGGGACCCCGAATAAATGCCAAATCATCTTAAATTCAGTGAAAAAAAAAAATAAACAAACAATCTAAAGTGTCTGCTTTGCCTATAAATAAAAAATCATCCAAATAATGAGTACAATTAGAAGAACCCGAACGATAACTACCCATTCTAGAAAAGTAGAACAAAGTTCAAAACAATAACAGGAGATAGAACAACCCATGGGCAAACACTTATCAAAGAAATATTTATTGTCAAAAACAAAACCTAAAGAATTGAACGCAGACAGACATATAGGCAAAAGACGGAAAGCCGATTTTATGTCAGCTTTTGCCAACAATGCAGAATTACCAACAGCTCTGATTTTAATCAAAGCATCCTCAAATGAAGAATAAGACACAGAACACAAACTGGAATCAATTTCATCATTCAAAGAAAAACCATCAGGGAAAGATAAATGATGTATAATCCTGAAAGAACCATGTTCTTTTTTTTTTGGAATAACCCCTAAAGGAGAGACCCTAAAATTAGAAAATGGCGGACAATCAAAGGGGCCGGCAATCCTCCCTTCTTCAAGTTCCTTATAAAGTTTAACTCGAACAACATCTTCATGTAAAGCAACTGAAGTCAAATTCTGAAAAACAATGCAACCGATACCTGAAAAAGAAGGTAAAATAAAACCAAAATGGAAACCATCAATTAACATGTCCGCTTTCTTGCGATCTGGTTATAGCAGAAGCCATGGTAACATGTTTACCAATATCACTGGAGTTACCGCTTTTAAGAAATGTATCCCTTAAAGCAGGAGTATGCTGATTCTGCTTTTTAAAGCAACAAACAGCTGGGTGCGGCCCTGTACAACGAGCACATTCGTACTTGTATCTACAATTATTAAGCCATTTACAATGACCTTCGTTAAAATTGAAACATAATCCTTTACGAAAAGGTCCAACAATAGGCGTAAGTGGCTTAACAGCTTGTTTCTCAAGAATCTCGAACAGCTACGAACGAGGGATCTTGCGTCACAGGGTCAATAGGCGGTCCCCAACGGGAGGAAGAGGCAGTCGCAACATGAGGAAGATCCGAAAGAACAGGAGAGGCGACATCCACAAGAGGGTTTTGGTAGTAAGGAGGACGTGGAGAAGCCGAAGGAGCCGGATGGGGAACACTGTAAGCAGAGGATGAAGGGGGGAGGCATAGATAAACAGGACCGAAGCCACCATTCACCGCCATCGGATTCGGCCTGCTCCATCATTTGGCGCAGCAATTAATACAGCCGCAGATGATGTGCTTTTTTCTCTTGATCCCGCTGACATGACGCATTTTTCTTTCTTTTATAGGTCTTTACTCGTGCCAGGACCATTACAGACATCTTAAGCCAATTAAAGGTATGTACAAATAACTGACACAAACTGGTTTAAACAGCAATATTTTACTGTCTACCAGCATCCCATATGTGGTGGGTGGGGACATTTCTTGCCTCTCCCACCACTTTTAGTCCCTGGAAGGTAAACCTCATATGGCACTAGGAGATTCATTGACCTCCTACAGTGGGTAGAGCATCATCGAACAACTTCTCTGCTGATTTCTTTGGATGCAGAGAAGGCGTTCAACAGATTACACTGGTCTTAATTAAAAGCAGCCCTAACCATTTACTCAGACAACCAAGTGTTCTATATTCATCCTAGTGCCAGCATTTGGACATCAGGGTTTCTACCTTTCTCCATCACCAATGGCACCCGACAAGGGTGCCCCCTATCTCCCATTCACCACATCTCCGGCATCAAATTGGGAGATGCACAACATACCTTTGGCTTGTACGCGGATCATGTACTACTTTCTCTGTGCAATCCACTTCGGCCCTTACCACCATCTCTTCTCCTGGACACACATCTGCTATTAAATACCTAATGGTTCAACTTGTTATGCTATTCCTTTTAGAAAGTTGACTTAGTTATGCTCAGACTTCTGCTTGGTTCCAGCCATGGTTCCATGGGCAGGACACATTTCTCATAGCAAAATGTTTCTCCTCCCACAAATCATGTAGACATACAGGTCTTTACCACTACCTATCCTATCCTCCCAGTCCAGCTGGGGGAACTACAAGCAACTCAAAAACTCTTTTATCCCCCATATGAGCCTCAACTAAACATGCCAGACTTGGAACACCTGACATTGCAAAATATAAAGCTACAATTCTAGACCAACTTAAACACTAGTGGAACTCCGTCCACTCCCCCCCCCCCTCAAATACCCCCCAAATACTGGCTGTAAGTAGAGCACACGGTACTAGCGTCTGACCTAAAAGTAACTCTAGGAGTAAGCAGGACACAATGCCTACCTCAGAGATCTTATCTCAACACTATTACTGCAGTTTATAAACACTGGAACTCACTGGCCTGTCAAATCAAGCTGTTAAGCTCTTACCCATTAGCTCTTTAGAGCTACACATTCAGAATATCTCTCTACAATCCTGGTATCAAGCGGGGATTGCTCCATTGGCCACTTATTTTATGGAACTTAATTTTAATCATTCCAAGATGCCACTCTGTGTACATCTTGCGGCATGTATGTGTTCCTTGATCATCAGTTTGAGGGCAAATACTGCTGTGCAAAATGTAAGCTCAGGTTCTGAATCTGGGGAAGCAACTGTCAGCACTGAGAAGTCCCTCCATACTAAAGGAGAGCCAGGAATGTACATGGCAGGTGTTGGCAGGGGCCAGCACAGAGGTGGGTGGAGACAAAGAGGTGCAGGCACTAGGAAAGAGTAGATGGGTGACAGTCAGGAAGGGTAGAGGGGGAAGAGCCAGGGAGGCCGATCCAGGGCTGGAACATCCCAATAAGTATGCTCCATTGAGTGACATTGGTGAAACCAGTCAGGGACCAGCACTGCTGGAGCTGAGGGACTTTTCCTAGCTGCCTGGGGCAGAACACCTCCAGTGAGAGTGGGGGGGGAGCAAAGGGAAAGGAAAGACAGATTCTGGTGGTAGGGGACTCAATTCTTAGAAGGACAGAGATGGCAATCTGTAAAAGACCTGAAGCGTCGAACTGTATGTTGTCCACCGGGCGCTCGGGTTCGGCACATCATGGATCTGGTGGACAGATTACTGGGAGGGGCTGGGGAAGACCTGGCTGTCATGGTGCATGTTGGCAGCAATGAAAAAAGTCAGAGGCAGATGGAGTGTCCTAAAGAACGATTTTAGGGACTTGGGAGCTACATTGAGGAAAAGGATCTCCAAGGTAGTATTCCCAGGAGTACTACCGGTACATTGAGCCACACCAGAAAGGCAGAGGGAGATTAGGGAAGTAAACAAGTGGCTGAAGAGCTGGTGTAGTAAGGAGGGGTTTGGGTTCCTGGAAGACTGGGCCGACTTCTCAGTCGATCACCAGTACTATAGAAGGGACAGACTGCACCTAAATGAGGAGGGTGCAAATCATCTGGGAGTAAAGATGGCCAAAAAGTTGGAGGGGTTTGTAAACTAGGTGATGGGGGGGGGCAGAGGTAGAGATAGTCAGCGTGGAACATATTCCAGAGGGTAGTATTGGGGGCATTAGTGGTAGGTTGACTAAAGCACATAAACCCCAGGTAAGTATAGTAACAAGTCCTATTTGCAAACTTGGAACACCCAATAAGAGGACAGTATGTGACCAGTCTAAACTATGTGGCATGTTCACCAATGCCAGGAGCATGGCGGACACGATGGATGAACATGAGATACTGTTGTACAAGGAGGATTTGGATTTTGTGGGAATTTCAGAGACCTGGTTCAACAGCTCTCATGATTGTCTGGCAACCATTCAAGGGTATACCCTTTATCACAGGGATAGAGAGGGTAAAAAAGGGGGAGGGGTATACCTATATATCAAGAATAATGTACAAGTGAATGTGAAAGATGACATCACTAAGGGAGCTAGGAAGGAGGTGGAATCCTTATGGGTAGAGCTCCAAAGGGATGAAGCTAAGGGGAAAATAATACTGGGAGTATGCTATAGGGCCCCTAACCTGAGGGAGGAGGGGGAGACAGATCTCCTATCACAATTTGGATTAGCAGCAAGGATGGGAAGTCTTATCATAATGGGGGATTTTAATTATCCACA
This sequence comes from Lithobates septentrionalis, assembly GCA_037952835.1. Classification (NCBI taxonomy): domain Eukaryota; kingdom Metazoa; phylum Chordata; class Amphibia; order Anura; family Ranidae; genus Lithobates; species Lithobates septentrionalis. The sequence continues at coordinate 1,076,758 of JBBDGP010001327.1, read as the reverse complement.
CATAGACTGGGCGGAGGGAACCACGCATTCGTCTAAGGCTCACCAGTTCTTAAATGTCTTGCAGGACAATTTCATTGTTCAGATGGTAGACGCACCAACTAGAAATAAAGCGTTACTGGATCTACTAATTACCAACAATACAGGCCTGATCATGGATGTGGTGATACAGGGCAATTTAGGAAACAGCGATCACAGGTCAATTGGCTTCAGAATAAATCACACAAATAGGAAACATAAGGGGAATACAAAGACACTGAAATTCAAAAGAGCCAACTTCCCTAAACTACAAACCTTGTTAGAAGGCCTCAATTGGGATAAAATCTTAGGAACAATAAACACGGAGGACAGATGGGTTTGCTTTAAGAGCATTAGCCATTGCATCCCATTGGGTAATAAATTTAAAAGAGCGAACAAAAGCCCTGCATGGCTTAACTCCAATGTAAAAATGCATAAAAAAAACAGGAGAAGGCCTTTAAAAAATACAAGGTTGAGGGATCATCATCAGCATTCAGACTTTATAAAGCATGCAACAAGAACTGTAATGCCCTGTACACATGGTGGGACATTGATCGGACATTCCAACAACAAAATCCATGGATTTTTTCCGACGGATGTTCGCTCAAACTTGTCTTGCATACACACGGTCGCACAAAGTTGTCGGAATTTCCAAACGCCAGAAACGCGGTGACACACACCACGTACGAGACTATAAAAGGGCAGTTCAGTACCAAGCGCGGCATCCTTTGGGCTCCTTTTGCTAATCTCGTGTTAGTAAAAGTTTGGTGAGAGACGATTTGCGATTTTTCAGACTCGTGGTTTTCAGATCGCATTTCTGCTGTTCAGTTTGTGCTTGTGGGTTTGTATCTGGTCTTCAGTGCGTGCAGCGAGTTACCATTGACTTGTCATTGTGTTCTTGTCCGTTCGTTACTGATTTTCAGGTCGCTCTTTAGAGGCCTTGCTGTTCTTCAGTGCGTTCTGTTACTTCGTTTTCTAGCCATGTTGCGTGTACGTACTCATCGTAGAGTTTGTGCTGTGCGGGGGCTTGGTGTTGGGGTCCTTACTTTGACACAAGCCCAGTCCATGAACAGGGTGAGGAGGAGTTCATGGACCAAGAATTGGTTGCTCCAGCGTGACCAATTCTGTCACATGCCTTTGCTCCGCGAGATCCGTGAGAATAATCCTGACGATTTCAGGAACTTTCTCCGGATGACGGATCCCGTATTTCACCGTTTGTTGTCTTTGCTGACTCCTTATATCAGCAGGCAGGATACCTGCATGAGGCAAGCTATCACTCCGGAGCAGAGGCTAGTCACCACCTTGCGGTAATTGGCGACAAGGAGAAGCCTGCAGGACCTCAAGTTCTTGACAGGCATCTCCCCCCAGGCTCTGGGGAAAATTTATACCAGAGACCTGTTCTGCCATCATCCAGGTCCTGCAGAAGGACTATATTAAGGTAAGATGTTTATCCTTTAACATCACATTCTATTGTATTTAATGTTTGATAATCTATTGTATTTCTTTCCTCATTCCCTAATTACCATGATTGTAATATGCTGTGAATTTCCCCTTTGTCCTTATGCATGCTGAATTTTTTTTTTTTGTCCTTCATACATATTTGCCTTCACTAACCTCCCCAGCATGCTCTCCTGGGCCTATATCCGCCTCGTCTACTCAAATAACAATGTATTTTGTCAGCTCCATAGTGGTGCTTTACCCTAAACACACTCTAAAATGTGTAAAATTGTGATTTGTGCTTTAAATTCAGGCAGAGTGCCAGAGGGTTTTTTTTTTTTTTTTTTTGGGTCCCAAAATCATTTGCAACCCTCCCTCCCCCCAACTGCTAACTCAGCTGATACCAATCCTCTATCTATCCTCAATCCTCTATCTGCTGACTTTGCCAAACCCATACACACTATACCCACCTCTTTTGTGGTCATATTTATGGATAAATTCCCCAAAGCATGTAGTGCAAGGGCCTGCCTGAATACTTTCAAATGGTAATGTTAAACGTTTTTGTATCCTATTATTATCTTGATAGGTAATAGCAGAATGTATACATGTGCTAAAATGTGTACAGTGTGTATTTATCTCTTTGTATTATGGCACTTCTTACCTGTCCAGTGGGCTGCCAATAGTGTAAGTAAGGAGGGGCTGGCCAAAGTAATACACATTATTTAGGCATTCATCTCTCAATGAAGTGGAGAGGGTTACCTGGCAAAAACACCCCCCCTCCTAAAACTTTGAAAATGGCCCATGAGAGGGGGGGGGGGGGGAATCTGATAGGTGGACCTTATACCTTTGTCTTTAAATACTCCATAAAATAAATGTTATACTAATGTTGGCCAAGAATGTTTGTGTCTAATCTGTTTTCCATGTTTATGTGCAAAATGATCAATTTATTTTTCTTGTTTGCTTCCAACCCACAGGAATGGCAGACTGTGGCCTCCCACTTTGACCCGTGGTGGGACTTTCCTAACTGCGTCGGGGCAATTGATGGGAAACATGTCCACATCGTCCCACCACCCAACTCGGGGTCATACTATTACAACTACAAGGGGTTCAATAGTATTGTGATGTTGGCGGTGGTGTCGGCTACTTACGAGTTCCTGTATGTGGACGTAGGGAAGAATGGCCGGATGTCAGATGGTGGCGTCATCGCCCACACGGAGTTCTACAGGTGTCTCCAGAATGGCAGCTTGGGCTTGCCACGTCCAGAAGACAATGCGGAAGGACTCCCATTCGTCTTCATTGCGGATAAAGCGTTTGCGCTGGGGGACCATCTTATGCGCCCATTCCCTATGAGGACCCTCACCCCGGACCAGAGGGTTTTTAATTACCGGCTGGCCAGAGCCAGAAGAGTGGTGGAGAAAACGTTTGGAATAATGGCCAGCCGGTTCCACCTATTTCTTACACCGCTACACATGGCGGAATACAAACTCAATCACATCATCCTGGCTTGCTGTGTTCTCCACAACTTTTTAAGGAGAAATTCTGTGAACTATGCTGGCTCAGTTGGGCCTGAAGCCGGAATTAATATGAATGAGCCAAACCTGACGGCGCTTGAAGCTGGCCGTCCTGGCTTGCCCCCCCAGAGTGCCCGCGAGGTCCGTCTAAGATACATGGAATACTTTGCGGATAGGGGGGCCATCGATATGCCAGACAATGTCTGCGACATTTTTAAAATAAAAATATATTTTAAACTGAACAAATATTTGCTTAGATTTACTGCTTGGCTTTCTTTTAGCTGACCATGACTGAATTTTGGGGAGTCCTGAAAATGGCGTGATTGTGTAAAATTATAAAGCACTGTTGGGTGTTATTTACTAAAGGAAAATACACTTTGCACTACAAGTGCACTTGAGACTGCACTGAAAATGCACTTGTAGTGCAAAGTGGATTTGCCTTTAGTAAATAACCCCCATTGTCACTGAAAACACCAACTTTACAAAAAATCCTTTTGAGCATTGAAAGAAGAAGCCACACATTGTTGATTCTCAATCTTTTTAATCCAAGCACAATCACATGTGCATCTATAAAAGGTTTTTAAAACAAACCAACATGTTTGTTGTATAACATTTTTTAGGTCACATTAAAAAGTAGAAATTGCCTTTTAAGGTAAAACAGGCATGTTTAAAACCAACAAGAAATACACAACTCTGGAACTTACAAAGTTGAACTTTTATAGAAAGTGAAGGAAATATCAGACATGAGTATTTATAAACTGTTTGATATTGCATTCAGCAGATGGGGTGAAGTCACCCCTGGAAAAGCCAAATTTTGAAGGTGCACACAAATTGCTGAATGTCAACATGTGCTAGCTGCCATCATGGGGGATCAAGGGACGTGTTTTGTGGGTGCAACCCCTTCCTCTCAGCTACTTTATTATTGAGGAAGGGGTTGCACCCACAAAACGCGTACATTGATCTCCCGTGATGGCAGATAGCACATGTTGACACACTGTGTGCATCTTCAAAATTTGGCTTTTCTATAATATGTCACAAAATTTTCACAAAATTGTCAGATAAAACAAAAAAACAAAGCACAAATAAGTTAGGGATTTTTAGGGGTTTTACATTTTCCCTAAAACATCAATGATGTTCTTCATTTTGTTTTGAACATCATTGATGTTTTGCTTGATGTTTTCCATGTCCCTATTACACCCCATGATCTCCCCGATCAGGATCTGGGCACTTTCACTGGTGAAATGACCTTCTTCCACAACATCACGATCACCTAAAATTATATAAAAAAAAAAAAAAAACAACATGTATTATAAATATGCAGGCATCCATCTCTTACCTGAGCCTGTGGTCGCAGACACTCACCTGTTGTGGTGACAATTTCCACCACGTCTCCCTCCTCCTTCTCTGGTTGGGTTTGGGGGATTTCCACTTCTTCATGAGGTGGGAGGTCTGTTGTCTCCTCTGATGAGTGGTGTCCTCCGAGTCTTTTCTCCCCCATGTAAAAAAAATAGGTATACTTAGCACACAGATATTTGATGGCAGAAAGAGGAATATGAAACATTGCTTGGAAGTGGGGTACAATTGTCTCTTTTGTCAGAGTTCCAAGATGAATAAATATTTTTGTCCTTTGTCAAGCTTGAATACTTACCTGTTTTGTGCAAGCTTCACAGTTGGAGACACCCCTATAGTATACACTGGAGCACCTGTGTGGGCCCCCTAATAAAAAGGATGTTCTGATGTCCCACACTAGTGCTCCAGCGTCCAGATGTGTAAACAGCTGCTGAGTGTCCTCCCCTTACACAGAATCTAGTTTGCATTTCATTCTAGTTACAAACCCATCATCTAGACAAAAAAGTTATTTTAAGAGAAGTAGGCCAGAAAAAATGTATTGAAATGCATCTGTACTTCCGGTTCCGGTGCCGCATGGAGTAGCTGTCTCTCCTCACAGCTCCCGCAACCAGGACAAAAACCTGCTTGAAAAACCGGCCCAGAAGCCCGAATACACCCTCGGCTACCTCGGGCACCAGTACCCACTACATGGACCGATTTGTAGAAGTCCGCGGCCCCCGCACCAATACGGCCCAGACGGCGCCGCCGGCCCAGCCGCAAATCGAGGCCCCGGCTTCGGCCTACACGGACCTGCACACAGGCGCGCAGCCAGCAGACATGGAAGTAAGTGGCAGCGCAGCCCCACACACATCTCCACAAGCCTCCCAAGCTCAGCCACAACCTCAAGCCGCCTCTCCTCAAGCCCCTCTCTCTCAGGCCTTTCAAATATCGGCCCCCTCTCCACAGCATGCAGGGGACCATACTACAGAGCGCATTGCACAGGCAGTAGCAGCTCTCCTGTCCCCCATGATTTCAACATCTGTGGAAAAAGCTGTAAATGCGGGGATGAAACAAATTAAGGCCCAGCTAGGAGAACATAACACCAGGCTACATGAGCTAGAACACCGCCTCTCAAGTATGGAAGAAGAGATGTACCAAGCCCAAGCCACAGAACAAGCGCAGGACAAGACAAACCAATACATAATACAAAAACTTGATGATTTGGAAAATAGGTCCAGAAGGAGCAACCTGCGATTCGTCGGGATACCCGAATCGCTACAATCATCTGCTTTATCAGACTTTTGCTCCCAACGCATCCCTGAGGCGCTAGGCCTAACAGGCCCCTGCACGGTAGAACGCGCCCACAGAATGGGACCATATAGTGAAGAGCGCAAGAACCCTCGCCCCATCATTGCTAAATATAAGAACTACTCTGACAAAGCTCTCATTCTCCAAAAATTTAGACAAACCCGCACACTCCAAATTGATGGTGTGAGGGTTCTGATTTTTGCCGACTACTCCATCGAGGTCTCAAAAAAACGCAAAGCCTTCCAACAGATATGCACAGAACTCTTCAAGCAACAAATCAAATTCACTCTAGCATTCCCAGCCACCCTACGCCTCAAGACACCCAGCGGTGACCAGCTTTCCTTTCAGGATCCACCAGAAGCGGAAGCCTACGTGCGATCGTTACTCTCCAACACTCAACAGCATACCCCCTCCAAGGGCACCCCACTCAACCGCTCCCTGGACCAACGGAGCCCACGCAAAGACTCTCCCAAACGCTTCAGATCCTCATTTCCGGACCAGCATCGCTTCACTCCTCGCTGAACTGAAACTTGCAACCACCATCGCGGGCTACCCAATCTACGGACAGTTCCCCAACTTGTCCCTTCTCAGGTTTTCTACCTTCCTTTCACGGTATCACGTAATGTATAACGCTATTTTGTTATGACTGTTCTCAGTTCTCAGAGTTATTTTTTTTTTTTCAGACAATACTTGTTTGAACACAGTTTTCTTATACGGTTATGTCCTCCTGGCCTCACTGTGTACGGCAACTTGCATCCCCCCCCCCTAAATTCTAGCTTCAAGCGCATGTATAGACGCCTGTCACCCTTCCACGGGCCAATTGGGCCCCAAACCGTAACTGTCCTGTTATGGGAGTTGACCTACACAGCGAATCCATGCGGAAAAAAGTGAAGTTCTTAGGCTTAATGGTTATGTTATCCTTTATGTTGCCTCCCCTCTATGGCATACCCCCCCTCCTTCTACCCCCTTATACAGGGCCCACACCATCTCCCCCACACATCTCATGTGCCTCTTGATCATTATGAAAATGGCATGCTTCTTGCCATAGTTGGTATTTCAAATCACCATCCACAAAATGGTAAATTGACATTATCTGCTCATACCCCTCACAAGCCCCCCCTAACATGAAAATAATCTCCTGGAACGTGAAGGGTCTTAGATCCCCTCAAAAAAGAATGAAAATCCTTAGGCATCTTAAACGGCTCAAAACCGATATAGCCCTACTCCAGGAGTCACACCTATCAGCCCCAGACTTCCATCGTATGAAGAAGCTCTGGGTTGGCACTGTTCTAGGCTCTGAGGCAGCAGGACGCAAAGCTGGCGTCCTCCTACTCATACACAAAAATCTCCCCTGCTCAATCCTGTCGACAAAAACTGATAACCAGGGCCGTTTGCTCACTACACATGTCAAAATAGGCTCCAAAGAGCTCATAATCACAAACGTCTATGCCCTCAACAGCCCCAGCAAGCAGTTCTATTCCGAGCTCTCCAGTTGGCTTCTAGAAAACACTCACCTCCCCCACCTAATCGGAGGGGACTTCAATGACACCCTTCATCAGATAGACGACAGATCCTCACCAAAAAGTCCAAACCTACGCTTCAACCCTCCCGCCCCTTTCCTCTTCGCAAACACCATGGAATCTATCCTTCTCCAGGATCTTTGGCCCCTCTCCCACCCAACAGACAGGGAATTCACATTCTACTCCAACCCACACAAAGTATTCACAAGGATAGACTATTTCTTTGGCTCTGACAACTTAATCCCTTTCCTCCAGAACACCACAATACACGACATAACCATCTCCGACCACGCACCTATAGAGTTAACTCTCGATAATCTAAACTTACCCCCACATCCCAACATCTGGCGGTTCCCTTCCTTCCTTCATAACAACACTGACTTCCAACAATACATGTCCGATGCATGGACGGAATACTCTTCAAACAATGCCCCCCACATACACGACCCCAACCTATTCTGGGACGCCGGTAAAGCTTTCCTAAGAGGCCGTATCATCTCTTATGCAACCTCCTTTAAACGCAACACCCTGTCTAAATATAAAGCAGCCAGCTCACGCCTACACCAGGCACAACGAGCATTATACACCACAGACTCCCCAGCCAATCGATTGGAATGGCAGGCAGCAAAAAGGGATTTCGACACATGGGTAAACACCCTTGAACACACCAAACAGGCTTACCTAGAAGCCACCTTTCATAAATTTGGAAACAAAGCGGGTAAACTCTTATCCAGACTATGCAAAGGCCCGTTCCGCCCTACCCACATTACATCACTCCGCGACAGTACAGGCACCCTTCATTCCACTCCACAAGCAATTAACAAACTCATGCAACAATTTTACTCTACACTCTACGCCCCAGATCCCATAGATACACAAAAAGCACGCGCTTTTCTAGGGAAAATAAACTTGCCTAAGATTTCCACACTACAACTAGAAACCCTTAACGCTTCTATAACCCCCACCGAAATATCAACAACCACCCGCCACTTGACTCTCTCCAAGGCCCCGGGCCCAGACGGCTTCACTAGTGAATTTTACAAGACCCTACAACCCCTTCTGGAACCCACCCTCCTCCAAGTATACCGGAATATCTGGTCAGGGGGTGCGTACATACAGTCGGGGAACCAAGCTCTTATAAAATTACTATCTAAAAAGGGCAAAGACCCCCAAGAACCAGGCTCATACAGGCCCATATCACTTCTCAACCTAGACGTGAAAATCCTCTCTAAAATTATAGCCACCAGGCTGGCTGATATTATCCCCTCTTTAATTCTCCCCGCTCAATCAGGCTTCGTAAAAGGTAGAACCGCCACCCTCAATATTCGTAAAGTCATGATGGCCCTAGAACACCCACTTCATCACCCAAACACTAACCACGCCATTATCACATTAGACGCAGAAAAGGCCTTCGATAATGTTAGTTTCGACTGGCTATCTATGACAATGTCAGAGATGGGATTCACTGGCCCATTCCACCACCTCATCACTGCCATGTACACAGCCCCATCAGCAAAATTAGTGGTAGCAGGCCTCATGTCAGACGAATTCCGTCTTCACAAGGGCACTCGCCAAGGATGTCCTCTATCCCCGCTCCTTTTTAACATCGCCCTAGAACCCCTGTCCAGATATCTAACACTAACAGCCCCCTTACATGGCATAAAAATAGGCACACATGATCTACGCACATCCCTATTTGCTGATGATGTCCTCATATTTTCGGCCAACCCCCCCTCAGATATGATAACCATTAAAAGGGTGTTTGATGAATTCCGCTTGTGCTCTGGCCTGCGCATCAACTACAGCAAAAGCAAAATTCTCCCCATCGGCACACACTCTGTACCACAATGGACCCAACAATCTATTTTCCCGGTCGCGAAATCCCATATCACCTGTTTAGGGATAAAAATAGGAAAACTCCCCTCATCACTATACCACCTAAATTACCCTCCTCTGCTGTCGAAAATATCTCAAGAATTAAATACCTGGATGGACCTGCCCCTCTCGCTCTTGGGAAGATGTCACCTAATAAAAATGATCAGTTTCGCAAGACTACTATACCCACTGCAAACTATTCCGCTACTACTTCTTCATAAAGATGTGACTTTGCTCAATTCCTCCTTATCAAAATTCCTTTGGCGAAACAAAAGACCACGTATAGCTCTAAAAAAACTACATCTTCCCAGGCGCGAAGGGGGCATCAGTTTACCACACATTAGAATGTATAATATAGCATGCTTGCTTAGAACCAGCATAGACTGGATAACGCAATCCTCCCGCTACTCAAACTTCTCCCTGGAATCGGATATGGCCCACCCTTACTCGCTAGTGGGCCTCCTCCACTGCAGATGGAAGTCAGTCTCCCCCCCTCACCAACACAATCTATTATTAAGAGACACAGCGGTGGCTTGGAGAGAAGCAAGGAAAATACTTAAGATATCTCCCTTCGTGTCATCTCATCTCCCGATCCAAGGAAATCCGGCCTTCCCACAGGGACTAGAACATAAACCTTTCAAAATATGGGAACGGAAAGGCCTAACAAAATTCTCCTCCCTTTGCAACATTCAGACGGGTCGACCACTGCCATTTACCAACATTGCCGAAACCTTCGCTCTTCCCACTATGCATACCTTCCACTATGGGCAATGCATCAGCTTCTTAAAGGAGACATGTAAACAAGCAGAGAAAAGGTTTCCAACAAACATCATAGACCTAATGATATCAAACAACTCATACAAAACATCGGACATCTACAAACCCCTCCTACTTAAATCATCTCCACCTCTTTCACCATCATCGATAAAAAACTGGAATCAAGACTTCCCGGATTCTAACTTAGTAAAAAAATCTTGCAAGGCCTCAACTCCGTACAAAAGCTAACACCCAATGAAGTATGGAGAGAAACGCAATTGAAAATAGCCCACAGAGCTTATATGCCCTTTTCATCGTCAAAGACGGACATGAGCAAAGCCTTCTGTCCACTATGCCACATCCGGAAACCTTCCCTGGCCCATCGCTTCTGGGACTGCTCCTATATCTCAACTTTTTGGGACCAAGTTCTGGCCTACATATTCGAAGTGACCCTATTAAAACTACCCAAAGACCCGCTACTCCTCATCTTCGGCTACTGGGACCCACTACTCCTACCCTGGTCAAAATACGCCAACAGCGACACAAGCCCCTCAGGGAACTTAAAAGTCAACACCTCACACAAAGGGTGGTCCCTAACCTGTCTTCTAAATCGCAAGAAGAACCATCTTGAAACATTGGATCTCTCCACCGTACCCCAACATCACCCAAGTCAAACGAGAGCTCTTACATCTACTCATCAAAGACCGCATAAATACGGACTTCAAACAGAAAACCCCCTCAGACCGCTTTCACTCTAAATGGCACACCTTTATGCTCTCATCTCTCTCTCAAGAGGAAATAGCAAATGTGAGCCAATCCACTTTCTCCTACCACGACTCCTACCAACAGATGCAAAACAAGAAAATCCCCCCATAAGAGGTGACCTCCTAAATCATCCTAAACCATCCTGGACACGGCATAGGCCACTGAACTCACTAATCCAAGATCGCCAACAGTTCCCCATGTAACCGAATATTACCAGCTACCCTATTTGCATAATTTTCTTAATATGGTAAAATGTTTATGATCATTAAGATACTATACCCCCACCAACCGTCTCCTTCTCATACATTTCATGGCCCTCCCCCCCCCTCCCACCCCTCCCTGGTTTGAGTTCTTTTCCCACTTACAGGTATCTCATTGATATTAAATAATCTAGTATTCACAGAAATTGTCTAATCGGATCCATCCAGGCATCCACCATATTAGTCAACTATCTTATCTGTTAGGATCTGTCTAATTTTGTCCATTCAACCATCCCTTATATGCATATACTCCTGAAAATTATTGTCCCCCTTTTCTAGACTTGAGTTAATACCGAAATGTCTCCCTTATCTGTGAATGTACAAGAATGTCAAAATATCTGTATACAACACTATATTTTATACCTTTTATTGTATGTTGAAAAGTGAAATAAAAACTTTTTGAAAAAAAAAAAGAAATGCATCTGGACAAAATATGTTTTTTTATTGGCCGAACGAACAATGTTTCCTACGAACGAATAATATGTCCATGAACATGAAAGTTTCCATTTTAAACTGTACAACAGTAAAGAAAAGCACATGGAGGAGCACGAATATAATAAAAATAAAGAATAGGAACACAGCACAACTACTTACTTTTTTGCAGCACTCTCCTGATCCTTCTATACTGATCGTGCTCCCTGATTTTGAGGTCCGACCACCGCTTCCTTAGTTGATCCTTGGATCCCCGTACCCCAAAATTATGGTGCAGACTCTTCACAACTTTCGCCATGATCTTGGCCTTTCTGACATTGGGCTTGGGGTAAGGTCCATACTTCCCGTCATAGTCTGCTCTCTTCAGTATGTCGACCATCTCCACAAAGGACATATTTGATGCCTTAAATCGTCTCCTCCGGGATCGTGACACTTCTGGCTCCAGGCTTTCCTCCTCCTCATTGCTGTAATTAGCACACACCTGCTCTGTCTCCGCCATGTGCTCTTCCCCACTGCGCAGAACGAGAAGGGGCGGGGAATAGACTAGAAAGAATGTCAGGGGCGGGCGGAGTTTTACGCATGCGCAGTGTATATAAAGCGTAACACGCGTGCATAGTACATATGATCTGTGAGCGGAGGAAGGCGTATAGGAAACGCCGATCGTGATAACGAAGGTAACATTTAAACTTGGGCCTATACTACTTATAGATTGAGGCCTATATTGGGACAATATTAGGAGACTTTAGCCTGACATTAGGGTTTGTCTTGTGTATTGCAGATAAAATGGATGGCTTCAATGACCACAACTTCCTCCCCCTGTTCATAGACAAATACAGGGAGCTGCCCTGTCTGTGGCAGGTCAAACATCCGCAATATAATCATAAACAAACGAGGCAGGCAGCGCTGGAGAAACTGCTGGAGTTGGTGAAGGCGGTGGTCCCCACAGCAACCATCCCCTATTTAAAAGCCAACATTGGTGACCTGAGGAGCACTTATCTTAGGGAGTGCAAGAAGGTCCAGGATTCCCAGAGATCCGGAGCTGCAGCCGATGACATTTATGTCCCCAGGCTGTGGTACTATGAGAGACTGCAATTTCTGTCAGACCAGACTCAAGTCAGGGAATCCCTCTCAACCCTTCCTTCCACTCTTCCTTCCACCCTAGCTGAGGCTTCCGATGTCCAACCTGGGACTTCCAGCCAGGAAGAAGTGGAGGAGCCCAACTTGAGCCAGGTATAGCATTGTTCTACAGATTTCTGGTCAATAAATAAATGTTTACTAGATGTTATTATTGATCACGAATTGCAGATTTAATAAAGTGTTTTACATATCAATAGACAGTAGTGGGCAAAAATAATTAGGACAAGAATGAAAAATGCTGGGCTCAGAATGATAATCTGTAATATTTATTAACATTCAATTTGCAACAGTCATGAGGTGAAAATTATGTGTGATTGATGAAGAAAAAACTAAAACTATGTCCCTTTTTCATACACAGAGAGACCTCAGCCAGGAGGAGGCTGTGGAATGTGGCACACAGGAGGAGACTGTGGAATGTGGCAGCCAGGAGGAGGCAGGGGTTAGTGGCAGCCAGGAGGAGGCGGGGGTAAGTGGCAGTCAGGAGAAGGCCGGGCCCAGTAGGAGCCTCACAGAATTGCAGGTTCCTCCCCTCCGCCTTCCAAACAAAAAAGACCCAGGAAGGGGAGTAACATGGAGGATTCAGCACTCAGGCTGATTCAGGAGGCTTCTGCGTCCCTCAGAGCCACCCCCACTCATGAAGAGGCCTTTGCCTGCATGGCTGCCACAAAACTGCAGGACATGCAGGAGGGCCAACGCCTCATGTGTGAGGACATCCTTTATAAAACATTAACTAAGGGGGTGAGGGCCGAAATCACACCCAATACCCACCTGTGTGAGTTGCATCATCCTCCTCCTCCTCCTGCCACACCTCCACTACCACAGACCCAGCATGGAATGAAGAGTGTAAGACAAGAAAGTGATGGCCCGGGGTTCAGTCTGATCTGACAAAACATGCAGGCTCTTGTAGGACCACAGCCTGGGGACATGTATGTCATCTGCTGCTGTTCATGATCTCTTGAACTGGACCATATTGTACTCACTTTTATATGGACTCCTCAGGCCACCAATTTTGCAGTAAAATAATTGATGTGTGCCCTAGGGGCCAAAGGCTTCGCCAATTTCTGCTGTATCTCCAGCGTTGCCTTCCTCTTTCTTTGGTTAGGACCCCTTAATAAATTTTTGGTTTGTTTTATTATACTCGCTTATGTGTGATTTCCTTCAAAAAAGGACAGTTTGTTTGTGACTAGGCAGGTACATTTCAAAAATACAATGTGAAATTAACAAGGGACACCAACACCAAGCAACCTCCTTGAGATTAAATAATACAAGATAATAATGGTGTTGTGGTAACTTGACACAAAAAACACACCAAAACTATTCTGGAGTTAAAAAAAAAACAAAAAAAAAAAAAAACACAAGATCAAGATTAAAAAAATAAATAAATAAATAAATCTAAAAACATAAAAAAAATATTTTTTTTTCAGTAGATGTGACAAATAAAAATATTATATTGATGAAATCACGATAAATAATAAAGAAAGAAGTCTGTGTGAATATGAGCATTATGAGCAGTATGAGCATTCTTCTAAAGAAGAGAGTGCGCTGCATTAAACAATTTAAAACATTGCAGCGTGACGAAAGTGCTATATCCATTCCAAACGCTAATTTTACCAGCCTGAGCAGTTCCGTCTCGGAATTTATTCTGAGCATGCGTGGCACTTTGTGCGTCGGAATTTTCCACACACGGTCGGAATTGACGCAAACTGATTTTGTTGTCGGAAAATTTTATAGCCTGTTCTCAAACTTTGTGTGTCGGAAATTCCGATGGAAAAAGTCCGATGGAGCCCACACAAGGCTGGAATTTCCGACAACAAGCTCCAATCGCACATTTTCCGTCGGAAAATCCGACCGTGTGTACAGGGCATAAGGGTGCAATTAGGGCGGCTGAGATAGAACACAAAAGACACATAGCGGAGGATAGCAAAAAAAAATCCCAGGAAATTCTTTAAGTATGTAAACAGTAAAAAAGAGAGGACAGACAATATTGGCCCCATAAAGAATGAGGAAGGACATCTGGTTACAAAGGATGATTGGATGATGGAGATGGCGAAGGTATTGAATTTATTCTTCTCAGTCTTCACGAGGGAATCAGGGGGGCTTCAGTAAACAAAACTGCAGTGTTTATCCTTATGACACATCACAGGAAGCACCTCCGTGGTTAACAGAGGACAGAATTCAAATTAGACTTGGGAAATTTAACATTAATAAATCACCAGGACCAGATGGCTTGCATCCAAGGGTACTTAGGGAACTCAGTCAAGTAATTGCCAGACCATTGTTCCTAATTTTTACTGACAGTCTATTGACTGGAATTATACCAGCTGATTAGAGAAAAGCCAATGTAGCACCAATATTTAAAAAGGGCCCAAAATACATCCCTGGGAATTACAGGCCAGTTAGCCTAACATCAATAGTATGCAAGCTCTCGGAGGGGATAAGGGACTATATACAAGATTTTAGTAATGAGAACGGTATCATCAGCATGGATTCATGAATAATCGTTCTTGCCAAACCAAATCTATTACCTTCTATGAGCAGGTGAGTTGCCATCTAGATAAAGGAAGGCCCGTAGACGTGGTGTATGTGGATTTTGTAAAAGCATCTGACCATTAGGTCCGTTGGCATGGACCATAGGGTGAGTACATGGATTGAAAACTAGCGAGTTCAGAGGATGGTGATAAATGGGGAATATTGGGAATGGTCAGGGGTGGGTACTGGGGTCCCCCAGTGTTCTGTGCTGAGACCAATCCTATCTATTTTGTTCATAAACGACCTGGAGGATGGGGTAAACAGTTTAATCTCTGTATTTGCAGATGATACTAAGCTAAGCAGGGCAATAACTTCTCTGCAGGATGTGGAAACCTTGCAAAAAGATCTAAACAAATTAATGGGGTGGGCAACTACATGGCAAAAGAGGTTTACTGTAGAAAAATGTAAAATAATGCATTTGGGTGTCAAAAAAATTAATGCAATCTATACACGGGGGGGGGGGGGGACCTCTGGGGGAATCTAGGATGGAAAAGGACCTGGGGGTCCTAGCAGACAATAGACTCAGTAATGGTATGCAATGCCAAGCTGCTACTAACAAAGCAAACAGAATATTGTCATGCATTAAAAAGGGGATCAACTCTAGAGATAAAATGATAATTCTCCCGCTCTACAAGACTCTGGTCCGGCCGCACCTAGAGTATGTTGTCCAGTTCTGGGCACCAGTCCTCAGGAAGGATGTACTGCAAATGGAGCGAGTACAAAGAAGGGCAACAAAGATAATAAAGGGTCTGGAGAATATTAGTTATGAGGAAAAGTTGCGTACACTGAACATATTCTATCTGGAGAAGAGACGCTTGATAGGGGATATGATTTCAATCTATAGATACCGTACTGGTCACCCCACAATAGGGATAAAACTTTTTCGCGGAAGGGAGTTTA
Source organism: Lithobates septentrionalis (assembly GCA_037952835.1). NCBI lineage: Eukaryota > Metazoa > Chordata > Amphibia > Anura > Ranidae > Lithobates > Lithobates septentrionalis. The sequence continues at coordinate 1,060,984 of JBBDGP010001327.1, read as the reverse complement.
ATAAGACAAGTGGCCACTCATTAAAATTAAAAGAAAAAAGGTTTAACCTTAAACTACGTAGAGGGTTCTTTACTGTAAGAGCGGTAAGGATGCAGAATTCCCTTCCACAGGCGGTGGTCTGAGCGGGGAGCATTGATAGTTAAGCACCTGAACGACCGCAACATACAGGGATATATAATGTAATACTGACATATAATCACACACATAGGTTGGACTTGATGGACTTGTGTCTTTTTTCAACCTCACCTACTATGTAACTATGTAAGACCTTGGTGTATTTACCTTGTTGTAAATATATATGTGATGATTAATATAATAATTATTGTAATTATCAATCCAACTGAACTTTCCTGTAGCAACTTGGTTCTCCAGAGAGATTAGCATTTATTTGATTCCAGAACAGATGACAAAGTACTTGCAAATAATACAACCCCAGCCTTCGTAGTCCCATTCACAATACTTAGCATTGAGGCATTTCACCCATACAGCATACATATCCAATCTATATTTTGCACCTAAGTAACTTCTGTGCATGCAATATGTGTTATAACCCGTGTTCAAATGATAACTTTAACAGCTATACAACTCCCTCTGAAATACCAATACATGAAACTGGGGGGACACCAAAAAAGACCCTGCTTGTAATTATTAGAAATAACAATTAAGGTTCCTACAATGATTACCAGGTAAACAAGTTACCCTTTGAATGTCCTTTCCCATGAAGACCCCTCCAGTCTAATTCCCATAGATACTTATTTTATTGTTTATGGCCAAATCACATTCTCTATCACCTCTAAATTTAGGTAAATGAGGTACCCTTTGATATTTTAAATTTACCACAAACAAGGACCCTTTTCACATCTACCTTGCATTTTACAACCACTTGTAAATGTTTAAATTGATAAGCAACCATAAACAGGTCAGTCCACAAGTGCCAAGATAAAGCATTTGCCTATTGCAGAAAATTAACATAGCAGAGAGTCATTACTCTATCTGTTGATGTGTAAAATACAGCTTATCTAGTCAATCATGTTTGCTAGCCTCACATACCTATGTACTGTATGCAATAAATACAGGATATATACTATTCATTACACACTATTCACTATACATTCATTTTATAAATACAGACCTCTGCTCCAAGTACTCTATTAACCATTCCAAATTTTACAAATACCTACAAATATGGCATGCTTTGTAGCACCTTTGAAGCAGTACCACCCCTCTGCTTGGAGGTCTACTTAAATTCTTTAACACTTTTACATAATTTAAAGTGTTACTAAACCCACAACAGTAAAAATCAGTCTGTATATGCAGTCAAGCATGCTTGTTATACTCACCGTGGAACCTAAGGGGTTAACGCTCTGCATTGTGTAAAAAGGCTGCTTGATCTTGTATGCACAGTTCCTCCCCTACCTGCACCATGCCCCTGGACAAGTTCAGATAAGACAGAGCCTTTGGAGTCAGGCTGCACATGCTCAGTTTAGTGTGTATTGCTAGAGAGGTTTTATTTTCTCGGTAGAGTGCATGTGATCAGCACAGGGCCAATCAGCACTGTCCTGACATGTCCAGACAGAGGGTCTGCAGCCTCATAGGACAGCTCAGTGCAGCATGAAAACTCCTCCTACAAGCTTCAACAAGAACTGATAGAAATCAGACTGCGATATACTGCTGATGAGAAAAGGTATTTAGCTGTTTATATTTACTAAAATCATTGCATTTCCATGTTCTGTGTACTGTGGGAGACCAGATATATTGTATGCAGGATGCTGGGTTTAGTAACACTTCAACAAAGGTGTTTCCACTATATACCAGTTGATAAACAAACCTGAAACCTTTCATAAGACATCCACCAAGGAAAATGGGAACAAACCATTAACTTCTCTGCCATTCCATCACAGTGTTATTTAGCCACTCTATGAATGTTTAAGCTCTCTAAATCTGTCTTTCATTGGGAATCTGCCCAAAAAGTTATAAGTGGTACCACACAAACCAGGTAAACTAGCCTCCATTTTTCCTAATCACTCCCCACTCTGCTGGAGGAACTGTGGCTCCATTGGCACACCAATTCATATATGCTGGAAACGTCCCCTTAACGTCCCCTTATTGGCCATTAGAATACCATAGCACCCTTACCCAAATATTTATAGCAGCCAGATTATCTAAAGCTCGCAACTAGAAACAAGCAACACTCCAAGTCTGTTTACCACTGTTCAGATACTAAATGACCACTCTCACTTTGAACACGTTTGCCAAAGCCCATCTTTCACTGGAAAAATGTGACGATTTATGGTCCCTTTGGCTACACAACCCAAATGGTGCCATTCAGCTATAAACTCCCTCAATAAATAAGGGTGTGGATCCTAATGCTGGGAGCTGAGATTTTCTTTTGCTGTGTTTTTATCTGTGGATCCTTTTTGTGTTCAGTGGTGAAGGCTGGAGCAGCCAGCACCCTCTGCCTATCTGAATCTATTTATTTTATACTGTATGTTGATTAACAAGATTGTTTTATGTGATTATGCTTTGGCTGGATTTAATAAAGTATTCTTGGAAGTATTACACTATGGAAGTGTTTTTTTGATATCTACATGGGTGTTCTGGGAGACTAATTGCTGGAGGAGGAGAAAGCCGGGGCTGCCATTGTTTTGATCTTGGAACCATCTTAGCGGTGTCTACCTAATTTTCTTTGTTAGGCACGCACTTTAGGTAAGTTTGTTTCCTCCAAGTCATTAGGGTATCGTGGCTGATGTTTGGTGACTCGAACCTTCAGCTCCCTCCTCATATTTTCTATGTTATTAAAGTCTGGAGACTGGCTAGGCCACTCCAGGACCTTAATGTGCTTGTGACTGGCTTGGGCCACTCCTTTGTTGCCTTGGCCATGTGTTTTGGGTCATTGTCATGCTGGAATACCCATCCACTACCTAATTTCAATGCCCTGGTTGAGGGAAGAAGGTTTTCACTCAAGATTTGATGGTACATGGCCCCGTCCATCGTCCCTTTGATGCGGTGAAGTTGTCATGTCCCCTTAGCAGAAAAACACCCCCAAAGCATAATGTTTCCATCTCCATGTTTGATGGTGGGGATGGTGTTCTTGGGGTCATAGGCAGCATTCTTCCTCCTCCAAACATGGCCAGTTGAGTTGATGCCAAAGAGCTCGATTTTGGTCTTATCTGACCACAGCACTTTCACCCAATTCTTCCCTGAATCATTCAGACGTTCATTAGCAAATCCAAAAAATATGTTTGGCGCAAAAACAAAGCTGCACATCACCAAAAGAACACCATACTGACAGGGAAGCATGGTGGGGGCAGCATCATGCTTTGGGGCTGTTTTTCATCAGCTTGAACAGGGGTCTTAGTCAAGGTAGAGGGAATTATGAACAGTTCCAAATACCAGTCACCAAAACCTTAAGGCTTCTACTAGAAAGCTGAACGTGAAGAGGAACTTTATCTTTCAGCATGACAACGACCCAAAGCATACATTCAAATAAACAAAGGAATGGTTTCACCAGAAAAAGATTAAAGTTTTGGAATGGCCCAGCCAGAGCCCAGACCTGAATATTTGGAGTGTTTTTGAAAAGAGGAGTGGGCAAATATTGCCAAGTAAAGATGTACCATGCTGATAGACTCATACCCAAAAAAGATTGAGTGCTGTAATAAAATCAAAAAGTACTTCAACAAAGTATTAGTTTAAGGGTGTGCACACCTATGCAACCATATTATTTTAGTTTTTTATTTTTACTTCCCTCCGCCTAAAAGATTTCAGAGGAGGCTGGTCAGTTGGTAACACATTACAGCCTAAATATAGGTGTAACATCTTATGAAAAATGAACGTATCCTTTAATTGAAAAGACATAGTCCTCTAAATAAAAAAAAGGGGGACATCCCTGTCTACTGCCCTTGGTAAGCGGAAAAAACTTGATGCCCACCTATTTACAAAATCTCTGCCCATGAGTAATAAATGCAATATAGAAGCTGTAGTCATTTAATAAATTGAGGGTCAAACGCAAAGCTGTGTAATGTGTATGCAAAAAAACCCCCAAACACATATCAGTCCAATGCTGCATCTGTTCCACACAGTCTCGAAGACCGAAAACTGAGATATAAAAGACTTCTGATCCCTCAGTTTTCAGTCAACAGAGAGCCAGTGAATGTCAGTTACCAGCTCTCTGCTCTGCCCCTCCAGCACTCATTGGAGGGCTGTGGGGGGGGGGGGGGCAAAAGTGACTGGCTCGGGCTCTCGGTTGGCTTGCTGAAAGACTGAGCCAGCTGCCGGTCCTAGCTAAATAATTTTAACTATATAATAAGGCCATTTCCTCCTTACTGATTGACATAATAAAAGGGAAGGGAAGACATATAAAACTAATATCAACAGCGGGAGACATAAACATGTCCCATTCAGAAAAAATCATATTGTACCTGCCAGTACATGATGTACTGTAACAAACTGAACACATTTAGATAAAAGGATGGAACCCCCTGGGAGGAGGGTGTATGGGTTGGAAGATTATTCCAGTCCACCCACTGTTCCCTGAGAGAATGTTAGGTTACATCAGTCAAGTGGGCTTCAAATAAGGTGATGACATCCACATTTTGCTAGTTCTGCTTTTTTTAACTCACAATTTAACAGCCAAGTGAGATAATGGCAGCAATTTGGTTTCTCATTTACAAAGTGATCTTGCTGTGATCAATTAAAAGCACAGCAGCAGAGTTATTCAAACTGTATACACTGGTGTAATGACTATAAGCTGAACTGGCCTATTTTAGTAAACCCAAAAATGTATACTGTTGAGGACTAACAGTAATGCCAGTTCTTCCAAAATAAACCCATCATTAACAAAGAAACAAAATGAACAGAAGGAATTGTTTAGATGCCAATACATTAGTCAAGGGTCAGGGTAAATTAGGAAAAAAATGTCTGTTTAAATATTTCCAAATGCAAAGATAGCATTGTGTTGCCAAAGTAAAAAGTCAAGCGATGAAGGCTAAAATTAAAAATGTGGATGAAAATGAGATTTGATGGAGCATGAATCCCCAGATGTAGTCCATGCAGAGACAAATAATCAGACATTGAAAACATCAGTCAAAATCTGCATACTTTCAGGTTAGTAAAGTATTCAAATCAGAGGGTCAGTATAACAGCAGGCAACTGGTATTTTCTGAAGGGGTTCATCAGTGGCAGTCCCTATAACGAAGTCAATAGCAAGAGTAGTATCAGGTTAGAAACATATGCCTAGACCACATCTGAACAGCCTGCCTTTTTGCCCCTGTAAAAAAAACAGCTGGGAATGCTGATCGGGAGTCGGTCGGATGCTGGTTTTTCCAGCTTCTGACGGCAGATCGACATACACATGAGCTGTCAGACATTTATTTTTTTTTAACCGGCCTTTTTCTCCCAACATTCGGCCCGTGTGTATGGGGCTTTAAGTAGATTAAAATATAAGGTCCTTATCTTATGTACATACATACACATACTGGGGGCAATTAAGACAAGAGCCAATTAACCTACCAGCATGTCTTTCAAGTGGGGGAGGATACTGGAGTACTTGGAGGTGCAAGCACAAAGAGAACATGCAACTTTATATTAAAGTGGTATTAAAACCAAAATTAATTATTTATTATGTTGCAGCATGTGATTTATTACATGTTAAGTCTGCATTCATTTTCTTTTTTTTTTTTACTTTCTTCTGCATTTATCTGGTGATCCAGCCAGTAAGTTGTTGTTTTTCCTAAGACCAAGCTCTCCAGCAGAATGTATCAGTTGCAGAGATAAGACAAACCATTTAACACCAACACGGGTTCTTACAATGAATAGCTTTTATGTAAAACCTTTATCCCAAAAGAAAAAAAAATGTTGTAACTGCCTATACAGTGTTAGCTGGAGTTTGGCTTCAGTTTGTTAGTTTATTTAAACTTGTTATTACATCTAAAACTCCCCTCCCCCAAGACTGACAAAGCCGCTGTCCAAAGGTGTCCCTTCACCCAGAGTGGGTGGCACTCTAATACAGGAGGTGTTACTGGTCAGATCACCAGGTGTAAAAAGTGGGAAAAAAGTCTAAGAAAAGAAAATTGATGGAACCACTAATGTACATCGAAGGACTGGTAACCTGCAATATATTAAATGTTTTGGTTTCTAGTTTAATATGCCTTTAATGCCTATGGGTTTGCATCTCATATAGGTGTGATGGTCAAGTATGCAAAAACTTTTGCCCATACAGTATATATCATAGGCATGTGCAGGGAGTCTGCCATTACTAAAGTGCTACTGTACTTCTTTTACTGTACCGACTCCACCATAAGTGCGTGTATAGATAGATAGATATACACATGCGCGCAAATGTGTGTTTTAGCTTTGGTTTCACACCCTAATGCAATAGGCTGCACACACTTATGGTATATATGCATTTAGAAGCACCAAAAGGCATTTCAGTTCTAGGTAGAGATGCCAACAAGTTGTATTGTAGATGGAATCTCTGGGCCAAGCCTATTTGCCTAGAGCTGCCACAAAAGATATTTGTTTTTTACTCTCCCTCTTTTTTCATACTATATTTTGCAGGCTACAGTAGGACTAATTTCCAAGTTGACCAGGCAGAATAGGTACTACAGCAGGAGATCTTGCCACCAGAATCAACAAGATATATACATTTTTGCTGACATACATTCTTCCATAAGAAAAAAAGTCAGTCTCCTGTCAACTGGCCCTTCAAACTATCTTTCTGTCTCTTCATTATCCTTTTTCAACATCCCCCACACATAAACTGAACAAAATGTACCATCTATTAGGATATGTTGCATTGTAATACAGTTTGTAGTACTGTAGATATAAAATTATAATCAGGATTCTCCTAAAAGACTATGATATAACATTACTTTAAAACAGAACTAATTTGTGTATTTAATAGATATTTTGGACTTTCAGACCCCTAAGACTTGCATTACAAACCAGCATAGTTAAGGGGCAGACTGTTAACTAGAACATAGCTTTAAGAGTTATTACATTTATACACCAGTTCAAAATTATTAAGAATTGTTTTCACCGTAATATTGCTGCAAATGGACATTACTGCTTGAACTGACTGATTTATAATCAGATTTATTATATATAAACATTGCAACACCCCATTTTCATTGTCTATCTATATATATGGGCTATGGCCCAAGATTACGCTCTATTGGGAAAGCGTATTCCACCTTATTTCTTCGGTAGCTGGCATAGGAATTGCACTGGATCCAGCTATGGCTCTCCTCCCGCTAAACTACGAATTAGTCTAAACTTCATCTACCCTTCTTTATTCACTGCATGATTGCAACCAGGAAATGTGTAGCAAAGCCATCTCTCATTTTGACAGCGAGCAGGGGGATTTTCCCCCCTCGCTGTCACAATCTAAAAAAAAAAAAAAGCTTTGCCCAGCTCATTCACCTTTGCGGCTGTTGGCTTGTAGTTCTCAATGAAATACCAGGGCACTGTTGAGCACTCTAGGTAGCAAACTGTTTCATGTCAGTATGAAACTGCCTGCCCATAAAGGAGGTAAGGGCAGACAGATACACAGACAGTCTGCAGGACCGTGGCATTACATCCACTGCTAATCGTGAGTGCAATGCTTTACAGGTGCCCAACAACGAAAAATTCTAAATGCATATTTCTTTACCTGCAAAAATTCGCATTTATAATTTTTTGTAAAGGTGAACGTATCCTTTAAATACCAGAGCATTTAATTGACCCTACCTCTCTGTATACGTGCACAGCCTTGTTCAGTTCTTCAACTAGTTCCTTCACTGACATGTCCCGTTTACTAAGTGAACCTGCCGTGCACAGTGGTGATTGTTACCTTATATTTTCGTTACTTTCTTCCATGACACGCTATTGCACTACTCTATACTTGCAATCCTGACAACTTCTTACAGTATGCGATGTATACTCTGGAGTTCGCTGTTAATGCTACATTTATGGGAATTCATTCACGCTGACTATCTTTGGATATTTTATTAAAACTTTAATAAAAGTCATTGAAATTAAACTGTTACTTCATTGTGTGCAATAATGTGTTGGTTGATGGATAGTGAAACCACGGGGGTTATTTATGAAAGATAAATCCACTTTGTGGTAAAGTCGCTGTAGATCCGAGGGGGACATGCAAGGAAAATAAAAAACAGTAGCTTGCACATGATTGGATGATAAAATCAGCAGAGCTTCCACTCATTTCAGATCTACCCCTTAGATTTAGGCCCCTTTCACACGGACGGATAGAATTGTGCTTTTAGCTGCGTTTTCTACTGCAGCTAAACGCACACAATGCTTTCCTATGGCCCCATTCACACACTGCGTTTAGCTGCGTTTTGATTACCTGCAGTTTTGTGCGGATAGAAAAAATAGAATTGACTGCGTCCAGGAGTGATTTAGCTCAGCTATCCGCACATAATCGCAAGTAATCACAGTGCACTGTGTCAGCTGCATATAGCAGCGCCGAGCTGGCTCGCTCATTGGGAAAGGAAAAATGTTTTTTCCTTTCCCAATGAGCGTCAACCACGGGGATCCGACTTGGATCCCCATCAATACCAGGCACTGTGTTTGGTATGAATCTTGAGGGGAAACTCCACGCCAAACTTTAAATACAAAACCGTCATGGGTTCCCCTCCAAGAGCATACCAGGCCCTTCAGTCTGGTATGGATTTCAAGGGGCACCCCCTACACCGAAAAAACGGCGTGGGGGTCCCCCCCAAATCCATACTAGACCCTTATCTGAGCACGCAGCCCGGTCGGTCAGGAAAGGGGGTGGGGACGAGCGAGCAACCCCCCCCTCCTGAACCGTACAAGGCCGCATGCCCTCAACATGGGGGGGGGGTCGGTGCTTTGGAGCAAGGGGAGGCACCCTGCGGGCCCCCCCACCCCAAAGCACCTTAACAAGGGGGCCCCCAGATCCCAGCCCCCCACCCTATGTGAATGAGTATGGGGTACATTGTACCCCTACCCATTCACCTGGGGAAAAGAGTGTCAATAAAAAAACAAACTACATAGGTTTTAAAAGTAATTTATTAGGCAGCTCCGGGGGTCTTCTTCCGACTTCGGGGGTCTTCTGCCGACTTCGGAGGTCTCTCAGGCCTCTTCTCCCTCTCTCCGGTGTCATCTCCGCGCTCTCTGGTTCTTCTCCGGTGCCTTCTTCCTTCTGCCGGGCTCCTCCGCTATCTTCTGCTCTTTTGCCAGCGGAGGAGCCCGGTCTTTTGAGACGTGTTCTTCCCTCTTCTCTTCCAGAGATGTTGACACGATGCTCCCTCTCGCTGTAATGCCGCGAGCGAGGTCCATAACCAATTATATAGGCATGGGTCGTGGCCACCGGGTGATGTCACCTGGTGGCCCCGCCCCCTTATGACGTCACAGTCCCATCATGTCCCGGGACTGTGACATTATAAGGGGTCCGGTCACCGGATGACATCTCCTGGTGGCCACACCCCATGCCTATATAATTGGTTGCAGACCTCGCTCATGGCATTACAGCGAGAGGGAGCGTCGTGTCAACATCTCTGGAAGAGAAGAGGGAAAAAGACATCTCAAAAGACCGGGCTCCTCCGCTAGCAAAAGAGCGGCAAAAGAGCAGAAGATCGCGGAGGATCCCGGCAGAAGGAAGAAGGCACCGGAGAAGAACCAGAGAGCGCGGAGACGACACCGGAGAGAGGGAGAAGAGGCCTGAGACCCCCGAAGTCGGCAGAAGACCCCCGAAGTCGGAAGAAGACCCCCGGAGCTGCCTAATAAATTACTTTTAAATCCTGTGTAGTGTGTTTTTTTATTGACACTTTTTTTCCCCAGGTGAATGGTTAGGGGTACGATGTACCCCATACTCATTCACATAGGGTGGGGGGCCGGGATCTGGGGGCTCCTTGTTAAAGGGGGCTCCCAGATTCCGATAAGCCCCCTGCCCGCAGACCCCGACAACCAACGACCAGGGTTGTCGGGAAGGGGCCCTTGTCCTCATCAACATGGGGACAAGGTGCTTTGGGCCAGGGGGGCCCGCAGGGTGCCCCCCCTTGCCCCAAAGCACCAACCCCCCCCCATGTTGAGGGCATGCGGCCTGGTACAGTTCAGGAGGAGGGACGCGCGCTCGTCCCCACCCCCTTTCCTGACTGACTGGGTGGCCTGCTCAGATAAGGGTCTGGTATGGATTTGGGGGGACCCCCACACCGTTTTTTCGGCGTAGGGGGTGCCCCTTGGAATCCATACCAGACCGAAGGGCCTGGTATGCTCTTGGTGGGGAACCCATGCCGGTTTTTTATTTAAAATTTGGCGTGGAGTTCCCCCTCAAGATTCATACCAAACACAGTGTCTGGTATTGGCGGGGATCCAAGTCGGATCCCCGTTCAATATGAGTCGGTACCCTGTCGGGTTGCTATGGAAATGGCAAACCGCAGCTAAACGCAACCGCAGTTAATCGCACTGTACAAATGCAGCTGATCACAGTGCCTGATGTCTTAAGTTCCACAGAAAAAAAAAACATGCTTTTAACTGCGGCAGAATAGCCGTCCGTGTGAAAGGCGCCTTAGAGCGACTGCACTTCCAAGTGCACTTGCAGTGCAAAGTGGATTTGCTTTTCGTAAATAACCCCCCATGTCAGATGAAAAAGTAGAAGTATTTACAATAACGGACTCTGTACAAAAACAAAGACCAGACAAACCTTGCAGAAACTAAAGCGGAAATAAACCCAATGATTTATTGGTTTCCCAAAACAGTAACATTCAGTGCTAGTTCACACCTGATGCAGTTCTGTGCGCTTTTTTTTCTGCACTAAGTGTTAGTACAGACCAGATGCAGTTCTGTGCGCTTTTTTTCTGCACCAAAAATGCATGCAGTGTTTTCCATGTATTATTGTATTAATGCAATGGCTCTAGTTCACACCAGTGCAGTCAGTTTCCGGTGCAAAAATAAAAGTAAAGCGTGCTGCATTTTGTCAGCACAGAACTGTACTGATACCTAGCAAATTGTATCAAAAATGCACTGGAACTGCGTGTGATGTGAACTGTAAGCAAAAACTGATCCGAAACGTATGAGTGCATTTTTGTGGTGTGAACTGGCCCTGAAAATGCATGCAGTGTGTTTTCCATGTATTCCAATGGCTCTAGTTCACACCAGTGCAGTCAGTTCCAGTCAGTTTCCGGTGCAGAAACTAACTGCAACTGACTGTATTGGTGTGAACTAGAGCCATTTGGAATACTTGGAAACACTGTGTATGCATTTAGCGCACAGAACTGCATCTGGTGTGAATTGGCCCTTAAGGCCTCTCCTAACTGTCAAGGTTGCTAGTGTGCGTATGTCAGCTCTCAACCAGCCTTTCAGGACCTAAGGCTCGATTCACATCTATGCATGTTGCTTTTGAGCGTTTCTGCAGTGTTTTTTGCGGTGCTTGCCACATTTTTCAACATGCGTTTTTGCTGCGTTTTTCTTTTTCTTTTTACAGTGTTTTTTTTTAATATTGTATGCAGTGTTAAAAAAAAACAATGAAAAAAAAACCCCGCAAAACGCGGTAAAAAACGGCAAAAACGCGGTACTTGCGTTTTTGGATGCGGGTCCATTGAATTCTATTACATGCAAAACGCTGCATTGTGCATGAAAAAAGTGTCCCCGAGCCTTTCCAAAAACGCAGAGGCACAAAAATGCATTGATGTGAACATGTTCCATAGGAACCCATGTTAAAAAATTCCCATGCATTTCTGCAAAATGCATCAAAAAACGCATTAGTGTGAATGGAGCCTTATAGCTGGTGTCAGAGCTGATTCCCATAGACAGGCATAAAATACTAAAACTGTGAAAAATAGAAGTCATGACAGGAGAATGAAACCAGGATCTCAGACATTTCCTAGAGCAATAAATAGCAATGAAGTGTTGAACACACTTGAATTCATTCATAACCATATATCGTGTTTTAGTGGAATAAACTCCAAAATGTGACTCCCCTCATTTCTTGGCCATCAAGAGCATGATCTATTTCTCTGTGGCTATACATACTGGGGAAAGTATACAGCCATGCAATGTTCTTCATCACTTTTCCTTCAGCTGTTACGAAGGTGCTACCTCTAATGCCGCGTACACACGGTCGGACTTTCCGGCATACTTGGTCCGGCGGACCAGAGTGTGCCGGACAATCCGCCCGTGTGTGGGCGCCGGCGGACTTTTCCGGCGGACTTCTTCCCAAAAGCCCGCCGGACCTAGATTTGAACCAAGTTTTAAATCTTTCCGTCGGACTCAGTTTCGGGCGGAAAGTCCGCTCGTGTGTGTGCTGGTCCGACGGAAAGCCCGCTCGTGTGTAGGCTGGTCCGACGGACCAGATGCGACACGAGGGCAGGGTATTGCATCTCGCGCTCGCTGCAATAGGAAAAACAAATTTTCCTATTGCGGCGAGCGCGGAGCATACCAGGCCCTTAGGTCTGGTATGGATTATAAAGGGAAGCCCCTACGCCGAAAAAACGGCATGGGGTCCCCCCTAAAATCCATACCAGACCCCGATCCGAGCACGCAGCCTGGCCGGTCAGGAAAGGGGGTGGGGACGAGCGAGCGCCCCCCCCCTCCTGAACCGTACCAGGCCGCATGCCCTCAACATGGGGGGTGGGTGCTTTGGGGGAGGGGGCCGCCCTGCGGGGCCCCCCCACCCCAAAGCACCTTGTCCCCATGTTGATGAGGACAAGGGCCTCTTCCCGACAACCCTGGCCGTTGGTTGTCGGGGTCTGCGGGCGGGGGGCTTATCGGAATCTGGGAGGCCCCTTTAATAAGGGGGCCCCCAGATCCCGGCACCCCACCCTATGTGAATGTGAATGAGTATGGGGAAGAGAAGAGAAGAGAAGAGAAGAAGCCCAGCAGCTCAGAAGTCCGGACCTCTGCTGGCAAGAGAGCTACCTGAAGACAGCAGAGGAGCCGGCCGAAGAACTGGAACACCGGGAGAAGAGAGCGGAGAAGAACCAACCGGACGCCGGGAGAAGATGAAGCGGAGGGACCCCCGAAGCCGGAAGAAGACCCCCGAAGCCGGAGGAAGATCCCCACCCCCGGAGCTGTTTAATAAAATATTTTAAAAACCTCTGTAGTGTGTTTTATTACTTACAATTTTTCCCTAGGTGAATGGGTAGGGGTACCATGTACCCCATACTCATTCACATAGGGTGGGGTGCCGGGATCTGGGGGCCCCCTTATTAAAGGGGGCTCCCAGATTCCGATAAGCCCCCCGCCCGCAGACCCCGACAACCAACGGCCAGGGTTGTCGGGAAGAGGCCCTTGTCCTCATCAACATGGGGACAAGGTGCTTTGGGGTGGGGGGGGGCCCGCAGGGCGCCCCCCTTCCCCAAAGCACCCACCCCCCATGTTGAGGGCATGCGGCCTGGTACGGTTCAGGAGGGGGGGCGCTCGCTCGTCCCCACCCCCTTTCCTGACCGGCCAGGCTGCGTGCTCGGATCGGGGTCTGGTATGGATTTTAGGGGGGACCCCACGCCGTTTTTTCAGCGTAGGGGCTTCCCTTTATAATCCATACCAGACCTAAGGGCCTGGTATGCCCCGCAACGGGGCTCGCAAGGTGTCAATCTCGCCGATAAAAGCGGCAAGATTGACATCCTTTGCTAGTCCCGTCGCACCTGAGTCACGTTCAAAATGAACGGACTTGTCCGTGTGTGGGCAAGTCCGTTCATTCTGAAAGTCCGCCGGAACTCCGGCGAAAGTCCGTCGGAAAGACGGGCGGACTTAGCCCGCCGGAAAGTCCCGGCGTGTGTGGGCAAGTCCGTCCGTTTTAAAGTCCGGCGCACCTGGCGGACAAAGTCCGTCGGAAAGTGTGCCGGACCAAGTAGGATAGAAAGTCCGACCGTGTGTACGCGGCATAAGTATTCCAGCATCCAGCACTAGGACCTCTATTCTCAACACACTCCAAAGATTGTAGACCTTGGAAATCACAACTATAGCCCTGATTTTGATGTTTAGTTTTATTTTATATGTTGTACATCCTACCAGCACTTGTCATCTCTAATTTACATTTCTAATAAGAAAACTAGCCAATAAGGAAAAAAAAAAAAATAGAAATTAGCAGATGTAGATGCCCATTACGTGATGTATGGTATAAATAAGATATCAGCATTTAAGCCAATGCTTAATTCACTTGGCTCCTGAAGAGATGTGACGCATTAGGTGATGCCTTAAGCATATTCAAGTTTGGAATTCTCCCCATGGCTGTTCCCGCTATCAAGTTCAGTATTCTATGTATTTGTCTGCACTTGCTTTTTCTGCCACTTCCATTCAGAATATTTTATATTATCATCAATGTGCTTTATAGACTTGGGTCTACATTCAGCTAGTGAATCTATTTTCCTTATCTGGATGTGTGTGTGTTTTAAAAGATTTAAAAGTATTTTGTTCTAAAGAGGATTTTTGTTTCTTAGTAAAATTTTGCTACTGACATAGTAAAATGTAGATTAAATTATATTAGGGCTATAGTTTTTTTTGGCAGATATTTCTGTGTGGTATACTTCTACAGCAATTTTTCTCCTTGGCTTGCCTTGGATATAGTACTCTGTGTAAAAAACCATACCTAATTTAATCTTCTGATATCCCACCATATCTCCAATTGTATGCCGTATCATAATTATCCCAGCTGTAAGAAAGCAATCTGTTCTCAATTTCCCCTGCCTGAGGCTGGGTTCACACTGGTCTGACAAATGCTCCAACATTGGGAGCTCATGTCGCATGACGTGTGAAATTCAATGTTTCCCTTTGGGAGCCGTCTTAACTGGTCCGACACAAGTCGTTCCGACTTTAGAAATGCTCCCTGTACTACTTTGGTCCAACTTTGATCCTACTTCAGCCCATTGACTATCATTGAAGTCGGATCAAAGTCGGATCGCCGTCTCGCATGATCCAACTTTGGCATGCGACTTGTGCTCAGATGATCTTGAGGGGGAACTCCGCGCCAAATTTTAAATAAAGAAACAGCTTGGGTTCCCCCTCCAAGAGCATACCAGGCCCTTCGGTCTGGTATGGATTTTAAGGGGATCCCCCTACGCCAAAAAAACAGCTTGGGGTCCACCCAAAATCCATACCAGACCCTTATCCGAGCACGCAGGGCTCCCGCTCTCCGGTATCTACTGCTGGGCTCCTCCGCTATCTTCCCCTCTTTTGACAGCTCTTTTGCTAGCGCTGGCCCGGTCTTCGCCGCCTTCTTCCGATGTTGACATGATGGGACTGTGATGTAATAAGGGGCGGGGTCACTGGGTGACATCACCCAGTGACCACGTCCCATCCCTATATAAGTCATTGCGGACCGCACATACGGCATTGCAGTGGGAGAGAGCGTCATGTCAACATCGGAAGAAGAGAAGAGGGAAGAAGACGGCGAAGACTGGGCCACCACTAGCAAAAGAGCTGGCAAAAGAGCAGAAGATAGTGGAGGAGCCCGGCAGAAGATACCGGAGAGTGGGAGAAGAACGAGAGAGCACGGAGAAGAGGCCGGAGAGTGCAGAGAAGAAAGAAGAAGACCCCCAAAGCCGGAAGAAGACCCCAGGAGTCGGAAGAAGACCCCCTGAGTCGGAAGACCCCCCGGAGCTGCCTAATAAATTACTTTAAAAACCTGTCTAGTGTGTTTTTTTATTGACACTTTTTTTCCTAGGTGAATGGGTAGGGGTATGTACCCCATACTCATTCACATAGGGTGGGGGGCCGGGATCTGGGGGTCCCCTTATTAAAGGGGGTCTCCCGGATTCTGATAAGCCCCCCGCCCACAGACCCCGACAACCAACGGCCAGGGTTGTCGGGAAGAGGCCCTTGTCCTCATCAACATGGGGACAAGGTGCTTTGGGGTGGAGGGCTGCAGGGTGTCCCCCTCCCCCAAAGCACCCACCCCCCATGCAGCCTGGTACGGTTTAGGAGGGGGGCGCTCGCTTGTCCCCACCCCCTTTCCTGACTGGCCGGGCTGCATGCTCGGATAAGGGTCTGGTACGGATTAGGGGGGACCCCATACCGTTTTTTCGGCGTAGGGGGTTCCCCTTAAGACCCAAGGGCCTGGTATGCTCTTGGAGGGGGAACCCATGCCAGTTTTTTATTTAAAATTTGACGTGGAGTTCCCCCTCAAGATTCATAGCAAACACAGTGCCTGGTATTGGCGGGGATCCAAGTCGGATCCCCGTTCATTGAAAGTCAGACGTATGTCGGCTTTAAGTCGCGGGGCAAAGTCGGATCCAAAGTAGGACGGCTGTCGTGTCGCACCAGTGTAAACCCCGCCTAAAGTGCTGGCATGTTGGCAGGGATTAGCACTGCAATGGAACCTCTTCTCCCAGGCTCTGCTGCTCACCGAGAAGATAAATTCACTATGAGGTTACTTACAGGCTGGCCCTATAGACCTCTCCAGGACTAGTGACATTAAAAGAAGTCAACAGTTGGTTAACATAGTGGAAAGCATAAATGAATAAAGTAATTAATGATATGGGGACCGCATTTGCAATAGCTAATGCCTGTCTTGGCTGGCTACATTTTAGGTGTAAAATTGTACTTTGAGAAAGTTCAAAATCGAGCAATATATACGACCCAAATTCAAAAAAAAAGTTGAGACACTGTAAAATCTACATAAAAACAGAATGCAATGATTTTCAAATCTCATAAACCCATATTTTATTCATAACAGAAAAAAAGAAAACATATCAAATGTTTAAATCGAGAAAAACATTTAAAGAAAAAAATAAGGCAATTTTGAATTTGGTGGCAGCAACACGTCTCAGAAAAGTTAGGATGGGGCAACAAAAAAGTGGTACTAACAAGGAAGAGCTGGAAGAGTATATTGTAGCGAATTAGGTTAATTGACATCAGGTGAGTAACATGAATGAGTATAAAATGAGCATCTTAAGGCCCCATAGATGGTTCAAAATCTTGGCTGGTTCAGCAGGTACCCACCAAGATTCTAACTATAAATGGACAGGATGATTGTACCCTAGTTAATTGATCGATCCACTTGGGTACAACCAGCTTGTCAGATTTTTCATGCAATTAATACTAATTACCAATTACTAACTGCCGCTAGCAATAATCACTGTGTGTTCTCCAGGCCAGGATGGGTCCCCTGTCCCCCTCCGGAAAAACACAATAGCTCCACGGAAGGGATTTCCCCATCAACACTGACTGTGTTGATGGGGGAATCAAGTAACTTTCTTTCCTGCAACCCATATGCATGGGCCCTGTGTGCATGTAGACCTAAAGCAGAAATTAAAGCGGTAACAAATTCAAAAGCAATCATTTATTATAGTTTGCAGCTTACCATTTCTTAGATTTAATGGCTGCATTCGTTTTCTTTTTTAGGCTTTTTTTCTATTTTCACCTAGTGATCCAGGCAGTAAAGTCTGTTGTTTTTTAAAAGAACAAGCTATTTTGCAGGTTGCATGGATAAGACAGACCATTGACCACTGACAGGAGTGCTTACAATGATTAGCTTTTATTCATTTATATAAAACCTTTATCTCAAAAGAAAAAAAAAAAAAATGCCCATGAAGACTCCTGGGATGTATGACATAATTTTGGCCTAGGCTAGACACCAGGAAGCAACTAAAGAAATGTAAAAAAAAAAAAAGTTTTAAAACACATAAATATAATATACCCATTTACCAATTCTAGCAGCATAAGGATTACAAATAGTTAACATTGACTGAAAGTGTTTAGTTCTGCTTTAAGTGTGTAGGTGAACCCTCGTTCAGTTATAAACAAAAAAAGACACACAGACAATACACCACCAAACAGCATGGCCACATTGTTTCACTGAAGATAAATTAAAGTGGTTATTATTCCACTCTGACTAATTTATATCATCCGCTCTGTGTCCCCGTGTGTGTGATTTATAAAAACAAATGCAGTATATACCTTATTTCAGAGCGCCAATCGTCACTCACATGACTGGCCAGCTCTCTCCTCTCCCCATCTGACAGCTGCAGCAGGCAGGGCCGAGATTCGCTGGCGTCAAGCGGGATGAGGAGAGGAGAAGAGAGCCGGACGGTCACGTGAGCGCCGATCGGCACTCTGAAAGGAGGTATAATCAGCATTTTTTATATAGATCACAAACCTAGGGGGACACAGGATTAGGACACAGAGCGGATGGTATGAAAATGTAAATATTTCAGCAGCAGGAGGGGCGGGGGCAGGCACTGTCACGAGCTGACAGGTAGGGAGGGGAGAGTAGAGAGGAGGGCAGACAGAAAAGAGCGGATGATGCAGGCACGTAAACTGACCATGGTGTCAGGGCTCAGCAGCTATGATGAACCATGTTCAGTTGACAGGGGAGAGGGCAGCACCAGGCAGGCACAGCCAGGTATTTCAGGTGTTAGAGGGGACCAAATTACACAGCACAAGCACTGTGCTGTATAACATGCTTTAAAGGAGCAAGATCCATTTTTTTTTTTTTTTTTAGGTTAACAAACGCTTTAATTTGTGTAATTCAATGTCCTTTTTACAAGATACTAAATTAAAGAGAGCAATTAAATTAATTGTGAAGTCAGTCTCCTAATACAGGACAGAAGCTGCTTTTATAAGGATTGAACATTTTATAAGATTCTCGACACTGTCAAGTAGCTTGAGCTCATTAGATCATAAACAATGAACTGTTTATAGGATATGGAGGAGGATTTATAACATCACATACATAGTTTCCAGACTATTATTTTAGTTTTCTGATACAAAAGGACAAAGTTGTACTTGTTTTCCTTCAAGATCACCTTCTAATACCGACACTTTAATTAAAATGTTTCACAATGACTCACCGTCTTATATGTCCAGAAATCCTTGCAACAGGGTACAGGCTATATATGTATCAGTAAAAAGGTCTACTTATTGTTATTGCATGACATCATATTTAATGGGGGATAAAACACAAACAAAAAAGGCAAAGCATTTTAAATAATTAGTATTTTATCTTCCCTATATTACCCATTCTAATATTATATAAGAAAATGTGCATTTATTTATAGCCACAGCTTCAGTTTTCTGAGATCTTTATAATAATGTGCCATGATTCTCCAATTCAGAGCACAAGAGTAAACTAAAGTAGAATCCCAATCATATTCCAACTATGCCTAAACCTACTCCCACCCCCATTCTAAGCCTATTCTATCTACCCAGTGAAAGGAAAGATCTGTATACTCGCTTATTCTAAGGCCAAACTGGTCTGGTCACATCACCTGGTCCCAGTGCCGGCTTCAGTGTAGAGAACGGACAACCAACAATGGATGCCTCATAGTAAGCCTATAGGTGATGACCGGCCTGGATCGCCCTCAGCATAGGCAAGTACAGACTTCTTTCCTTTACACAGTAGTTAGAGTAGGCTTAGAAAGGGGGTTGGAGTAGGTTTAGGCGTAGTTAGTATTTGACTATACTTCCAATTTTAACTAAAGCTGGCCAAACATGGTTCAGTTCTGAACCATTTCCAATATTTCCACATTCAAGATGAATGTCAAAATCCTCCTCACTGCACTACTGTATTCTGACAGCAGGGAGACTCCCCTCCCTATCAGAATACACAGATCAGTGCTGCAGCCTCTGATCAAGCGGCTTTTATCTGATACAGTGGTTGAACAGAAGTTGATCGGTAGACTGCAGTAGCCACACATAGTTCGAAATTCAGCTGGTCTATGCTGAACCGACCAAATTTCAATACATCTATGGCCACCATTAGTGCTACACTGAAAGTTTAAAGTTGAGGTTTAATTTTCCATAAAGCAGAAAGAACAGCAGCAATCTTCTGTGCTAAAGAGTGGCATAATGGTGGAAGATGCATCACAGGTCCTTGATATTTTTAATACAAGCACAGGCTTTGCTGCCCCCTGAGGGTTGGGGAGGGGGGGGGCAGTAGAAACACTGCAAAACAAAGGAGAGGGCGTACCAGTCCTTTGCTCATTACCCAAGTGGTTGTCAGGAACCATTGATCAGACTGAGGCAGAAGTGCAGTAAAAATCACACTTTATATTAAAATGGTAAAATAATACAAACAGAGCAAGCGTAGTCAAATCATAGCCAGGGTTCGGTAACCAGAGCGGGTACTCAGAACAAGCCGGGTGAAACAGAAATCCAGAGATCAGCGTAGTAGAGGCAGTAAACAGGATCAGGACCCAGAAGGGAAGTCTGCCAGGCAAAAGTCTTTAACAGGAACACAGAAGAGAGTATCCGGATATGTTGACCAGGCGAAGGCACAGGAGATCTGATCCAGGCAGGTTAAATAGCCAGCAGGGCTAGCTGATGAGCAGGAAATGAAGACCAGGTGAGTCACTATGGAGTGAAGAGTACTGGCAATTAACCGTCAGCTAAGCACAGAGCTCTGAGAAGGAAGAGCTGAGCCCAGCCCTGAGTGTGGTATTATTAACCACTTCAGCACCGGAAGGATTTAACCCCTTCCTGACCAGAGCACTTTTTACAATTTGGCACTGCGTCGCTTTAACTGCTAATTGCGCAGTCATGCAATGCTGTACCCAAACGAAATTTGCGTCCTTTTCTTCTCACAAATAGAGCTTTCTTTTGATGGTATTTGATCACCTCTGCCGTTTTTATTTTTTGTGCTATACACGGAAAAAGACCGAATTTTTTTTTTTAAAAATGATATTTTCTACTTTTTGTTCTAAAATAAATCCAATAAACTCAATTTTAGTCATACATTTAGGCCAAAATGTATTCAGCCACATGTCTTTGGTAAAAAAAGTCAATAAGTGTATATTTATTGGTTTGCGCAAAAGTTATAGCGCCTACAAACTAGGGTACATTTTCTGGAATTTACACAGCCTTTAATTTATGACTGCCTATGTCGTTTCTTGAGGTGTTAAAATGGCAGGGCAGTACAAAACCCCTACAAATGACCCCATTTTGGAAAGTAGACACCCCAAGGAAATTGCTGAGAGGCATGTTGAGCCCATTGAATATTCATTTTTTTTGTCCCAAGTGATTGAATAATGACAAAAAAAAAATTACAAAAAGTTGTCACTAAATGATATATTGCTCACACAGGCCATGGGCATACGTGGAATTGCACCCCAAAATACATTTAGCTGCTTCTCCTGAGTATGGGGATACCACATGTGTGGGACTTTTTGGGAGCCTAGCCACGTACGGGGCCCCGAAAACCAATCACTGCCTTCAGGATTTCTAAGGGCGTACATTTTTGATTTTACTCCTCACTACCTATCACAGTTTTGAAGGCCATAAAATGCCCAGATGGCATAAACCCCCTCCCAAATGACCCCATTTTGGAAAGTAGACACCCCAAGCTATTTGCTTTGAGGCATGTTGAGTCCATGGAATATTTTATATTTTGACACAAGTTGCGGGAAAGTGACAATTTTTTTTTTTTTTTTTTTTGCACAAAGTTGTCACTAAATGATATATTGCTCACACAGGCCATGGGCATATGTGGAATTGCATGACAAAATACATTTAGCTGCTTCTCCTGAGTATAGGGATACCACATGTGTGGGACTTTTTAGGAGCCTAGCCGTGTACGGGGCCCCGAAAACCAATCACCGCATTCAGGATTTCTAAAGGTGTAAATTTTTGATTTCACTCTTTACTGCCTATCACAGTTTCGGAGGCCATGGAATGCCCAGGTGGCACAAACCCCCCCCCCCCCCAAATGACCCCATTTTGGAAAGTAGACACCCCAAGCTATTTGCTGAGAGGCATGGTGAGCATTTTGCAGCTCTCATTTGTTTTTGAAAATGAAGAAAGACAAGAAAAAACATTTTTTTTCTTTATTTAAATTTTCAAAACTTTGTGACAAAAAGTGAGGTCTGCAAAATACTCACTATACCGCTCAGCAAATAGCTTGGGGTGTCTACTTTCCAAAATGGGGTCATTTGGGGGGGGGGGGTTTGCCACCTGGGCATTCCATGGCCTCCGAAACTGTGATAGGCAGTGAAGAGTGAAATAAAAGATTTACGCCCTTAGAAAGCCTGAAGGCGGTGCTTGGTTTTCGGGGTCTCATGCGCGGCTAGGCTCCCAAAAAGTCCCACACATGTGGTATCCCCATACTCAGGAGAAGCAACAGAATGTATTTTGGGGTGTAATTTCACATATTCCCATGGCATGTTTGAGCAATATATCATTTAGTGACAACTTTGTGCAAAAAAAAAAAAAAAATTTGTCTCTTTCCCGCAACTTGTATCACAATATAAAATATTCCATGGACTCGACATGCCTCTCAGCAAATAGCTTAGGGTGTCTACTTTCCAAAATGGGGTCATTTGGAGGGGTTTGAACTGTCCTGGCATTTTATGCACAACATTTAGAAGCTTATGTCACACATCACCCACTCTTCTAACCACTTGAAGACAAAGCCCTTTCTGACACTTTTTGATTACATGAAAAAAATATTTTTTTTGCAAGAAAATTACTTTGAAGCCCCAAACATTATATATTTTTTTAAAGCAAATGCCCTACAGATTAAAATGGTGGGTGTTTCATTTTTTTTTTCTACACGGTATTTGCGCAGCGATTTTTCAAACGCATTTTTTGGGGAAAAAACACACTTTTTTAAATTTTAATGCACTAAAACACACTATATTGCCCAAACGTTTGATGAAATAAAAAAGATGATCTTAGGCCGAGTACATGGATACCAAACATGACATGTTTTAAAATTGCGCACAAACGTGCAGTGGCAACAAAATTAATAAATTTTTAAAAGCCTTTAAAAGCCTTTACAGGTTACCACTTTAGATTCACAGAGGAGGTCTACTGCTAAAATTACTGACCTTCGCAGTGATACCTCACGTGCATGGTGCAATTGCTGTTTACATTTGACGCCAGACCGACGCTTGCGTTCGCCTTAGCGCGAGAGCAGGGGGGACAGAGGTGCTTTTTTTTTTTTCTTTATTATTTTTTTGCTTTTTTATCTTATTTTTAAACTGTTCCTTTCATTTTTTTTTAAATCCTTTTTATTGTTATCTTAGGGAATGTAAATATCCCCTATGATAGCAATAGGTAGTGACAGGTACTCTTTTTTGAAAAAAATTGGGGTCTATTAGACCCTAGATTTCTCCTCTGCCCTCAAAGCATCTGACCACACCAAGATCGGTGTGATAAAATGCTTCCCCAATTTCCCAATGGCACTGTTTACATCCGGCGAAATCTAAGTCATAAAATGCTCGTAGCTTCCGGTTTCTTAGGCCATAGAGATGTTTGGAGCCACTCTGGTCTCTGATCAGCTCTATGGTCAGCTGGCTGAATCACCGGCTGCATTCTCAGGTTCCCTGTTGAGACAGGAGAGCCAGAGAAAAACACGGAAGACGATGGGGGGGGCATTCCCTCCCACTGCTTGTAAAAGCAGTCTAGAGGCTAATAAGCCGCTAGGATTGCTTTTACATGAAAGCCGACCGCTGGCTGAAAAGAATGATACCAAGATGATACCTAAACCTGCAGGCATCATTCTGGTATAACCACTCAAAGTCGTGAATGGCGTATCTGAAGACAAAAAAATGGTTAACAATAAAGCACAGTAAACGGTAAAGTATAAAAAATTGCATACCTGAAAAGCAAACATGATAAAACATAACAACAATAAAACATTGCAGAATAGAATACAGTAAAAAAGAGCAGAACAATAGAGAGAGAACAATAAAACGACAACTATTTTTTTTTTATTTTATATTTTTGTTTGTGTTTTTTTTTTTTTTTTACACATTTTTTTTTAACTGTAACTTTTATAACTGTAACCGGTTCCAGGTTCGGGTCTTTCAAAATGCAATGGCATCTTGGGAGACCCTGTGAAAGTGCGCCTAGTCTGTGGAATGCTGTACCCTACGCTAATACTCAACTAGTGAATGGTAGCGTTCAAAACATTCACCAATGCAAAGACCAGGATTGTCAGGACAGGAGGGACAATAATAGCGGGTGTCACGCCTATATCCGCGCTTGCTGCAGACACGACATCTTTTTTGGGGGGGTTCGTTGGGTAGGGGTACTCGGGAGCACATAAAAATGCCTCTCATGCAGCCGACTGCATTTGGTTGGGGATGTGAATGGGGGAAGTACGGGTGCTGCAGAAGCGGTGGGTTCCCAATTAGGATTGGCGAATGCAGCAGGAAGGGCATTATGGGCACGACGGGCCTGTGTTTGTCTTTTTGGTGGCAGCGGGACACTACTTGTGCTTGCCACCTCACCAGCTTGAACTGCACTTATGGGACTCACCACGTCACCAAGTGTTACTGAAGTGCTGGTTTGACTACGACCGGAGTGTACTAGGCCACTGGTGATTGCCAGTTCACCAAAACACTACCAAAAAAAGTGTTAGCGATCGCAGGGATCAGGCCTGATTCTGCGAACGCTGCAGTTATGCGTTTAGTGTTTTGTAAGTGACAGTGATCGATCGATACTGCACTTGGGTGGGCTGGGCTGAGCCGGGCGGAGGGGAAAAACGCAGGTGCTAGCAGGTATCTGGGCTGATCCCGCTAACACTGCGTTTTTGGGAACCCTAAACTGCTGGGGACGCTAGTATAGATCTGATTGGATCAGATATTGATGCGTTCAGATACTATACCACTAAGGGAGGCGTATGCTGCGTGCGTGGGTGTTAGCGGTACTGGCGCTAATCTGACGCTGCCTGGGGCGACGCATATCACCGCCGGGCGATCAGGGGGCTAAACCTTTATTCGGTAATAAACGGCGGGTGCACTGACACTATAAAAAATAAACGAACTAACCAGCGTCACCCGTAACGGTTATACGGTGATCAGTGGTGAAAGGGTTAACTAGGGGGCAATCAAGGGGTTAAAACATTTATAAGATAGTATATGGGGGTCCCTGTCGCTATAAAACGCTGACGGCGAATCTAAATATTTACGTCCCTAACTAGCGTCACCAGCGAAACGAATACAGCGATCAGAAAAATGATCGCTTAGCGACACTGGTGAAGGGGGGTGATCAAGGGGTTAAAACTTTATTAGGGGGGTTAGGGGGGTATCCTAGACCTACAGGGGGCTAACCCTAACTGCCCTACCACTTCTAACTGTCACAAACTGACACCATGCAGTAATCAGAAAAAAAATAAAAAATAAAAAAAACTGCTTGGTGTCAGTGTGACAGGGAGGGGGATTGGGGGGTGATCGGGGGGCGATCGGGGGGTGAGTGGGGGTGTAAAGTGTGCCTGGCATGTTCTACTGTGTTGTGTTGTGTTTGTGCACTTACATTTCAGTCTTCTCTCCTCGGCGCCGGAACGGAAACTGCCGAGCCGAGGAGAGATGACATCACATCCTCTGCCTCTGTGTACTACACAGAGGCAGGGGGTGATTGTCATTGGCTGGGAGCGAGGGGGGGGCCCACGATCAGATAGCCTCCCCCTCATCTCTGAACGCTTCCAGTCAAAAGCCGACCGCCGCTGGCACCGGGGGGGGGGGTCAGGTCGGACCCCCCGCCCGCGGGAAGGCAATCATGTACCAGGTACGTGATTGTGCATGCCCGTGCCATTCTGTTGACGTATATCGTCGTTAGGCGGTCGGCAAGTGGTTAATAATGTAAAAAGAGGAAATATACTCACAAACAAATCAAAGATAAAAGCATATCAGAGTCCAAAGAATGCACAAAGAAATCTGGTCATCGAGACTAGTCCCAGCAAGCCGGAGGACCTTCCAGATGACTGACGCATTTTGAAGGGAGATCCCTTATTCCTCTGAGCCAAACTTTGGCAAATTATTATACGTTATTAAAGATACCACTTGGGTAAAGCACAAGTCTGGTCCACCCTCTCCTTTTGGTTTTGCAGTGTTTAATTTTCCATAACTAATGGCAATTTTTTTTTTTTGGACAATGGATTAGAGCACCTGTCAGTTTTGCATTGCTGCCTGTGCCCCAGTTAGGGAGGTGTCACTTGTCCCATTAGCATTGAAAGTGGAAGTAAAGGAAAATCCCACATTTTGGGTTGGCCCCAGAAAAGTAATAGAGGGGACATATTTTTCTATATACAAAAAGAAAAAAAAAAAAGTTTTGCTAGCTAATAGTTCTGAACTTAATTGACTGAATCAGGAAACCATTCTCTTAAAATAGGCACAATCGCAATAGATGTCACTGGAGCAGACTTATAAATAGCAAACGCCCATTGCCCCCCCAGAGGGGGATCTGACTGGTCTCAACACTACTTTTTCAGATTCCTCTTCACAAAACACTTAAAAGGTTTATACCCTATGCAGCCCATGAACACCATTCCATTACGGTAAACAAATACAATATTAAAAATATGCATTTGGGCATTTCTTATACTTGTAGGCCATAGTGTAGTAATAATACAGTGGGACTGCCACAGACTGACTACACTATAGCACCACCCTCAAAGATCCGTAAACACAGCCCACAAAATATACTAAATGATAGACAAGGAAACCATTTCAGTCTGCATTTGTGATTACATGAAGAGGTCAAATCCTTTGCACCCAAGTTAGGCCACTTCCACACGGGTCGGACGCTGAGCAGGCAGATGGCTGGTCCTTGTCCGCTCCCCTTATGCAGAGCAAACACAGCCCTCTCTCCCCTATGAGCGGTCACATATAAACAAACTGCCTGCCCATTTACATCTGATTGATGGATGGGGAAGGGAGCCCCATCCATCTGTTTTTAATGGATCGGATTGGTGGGTGTAAATGGACACATGCTTGTTTACATTTACTGCTCCAACTGGGTCCAACTAAAAAAAAACTGACATGCTGACCCGATCGGTCTGCCCGTGTGACAGGGGCCTTATACATCTTTACCTGACTAACTGTTCTGTCTTCATAATGTTTCATGCAGCTGAAAGCTGAAATCAGGTAAGCATATGGATACCCAA
Organism: Lithobates septentrionalis; assembly: GCA_037952835.1. Taxonomy (NCBI): domain Eukaryota; kingdom Metazoa; phylum Chordata; class Amphibia; order Anura; family Ranidae; genus Lithobates; species Lithobates septentrionalis. The sequence continues at coordinate 1,034,205 of JBBDGP010001327.1, read as the reverse complement.
CAACCAAATGAATAAATAGTGTAAGGGATCAGGGGGTGACAATCCGGCTCAGTTCAGTCAACTTAAAAGGCTTTATTCAGCAAAAAGCAACAGAAAATTGACAAGCTTTGTCTTTATAGGCAGTTCAAACAACACAAAAACTCTTCTTAGCAGTATAAGACAGTCCTTTTAAAAAAAAAGCTCAGGATCCCAGCCACAGCATATAACGTCCCAGTTCAGGCAAGCTCACCCAGCAGGATCAAGTCATAGGTAACAGGGGTCCTTCCAGCTTTAAGCTCCTCTCAGGTTTGATAGCTCAACAGCCATCTCTCTCCAAACACACTTCTCCTCTCTGACATTTTCAACTCAGCTGGCAATAAGCAGGTCTGAAGGGGAACTACCTGCCCTCTTCAATTAACCCCTTCTGAACCCTGCCCCAGGCTGACTCTCCACAATAGATAAAGGAGTATCTACAATAGAAGAGTAAACAAATAAAATCATAAATGAAAATATCACTAAAATCATCGATCAACTACATACATATGAGTGCGATGAACAACTATAAAATTACCTGCTTGCCAACTATACACTGTATATATACGGCAGCAAGGCGGCTCTCCTGTGCATAATCACGTACCTGTATGTGATTCTGCACCTCAGGGTCTATGGCATGCATACACGCCACCGACAACCCGCTCCCACTGTAATTGGACAAAGCGGGAACCAAGCAGCGTGTCTAGCTGACCTGATGTCCACCGAGACCCGCAGATCATTCCTGAGAGAAGCAGAATGGCAGTGTGCCTATGTAAACAAGGCAGATAGCCATTCTGTAAGAAAGGCGAGGTAAAGGTCCTGTGATTCTGCTAAGCAGGAACAAGGATCTCTGCCTTCTCACAGTAAAAGCACATCCCCCACAGTTAGCAAGCACTCCCTAGGAACACATTTAACCCCTTGCTTGCCAGTGTCATTCGTATGGTAACAGTGCATATTTTTAGCACTTATCACTGTATTTGTGTCACTGGTCCCCAAAGTGTCACTTAGCGACCGATTTGTCAGTCGCAATCCCACTATAAGTCGCTGGATCGCAACCATTACTAGTAAAAAAAAAAAAATAATAATCTGTAACTATTCCATAGTTTGTAGATGCTATAAATTTTGTGCAAACCAATCAATATACGCTTATTGGGATTTTTTACTAAAAATATGTAGCAGAATACATATTGGCCTAAATTGATGAAGAAATTAGATTTTTTTTAAAAAAAAATTGTTTTTTTATTATTGGATTTAGTTTATAGCAGAAAGTAAGAATTATTGTTTTTTTTTCCCAAAATTGTCAGTCTTTTTTTGTTTAAAGCATAAAAAAAAATGCAGAGGTGATCAAATACCACCAAAAGAAAGCTCTATTTGTGGGGAAAAAATAGACATACATTTTATTTGGTTACAGCTTTGCACAACCACGCAATTGTCAGTTAAATTAAAGCAGTGCCATATTGCAAAAAATGGCCTAGTTATGAAGGGGGGTAAACCTTCCAGAGCTCAAGTGGTTAAAGGAGAAGTATAACCAAAGCTTGTTTGACTGTACTTCTCCTATGGATCACAGGAGTGCAAATCGTTTGGCACTCCTGTAACCCGTTTTCAGCAGAGAGCAGACTGAAGTCTGCTCTCTGCTGACATCACCGATATCAGTCCAGGCGCCGCGTCATCATGACCACGGAGTCGGGATCTACCAGGTGCCTGGACTGACACCCGGCTCAGCCTCTCAGCAAGCCGCAGAGAGAGCCTGAGATGGCTGCTCCACTCCCTCCACAGCTCAGCGCTCCAGGAGAAGGGGAGGAGGGGGAATAGCAGAGAGCTGCGACTAACAGTCACCAGCTCTCTGCACACATCTTTTATGCCTGCCACTCCACTAAATCCAAAGGCGTCATGATTGCAATCAAAGAAACAGTGGACTTCCACCTATCCAAACTACTAATTGACCCTGAAGGTCGCTACTTAATTTTAGTGTGTTCCATCAACAAAGTCTTCTATACCCTCTCCAACATTTATGCACCGAACACCCACCAAAAGAAATTCCTTCATAAGGTTCTACGTTTAACCAAACAGATAAGAAAAGGTAATTTAATCCTTTGTGGGGATTTTAATAGTGTTCCTGACATCAACATGGACACTACGCCTCCGGCGAAGAGGCGAATATCGCCACTGAAAAATCTTTTGTCCTCACAGGACTTATTTGATGTATGGTGCTGCCACCACGGCTCAGAAAAGGACTTTACCTACTATTCCCACATGCATAATTCGTTGATTTATTTGCCACCGATAAATGGCTCCTCCAGAATGTATGTAAATCTGAAATCCACGCCACAACATGGTCAGACCACGCCCCAATATCTATTACTATCTCAGATTCCACTCCACAACGCAACACATTCTTGTGGCGTGCAAACAACTTTATACTGCAAAATGAAAAATACTCAACAGAAATCTCCAACCTTCTCACTGAATTTTTCTCTATAAACAAAGGCACAGTGTCTGACCATGGGGTGGTATGGAGTGCCCATAAGGCCTATATTAGAGGTATGTTGATTAAACTAAGTTCCCTTCATAAAAGGAAGAGGACGCAGCGTTTAGATGAACTAACATCCCAAATCACCTCCCTAGAACAACAACATAAAGCCAACCCCCAACTCCCACAAACCCTCCAATTATTGAACCTAAGGCAAGAACTGAAAACCTTGCTCCTCCACTCATTTGAATATCTCCAGCGTAAACTAAAAGCCACTTCTTACGCCACCTCCAACAAGGCAGGTAAAACTCTAGCACTGAAACTCAAGGGCAGAAGACTCAAATCTAAAATTTCTCAGATTATCCACCCCCATACGAATATCCCCCAGTCCAATCCTCTAGAAATAGCCAACGCATTCAGCGACTACTATAGCGACCTTTACAACTTAAAACACGATGCTAACACACCGCAACCAACATCAAGAGATCAATCACTTTTTCCAATCTATTCAATTACCCACCCTGACGAGCAATCAACTAGATAATTTAAATAAGCCCTTTACAGAACATGAAGTTCAAGCATCAATTGATTCCCTACCTAATGGGAAAGCCCCAGGCCCTGACGGCCTAACAGCCGAATACTATAAACAGTATTCCCCACAGATTGTCCCACATATTACGGAGCTATTTAACAACGCTGCCTCCTCTTCCAAACTTCCGAATGATTATTCGAATGCACTAATAGTTACGATTCCTAAGCCAGGGAAGGAACCAAACTCCCCCAAAAACTTTAGACCAATATCCCTACTCAACCTTGACCTGAAAATTTATGCTAAGACCATTGCCACACGCCTTTTAGATATTATACCCACCCTCATACATAGAGACCAGACAGGATTCACCAAAGGAAGACAAGCACCAGATGCCACCAGAAGAATGATCAACTTGATACACCATGTGGAATCCACCGGAACGCCTTCTCTGCTCCTATCTTTGGATGCAGAGAAGGCGTTCGACAGCGTTCACTGGACCTACCTAGAAATGGTCCTCCAGAAATTTGGTTTCAGAGACCACATCCTTAGATTCATCTTAGCTATGTATACCACCCCTTCGGCCCAAGTATACACGGAAGGTATGCTTTCAAAACCATTCCCTATTACAAATGGCATGCGTCAAGGCTGTCCCCTGTCCCCACTCATCTTCAATTTACTAATGGAACCTCTAGCACAACACATCAGATCCAATACTACAATATCCGGAATACAAATAGGTCCCGTCAGCCACAGCTAGTTACATCTTGACTACAACAGAGGTTTAACACCTCATCATACATGAAATTGACTGTACTTAACAATTTCCAGTGGGAGCCACTCTCCCCTTGCGGCACAAAGAGATCCCAAATGGGGTGCTGTGAAGGGAGAGGAGGCCCTATATGTATATTATTCCAACCACAGTACAGTGTAATTGTATACCCATGCTCATTTGATCGCGCTTGAACCGATGACAAACTGCTGACTGTTACGTTTAGTTTATGTTTGCAAATTCTTTGCTATGTTTCAAATTTATACTCTACGTCGTTGCACGACGTACAATTTCTCAATTGTACCTTGTATTTCCTTGCTAAAAATCAATAAAATATTTTGAAAGAAAAGAAGAGGGAATGCTACGCCATGGTAAACATGGCCTTGTCCCAACTTTTGTGAGACATGTTTTTAAAATTACTTTTTTTTTTTTTAAATGGTACATTTTCTCAGTTTGATATGTTTTATATTTCCTATTGTGAATAAAATATGGGTTTATGAGATTTGCAGATCATTATTTGGGGCTGTAAAAACAGGATGTTTCTGTGTTAGAGCTGCACAATTAATCGTTAAAAAATTGTGATCTCGATTCACCTGTCCTGCGGAGTTTGCAGATTCTTTCATATAAACAAGTGGAGAGATTATCTGCTCACTCAGCTGTCAAAAGAAAGCATCGGGCAGTCTGCCAAGTTCAGAATTTGAAACATTGTAACTAACTTCCTTCTTAGATCAAAGGGATAGAACTTCTGTGTAAACAAGTAACTGTTACCATTTAACAACGTGTAAATGCAGGAAGTTTAACCACTTAAAGTCTAAATCTTTTTCTGACACTTCTTTAAGTTAAAATCAATATTTTTTGCTAAAAAACTACTTGGAACCCCCAAACATTATATAAGCAGAGACCCTGGGGAATAAAATGGCAATTGCTGCAATATTTTATGCCACACTGTATTTGCCCAGCGGTCTTTCAAATGCAATTTAAAAAAAAATGCACTTCAATAAATAAAAAAAACCAAAAAACGAAACAGTAAAGTTAGCACAATTTTTTTTGTTTTAATGTGAAAGATGATGTTACGCCGCGAGAGAATCGTGATCTATCCTCTAAGCAAAAAAATTGTGATTCTCATTTTAGCTAGAATCGTGCAGCTCTATTCTGTGTACAGGAAAACATGTTCTCCACAGGGATATTTGTAAAGCTACAGAGAAATGTCACACAGAAGAGAGGGCTATGGCGCCATCTTAGAAATTTGTATTCTTACAACAGAGTTTGGAAGAAAAAAAAAGATGACACAAGAAGATGATGTCTTCACTATGTACAAAGTATTTATGAGGTTTCTTTCATGGAGCTTAAAGCGGAGGTTCGCTGAAAAAAAAATATTAAAAGCCAGCAGCTACAAATACTGCAGCTGCTGACTTTTAATATATGGACACTTACCTGTCCAGGGAGCCCGCGATGTCGGCAGCCGAAGGCGATCCGTCCTTCGGCTCTTGGCTGCTGCCGCCGCCATCCTCAGTAAGGGAATAAGGAAGTGAAGCCGTGTGGTTCCCTACTGCGCATGCGGGAGCCGCGCTGCACGTCCTCTCAGGTCCCAGGTCTCAGGTTGATATAAAAGAAGCCCAGAAAATGAAACATGCAAACATCTATAATAAAAAAAAATGTACAAGTACTTCCTGCCACTCTCTTTCTGGTGCATACGTACATAGTTAGTCAGGTTGAAAAAAGACACAAGTCCACCTAGGTCATCAAACAAAAAAAAAAAAAAAATACAATCCCATATACACAATCCTATACCCACAGTTGATCCAGAGGAAGGAGAAAAACCCCAGCAAAGCAGGATCCAATTTGCTACAGCAGGAGTAAAAATTTCTTCCTGATCCCCTGAAAGGCAATCAGCTATTCCCTGGATCAACTTTACCTATAAATATTACTATCCGTTATATTATGTACATCTAGGGGGGGAGGCCTTTTTTAAAGCAATCTACTTAGCTGGCCAGAACCACCTCTGGATTGAGTCTATTCCACATTTTCACAGCTCTTATTGTGAAGAAACCTCTGATGATCTTGAAGGGGAACTCCACGCCAAATTTAAAAAACAAAAACGGCAGGGGTTCCCCCTCCAAGAGCATACCAGGCCCCCTCGGTCTGGTATGGATTTTAAGGGGAACCCCCACGTCGAAAAAAACACGTGGGGGTCCCCCTAAAGATCCATACCAGACCCTGGCAGTTCAGGAAAGCTGGTGGGGGCGAGCAAGTGCCCCCCCTCCTGAATCGTACCAGGCCACATGCCCTCAACATGGGGGGTGGGTGCTTTGGGGCAGTGGGGCTCCAAAGCACCTTGTCCCCATGTTGATGAGGACAAGTGCCTCTTCCCGACAAGCCTTACTATTGGTTGTCGGGGTCTGCGGGCGGGGGGCTTATCGGCATTTGGAAGCCCCCTTTAAAAACCCGGCCCCCTACCCTATGTGAATGAGTATGGGGTACATTGTACCCCTACCCATTCACCTAAAGAGAGTGTCAAAAATAAAACACATTACATATGTTTTTAAAGTAATTTATTAGGCAGCTCCGGCGTGTCTTCCGATCTGTTCTCCCCTCTCTGGCTCTTCTGTGTCCTTCGCTGACGTTGTCTGCCTCTGTTGGTTCTTTTCCCCTCTCTGGTTCTTCTCCCTCTGTCTGTTGTCTTCTGCCGGGTCTCCTACGCTATCTTCTCGCTCTTTTGCCCGGTCTTCTCCGCTGTCTACTCCCTCTGTTCTTCCGATGTTGACTCGATGCTCTCTCCCGCTCTAATGCTGGGTGCGCGGTGTGCCACTACTTATATTGGCATGGGGTGTGGCCACCAGAAGCATGCCTCTTAGGACGTCACCGCCCATCATGCCCCAGGCGGTGACGTCATAAGGGTCGGGACCTGCGGCTTATGTCACACAGTGACCCTGCCCCATGCCTATATAAGTAGTGGCACACCGCGCATCCGGCATTAGAGCGGGAGAGAACGTCGAGTCAGAACAGAGGAAGAAGAATTGGAGAGGGAGGGGAGAAGAACCAGAGTGGGCTAGAAGACATCAGAACAGAATACCCAGAGAGGGGAGAGGGGAGAAGAAGTCGGAAGAGACGCCGGAGCTGCCTTAATAAATTACTTTAACACCCTGTGTGCTGTGTTTTATTTTTGAGACTTTTTTTCAGGTGAATGGGTAGGGGTACAATGTACCCCATACTCATTCACATAGGGTGGGGGGTCGGGATCTGGGGGCCTCTTGTTAAAGGGGGCTTCCAGATTCCGATAAGCCCCCCGCCTGCAGACCCCGACAACCAACGGCCAGGGTTGTCGGGAAGAGGCCCTTGTCCTCATCAACATGGGGACAATGTGCTTTGGGGTGGGGGGCGCGGAGCCCCCCTGCCCCAAAGCCACCATCTCCCATGTTGAGGGCATGCGGCCTGGTACGGTTCAGGAGGGGGGGGGCGCTTCCCTTAATATCCATGCCAGACTGAAGGGCCTGGTGTGCTCTTGGAGAGGGAACCCATGCCTTTTTTTTGGGTGTGGAGTTCCCCCTAAAGATTCATACCAGACACAGTGTCTGGTATTGTCAGAGATCAAAGTCGGATCCCTGTTCACTGAAGTTGGATGCATGTCAGACTTCAAGTCGCAGGGCAGTGTCGGATCCAAAGTGGTACGACTGTCGTGTCGTACCAGTGTGAACCCAGCCTTAATCTCCCCTTCTCAAGAGAGAATAAATTCAGTTCCTCTAATCTTCCCTCATAGCTGAGCTCCTCTATGCCTCTTATCAGTTTGGTTGCCCTCCTCTTCTCTAGCTCCCCGATATCCTTTTTGAGAACTGGTAACGACTGGTGTGACTCCATTGAAGTCTATTACACATAAAAATGCAATCTGCTGCAAGAAAAAAAGTCCCTGACCCTTTCCAAAAAATGCACCAGCTGAAAAATGCATAGATGTGAACGTGTACCAGGAGAAGTTCAGCCAAAGCTTGTTTGGATGGGCTTGTCCAATGGATTACAGGAGTGCAACTGACTTTGCACTCCTGTGACCCGTTTTCAGCAGAGAGTGGACTGAAGTCTGCTGATGTCACGGATATCAGTCCAGGCACCGCATCACCCCGACAATGGGAGTCTGGATCTGCCAGGTGCCTGTCTCAGCCTCTCAGCGAGCCGCTGAGATTCTGAGACGGCCCCTCCGCCCCCTCCACAGCCCAGTGCTCCAATGAGCAAGGAGGGAGATGAGCAGAGGCACCGGGGGACAGAAGCAGCATCCACCTAGGTAAATATTAATCGAGGAAAAAAAAGAGACACCTAACTTCTCTTTTAAATGGACTGTAGTGCGTTTCTGAAAAATGGAAACCGCACAAAAAAGTGCATAGGTGTGAACGTGGGGTCAAGGGGAATATAGTTTAACCCTAACTACTCTTAAAACTGCCCCACCCCCTCATAAAACCTATGCTGACTAACATGTGTAAGAAAGATGTATATACTTACCTATTTTCAGGCTGTACATGTAATTCTGCTCCCCTGTGTAAGCCAACATTGCTATAGGTGAAAGAAAGGAGTGCGGGCAACATTGGGCCATTGAAGCCTATGGGTGATGTCACCAGTCTTTACTAGCTGTTGTTGGAGTGCTCTCTCCTCTCGCCTGTAGCCCCACTGGCTGACATAGGGAAAAAAAATCAAGTGACCAGGCTGGTCCAGGCTGAAAATATGTAAGTACATACATCTTTATTACACAGCTTAGTAAGCATAAGTGTTAAGAGGAGAGAGGGGACAGTTTTAAGAGAAGTTAGGGTTAAGCTGGAATTCCACTTTAAAAAATGTTCCCCTCGCTAACAGAAAAGTTAGCTTATCATTGCTTGCTAAGAACAAAGACAACTTTTATTTTCAGTTCTCTAGGCCCATCACTTTTGTAATCATGCTCACATGCAGTGGCGGCTGGTGCCCAAAATTTTTTGGGGGGCACAAAGAAACTGAAAAATACTGAACCCCCCTATCAAATGCAGCCATTGTGTCCATCAAAAGCAGCCACTGTGTCCATCATATGCAGCCACTTGTGCCCAATCATATGCAGCCACTTGTGCCCCATCATATGCAGCCACTTGTGCCCCATCATATGCAGCCACTTGTGCCCCATCATATGCAGCCACTTGTGCCCCATCATATGCAGCCACTTGTGCCCCATCATATGCAGCCACCTGTGCCCAGTATATGCAGCCACCTGTGCCCAGTATATGCAGCCACCTGTGCCCAGTATATGCAGCCACCTGTGCCCAGTATATGCAGCCACCTGTGCCCAGTATATTCAGCCACCTGTGCCCATCATATGCAGCCACCTGTACCCATAATATGCAGCCAACTGTGCCCAGTATATGCAGCCAACTGTGCCCAGTATATGCAGCCACCTGTGCCTATCATATGCAGCCACTTGTGCCCAGTATATGCAGCCACTTGTGCCCAGTATATGCAGCCACTTGTGCCCAGTATAAGCAGCCACTTGTGCCCAGTATATGCAGCCACTTGTGCCCATCAAATGCAGCCAGGAGTGCCCCCCGGCTGTTACTTCACTAGCCCCCTCCCCCTAGCTCAAAAGGGTAATGACATGCCCAAAGTTACAAGAACATTTTTCAGCAAATGCAAGAATGAAGTCAGCAGGAAAACCTGTTGCCAGTAACCTGTTATCACCATCAAGTCTCTGCTCTCTGAAAGCTACACACTCTTCCAAACAAGATTTCCAATCTCCTCAAGGGGCAGCATGTACCTACACAGCTCTAAACAAAGCTTGGAAGAAAATGCATTTGAATTGTAAGGATAAAGTGTTTTGAGTAATTGTGAAACAAAAGTGTTAGAAATTAATCTGAAATTTAAGTACAGAACATTTCAGAAACAACAGAAAGAGAAACGAGCAGTGAGAGATGAGAAAGCAATTTTGAAACATTGGCTACAAAAGATTTGCGAATGGCAGCAATCATTTTAGGCAGCATAAGTCAAGCTTCTGTTTGCATTATAATGATATTCAAATATGCCAAACAAAACACATACAGTACTAGAATAGGAAGAAAAAAATATGTGCACATTAGTAATGCCAAAAAAAATCAGAACTCAATGCTAATTAACCACTTGAGCTCTGGAAGATCTTATCCCCTTCATAACCAGGCCATTTTTTGCAGTCCGGCACTGCGTTACTTTAACTGGCAATTTCAGGATCATGCAATACTGTACCCAAACAAAATGTATATAATTTTTTTTCACACAAATAAGAGCTTTCTTTTAGTGCTATTTGATCACCACTGTTTTTTTTCAAATTTTTATTTTGGAAAAGAAGACAGTATCCAGATTATACAGGTGTCAATACACACAAAGATAAAAAAAAAAAAAACTCTGAACCATAAGTACAAAAAGGATCCATCAGCACCTGATTTCCAAAACTATAACAAGTCAGGGAGATGTAATGATTAAACTAGTTAGACTGTTCAAAGAACAATGATATCCAAATATTCAACATTGATTCCATACCATCCCAAAGAGGGAAAGGGGGAGAACAAAACCAGTCAGGCAATAACCTGATGTGCCATAAAGAAGCTCCGAATAGGGCTGATGCTGGGAGAGCATACCAGAAGCATATCCACTGTGTATCGAAAAACTGCCTAGTTTTTTTTATATATGTAGAAAAAGAAGATAAGCAAAGAAAGATAGAGAAAGCTAAAGAAAGGAAGGACGGGTAAGAGGAAGGGAAAATAAAAAGTGTGGGGGGGGGAGAGGTTTGTAGAGCTGGCTCACCACACAGGATGGAGTAAATTATCTCCATCAACCAGAGGAACCCACATTCAAGAGAGCCTTACCTATGTGAATACACACATTTCAAAAAGTCCAAGTTTTCGTGTACACCTCTTGTTTATACTGCGCTGTCAACACCAGATCCTCCATCAGGTTCAACTCCTTTACCTTCTTGAGCCACAATCCAACTGACAGAGGCTGTGTCTTTTTCCAAGAAAGAGGGATGCATGATTTAGCACCGTTAAGGAGACAACAAAATATAGATATTTTGTAAACTTTGTTGGAAATTTTGGAAGCATGTCATAGGAAGAAGGCGAGTCTTCATAAACCTTCTAAACTGTAAATTTTTGTTCAATCCTCCGAACCTCGAGAAATATCTTTGAAAAAGAGACAGGGTATGGCACCACCAGGAGAGAATCTTGAAATTTGTTTCTTGTACTATCAGGCAAACCAAACTATATTAGATTGTTGTACCCAAGTCTGACTCCCATTTTGCTAGAAAGGGCAGATAGAAGTTGTCAGGAGGTGAAACCAGTAAAGAATACATTGTTGAGAGAGTGTGAGATAACGGACTTTGGTCAGTGCAGGATTCTTCAAGTGTAGTCAAACTGCAGCTGAAATTACAGGAGGAGATTAGTGAATGTAAAAAAATGGTGTAATTGCACAACTCTCCAGAAGTCTAAATGGACAGGCAGTGTCCATCAAGGTCTGTAACGTGGGCCAGGCAATTGACAACAAGAAATGAGAGGCTTGATAACGCCTGACTCAATTAGTGAGCAGAAAGCCCCTTCCCGAAGGCCAGGGGCGAAACGCGGATTACACATAATGGGAAACAATGGGGAGTTCACAGAGGACAGCTTGGAGGTGGAAAACAGCCAAAAACAAATGCACGTTGTAGGCCCTATAAGTGGGTGATTTTTGAGAGAAAAGGGTAGATCACCAAAGCACCACAGAGATGTAACAGCGTCCAGCACTGGGCTTGTTCCAAGCTCGGCTAGAGCTTAATGTCCCCATGATTGCACCAGTCAATCAGGTGTCCTAAATGGGTCTGGAGGTCTGGAAGGGCCAGGCCCCCGAACTGCTTAGGGAATGTCAGCAAAGTCCGAGTCAGTCCTCGGTCGCTTGTTTGCTCAGATAAAATTAGTGAAAAGAGAATGAACTCGCTTAAAATAGGTCGTAGTTATAACAATGGGTAAAGTCCGAAAAAAGTTAAAGGAACTTTGGCAGAATACTAATTTTAACAATATTACAGCGACTAAACCAAGAATGAAAACCCAAGTACCTACCTTACAGTAGGGTGCAAACTTTGCACAGAAGGGGAGGGAAGTTAAGATCAAAAGTGTGAGAGAGAATAGCTGGAATATAAGTACCCAAGTATTTCAGAGCCAAGTCTGTCCATTTAAATTGAATGAACTATGGGGGTTATTTACTAAAGGAAAATGCACTTTGTACTGCAAGTGCACTTGGAAGTAAAGTCACTGTAGATCCGAGGGGGACATGCAAGCAAAATAAAAAACAGCATTTTAGCTTGCACATGATTGGATGATAAAATCAGCACAGCTTCCACTCATTTCAGATCTACCCCTTAGATTTAGAGCGACTGCACTTCCAAGTGCACTTTCAGTGCACAGTGGATTTGCCTTTCGTAAATAACCCCCTATGTGTTAAGGTGCTAGCTTAAACTTGTGGTAATTAGTGTATATATAAATACATTGCATATTGTGCATATTTGTGCAACATAAAAACTTGTAACAAGTGAAAGTCCTGATCACTGTAACGAAAGCTTCACCCATCTAAAGAAGTAATTTAACCCTTTTCTTATATGTTGAATCATATAAAAGCTTGTCACGTGTGGATGGACTGTCCTGAGCGCTGCTATGGCATTTTAAGGACATACAATGTATTGGACTTTTTAAATGTTACTAGTTTTACTTGGATATATTTTTTTATAGTAGCCACTGACACAACTAATATGAGATATTTTGTTTCATTTATCTTATTTAACATAGTGGCTAAGATTTAGTGCTATGTAGTTAATATCATCCCTTTGAAGAGTTTTTATTTTGGTGCTGAGTGGTGTCAACAGGCCGTCACTGTACATCTTTTTTATTTTTAATAATGACATTTACCAGGCTTTATTGGGTCTAGGAACATGATGGATCTCCTGCTGAAGCTGCCTCCTCCATATCTGCACCTGATTCCCACCTGACTATACTTCATTTGTAACTGTGGTCAGCCAAAGATCAACCCCCCCCCCCCCCCCCCAGCAGATGTTTAGGATTTTGTGGACTGTAGAGCTCCTAGATGCCTACCTACTCTAAGCTTATACTTTATCATCTGTGCTCAGAATTACTTTTCTGGCTTTCTGACAACATATAATACCCTTAAAGTGTATGCATGCTAAAACCATTGTTTTTTCTTTTAGATAGAGTAGGCAAGGATCTGAAGCCTTCTCTCATTATTTTTGTTAGTGTCCACACTAAGGAAATTGACCCTCTATTTTTAAACTGGTAACAGTGATGGAATAATAATGGTATTGGGTTTTTGCAAGAACCAGATGTAAGGGTAAATCTTTCAACAAGGTCACCCGTTGAGAAGTAGAACAACCAAAAAAAAAAAAAAATAGGATTTTTTATAATAGCTTACCTGTAAAATACTTTTCTTTTGATGTACATCACGGGACACAGAGCCTCAGTAATAACTGATGGGTTATATAGGTATCACTAGGTGATTGGAAACTGGCACACCCTAACCAAGAAGTTCAACCCCCTATATAATCCCTCCCCTTGCAGGGATACCTCAGTTTTGTAGCCAAGCAATATAAGTGTATTAGAAGAGGGGCGGGACCTCTGTGTCCCGTGATGTACATCAAAAGAAAAGGATTTTACAGGAAAGCCGTTATAAAAAATCCTATTTTCTTTTTTATACATCACGGGACACAGAGCCTCAGTAATAACTGATGGGATGTCCCAGAGCAATGCTACCTGAGGGGAGGGGAACCACAACCAAGTAGGGTGCAATCAGACCTAAGGACCCTGTACCGCTGCCTGCAGCACACTACGCCCAAAGGCGATATCCTCATGCCTTCTCACATGCACCTGATAAAATCTGGTGAATGTATGAACTGAAGACCAGGTTGCGGCCTTGCAGATTTGAGCCATAGAGGCCCGGTGATGCACTGCCCAAGAAGCACCAATAGCCCTTGTGGAATGTGCCTTGATCTGAAAACGGAGGAATCTTCTGTTTCAATCCGTAAGCTTGAATAATCAATTGTCGAATCCATTTAGAGATGGTAGCTTTTGACGCTGCCTGTCCTCTATTAGGACCCTCTGGAAGCACGAACAAAACATCCGTTTTGCGAATTTGAGCAGTTGCCTCCAGATACAGTACCTGACCGCGAGATTGTGTTCTCGGCGACAGGGTACTGTGCATGTCGCGCTGGCTCACTCATCGGGAAAGGAAAACTTTGTTTTCCTTCCGCGATGAGTGACAGGCAGTGCTGACAGCTGTCTGGTATGAATCCTGAGGCTCTGCAGCTCGCACACAGCATTCGAGCCGGAGAGAGCGTCGTGTCAACATCGGGGAAGAAGAGAAGAAGAGAAGAAGCGGCGAGACAGCGGCGGCGAGACAGCGGCAGCAGACCGGGCCCCTCGCTGGCAATAGAGCTGGAAGAAGATAGCGGCGGGGGCCCGGGAGAAGAGGCCGAACACCGGGAGAAGAGGCCGAACACCGGGAGAAGTCGGAAGGAGACCCCCCGAAGTTGGAAGAAGACCCCGGAGCTGACTAATAAATTACTCTTAAAACCTGTGTACTGTGTTTTTTTTTATATCGACACTTTTCCCTAGGTGAATGGGTAGGGGTACCATGTACCCCAAAGTCATTCACACAGGGTGGGGGGCCGGGATCTGGGGGCCCCCTTATTAAAGGGGGCTCCCGGATTCCGATAAGCCCCCCGCCCGCAGACCCCGACAACCAAGGGCCAGGGTTGTCGGGAAGAGGCCCTTGTCCTCATCAACATGGGGATAAGGTGGTTTGGGGTGGGGGGCCGGGATCTGGGGGCCCCCTTATTAAAGGGGGCTCCCGGATTCCGATAAGCCCCCCGCCCGCAGACCCCAACAACCAACGGCCAGGGTTGTCGGGAAGAGGCCCTTGTCCTCATCAACATGGGGATAAGGTGCTTTGGGGTGGGGGGTCCCCGCAGGGCGCCCCCTCCCCCAAGGCACCCACCCCCCCATGTTGATGGCATGCGGCCTGGTACAGCTCAGGAGGGGGGGGCACTCGCTCGTCCCCACCCCCCTTCCTGGCCGGCCGGGCTGCGTGCTCGGATAAGGGTCTGGTATGGATTGGGGGGGACCCCCACGCCAATTTTTCGGCGTAGGGGGTTCCCCTTACAATCCATGCCAGACCTAAGGGCCTGGTATGCCCCTGGGGGGGAACCCACGCCGGTTTTTTCATTTAAAATTTGGCGCGGTGTTCCCGCCTCAGGATTCATACCAGACAGCTGTCAGCACTGCCTGTCACTCATCGCGGAAGGGAAACAAAGTTTTCCTTTCCCGATGAGTGAGCCATCTCGGCGCTGGCTCCTGCGACGGGGCTCGCAGGTGTCAAATCTCGCCGAGAAATGCGGCGAGATTGACACAATATCGCAGTCACCTACTGTAGGTCTTGACTGCTCTTACTACATCCAAAGAATGTAGAGACCTTTCTTCCGAAGAACAGGGATCTGGAAAAAAGAAAGGCAGAACAATGTCTTGGTTTAGATGAAAATCTGAAACCACCTTCGGTAAAAAACTAGGATGAGGGCGCAGTATCACTCTATCCTTGTGTATAATCAAATAAGGCTCTTTACAGGAAAGAGCTGCCAATTCTGATACTCTTCTAGCAGAAGAAATGGCTATCAGAAAAATTAACTTCCTTGTCAACAAGACCAAAGGAATCTGACGTATTGGTTCAAAAGGCTGTTTCTGTAAAACAGACAGAACCAAGTTCAAGTCCCAGGGGTTTAGGGGCGCCTTAACCGGAGGATTAAGACGCGTCTCCCCCTGCATAAAGTTTCGGACCAAAGAATGCGAAGCAAGTGGTCTTTGAAACAATACTGATAAGGCCGAGACTTGGCCCTTGATGGTACTCAAGGCCAACTTCTTCTCTAATCCCAACTGTAGAAAATCGAGGATTCTACTAATCACATATTTTCTGGGATGCCAACCCCTGGATTCACACCAGGATACATAAGCTTAAATTACTCTGGAAGCTGGCTTCCTTGCATTGATCAAGGTAGATATCACAGGACCTGAAAGCCCACGATTTTTCAGAATGTGGATTTCAATAGCCAAACCATCTAATTTAGCGTTTGTAAGGCAGAATGGAACACTGGACCTTGAGATAACAGGTCTGGGCGTAATGGTAGGGTCCACGGGGAACCCACCGTCATCCTTACTATTTCTGCATACCAGGTCCTCCTGGGCCAAGCGGGGGCTACCAGAAGTACCGACTTCCTTTCCTGCCTGATCCTGCGAAGGAGTCGTGGCAGTAGCATAGGCGGGAATGCATAAATCGGTGAGAACCAATGCCACGGAATCACCAACGCATCTGTCCCGCATGCAAGAGGACCCTTTGCCCTTGCCACAAATCTGTCTATCTTTTTGTTGAATCGGGATGCAAAGAGGTCTACATCTGGAACCCCCCCCCCATCTTTGGCATATGGCCTAAAAGATGTCAGGATGCAGAGACCATTCCCCTGGGAGTAACTGCTGGCGACTTAAATAGTCTGCCTGCCAGTTCTCTATCCCTGGAATGAAGACTGCCGATATGCATGGCACCTGCTTCTCTGCCCAGACTAAGATCTGGTTCATAACAAAAATAAATAAATAGTTGTATCTGCACTATAAAATTGATAGTATTAAAACCAAAAAATAAAAATCAATAATCAAATGTGAAGAAATGCAAATATCAATAATAAGAAAAAAATAAATAATATACATCATGAACTTAACAATAATGTGTGCTTTTAATCTGTGATAAATAACCAAAGTGCAACATGCATAAAAAATTATACAAAATCCAAGTGCTGATTCAGGTATCAAAAGAGTATTCACTCCTTCAATCAAGTGTAGAGTTCATGAAGTTCATAAATAACAAACGCAAAGTGCATAAATATAGTGTCCATTAAGTTTGGTATCCATCATGCTCATCCAAAACAGTGTGCAAAACAATATAAAGCATGCTTCAGTGCTCTCCAGTGACCCCCAACAGCATATGCGCTCACCTCTGAGCGTGTGACACAGTACCTAAACAGTGTCTAAACACGCATGGGAGCCACTCCTGGGCTCTTAAAGGGTATACAGATGCTGATCTCCAACTTGCTCAGATAACATCAACGATTCACATATAAGAAAGAAGAAACTCCATAGCGTAATATAGTCAAAGATTTAATAAATGAACTAAACAATTCCCCTCATAAGGGTACTCACATTGCACAGGTGCGTGAGTGCACCATCCTGTTCAGGGCTTAACATATAAGGAATGCTAGTATGGCGTGCGGTGTGGTGTGACCAGGTCAGCACGGAGGAGCAGAGGAGACGGACACACCACACTGCAGTGAAAAGCAGTGATCTTTGCCTGAGGTAGAAATACCTTCTTCTGGCTTGTATCTATGATCAAACCCAAATACTCCAGTCTTCTTACTGGTTTTAGGAAAGATTTTTCTAGGTTGAGAATCCAACCTAGGTGTTCCAGATACTTGACTGTGGTCCTCAAGTTCCCGTTCAAAGAGGCTACCGACCGGTCTATCAAGAGCAGTTAGTCTAGGTATGCTATGACAGTTATACCTTGAGCCCTTAATCTGGCCAGAGGAGGAGCCAAGATCTTTGTAAACGCTCGAGGTGCAGTGGCTATCCCGAAAGGCAGAGCCACAAACTGGAAATGACGCCCACCTATCTCGAAGCGTAGAAACTTCTGATGAGCAGGAAAAATGGGCACATGCAGATATGCATCTCTGATGTCTATCGATGCCAGAAATTCTCCTCCCTGCAGGATGGAGACTACTGTCCGAATTGATTCCATGCGGAAGGACCGAATCCTTAGGAATCAATTCAGATCCCTTAGAACCAGAATGGGTCTGACATCCCCATTTGGCTTTTGGACCGTAAAAAGGTTGGAATAAAAGCCCAATCCTTGATCCTTCGTGGGAACCACCATAATGACCTCTTGCGACAAAAGTCGCTCTAGCTCTAGAAGGAGCGACTGCTTTTTCTCTGGATCTCTGGGGACACTTGATCTGAAGAAACGAGAGAGGGAAATTCTTGGAACTCCAGCTTGTACCCTAAGGTTACCATGGAGATTACCCATCTGTCCTGGAAGTCCTCCTGCCAGAGCTTTGAGAAATGTAGCAGTCTTCCCCCCACTCGAGCGAGCGGGGGCGCCCCTTCATAAAGAGGCCTTAGTGTCTTGTCTAGTAGACTTCTTCCCCCAGGACTTCTTTTGTCCCTGGGGTTGACTCTTGTTTCTTGACCCAGACGGAGGAGGCCGTCGTGACTGCCTGGAGGCTGATGCCCCTGGCGCTGGGGAAAAAGTCTGTTTGAAAGAGGGACGCTTACTCTTTTTATTGACAGGTAAGAGAGTGCTTTTCCCACAAGAGATCCTTTGGATATATTTATCCAAGTCTTCTCCAAACAACCTTGCACCATGAAATGGAAACCCAGCCAGAAGCTTCTTACATGGTGCTTCAGCTGACCAATTTCTCAACCATAAGATTCTACGTATATGCACCAACCCAAGTGAAAGACGAGAGGTTTGGATGATAGAATCTCTGATGGCGTCAACAACAAAACATAAGGCCGCTGGAAGGTTAGCCAACCCCTGGGCCTGCTGTTCAGGTAGAACTTTGAAGACCTGTTTAACATGGTCTCTTAAGTATTGAGAGACTCCAATCGCTGCTACTGCAGGTTGAGCCACTGAACCTGCTAAGGAGAAAACATCCTTCAACAGGGACTCTATCTTTTTATCCACAGGACCCCTGAGCATCTGCGCATTGTCTACAGGACAAGTCAGATTTTTATTTATGGAGGAGATGGCGGCGTCAACAGCCGGTATTCCCCACATTTTTATAAACTTTTCTTCCATAGGATAAAGTGTTGAAAACTTTTTCGGTGGAAAAAAACGTTGATCAGGGTGATCCCACTCAGAATAAAGGAGTTTTTCAAGTAAATTATGAACAGGAAAAGCATGTGCTGTTTGAGAAGGTTTCAGTGACCCCAAAGAAGAAGAGGGTTCTTTAACTGATTCAGATACGGGCAACTTAAATGTTGAGCATACCAATCCAGCAAGGATCTGTGCTAAGACCTTCTCCTCCTGGGAAGCCGAAGAGGGTCCCTCTCCACCTGATTCCTCCGAAGAGGAATCATCCGTCCCATCCCGATCCTCTGAAAGGGATTCTTCTCCCCTATCCCAGAGCTCCACTGCCTGAGGGTCCTGGGAAACAGAGGAAGGCCTAGTGCGTTTTCTTCCACTGAGTGAAGATGTGCTCACGGCCATTAATCTTTCCTCTAATCCATTAATGGTTGAGGAAAAAACCTCCTGTGTAATGTATGCAGGGGCTGAAGTGCCAGAAGCAGGTGTAGCCCCTGACCCCAACGGCTCTCCCTGGCTAGCCGTCCCTGGCCCCTCGGGGGGGGGGATGCTGCAGAAAGGGGGTCCTCAGAACCTGAAGGAGATCCCCTAGAGCCTCTGGTTCTTGGGGTATTTGAACCTCTTCTACCCATAGTGCAAAGCAACAAGGTGGAGGTATTACAAAATGAACACTGACTGCTGAGCGATGTAGTCCGGCAAAAAGCCCTGCTACCAAATGCCCAGTCTAGTGTTACCTTAGTAAATGCTGCCTAGGAGAATGCCTGTGTCCCACCTTACATGCGACCGTCAGCTCTGTGTCCCTCCAAAGGCTGTGTGCACCTGTAAAGTGTGCCTCTTATAGCCATTCAGCCGGCAATGTGGGAGTCTGAGCACGCTGAGGCCACGCTGACGCTCCGCCCCCCCCACTCCACCGCCCCCCCTCGTTTTTTTCAAAAAACTTGCGCTTCCCGCGTGAGCCGACCCTCCTGTTTTGGTAAGCATGGAGGAAAAGGTTGGGGGTGGGGAAGGAAGGAGAGAGGCCGGCAGTGATGGGGCCTGCATGTGGCAATGGCGGCGGCGACAGTGCGGTATACTACCGCCTCACAGACCACCTGCGCCCCCCCCTATTCTTGGGGGGAATCACCCAGAGGAGAGCCCCCCATCCCATCCTACCTGGAGCTCGGCTGGAGGAGCTGTGAAGCGTGAAACACTGAGACAGACATCAGCATGAGAAGGTATGTGCTCTTGGCAGCCCCCGGTGGCGACAATAGGCATAGCATGCATTTACTTCAAAGGAGAAACCTACTAGAACTAAAAAATTCTGTGGAATCTCCCTTACCTTATCCAGCCGCAGGGTTCTGTTATACAGACCCAATCTTCATCTCTCAGAGTGGGCTCCGTTTGAAAAACCTTCAGAGACTGGGGCCCCCTACAGATAGGGGGATCCACAGTTCTGGGCCTGTAAAGCACCCGGCCAGAAATAAGGCTAGAAAACCATTTTCTGATATGCGGGGTCCAGCTCTCTAAAAAGAGGAAGCGTTACAGGCAAAACCTCGTTTCTTCGGACACGAGGCCCGGGTACCATCCAATTCGGCCTAGAAAGGACAATTTGTAATGGATCTGGTTCGCCTGGCTTGCCCCAGTATAGGATATAGGATATTCCCTTTGGAGCTCAGCACAGGACCTCTTTACACGTCCAACACCTAAGACAATGGCGTAAAAACTGAGGTATCCCTGCAAGGGGAGGGATTATATAGGGGGTTGAACTTCCTGGTTAGGGTGTGCCAGTGTCCAATCACCTAGTGATACCTATATAACCCATCAGTTATTACTGAGGCTCTGTGTCCCGTGATGTATGAAAAAGAAAAGAAGGTTCCTGTCCCACCTATTGTGAAGCAATCCTAAATCAATCTAATGTGATTTGGGTAGAGCCAGGAGACACTGAATGAGGAAGTATTCTTCTATGCAGTACCATTAGAAGTGTATGAAAAGGCGAAGAAGTGTTCTATGCAGTGCCAACGGCAGTGTATACATAGTTGGGCTTACTGTAGTGCACCAGGGAATGTGCGATAGTTTTATTTGGATCTTAAAGACGAGATCCACCCCTGCATGAAAAATGTTTAAGTCAGCAGCTATACATACTGTAGCTGCTGACTTTTAAATAATAGGACACTTACCTGTCCTGGAATCCAGCGATGTTGCCACCCTAGCCAATGTTTCCATCCGCACTCGGGTACTTCCGCTGTCATAGCAGGTAAGGGAAACTGGCAGCGAAGCCTTGCGGCTTCACAGCTGGTTCCCTGCTGCTCATGCGCGAAGCGTGCTGCGCTCTCTAACTGGCCCAACAGCAGGAGGAGGAGGGAGGAGCCTGACTTCTGATGTACCTCGCCGTGGTGAGGTCCGACAGAAGTGGGGACAGGTACCTGTCAAAAACAGGTATCTGCTCCCCACTCCCCCCTGTGAGGTGTCAAATGTGGCACTGGAGGGGAGGAGGATACAGATAAGCGGAGCTTCCACTTTTGGGTGGTACTCAACTTTAATAAATGTTTTTGAAAAGCAAAAAGGTCATTTATTTTTCTTTAAACCATCCTAATGCCCTCATGAAGGAGCCAGCAATGGTGGAGGAGTGGATATTAACACCCTTAAACAGAGATGACCGCTGAAAGATCCAAACTTTAATTAGGTCAACAGTTGGAGGTGGGTGCAATATTTGTATGGTGGTGGATAACTGTAAAAGGTGGACATTGTAATAATGTCACCAATTTAGAAGGTTCACTGAAGGTGTGCACGTAGAAGTAACCAGATCATTGGTTATAATAAGAGACTGAAACACTTGTTTTGTGAATGTACAATTGAGACTTTTTAGGTTTTGTATCAATGCATGTTGTTTATCTACGCATGTTTGGTGTTACACATGTGATAATACAAATGATGATATATTTATGGTAATTGTTATATTGAGGTGGTACTTTAATTCTTTTTTCTTTATTGTTGACACATTTTGATTTTATAGTGATTTAGCACACAGGTACAAGATTCCTTTATAAGGTCACCCATTGCAATGACAAGGGAATTTTGAGGAGATTTCCCCTTATCATGCAATCTCTTAAGGACAGACTAACTAAATCCAGAAGTAAAGTAAAAAGGTTTGGTTATGTATGCACTTTATAGATTTTTTATATTTCACTTAACCACTTGCCAACCGCAATACGAATACAAACATTGCAGTTTGCAAGTGGTTTACCAAGGTCATGGCTGAAGTTATCAGCTATAACCGGTATAGAGACAGTAAATAAAATTACATTGTAATTGTGTTGTGCAAGGGAGAACAAATTTACTGACATTTTTGAAGCCTGCATATTCAGCTTAGCATCTAGCAGACATTTCTTAGGGGCCAGAGAAATATTTCTTCCACTAAAAAAGTACAGAGAAATCCCAAATACACAGGCTACTTAGTTCTTCCAGTAATGAACCAGTAGCTTTCACCTAATTTTAATGGTACATTACTCTGTCTGTTGGCATCCTTTGCTTCAAGCTGGATTCTGGTTAATGGGAAATTACTCATAAGCATGTTAAACCAGCTGAATATAGTCACAAGCTCTGTAGTTGCCAAGAAAATTGTCAATGACATCTTTGAATTCTTTCCAATCGCTTTTCTCTTTTCAGTGTTTTGGCTAAGATCAAGTGTGGTTTACTGCTTTGACATTTACCACTAGGTGTTTGGGTTACCTGATGATCGGCCTTGGTCACAGTCTTTTTGGAGGGACCCACTTCCTGCTATTCGCCATAGACTTAGTCCCCAGGCAACGACAAGCAATCTCCTGCCCAGCTTTTCCGTGTGGAATTGTTTTGGACCTCTTTTGGTTAAAGAATGGCTGGGGTGATTCATGAAGCTCTAAACACAGTATGACTGGTGGTTTCCAAGCCTAAGCGATGCAAGATGGGCTTAAATTATATTCAGAAAGGCATAGTGATAACATCTTTTGTGTTCAGTGCTTTCCTAACACTGGATACTACAATATTACTTTGTGGGACAAGGAGGATGTGCAAACATGTACAATTTGGAATGATGAGAAGGCAAAGTATCCAATGCTTGAGGTGATTAGCTTTCTTTGCAGTGAGTCTAGGTAACAGGTGTCTGTGATGGTCCATAAAACCCCTTATAGTGACTGTCGGCTGGTACAAAGTTGACATGTACCTGGTATGTTAAATGGTCATAGGAGATTCTGGGCACAATTTAATGGCATTTTAAACCTACCTACCTGCACCTGCATAAGATGTGAATTGATAATGCAGTTTCATAGTGCCCTTTGTTGCAGAGTGTCAGGTCACCTGAGACCAGGTGACAGATGCACTTTGTAGGAGTCGGAAGTGCACTGCTAAGGTGGTGGACCCTAGGACTGACTGCTGCAGATTGAACCCTGGAAGGTTCAGGAAGCAGGTCTACAGGATAACTAACATGGATCCCAGTGGGAGGTAGAGCATAGATTCCCCAGGGCGTGGAGTCTAAGAGCCAGCGGGTGTTCACCAGAGCCTCTAGTGGTGAGGATGGACTGCGCTGCAGTCTGGCTCCAGGTCGCGGCCCCCAGGGTCTCACAGCTCACGCTCACCGTAGACTACAGGAGAAGAGGAAGGAGGCAGCAGGCTGGAACGACAGGGAAGTAAGGGGTAAGCCAAAGGTCAGGGCGACTAGCAGACAAGGAGAAACATAACACGCCAAAGGTCTGGGTAACAAGCAGACAGGGAGAGTCGATAACAGGCCAAAGTCAGTAACAGGAATCAGACATAGGAAACACAGCAAGTACACACGGAGGCTAACACACAATGGTTGATCAGCACTGCTGTCTTGCAGTGCACAGGTTATATAGGGTTCCCTGATAGGACCTGGGGTGGGGCCATGCTAGAGGAGAGGTTATAAAACCAGTCAGGTGAGGGTCAGCTGGTCTCTAGAGATGAACACATGGAGACAGGTAAGCTGACAGAAACTCTATTGCATACCCATGACACGGAGTTTATAATATAATAAATCATCAAATTCCTGTGTCATAAATAGGTTTGTTTGATACATGAGGCATGCAGCATGACACTGCACAGGTTAATGAATGACCTCTGTCTGTAGTCCAAGAACCAACACGTCCTGTGAATATCCCATAATCCCTTGGTCTCGCCGTCTAGTGCTGCTGCAGGTGAAAGCAATTAAAGCTGGCCATAGATGGGTCAGTTTTTGTCATTCAACAAGCAAAAAACTGAACCGATTCCCCTATCCACACATTCAAGGTGAACAGAGAAGCACTTCAGTTAAGCTATTGAATTCTGACAGCATGGAGACCTCCCCACCATCAGAATACACTGTTGGCTATAGCTAGTTATAGGGAGAGGTGGCCTATGGTGGTGTTGGGGGATTTTAATTGTATATTGAGGATAGGTGATTGGTGTGGAGGGGTGAGGTGGATAAGTCTGTAATGCCGCGTACACACGAGCGGACTTTACTGCAGACTTTGTCCGACGGACTTTGACGAAATTTACGATGGACTTTCCGAATGAACGGACTTGCCTCCACACGATCAACCAAAGTCCGACGGATTCGTATGCGATGACGTACGACCGGACTAAAACAAGGAAGTTCATAGCCAGTAGCCAATAGCTGCCCTAGCGTCCGTTGTTGTCCGTCGGACTAGCATACAGACAAGTGGACTTTTCGACCGGACTCGAGTCCGTCGGAAAGATTTGAAACATGTTTCATTTCTAGGTCCGTCAAACTTTTGGGGGAAAAAGTCAGCTAGAGCCCACACACGATTGAATTGTCCGACGGACTCCGGTCCGCCGGACCAAGTATGCCATAAAGTCCGATCAAGTGTACGCGGCATTAGGAGCAAGCCACCATCCACGGGACACACTCCAGGGGGATCCCTCCCTTACTTCTATCTACAGATGCCAAATAGGCATTTGATAGGGAAAGTTGGGCCTTCCTGGACAGGACTCTACGCCACTTGGGCTTAGGGCAACGAATGATGTGATGGATTAATGCCATATATTCTAGCTCTTTATTCCAAGTAAAAGTGAATGGACATCTCTCAACTCAATTTTCTATAGGAAATGGGACCAGGCAGAATCAGGAGCTACCTGGACATTAATGGCCCCTCTATTGGGACTGCATTTCCTTTAAAGGTTGCAGCATACGCAGATGACCTTTTCTTTACCAGAGGTGGTTCACATGCGTGGTTTGACCAAACTTAAAATGTGAGGTCACACGCTCAGAGGTGAGCGGCTATTACCTAAGGGGGGGAGCTCCAGAGTGTGGACACTTCAACATGATTGGATCACCTTAACAAGGGATCTATTTTATGTTTGATAAGGACTTTATGATATTTATGTTACACTGGTCAGTGCATCACATGTTTTGCACTATAGCACTTTACTTTCACAATTTGTCACGTTATATTACTCAGGATTCATTATAATGAATTTATAGCACTATTGTCAATTTATTTATCCACTGCTGTATAAGCAGAGTCCATATCATTTATGAATTATGTAATTTGCATGTGAGTAATCTATATACTATAGTATTATATTGCACTATTACACTTTATTCATCCACTGCTGTTTAAGTAGTGTTTATATCATTTAGATTGTGACGATCCTTTTTAGACATTTATGTGGTATAGGGCAGGTTGCGGTGGCATAGTGCCAGGTTGGAGTGGTATGGGGCAGGTTGGGGTGGTATAGTGCCAGGCTGAGGTGGTATAGGGCAGATCAGGGTGGTATAGTGCCAGGTTGGGGTGGTATAGGGCAGGTTAGGACTCTATGTAGTGACGTGTACAGTAACTTATAGCATGCCCGGAGATGAAGACATCCGAGGCTGCTGTGTTCTCACCTTTTTCTCCTTCAGCTGCGGGATCAGCCAGAGTAAAGAAGTCAGTGGAGGCAGCCACACCCCCAGCTCTGCCCACCAACTCCGGCTGCCTCCGGAGATTTGAATATCCCCAAGTGACAGCTTAAGACGACGGGGGAGTGTTATAGGCAGCCTCCCCCACACGTCTTGGTGTCTGTGTTGCGTTTGTTAAAATATGGTTTGGCTTGAGTAGATTTCTCAAACAAATGCTGCTGCATACAATGGGTATGTAGATACCATTGTTGTATTCAATTGACAGTTTCAACAGTCCAGTGTTTACCCAGCTACAGTAAACAGGTATTTTTTCTATTGTTTGGTAACTATGGTAAACAGCCTGACACATACAAAGGGAGATTCAGACATAAGCCAGACACACATCATCATGCTTTATGATCAGAAGCCACTCATGATACAAGAAAGGTGCCTGATCTCAAGGAGAATTGTTGCCAATGGAGATTACGAACATACAGTAACAGAAGTTAAGTAACTTTTAAGTGTATTTGTACTGTTATAGACCATAGGCTGTTCATTTTCTAGGCATTTTGCTTGTTATAGATATCTGTCAGTCTTGTATTTTATTCCTAAGATAGTAATAGTCTTGTATGTACAGCATCTTTGTAAAGTAAAAGCACATTTACACACTGCAGAAGTCTCAGCTTTCTTGCTTATACCACAAAGTAACCTTGCTAGATAGACGCAAGCAAAACAGTGTCCTGTTCGCACCACTCCGCTGCAGCAAAAGCAATATAGTACAGTGTACTATATTGGCCAGTTTCACCCGGTGCGGCCCACCCGCACCCCCCTAGCGACGCCACTGTCGGCGAGTACTTGAAAAAAGTATTGGTACTTGTATTCGGTCTTAAAAAAGTGGTATCGGTGCAACCCTATAATAAACTGACTCATCTCATGCCTAGGGGTACCTTTACTGATGTAGGATAATGCATATAAACATTTGCTATTCCATTTTATGAAAGGCAGACTGCTATACATCTGTGTCAATGTGATGAAGGGAAAAAAAATATATAAATTCCAAATTCACAAACACAGAACAACGAGGCAAACAATTGCAACCCAGAAATCCAAGCACCTTCCTCTGAGGCATCTCATTCTGTAATTTTCCTACAAGCAGTACATTTGTAAAGATTATCTGACCTGTGGAAGCTTTAGGCAAAAAAAATAGCAGTGCCTGGGGTCTTCCTACAGCTGATCTTTACCCCATTACTTACTATGCCTTGTTTCAAACTGTG
Organism: Lithobates septentrionalis; assembly: GCA_037952835.1. NCBI lineage: Eukaryota > Metazoa > Chordata > Amphibia > Anura > Ranidae > Lithobates > Lithobates septentrionalis. Next base: position 1,007,403 of record JBBDGP010001327.1, on the reverse strand, counting down.
TCTGTTTGTTGAAGTGGTCATCTTGGTAGAGGGCAGGGCTTCACTTCTTCGTGTCAGAAGTGGGGAAATAGGAAATATTCAAAAAGCAGCTGGAGAGGTATAGAAACCACAGATCCACATAATGAATGAAGCATGCATGCCGTGCAGGTCTGTTAAGCAAGGAGGACTGAGAGCAGCACTGTAGTGAAATCACCAAATCTCAGTCTGGTGAGACTAGCAGACAGAGTCATAGTGGGTTATGTGATATCACACTGAAGATATACAGCTATTAGGCTTACAGAAGTGCATAGGCACATAAGGAATGCTGAAATATTTCAGAAATAATTCTGGGGGGAAAAAAATTACATTTTTGTTGATACTGTTTAACATTTTTAGATGTTCCGTAAAACACAAAAATATAGTATATTCCTCTCATGCACCATATTGGAACTATGCAATTCCAGTGTTGAAAAGGGTTCTGCAATGTCTCCTGATTGATCACGGTTTACAATCATTAATTATGGTGGGATTACAGGCATATGACAGGCGTTTCTTCAGGCATATGATTATAACGTACAAAAAGAAACAAATGCTCCTGCGCTCAAAAGATTGCTGTGGGGTTAATTGAAGAAGGGGGGATTCCTCACAACTCACACTACTGCATTGGCTGTGCTGCCTCTCTCAATAGGTAAGGGGGAACCCTGGAGTAACTCTAATGCCCTGTGCACACGGTCGGATTCTCAGACGGAAAATGTTCGATGGGAGCTTGTTGTCGGAAATTCCGACCGTGTGTAGGCTCCATTGAAATTCCGACCGTGTGTACACAATTCCGACGCACAAATTTCCACGCATGCTCGGAATCAAGCAGAAGAGCCGCACTGGCTATTGAACTTCATTTTTCTCAGCTCGTCGTACGTGTTGTACGTCACCGCATTCTTGACGTTTGGAATTTCCAACAAGATTTGTGTGACTGTGTACATGCAAGACAAGTCTGAGCCAATATCCGTCGGAAAAAATCCATGGATTTTGTTGTCAGAATGTCCGATCGTATGTACGGGGCATAATAGAAAACAACAAAGGTAAAGTAGTGTACTCACAAACGAGTAATAAAATCAAGCAGCTCTGAGGAAGAGGGGTCTCATTCAAAATATGTCAGCTCATTTTGGACTGTTCTCATCCCACTCAAGTCTACTGGCCAGCAGATCCTATTGGATAAGGCCGTCGATGGACTCTGCCATATTTGCTTGATTTTATTACTCATTTGTGAGTACACTACTTTATTTTTAAATACATTTCTGTGTTACAAAGGTAATGCACAAGGCTGGTGCGCCCTCTGTCCTTGTTTTCTTTTAGATATGATTATAACATGCCTGAGGAAGGGTCCCTGCACAGTCCTGAAACATTGCTTTTCTATAAGATCATAAAACAGTAAAGAGCTTTGTGCTTTGAAATAAGCTTGTTGTGTGCTGGCGACATATTTTATCTGTGTAACACAGGACATTTTTTTTTATTTTGTTAAGTGAATTAAACACCCACATAGTCTTTGATGCAGAAGACCGATTCTTATTCAAATCTTTGCGGAGCTCAAAGTAGATTTTTCATCTCAACACAGGAAATTGTTCTTGGCATTCAAGAATACTTCTTGATTAATAAATGTATAATACATATCAAAATTATCTTCTGACTTTGCTATAAAAGATGTTTGAGTTCTATTTGGCACATCTCTCATTGCTCATGAGCTAATAAAGTGTGGGAAGAACATGACAAGGGGATGGGGTTCTTGACTTAAACATGGACACAAAATGAAGTATAACAATAATCAAAGGCTCGCCAACAATAACCAAAAGTTATTCAGTTCAGCTCTCTGATCATTTCTATGAGCTCCATTAACACAAAACAAAAATCTTATAAACTCTTCTTGCATGTGACTACGTTAATCCACTGATATGCAGTATAACTACTGGCACATGACATTACATCTCAGACTTTATAGAAACATTTCATGGCCCTTCCAGTACATTAAATTATTTGTGTATGTTCAATAAGCATCTCCTGTCATAGTGTTTCATCCCATGGAGATGGAGGAACGCAGTTCATTTTTGCCAAACAAATCTTTGTTCCCAATATAACCAGATTAGGGCCTGCCCAAGCAGTGGGAAATTTCTCAATCAATAGTGTTTATCGCTAGGACTGTCATCGTAGCTATGTTGAACTCAGAGCTGATTAAAAGATTCCATGAGCCTTTCATACAACTCTATTTTTTTTCTTCTCTTAATACGCAAAGTGGAATACAGCTGTGCATCCTTGTGGTGTGCTGAGCCACAATAAATCTAGGGCCTCTCACTAAGAAAAGGAAATGTCACATGATGCAACTGCAAATGGCTGGCTCTTTTCATTTATCAAACAGATTAGAGAATCTCCAAGGGCTCCATAAAAATGTTGGCGCAGAAGACTGGCGCATCCTGTTTAGTGATCATATTTCACTTTCAACTGTAAACAATCAAGTTACAAGTCAGCATGAGAGACTTCATATAAAAGACTTCTTAGAGAAAAATACGCATACTGTATCTTTATTCTTGTAAACAAAATACTGTACCGGACCTCATAAATAAAAGGTTTGCTAAAGCAAAGCTGTCCTGGCTACCAATAGCAACAAGATACCTTGATAAATTTTTCTACCTGGTAGAAAGTTAAGTGCCAGCTACAGGTAATGACTACAACCCCAGCAAATATCACAAGAGATTTAGGTTAAAGTAAAGCCAAAATAAAAAATTACATACAAGGGTAGTCTGAAAAGTTCATGACCCAAGATGGAAGGAGCGACCACACACAGACATGAAACTTTATCACTGCATCATGCCACTATTCCAGATGTTCAGCGCTGAAAATAATGCACACGCACTATATGGTTTTCATGCGCTTTTTGCAAACGGTCGGCCCCTGAAGTCAAGTTTAAAATGTAGAGAGTGGAGGAAGGCGGTTGGAAGTGTTCCATCAATGGACAAAGTGATGGCAACAGTCTTCTAGGACTCCGAGGGTGTGCATCAGTGTGCAGAAGCCGGTTGCCATTACCTAGCTGCCTTCTTCCACTTTCTCGACTATGGTGGGTGTCAACTGTTTGCAAAGAACACATGAAAACCGTATGGCGCACATTCACCATTTATAGTGCTGAACATTTGGAAGAGTGGCTTGTTACAGAGATAAAGTTTCATGTCTGTGTGGTCACTCCTTCTGTCGGGTGGTAAACTTTTCAGACTACCCATATATAATGCAGTTTGTCAATTGCATTAAGTGTAATTTTTTATTAATTTTTTTTTACCTGTTGATCCTGCTGTCAATTTTTCAACTTCCTTTACCAGACCAATCTGTGCAGCAAAAAGGTTATGGGGTTGAGACAAACCATTTACCAAATGTCAGGAGTGCTTACATTGGCTAGCTTTTATTCATTTATAAAAAAGCTTTATCCCACAAGGAAAAAAAAAGCTGTTGCTGTAACTGCTAAAAAGTGTTAGCTGGAGTTGGGCTCTAATTTGCTGGTCACTGATGTAAAGTCCATCTATATCGTTTAATACATCTAAATCTAACACTACCCTCCTCCGGGCAATGCTGTTGTCCAAGGATCAAGGATCAGTCCGATACCCCTCCATAGAAAAGGGGTGACATCCTAAGCTTTTTGTTATTACTAAAATCCATCATTATCTCCGTCCTCATTTCAGACAGGGCTCTAGCTAAGCACACAGGTCAATAACGGATCTTCCATTATAAAGAACTGCGCCTCCAGCCACTTCATATCCACCTCCTGTCCATGTGGACGGACTCCAATGTCAGCATGAAAGCCTTCTGATTTTTAGAATAGCAAAACCTGCTTGCATAATGTACATAGACACAGCCCCTTGAAATCTGAAGCGTATTTACAGGATGGTAACCCAGCAGCTTATCTGTGACACACTTAGGCCTAACGTACATGGGACGCTGAGGCAAGCTCTTCTGAAAGATTTTTTTGACAGCTTTTAATCGCCGTTTAAAAACACCCGTTTAGCCGTGTTTGCATGCCGCGTTTAGTAGCGTTTATTTAAGATAACATCATAAGACCCTCCCAAAGCACAAAACAGTATTATTTAACTATTTCAGCCATTCTGTGAGAGAAGTGAGTAGCAGCAGCTGAGAGAGCAGCAGTGTACTTGTATCTACCTCAATTTCGGTGCTTTTACTATGGATCCCATAATGAGCATATGTGAGGAAATGCTGCTGACGTTGCTGTTGATGAGGCTGGAAAGACGTTGGAAATTGAGTGCGAGAACCAGAGTTCATCCCTACTGGACTCATCCATTGACTGCGCAGCGCACGTCTGTAGGATATTTTTCCAACTTGTATGTTCAGCAATGCTAGTGGTGTATTGGATTGGATCAGGGGCTAATTAGGGTATACAAATGGTCTATGAAGCATTGCAAGCAATTACAAGTTTTTAAAAAATGTTTTTAGTGGTTTTTCACCATTTGCTATCATTTTTTAGGTTTTGTAATGTAAAAAAAAATAGGGCACCTTTAAAAACGCTTCTAAACGAAAACACAGCTAAATGCCGGTACCGCGTATAGACGCGTCTGAAACAACGCCTAAAAAAGTCATTAAACAAACCTGTGTACATGTACACATAAGAGAACATTTGATGAGTTCAGGGGCAGCTGAAAAAAAGCAGCCAACTGCCTCTGAACATCCGTTCACCAGCAGCAGCGTACATGAGGCCTAAACTATATCTATTCGCAGGCACACTCTAATGCCCCGTGCACACGATCGGATTTTCCAACAACAAATGTTGGATGTGAGCTTGTTGGCTCAAAGTCCGACCGTTTGTATGCTCCATCGAACATTTGTTGTCGTACTTGCCGCCAACAAATGTTGGCTAGCAGGTTCTCAAATTTTCAGATAACAAAACTTTGCTGTCGGAATTTCCGATCGTGTGTACACAAGTCCGACACACAAAAGTTCACGCATGCTCGGAATCAAGCAGAAGGAGCCACACTGGTTATTGAACTTCCTTTTTCTCGGCTCGTTGTACGTCTTGTATGTCACCACGTTCCCACGTTGGTAATTGTTGGCCAACATTTGTGTGACCGTGTGTATGCAAGACAAGTTGGAGCCAACATCCTTTGAATAAAAATACACGGTTTTGTTGTCGGAAAGTCCGATCGTGTGTACGGGGCATAAGACTAGTCTATCTAACCCTGTAAAAAAAAAATTGCTATGCATACCTTTTCTGAAGGCGATCCGGTCCAGTCTCCAGCAGTGGCTGCGGTGTGCAGGAGACGGCTGTGTGCGGCTGGGTAATGTCTGGGAAGTGATGTCACTCATAGACGTACTATGGGGCTTCCGTTGTCGGTTGCCTCTCCTGCATACTCCTAAATACAGAAGCCGCCACTGACAGCTGAGCATGGGAGCGGCTTAAAAAAATGTATAGTGATTTTTGCTTTACAGGGTTAAATAGGTTAGTCTTTAATATAATATATATAATATACCTCAAAAAGTGGGATTTTATGAGCAATAAAAAAAATATACATAGAAAACTTCACATGTAAAAAATGTAATTTATTGTAGACAAAATCGTATAAAAGGTCTCATGTTAATGGTATAAAACATTGTAAGAATAGCGCTATCAACATTGCACATTGTATAAATGAAATTTGTAAACGTTGCACATTTGGCTGTTTAAACCATGAAGTGGCAATCCAAATCTACTTGCTGTTCCCTCATATGCACTAACCTTTAGTCCAAACACCAATAGGCCAATAATTCAGAAATACTTCTGTTCATTAGACATACACACAATTCAAATGAAGTGCATTTACTTCCAATTTACTGATTGTTTTGATTTCCAGGTTCCACTGAAGGTAAACTCTGTTAATACATTTTTTTCATCATGTATTCAGTTTGAATTGCACAGGTTTGTCACGGGTTGATAATTCTAATAGAGCAGAGTTGGGCAGGTTGCAACTTAACCGCTTCAGCCCCGGAAGATTTTACCCCCTTGACCAGAGCACTTTTTGCTATTCGGCACTGTGTCGCTTTAACTGACAATTGCACAGTCGTGCGACGTTGCACCCAAACAAAATTGAAGTCCTTTTTTACCTACAAATAGAGGTTTCTTTTGGTGGTATTTGATCACCTCTGCGGTTTTTATTTTTTGCACTATAAACAAAAAAAGAGCGACATTTTTGAAAAAAAAAATGCAATATTTTTTTACTTTTTGCCATATTAAATATCCCCCAAAAATATGTATAAAAAAAACATTTTTTTCCTCAGTTTAGGCCGGCTGATATGTATTCTTCTACATATTTTTGGTAAAAAAAAAAAAAAAAAAAAATCGCAATAAGCGTGTATTGATTGGTTTGCGCAAAAGTTATAGCGTCTACAAAATAGGGGATAGTTTTATGGCATTTTTATTATTATTATTATTAATGGCAGCGATCTGCGATTTTTATCGGGACTGCAACATTATGGCGGACACATCGGACACTTTTGACACTATTTTGGGACCATTGTCATTTGTACAGCGATCAGTGCTATAAAAATGCACTGATTACTGTGTAAATAACATTGGCAGAGAAGGGGTTAACCACTAGGGGGTGATGAAGGGGTTAAGTGTGTCCTAGGGAGTGATTCTAACTGTGGGGGGGATGGGCTACTAGTCACATGACAGCGATCACTGCTCCCGATGACAGGGAGCAGTGATCTCTGTCATGACACAAGCCAGAATGGGGAAATGCCTTGTTTACATAGGTACTTCCGCGTTCTGAGGCTCCGTGACACGATCGCCGGGAGACTGGCGGACAGAGTCCGCCGGTCCCACGAGCATGGTCATGCGGGCGCGCGCCTGCTATCCCCACCGATGTATATTGGCATGCAGCGGTCGGCAAATAGTTAAAGTTCTATCATGCATCAGAAACTAGCAGGCATGCACACATCCAATTAGTCTTCGTCACACTGACTAAATTTTAAATTGTGCGACTTCACTTGAAGTTGCACAATTTCAAAGTTGCATGTCAGTGCGACTTGGGTGACATCTGTGTGACTTCATCCACAGTTGTCTTTGCAAGCCGCACCTGAACCTGCAAAAAGTAGTGCAGGAATTACTTTCAAAATCAGTGCGACTTCAATGGAGTTGGAGCGGAGTCGTATCAATTTAACTGCTTCCACTGTGGACAATAGGGTGTCACTTGTCATGCGTTTTGACACGATCAAATAGCATGATAAGTCCCACTGATGTGACCGGTGACTTAGGCATTATCCATGTACAGTAATTATTAGTGTGGGTAAGACTTGGGGAAGCATAATTTAAAGAACTTAAACCACATAGATAAACTGGTGTATATCTGCATGTAAAATATACAAGCAGAATTACTTATAACAACCACCCCCCGCCCACCAATCAAAATACGTACAAAGTGTAGAAATTCGAAACAAAGCATAGAATCATACTCAGGCTGTATTTGGCCTCTTTCACAAGACTGTCTGTCAAGTTTTTTCAGGTGAACGTGATCAGACGGTCAATTCATCCCTACCGGCAGGTGTAAACAGACATGTGTCCGTTTACACCTGCCTACCTCCGATCCTATCTGGTCCTCTAAAAACAAACGGAAGGGGATCTGTTCTCTTCTGTGTAGGCGAATCATATTGGAGGTAGTCGGGTGTAAATGAACAGCAGAGTCTGTTTACACAGGACTGCCCACAAAGCAGCGTGGGCTCTGTCCGTGTCTGCTCTGCATAAACTGAGCATCCACATGCTCTGATCAGCAGGGGATCTGTGAGCAGGTTAGTCTTTAGCTGAGAAACTCTAAAGGCTCGTATTTTTTCCTATATATATAACAAACATGTTATACTTACCTGCTCTGTTGCAGTGGATTTGCACAGAGCAGCCTGGATCTTCCTCTTCTCGGGTCCCTCTTCTGTGATCCTGGCTCCTCTCTCCTGTTCTGTGCCCCCTTAGCAAGCATCTTGCTATGGGAGCACCCGAGCTGAGTCAAAGCTCCCTGTGTCCATTCAGACTCCGAGTCCTGACCCGGCCCCGCCCCCTCTCTTCCCTGATTGGCTAGCTGACTTTGATTGACAGCAGCGGGCGCCAATGGTGCCGCTGCTGTGTCTCAGCCAATCAGGAGAAGGAGGATCTCGGACAGCTGAGACACTCGTGGACATCGCTGGACAGAGAGGGACCTCAGGTAAGTGTTAGGGGGGCTGCTGCACACAGAAGGCTTTTTATCTTAATTCATAGAATGCATTTGGATGAAAAACCTTATGTCTTTACAACCCTTTTAAGCAGGTGAATATACAAGCCAGGGTGTTTTATAAACTAAGCCATTGCCCATTAGAACACCCCACTACAGTTGCATCAACACACAGCTCAAGAGAAGGGTTGAAAAACATAGGGTCACAAGATTATTTAGATAGAGTAAGGGAGGGTTATAACACGCGTAAGATTTATTTTTGCCCTCTGTTTCTCATTGGGGAGAATTCCCTTTACTTCTTGTCCATCGCTAAAACAGGAAACAAGAGAAAACCTCTCTAAAATGAGGGAATCCCTTGCTGTCACCAGGGTACCAAAACTAATGTCCATGTTAGAAGGTGTCCTCACTATTCCTTTTCTGGGGAAACCCAAAATGTTTTATTTTCTTTCACTTTCAATGATAATGGTAAACAATAAAAACACAAGGGTGAATCTTCCTAACAGGGGCACAGACAACAATATAAACTGACAGGTGTTCTAATCCATCAGTTATCCCCAATGATATCAAAGTAACAGAAGGTTAGCAAACTAGCCTGCTATCCCTGCCATGCCACAAAGCATTACAAGAGATCCAGAATGTCAGGGCAGTGAGTCACAGCAAGATCAGGTTTTGAGGATGTATACACCAGAACTTTTGGCTTTTGGTCAGATTTTGAGGTATGTGCTAGTATCTCATAGCTATGGATTGGCTGGCCTGTTTATAGCATGAAATTCTAGGAACGACATAGGTTCACTTTAATTAAAAGCATTAATAAACCCAAAAGCAAACGTTTATTTTAATGCAGCTAAGATGAGACAAACCATTTAATACTAGCAGGGGTGCTTACAACTTACAATGATCAGATTTTATTTATGTAAAAGCATTGTCCAAAAAAATACGGTTTGGTGTAACTGCTTATGAAGTGGCTTAAATTTGTTAGTGTGTTTAAATCTGCTAACATCTAACACTCCCCTCCCCCCAGACTGACAGTACTGCTGCCCAAAGGTGTCCCCACTACTAATTCATCCAGAGTGGATGCACTCTAAAACAAGAGGTGTTTTACTGGCCAAGTCACCAGGTAAAAACAGAGGGGGAAATGGCTAAGAAAAGAAAACATACTGCAACTTGCCTAAGAAAAGAAAACATATTGAAGCTTACCAATAATAAGATGTGGTGGCTGCATTAATTAAATTTATGGTTTGAACCACTTCCTGACTGCCCACCGTCGTTATACGTCGGTACTTTGAAGAGAAGTATCGTTGTTATGGCAGCAGCTAGCTACCATAACCCCGGTATCCTCTTCTTCAGTGAGTGGTCCAGTTTCAGATAAAAGTGGTCTCTGCAGCGGATTCACCGCGAGATCACTTTTATCGGCGGTGGGAGAAGGCCCCCCGCCATGCTCCGATGCCCTCCGCCGCTCACTGGAGCCATCGGCAGTGGCGGAGGCAATCGGTTCTTCACCCTTGCTGGGTATGGAGATGAGTGAGGGAAAGATGGCCCCCACCTGTCTCCATAACAATGCAGGGCAAAAGCGACGTCAAAATGTCACTTCCGTCTATAGCTCTTAAAGGGACATTTTTTTAAATTATTTTTTTAAATGACAATTTTTTTTTTAATTGCATTTTAGTGTAAATATGAGATCTGAGGTCTTTTTGACCCGGATTTCATATTTAAGAGGTTCTGTCATGCTTTTTTTCTATTACAAGGGATGTTTACATCCCTTGTAATAGGAATAAAAGTGACACTTTTTTTTTAAAAGAGTGTAAAAATAAAAAATAAAAAGGTAAAACAAATGAGAAAAATAAATAAATTTAAACACGCCCCGTCTCGGTGAGCTTGTGTGTAGAAGCGAATGCATACATAAGCAGCGCCCGCATATAAAAACGTTGTTCAAACCACACATGTGAGGTATCGCCACAATTGGTAGAGTGAGAGGAATAATTCTAGCCCTAGACCTCCTCTGTAACTCAAAACATACAACCTGTAGATTTTTTTTAAAAGTCGCCTATGGAGATTTTTAAGGGTAAAAGTTTGTCGCCATTCCACGAGCGGGCGCAATTTTGAAGCGTGACATGTTGGGTATCAATTTACAATTTACTTACTAACATTATCTTTCACAATATAAAAAAGACTTGGGCTAACTTTACTGTTGTCTTATTTTTTAATTCAAAAAAGTGTATTTTTTCCAAAAAAAGTGCGCTTGTAAGACCGCTGCGCAAATACGGTGTGTGACAGAAAGTATTGCAACGACTGCCATTTTATTCTCTAAGGTGTTAGAAAAAAAAAAGTATAATGTTTGGGGGTTCTCAGTAATTTTCTAGCAAAAAAAAGCTGTTTAACTTGTAAACAACAAATCTCAGAAAGAGGCTCTATCCTTAAGTGGTTAATATTGCTTGAATTCTGTTTTAACCGATATTCTATTTCCAGTGTTTTAACTGATGTTCTCTTCTTTAAAGTGGACCTTGCAGCACTTTTTAAATGTGTCCCCTTTCTAAAATGCTGATTAAAAGTGTAAAAAAACACCTATAGGGAATTCAATTTTAGTTAATATACTAATCTTTCCTCCACGGCATCTAGGCGATGATGACCTCATCCTACTTCCAGTGAATTCTGAGGAATGTAGAATAGCCTAAATCCCGCTCAGAAGATGATCAATGTTCTGCAGCATATGGTGTACTTGCTATTACCCCGGGACTCATTTACAGGATGTAATACAGAACCGGAGGAAAGGTGAGTAGAATACATCATAAACAACACCGCAGCAACCACAACATTGACTAACTCCCCAACTCCTCCCAAACATCGCATTCTCCCACCACATTCCAAACTCAAGTCCAAGACTTTTCATTTCCAGCTGGCTGCCAAGCTATTGGTGTCATGCTCACTGTATCCACTCCAAAGTTGACGGTTTATGCTGTAACGCCCTCTTATATTGGAAACGTTGCATATTCCAAAATAAAAAAATGTTTAAAACTAGAATTAAACCTGTACGTTTTGGAACATGTTTATCTTAAGAGGGGAAAGCCCTCAAGTCCAGTACATCCTGCGGATTGAAGAGCACTTACTGGTGCTCCCCACTTGGACATATCAATAAATCCCATTTATTTATTGTCCACCCCTCTCCCTCCTTTTCCTTCCATGTTTTCTCTTCTCCCCACTCTTGCCCCTTCCTTCATCATACTTAAAATTTGGGCAGCTTTTTTCGTGACCCGATCTCCATGGTCTACACCTTCATAGATAGCCTGCTAGGCCAACATGGACTATGAATCTGCTGTTACCTCCCCGTATCACGTTTTTACTCAATTGATGCTTATTATTGTATTTTGCACAATGGTGTATTACCATCTATTATCTTCTTTCTGTCATCAAAACTGCCTTTTTGTAAATAATTTGAAAAAAAAAAAAAGTGATTAAAAAATAAAATGCATTAGGTTATAAGACCAGATTACCAACCACTTCCCAACCGCCTACTGTCGGTTGGGAAGTGTACTTTGACTTTAAATAAACAGATAGCTGCCATAACCCCAGTATTTTTCTCCACATCAAGCGTCCTCTTTCACATAAAAGTGGTCTCAGCGGCAGATTTGCCACAAGATCACTTTTATGGGTGGCAGGAGAAGTGACCCCTCCCCACCCGCGCATCTCCGCGGCTTACCGGAGCCGTTGGAAGTGGTGGAGACGATCCAGTCCTGTGGCCTGATGGTCAGGAAGTCGAGTGAGGGCATGATGGTCCCCACTTGACTCTATGGCCTTGGAGGATCAGAGCGATGTCCACGTCACTTCCGTCCAATGGCCTTAAAGGGACAATTAATTTAATCGAAAAAAATAAAATACTTTTTTTTTAAATTGCTTTTAAGTGTAAATGCGAGATCTGAGGTTTTTTTTGAACCCAGATCTCACATTAAAGAGGTCCTGTCATGCTTTATTTTGTATTACAAGTGATGTTTACATTTCTTGTAATAGGAATAAAAGTGATCCGACATTTTTTTTTTTTTTTTAAGGGACAGTGTAAAAATAAAAAGTAAAATAAATAAGATTTTTTTTTTTTTTTTAAAGTGCCCTGTCCCTCCGTGCTCACACGCAGAAGTGAACACATACGTAAATCGTGCCCGCATATGTAAACGATGTTCAAACCACACATGTGAGGTATTGCCGCGATTGTTAGAGCAAGAGCAATATTTCTATTAAAAGACCTCCACTGTAACTCAAAACTGGTAACCTGTAGAAATTTTTAATCGTCACCTATGGAGATTTTTAATTGCCAAAGTTTGTCGCCATTCCACGAGCGGGCGCAATTTTGAAGCATGACATGTTGGGTATCAATTTACTTGGCGTAACTTTATCTTTCACAATAAAGAGAAAAAATTGGGCTAACTTTACTGTTTTCTTATTTTTTAATTCAAAAAAGTGTATTTTTTCACAAAAAAATGCGTTTGTAAGACCACTGCGCAAATACGTTGTGACAAAGTATTTCAACGACCGCCAATTTATTCTCTAGGGTGCCTTAAAAAATATATATAATGTTTTGGGGTTCTAAGTAATTTTCTAGCAAAAAAAAAAAATTTAACTTGTAAACAAGTGTAAAAAATAGGCTTAGTCCTTAAGTCGTTAAAGTTATTCTAAAGCTTTGACTTTATGACATGTCACACTTCTCTGCTCTGTGCAATGGTTTTGCACAGAGCAGCCCCGCACCTCCTCTACTTGGGTTCCACCGCTAGTGCTCCTGGCTCCTCCTCCCTTCTGAGTGCCCCCATAGCAAGCCACTTGCTATGAGGGCACTTGTGCACGCTTGACGTGTGCGTCTGACACACAATGCGGCTTGGGCCCCCGCACCCCACTCACAGGATTTGACTGATAAGCAGCAGAAGTCAATGGCTCCTGTTCCTGCCTACATGTCCAGTGAGGAGAAACAGCACCGGTGCTGCTCTTAGGCACAGGTATTTAGGGGGTGCTGATTACAGAAGGTGGTTTACCTTAATGCAGAGAATGCCTTAAGGTAAAATCATTCTGCTTTTATAAACATGTCAAAGGAGATGTAAACCCTAAATGGGAATATTTAGCTTGCTTTTGCAGCAGATATCAAAAACCATTAAAAAAAAAAAGTTATGTTTTTTCTCGTGATTTTTGCATTTCAGTTTTGCTAACCTCCTGCATTTTTTTCACATTTCCTGTTGTTTACACACATTCCAACGATGGCTGCATGGCATTTCTCAGGATGGGTTTTCCTGATTTTTTTTTTCAGATTTAAAAATATTGAAATTGACATTTAAAGTTACAATAGTAACAATAACATAACTCTTACATGAACTATAGTGACTGGGCTTACATATACTTTAACCGACTCAATTCGATTTTTAAACTGATATAATTTGACAAATTAATAGGTAAGCAATAAGGTTAAATTACTTTAATCATGTGTTAACTGATCAGCCTGTTAACAGATTTTATTTAATCTACTAAATAAGAAATAATATAAGTTTTGTGCTTCATTTGAACCGCGCTAATTACAATGTTTAGTGTTTGGTTGCATAACGAAGTTACATTATTTTGATTGATTCCATAATTAAGAAATGTATTATTTGGTGAATTATTGATTAATGTTTTACATTTTAAAATTGATAAAATGCTTTTCTGAGACAAAGATAGGTCATAAAATAAAATGTTTTTAAAATATTTTAAAAAATCAAACATATTCTGTGGAGAAAGCATATGTGCATTTAAACTCTGACAACAACTATGGTGGCAATAGTCCAGTTTCAGACGATGAGGAACTTTGCAAAGGTTTTGACAAAAATCCAAAACAACAAGCTGCTGAACACCAAATTAATTGCATCACTGTACTCAACCATAAGGCAAATAAGACAACATAAAAATAAACAATATAAAATATGTTGGCATTAACACAATGTTTAATTAAAAAAATAATGATACTTCTTTATAAAACATTACCATAGTTGCCAACAGTCCCGATTTTCCCGGGACAATCCCGATTTTGGGACCCTTGTCCCGATTTAATTTTGTCCCGGGTGTTTTCCCGAATTTTTGGGTTTGTCCCGAGAAAATCGTGAGTGTTTTTGTAAAAAACGGCAACGGCTCCACAAAAATGGCCGCTGTTGCCTCCACGAGTCATTCACAAAGTTCCCCTTGTGTTCAGTGCAGGGGAGAGGGGCAGCCAATCCGCTTCTCTCTTCAGTGTACAAATAGAAAATTCTATTGTACACTGAAGCCTATTGGCTGGAGGGATTGGCAACCCCTCCCCGCTTTACACTGCACACAAGGAAGACGTGATCAGCCTCCACTGCCATCACCCTCCCCCCCCGTGTGTCCAACGGAGCTCAGGGAATAGTGGGAGTGACGGGAGGGAAGAAGGGAGGCTTTCATCTGGCTGTTCAGGAGTTGTCTGACACTGTGAGTAGTGGCCTGTCAGTGTAGTGGGGGAGAGGAGAGATAGGGGGAGGGAGTGTACTCAGTGTATGGGAGGCTTGGAGCTTTCCCTGCAGTACACTTCTCAAAAGCTGAGGTCCAGCATGGATGGACTGGGGCTCTGCTGGCTGGGGACATTGATGGTCCTGGCTCCCCTCTTGCACACCATGTCACCACCATACCTGCACCCCCCTCCCCCCATGTTACCACCATACCTGATTCCCCCCTCCCCCTGTGTCACCAACATACCTGCACCCCCCTCTCCCCCCTGTGTCACCACCATACCTGATTCCCCCCTCCCCCCTGTGTCACCAACATACCTGCACCCCCCTCTCCCCCCTGTGTCACCACCATACCTGATTCCCCCCTCCCCCCTGTGTCACCAACATACCTGCACCCCCTCCCCCCCTGTTTCACCACCATACCTGATTCCCCCCTCCCCCCTGTGTCACCAACATACCTGCACCCCCCTCTCCCCCCTGTGTCACCACCATACCTGATTCCCCCCTCCCCCCTGTGTCACCAACATACCTGCACCCCCCTCTCCCCCCTGTTTCACCACCATACCTGATTCCCCCCTCCCCCCCTGTGTCACCAACATACCTGCACCCCCCTGTGTCACCAACATACCTGCACCCCCCTCTCCCCCCTGTGTCACCACCATACCTGAATCCCCCCTCCCCCCTGTGTCATCAACATACCTGCACCCCCCTCTCCCCCCCGTGTCACCACCATACCTGATTCCCCCCTCCCCCCTGTGTCACCAACATACCTGCACCCCCCTCTCCCCCCTGTGTCACCACCATACCTGATTCCCCCCTCCCCCCTGTGTCACCACCATACCAGCACCCCCCTCTCCCCCCCTGTGTCACCACCATACCTGCACCCCCCTCTCCCCCCGTGTCACCACCATACCTGCACCCCCCTCTCCCCTCCTGTGTCACCACCATACCTGCACCCCCCTCTCCCCCCCTGTGTCACCACCATACCTGCACCCCCCTCTCCCCCCCTGTGTCACCAACATACCTGCACCCCCCTCTCCCCCCCTGTGTCACCAACATACCTGCACCCCCCTCTCCCCCCCTGTGTCACCAACATACCTGCACCCCCCTCTCCCCCCCTGTGTCACCAACATACCTGCACCCCCCTCTCCCCCCCTGTGTCACCAACATACCTGCACCCCCCTCTCCCCCCCTGTGTCACCAACATACCTGCACCCCCCTCTCCCCCCCTGTGTCACCAACATACCTGCACCCCCCTCTCCCCCCCTGTGTCACCAACATACCTGCACCCCCCTCTCCCCCCCTGTGTCACCAACATACCTGCACCCCCCTCTCCCCCCCTGTGTCACCAACATACCTGCACCCCCCTCTCCCCCCCTGTGTCACCAACATACCTGCACCCCCCTCTCCCCCCCTGTGTCACCAACATACCTGCACCCCCCTCTCCCCCGTGTCACCACCATACCTGCACCCCCCTCTCCCCCCCTGTGTCACCAACATACCTGCACCCCCTTCTCCCCCCTCTGCTGGGGGCACCTTATGTAAGGACAGACTCTGCTGGGGGAACCTGATGGCATCTGGTGGCAGGCGACGTGGCTGGTGACACGCTCAGGGGTCCCACTGATTCTGCATTATGGTGAGTTGAATGATTTCATTATTTATATTACAATGTAATAATAGTAATAATGCGCTTCAATCATCCTGACATTATAACAACCATGGTGCCGGGATGATTGAAGTGCTAACACCAGGTGTTTGGAGTATCTTTATCTGCTGATTGTTAAACTCTGGAATACACATTGCTATTATGGTGTAGGATCTGGGTCTGCTTTCCCTCTGCATCCCTCTACCCCCCTTTCCCTCTGCATCCCTCTACCCCCCTTTCCCTCTGCATCCCTCATTCATCTCAGACTCTAACCACACCCCATTTAGCCACGCCCATGTAAGCCACGCCCACTATTTCACGTAAGCCATGCCCATTTTTTTGCGCAGCGCGCGCCGCACTTTTCCTTTTTTGTATGCCACGCCTACTAACGCATGCCCCGCCCCCTAATTATAGGCTGACTCCGCCTACAGCCAAAAAAAGTGTCCCGAATTTTTTTTCCCAATGTTGGCAACTATGCATTACATGCAACTGATATATTAGTAAAAAAAAACAATAAAAGCTTAACTCCAGGCAGATATAAATGACAAACATTAATATAGCAGTGTATTCTTTAACACAACAATAAATGTATTTTTTAAACAGTTTAAATTTCAACTAAAATGAAGATCTATGTACACACACTATACACAGAGGTACAAACTAATTGAGATCTGGGAACACAAAATGTGAAAAAAATAAAGCATAAGTTCACTTTTACAAAAAAAAAACAACACATTTTTTCTGCACTTATTATTCTTTTTTGTTAGGGACCCACTGCATCTTGCATTGCACCCAGGATCATCAGCAGATTGTGGGTGTAATGCCAGACTGTGTAGCTGTCTACCCGTACCTCCGCAGAGCCCAGAGTGACTGTTCTTTTTTTTTTGACAGCTAGAGCAGGAGATAAGAAGATCCCCCACTAGCTGTCATCAAAATGGGGACTGGGGGGGGGGGGGGGGGTCCGATGCATTTGTGCCATGTTACATGTAACACCCTGAATATGGTTACAAAAGGTGAACTTAACTTTTAGGCCTCATGTCCACGGGCGTTTTAAAAAACGAGCTGTAAAGCTAGTACCGACGTCAGGAAAAAAAAGCGGCATTAAAACGCGATTTTATCCATGTTTTGCATTGGCATCAATGCACGTTTAGCCGCGCTAGCTTTCAGCTGTGTTTCTCTGTCTCTGTTCAAAATCAATGGTTCCCTATGGGAGCCCACTGATTTGAATAGAAGTCGCAACAGAAGTCGGATCAAAATGATCCAATTTGCTGAGTGTGCTGAGAATCTTGAAGGGGAACCCCGCCAAAATTTGGCATGAGGTTCCCCCCAAGATCCATACCAGACCCTTATCCAAGCACGCAGCCCAGCAGGTCAGGAAAGGGGGGGACGAGCGAGCACCTGTCTGCCTTCTGCTGATCCTTCTCCCCTTTCCATTTCTTCGCCCTCTCCGGTCCTTCTCCCCTCTGCACTGTCCTCTCTCTCCGCTATATTCTTGCTCTTTTGCAGGGTCTTGCTCTTTTGCTGGGTCTTCTAGCAAGGTTTTGAAACTTTTTAAAGCTGAGTGGCAGAAGTCGAGTTTCAGGTAAGTGACCTGTAAGGCTCCCTGTGACCAGCAAATGACAATGCATGCCAGGCTCTGCAACAAGTGGACCTGTTGCTACAAAAGACTGATGACAAGGAAAATCAAGTCCGCTGCTACAACGTGTGGGTACCAGACCTGAGGCCTTTGTGCAGTCCCTGCTAATCCAGCTCTTCATGTGAGAGTTAGGTTGGAAGCTTGTGGTGAAGCATAGGATCTCACTAAGGGTCCCACTGCCTGCACCGTAATGCACACTTTCATTATGAAGCTTTTGAACTAAACACCACAATGCAGGTTCACTTACCTTGAAAATTCCACCATCTCCCCTGTACCTGGACTACTCCACGGAGGCCCATCAAAGATCACTGTTCCAAACAAATAAGAGGAAGCTACGGGAGCTGCAATACTCCCAAGCCATGGTATATGCTACTAAGCTGCAAATAGTGGAAAGGCTGTTGACCTCTGAACCCCCAAGGAAGCCACTGCTTGGCTGGAGTCACACTACCCCCCCTTTTCTATCTCTCGGAGATGCTGAAACTATCTACCTACTATACACATTGCAAG
This sequence comes from Lithobates septentrionalis, assembly GCA_037952835.1. Classification (NCBI taxonomy): domain Eukaryota; kingdom Metazoa; phylum Chordata; class Amphibia; order Anura; family Ranidae; genus Lithobates; species Lithobates septentrionalis. The sequence goes on along the minus strand of JBBDGP010001327.1, from coordinate 988,956 downwards.
CATCGATACCATCTCCTAAATGGTTGTATAGATTTATTCTGCCTCCCAGGCTGGGGTTACCTGCCTTGGTCAAGAGCACTGTGGAAGCACTACTAGAGGGCCATTCTTCCCCTACTGTTAGCTTCATGAGAGCCTGAAAAGCAAAATACATTAATTTATGCATACTTGACTTGGCCTCCCACCACCTTGTATACCCTCTTGGCTTTTTGATGCAGTGTAATTTCTTTTCAAAGCTACTAGGACAGAACATTACAGCTTCCCCTTACTGTCATCACCTTGCCACCTCTGCAAAAAAAAAATACAGGACTTATCGCTTGGATTCACTCATACTGGGTACATTAGCAGCTGCCTTTTCTTTTTTTTTTTATAAGACTGTTACACTGTGGGATCTGTTTGATTGCATCCAATTTAGTAAACGTTAACTGACCATCCAAGCGCATTCTCTGAGTATTGCCTAGGGCTCTCTGTGTCAGAGCAACTGCACCAGATTGATACAAGGTATTGTTTGGGGCACAAGTCTGAGTTGACAGCCCACACTACCTTTTCAATAATTCTTCAGCACTGTGTTAACTATGTTTCTTGATGTTCTCTCTCTTTCCGCGTGCCATTTATTTTCTTAATATATACTGTACTATTGTGCGCTATAGATCTCCGAATAATGATGGGGGCCAGGTCCCAACCTATCTTGAGCTGGAACATGGGAGGATTAAGTTATAAAGTCAAGAGGTCCTCTATGTTTCATATATCAAGGCCCAAATTCCAGATATAGTGGTTATACATAGAAAACCACATAAAAATAAGAAGCAAGTTTTGGCCCTCCACAGGGTTTGGGTGGGGCAAGCCTACCATATTTCCTTTTCTCAAAACGCCATGGAAGTCTCTATTTTAGTTAAATGCACTATTTGACACATTTTTGGGACTATTGACAATTATACAGTGATCAGTGCTATAAAAATGCACTGATTACTGTATAAATGTCACTGGCAGGGAAGGGGTTAACACTAGGGACGATCAAGGGGTTAACTGTGTTCCCTAACTGTGTGTTCTAATTGTAGGGGGAGGGGACTGACTATAGGAGATAACAGATCGTGGTTCCTAGCTATTAGGAACTCACGATCTGCATCTCCTCTCAGAACAGGGATTTGTGTGTTTACACACACACACACACACACGTACGTCCCTGTTCTGCCTCTCGTACCAGCTATCGCTCGTGGCTGGTGGGCATCGCGGCCGCCGGTTACGAGCATTGGCACCCCCACAGTGCAGTGGGCGCGTGCCTCCGGCAGCACGCAAGCACCTGCTATCCCACTTAAAGGAGCCGACGTACAGCTACGATGGCTCGAGGGGTCGTGCCAACCTGCCACAGTATAATGACGATGGCTGGTTGGCAAGTGGTTAAAGAATACAGTATGATCTCATACTGGTTCATAGTCTGTGCTCACTGTACCTCTGCCTTCCCTGCTGTGATGCCTACATATTATTATGAAGCATTCCCTAGATTTCTGAACTTCACTGACAATAGTCAGAGCTTTCAAAATAATTTCTAAGACCACGATTGCCTGTATAAAATCTGTCCAGTTCTTTCCCATTTGTTCAAAAAAGTTCTAAAGTTGTATGCCCCTCAACAAAACATTTTTGGTTTCAGTTTCGAGGCCCTGAAATGTCAAGATAGCACAAACTCAAACCAAATGACCCCATTTTGGAAAGTAGACACTTCAAGCTATTTGCTGAGAGGCATGTTGAGTCCATGGAATGTTTTATATTTTGCCACAAGTTTCTGGAAAATTATTATTTTTTTTTTAACACAAAGTTGTCATTAAATGATATATTGTTCAAACATGGCATGGGTATATTTGAAATGACACCCCCAGATACATTCTGCTGCTTCTCCTGAGTACAGGGATACTACATGTGTGGGACTTTTTGGCAGTCTAACCGCATACAGGACCCTGAAAACCAATCACTGCCTTCAGGCTTTTTAAGGGCGTAAATTTTTGATTTCATTCCTCACTGCCTATGACAGTTTCGGAGGCCATGAAATGCCAAGATAGCACAATCCCCCCCCCCCCCCCAAATGACCCCATTTTGGAAAGTAGACACCCCAAGCTACTTGCTGAGAGGCATGTTGAGTATTTTGCAGATCTCGCTTTTTGTCACAAAGTTTTAAAAATTGAAAAAAGAAAAAAACAAATACATTTTTCTTTTCTTTCTTAATTTTCAAAAACAAATGAGAGCTGCAATATACTCACCATGCCGCTTAGCAAATACTTTGGGGTGTCTACTTTCCAAAATGGGGTCATTTGGGGGGGTTGTGCTATCTTGACATTTCAGGGCCTCCGTAACACTGATAGTTAGTGAGGAGTAAAATCACCATTTTACATCCTTAGAAAGCCTAAAGGCGGTGATTGGTTTTCGGGGTCCTGCTAGGGGTCCGGCTAGGCTCCCAAAAAGTCTCACACATGTGGTATCCCAGTACTCAGGAGAAGCACCAGAATGTATTTTGGGGTGTAATTTCACATATACCCATGCCATGTTTTAACAATATATCATTTAGTTACCACTTTAGATTTACAGAGGAGGTCTACTGCTGAAATTACTGCCCTCGATCTGACGTTCGCAGTGGTATCTCACATGCATGGTGGAATTGCTGTTTACAGAGACACAAGACCAACGCTTGTGTTCGCCTTTGCTCGCGAGCAAGAGGGGACAGGGGTGCTTTTTTTTTTTTTTGCTTTTCTATTTTATTTTTACACTGTTCCTTTATTTTTTTTTTAATCATTTTTATTGATATCACAGGGAATGTAAATATCCCCTATGATAGCAATAGGTAGTGACAGGTAGTCTTTCTTGAAAAAATTGGGGTCTATTAGACTCTAGATCTCTCCTCTGCCCTCAAAGCATCTGACCATACCAAGATCGATGTGATAAGATGCTTTCCAAATTTCCCAATTTATATCCGGCAAAACCGAAGCCATGAAATGCTCGTAGCCATATCACTACACATAGGTCATAGTGATGATTGGAGCCGTTCTGGTCTCCGATCAGCTATATGGTCAGCTGGTGGAACCACCGGCTGCATTCTCAAGTTCCCCAGTGGGACAAGAGATCCAAAGAAAAGCATGGAAGACGGCTCGGGGGATGTTCCCTCCCACTGCTTGTAAAAGCAATCTAGCGGCTAATTGGCCACAAGGATTGCTTTTACACGAAAGCCGACCGCTGGCTGAAAAGAACGATACCAAGATGATATCTAAACCTGCAAGCATCATTCTGGTATAACCACTCAAATTCCAGCATATGTTGATGGTCCTTGTTGGGCATATATTGTAATGTTCTTTTTTATTTCATGCAGGCTGTAGGCTGAACGAAAAAAAGAGATTGATCGGTAGGGGAAGGCCCACAATTAGAATACCGCTGTCAGGGAAACGGCCGTAGGAGAACTGGCACCAACAGCAGGAGAAGGGCTCTAGGACCCAGCATCTTTACCAGCACTTATGGCAGGAGAAGGACTTTAGGACCCAGCATCTCTGGCAGGAGAAGGGCTCTAGGACCCAGTATCTCTACCAGCAGGTCACATGGGCCTATATAAGGAAGTCTGATAGTGTCTGCAGTTGCTGGTTTGTCAGTCTTCCTGTGTTCCTGAGCCTCTGTGCAAATTACTGTTTGGATTCCTGTTGTGACCCAGCTTGTTCCTGACCTGTCCGATCTGCTCTCCTGGTTTGACCCCCTGGCTTGCTTTACCGACTTGTCTTCTCCTGTACCTGATCCCGGCTTGTATAACGGACTTTGCTACAGTTACCTGTTCCTGCCTGCTTCCCGATACCAGACCTTTGGCTTGTCCCCGTTTCTGCAACCCGCCTCCTCCTCTTGCCGGATCTACTGTGTTTGACCCCTGGCCTGGCTTTCACTACTGATTCATGTGCACACCTTGCCAAGTATTACCGAGGATTCTTATAGACTTTAGCCCAGCTGTTTCCTGTACTACCCGTTGTCCTTCAGGTGCCCATCAGCTCTTCTCTCCGGAATCCATCTGGCAACCTGTGCTTCTCTGGGCACTACACCCTCTGTACCCAACTTCAGGGGTGTACTGCACTCAGCCGCAAGGGGAGCCCTCTCGGCATTTCGGCCTCCAACCAGGTACGTGACAGTACAAACCAGCCATGACTGAGGCCGACGGAGGTGCTTCCCCACTCAAGATGATGTGTCAACAAGTCACCACCCTTACGCAAGCCGTTCAGAAGCTCCAGGATGGCTACTTCCGGTTGGAGGATCGGCTGCAGCATTTGCCTGTTGCTCCAGCCTTGGTAGACTCCAGTTCTTCCTCCTCTAACACGGCTCCAGTGTCCTTGCCTCCTTCTGAACCACGGGTTTCTACACCCGAACGATTCTCCGGTGACCGGAAAAAGTTCAGGGCCTTCAAGAATGCCTGCCTACTGTACCTGGCCCTCCAACCTAGAACTTTTGCTTCTGAGTTTGTGAAAGTAGGATTTACCATTTCTTTATTATCTGAGGAACCCCAAGCCTGGGCTCATAACCTGCTGGAACAAAAAGACTCTGCTTTGAACACTATGGACACTTTCTTTGAGGCCATGACTCTGTTGTACAATGACCCCCAGCGTGCGGCCTCCGCTAAATGTGCCTTAGTTGCCCTACGGCAAGGAAAACGCCCAGTGGAAGATTATACCGTGTATTTCCGCAGATGGTCCTCCGACACAATCTTTACCAGCACTTATGGCAGGAGAAGGACTTTAGGACCCAGCATCTCTGTCAGGAGAAGGGCTCTAGGACCCAGTATCTCTACCAGCAGGTCACATGGGCCTATATAAGGAAGTCTGCTAGTGTCTGCGGTTGCTGGTTTGTCAGTCTTCCTGTGTTCCTGAGCCTCTGTGCAAATTACTGTTTGGATTCCTGTTGTGACCCAGCTTGTTCCTGACCTGTCCGATCTGCTTTACTGTGTTCGACCCCTGGCCTGGCTTTCACTACTGTTCCATGTGCACACCTTGCCAAGTATTACCGAGGATTCTTATAGACTTTAGCCCAGCTGTTTCCTGTACTACCCGGTGTCCTTCAGGTGCCCATCAGCTCTTCTCTCCGGAATCCATCTGGCAACCTGTGTTTCTCTGGGCACTACACCCTCTGTACCCAACTTTAGGGGTGTACTGCACTCAGCCGCAAGGGGAGCCCTCTCGGCATTTCGGCCTCCAACCAGGTACGTGACAACCGCCCTGCATCCACCCACTTCTTTTTTTTTGTTTACAAACAATTTTTATTATGTAAAAGGTCAAGGTATAAAACAATTACAATGATGGTACAGGTATACATACAAATATCTTTAACAGTGAATGTTGTACAGGAAATAAAAAAGGGTTATGGTTATTCAGATTAAATATTGCACAGTGTCATAAATATGCCAGTTATCATGGAGGGAAGAAGGAAGGGCAATTACGTATGTGTTAAGGAGAGGAGGTGAGGAAAATTAAATAGAAATTTTTCTAAATCAGAGAGGTGGTGTCCCAGAGGGTCCACTTTTTTTGATAAAGAGGCATAGAGTCATATAACGTGTGGTGAATTTTTTCAGAAAGTCTGATGTTCGACATGCGGTTGAGAATTTGTGACCAAGGTACCGTAGTGGAGCGCCAATTGAAGGCTATAGCCCAATGAATGGAGCTGAGGAATGTGTGGATTAGCCTTGTGCTAGTCATTGGGATATCCTGTATAGGGGAGAAAAGAAGACATATTTGGGGTGTAAGAGAAAACTTCCTACCGGATATTTTTTCAATGATTATGCTAGCCTTATGCCAGGTGTTTTTATACGGGGACAATCCCAAAAGATATGTAAAAGTGTACCCTGAGAGGGGCAACCCCTAAAGCAGAGTGGGGATAGTGAGGGATAGAATGAGTTAAGTTTAGCGGGGGTAAGATACCATCTATAGAGCAATTTGATGGATGATTCTCTGATCGAGGTTGTTTTGGAACATTTATGGAGATTTGTAAAAATAGTATCCCATTGATCAGGAGTAAATGAGGTATTAAGATCTGATTCCCATTGTAGCATGGGATGTGACTTCTCAGGCATGTTGGTCTCATTTAAACTTTTATATATTCTGGAGATTAAACCACTATCACGGGGGAAAGAGATACAAATTTGCTCAAATTGTGTATAGGGGGGATGAAGTGTAAGTGAATGATATTTCTGATAGAATTGTCTTATATTTGTATAGTTCTCTAGTTCAGAAGGTGGAAAATCATATTTTATTTGTAGACTGGAGAAAGTGAGGAATGAATTGTTGTGGAAGAGCGATTTTAAATGTGTTAGGTTATGTGACTTCCAATTCGTTAGAGAGTTTTGATCTTGAGCTCTGTCTGGGAGGGGGAAACGAGGGTCACCTAGAAAGGAGGCCAAGGGGGGAATGTCAGAGGATAATTTGAATTTAGAGGCTTGTCTGTTCCATAGTTGAAGGGTGTGAGTGACAATGAGATTTAGGGGTTTAATTTTTTGTGGTGGGATAGTCTTGGACCAGAGAAGTCCTTGTAGATTGTAGGGTAGGACGGATTCTTCCTCGAACCGGAGCCAAGGGATTTGAAGTGAGGGGGCATACCATTGGGCTAATTGGGTAAATCTGGCCGATAGATAATAAAGCCAAAGATTAGGAATGCTGAGGCCTCCTTTTCCTTGGGGTCTAAACATAAGGGAATAGCTGAATCTGGGTTTCTTGTTTAGCCATATGAATTTGTTGATCTCTCTCTGTAAGGAATCTAATGTTTTTTTATGTAGAATAATAGGAAGGGCTCTGAAAAAAAATAAAAGCTTGGGTAGTATCATCATTTTTACAGCCACTATTCTACCCGAGAATGAAATCTGGTATGATGACCAAAGTTTAAGTACATTTTTAATACTATTAAATAAAGGAGGATAGTTTGCTACCCACTTCTAATGATGGGCATACATGCAACATTTTTTTTTTTTTTACCTGTGGTGGTGAAATCACCTCCTAAAGCACTGGAGTCACTGATTTATGTATCGTGAGAGCAAACGATGTTGCTGTCAAGATAAATAAATTGGTGCTGCAGCTGAATGGCGTACCTGATTAGCAAACAATGGTAACAATAAAACAATAACTCGATAAAACAACAATCTGTGCCAAAAAAAAAGAGTAAAAAATATATGCCGAAGCATGGGGGCAATCCGACCCTAATATTAGGGGCAAATCGCCCCTCCACCCCTGCCCCCATGCTTCAGCATATATGCTCTTTTTGATTTTAGCTATGGTGGTTGAAATCGCTGGAGTAACAGCTTTATGTATTGTGAGAGCAAACCCTGTTGCTGTCAGAATAAATAAAGCCGTGATGCAGCTGAATGGCGTACCTGCAAAGCAAAATAATGTTTAACAATAAAACAAAGTAACATTACAGTATAACAGTAAGGCATACCATACCTGTAAAGCAAATACAATAAAACACAGTAAAAATAAAACATTACAGTTATAAAATATAGTAACAATAGAGAGACCAATAGAGCGAGAACAATAGAGAGTGAACAACAGAGCGAACAACAGAGCGAACAATAGGAAGCGAATAGAGAGAAGAAAAATAAAACAACTATTTTTGGCTTTTTTATTTTTAAATTTTTTTGTGTTTTTTTGTACTTTTATATAAACTGTAAACATTCCAGATTAGTATCTCAAAATGTGATGGCCATCTCATCTTTCAAGACCCTGTGTTAGTGTGCCCTAGGACTGTGCTGTGCCCTACACTAATACTCCACTAGTGTGTGGTAGCGTTGGAAACATTCAACGATGCAGAGACCAGGTTGGTCAGGACAGGAGGGACAATAAAAGCGCGTGTCACGCATATATCCGCGTTTTCTGCAGACACAACATCTTCTTTGGGGTGTTCTTTGGGTAGGGGTACCAGGGAGGACATACTGAAAATGCCTCTCATGCAGCCGGCTCACTGCATTTGCGAAGGTGGGGCACAGTACCATCTGGAAACAGAAGGGCTGTGATGATCTCTTCCTGGAATTTAAGGAAGGATCCAGTTCGTCCTAATGCTTTGTATAGCACATAAGCGTTCAGCAGAGCCAACTGGAATAAATATAGAGACGCTTTTTTATACCAGTGTCTGGCCTTATAGGCTATTAAGTACGGCGCCAACATCTGGTCGTTGAAGTCCACCCCTCCCGTGTTAAGGTTGTATTTGTGGACACAGAGGGGCTTCACAACACCAGTCGCCGTTGGAATTTCAACTGTCGTATCTGCGTGAGGGGAACTAAAACATTCCGTGTGTTCCTCCACTTCACTGCGAGCAAATTATTACATTTCAAACAGGCTCTCTCCCCCCGTTTAAGTCAGGATTCTACAAGCCAATGTGGGAAGCCCCGGGGTCTAGGCCGCACGGTGGGACATGCACCAATAACACAATCAAAAAGTTGACTAAAAAGTGGCACGCTTGTTTAATAATTGTCTAAGTACAAGGGGTACCCCTTTCCGAATAAGAGTGACACCAAGTCCCTAACAATCTTGCCAGCGCTCCCTATGTAGTCTGGGCAGTTCTCGGGCTCCAGGTGACTCGTAAACCATACAACTATAGGTATAGCCTGTTGCCCTGTCACAGGGCTTATACAACTTGACCCCATATCTGGCACGCTTGCTGAGGAGATACTGTTTGAAAGACAAGCGGCCAGAAAATTTAATCAGGGACTCATCAATGCAGACAACTTGATCAGAAATAAACAAGGCTGCAAACTGTTGGTTGAAGTGGTTTACAAGGGGCCGTATTTTGTGGAGCCGATCGTATCCAGGGTCACCCCAAGGACGACAGAGTTCATTATCATTGAAATGCACGAATCACAAGATCTGCTCATATCGCGTCCTGGTCATGGAAGCAGGGAACACGGGCGTATGGTGTACTGGTTCAGTGGACCAATATGACCTCAAATTACACTTTTTAGTAATGCCCATGAGGAGGGATAGGCCCAGAAAGGTCTTAAATTCAAAAACCGTAATAGGTTCCCAATCTCTGGCAAGGGTCAACTAGGGATTAGCGGCGATGAATTGACCAGCATACAAATTGCTTTGGTCCACACTAGATGAATAGAGATCTTCTGTGAAAAACCGTGAATAAAAATCAAGTGGCGTAAAATCAACGGTTTCCACCTGAATTCCGGGTTGGCCAGTGAATGGGGGAAGTACGGGCGCTGCAGAAGTGGTGGGCTCCCAATTAGGATTGGCAAATGCAGTGGGAAGGGCACTATGGGCTCTACGGGCCTGTCTTTGTCTTCTTGGTGGCTGCGGGGCACTACTTGTGATACCCACCGCACCAGCTTGAACTGCACTTATGGGACTCACCTCGTCATCACGGGTTACTGCAGTGCTGGTTTGACTACGACCAGGACGTACGAGGCCGCTGGTGCTTGCCAGTTCACCAGAAGGATGAGCGGCACTAGTACTGGCTCTCTGCTCCATACGAGAGCCCTGCGGTTCTTGCACCTCAACAACAGAAGAACGGGGTGGGGTACGTCTGACCTTAGCAGGGACCACTACTCTGTCATCAGACCATCTGTCAGGGTGCCGCTGCTGTCTACTGGTTTGTATATTGAGCCTGTATCTGCCAGTGAGGCGGCTTCCCCTACGCTCTCATCTGTCATGCTCAGCAATGTGTAGGCCTATTCACTACTGTACCTTTGTTTGGACATGGCCTCTAAATTTACAGGTACAACTGGTTGTCATCGACTGCTTCAATCGCTACCAAAAAAACTGTTAGCTTTCGCAGGGATCAAGCCTGAGTCTGCAAACGCTGCAGTTATGTGTGTTGTGTTTTGTAAGTGACAGTGATTGATTGATACTGCACTTGGGTGGGCTTGGCGGAGGGGCTAAATGCAGGTACTAGCAGGTGTCTGGGTTGTTTCCACTAACACTGCATTTTGGAGAACACTAAACTATTGGGGATGCTAGTATAGATCTGATCAGATCAAATATATTGATCTGTTCAAACACTATACTAGTAAAGGAGGTGTATGGTGTGTGCGTGGGTGTTAGCGCTATTGGCACTAATCTGACACTGCCTGGGATTGACGCTGACACTAAAATCTGTACTGGGGGGGGGGCGATCAGGGGGTTAAAACCTTTATTCAGTAATATATAGCAGGTACCCTAATGCTATAAAAACCTGGCGGTGACAGTAACTAGCGTCACCCATGACACTAAATACAGTGATCAGAAAAGAGATCTGTACACTATATTAGTGACACTGGTGACAGGGGTGAAAGGGTTAACTGGGGGTGATCAGGGGGTTAAACCTTTATTAGGGGGGTTTAGGGGGCACCCTAAAGACACCTGGGCATACTACTAACTGCCCTAACGCTGATTAGTGTCACAAATGACACCAGTACAGTGATCAGTGAAAAAAAATGAACACTGCACTTGGTGACACTGACAGGGAGTGAAGGGGTTAACTGGGGGGGATTGGGGGGGGTGTGTCTATGTGTATTGAGTCAGTGTAGTGTTGGTGCAACTCACGTTTGAATGTCCTCTCTCCTCCCTCTGGAACCGAAAAGGATTCCACGAGGGGAGATGACATAATTTCCCCTGCCTGTGTTTACATTACACAGGCAGGGGACAGTCTTGCAGTCGTCAGAACTGACCACCAGGTCCAGGCCAGAAATCATTGGCCTGGGCATGGAGACTGATCAGTTCAGAAACTAATCCGATTGCCACGGATGCGCGCGGGTCCCCTAGGAGGCTGCACGCCCGACGTACAGCTACGAGGGCTCGCCCAGGGGAGCCAACCTGCCACAGTATAACTGTGGCGGCTGGTTCTCAAGTAGTTAAATATGTTTATGATTTTGTGTTTAGGCAAAGTCCATGTTTCTGACCATTTTCAAGCTTCACCCATATATAGGGTTAAATATGTTTTTATGGTCAGTTTTTTAAAACAAGATTCAATTTCAAAGACCACTAATGTATAAGGTAGTACAGGTAAGAAGTCAGGATCAGGTAGTCAGGTAAGTACTTAGAAATACAATGTACAGGTATATGTTTTACCCATATTTCACAGCTCTTCATCCTCAAACTGCCCCCCCCATTGCCTGTTTTTCTCCCAATAGCATGCTGTATTTTTAATTGGAGCGGCTGGGCATGGCTCCAACCTGCATAGTTGCTTAATCTATTCATAGATCAATTTACACGGATCTGTGAATAAAAGTCTACAAATTCCATTTGCCACTGGAGCAGAGGAACTCATATTGTTTCCTTTAGCTTCATTACAGTAGGTCTATACCTCAGTATAGGGCTAAGAGAAGAGACTCTAGGAGTCAGTTAATTGCTCCTTGCTGTGCCCAGCAAATAATAAAAAAAGATGTATTATACCAATATACATGTGCTGTCTTTGTGCCTATTATGCAAATAATAAAAATGTGTTTGTGTATATACTATCTTGTAACTGATCACATAATAAAACTAAGTGTGTACATGTGCCAATGTGAGTTGCTTTTAATGTTTAGAAAAATAAAGTTTTAAGCATTTTATGCTATGCAAATCTTTTTCTGTTCTATTCAATTGAGCATAAAAGCAATATGAGTTGCCCCGAGTGCATTGAACTAGGAAATGGTCTTCAACTTAAAGAGAAGCATAACATTAGCCAAAGATAGATGGCGGTGAAGTTGGATTATCTAGAGCATTTTGTTAAGAGTGCATGCTGATCTTTCTTATTTTATAGAAGTCAAACAAACTCTAATGAGTGAGCCATTTCATAAGAGGTGGAGTGAAGGCGGTTTGCTGTTTATCACAAAGGAAGCAACATTATTTCATAAGTGTACTCAGTGTACTCAAAGCACTATTTGGGAGCAGTCTTTTATTGGACTTCTAGTATTTGGTTGTTTATATGTTTTAATATCATGCATACTTTCATAATGTTTATTGCTTAAATGTGCACAAATGTTTTTTATTCTGTAATGAGGTTCAAGATCGCAATAGACACAAATACAACAGCATAAGCTTATTAGCATAATATGTTTTTATTTTTATTTTGTTATAGTTTTGGACAAAATTTAGAAAGCGTTTTATCACTTGCATAGAGAGTAACAAGACACAAACACCGTACAGGTAAATTCTTATAATACAGCTTTTTGTTGGGCACAACTTAAAACAGCAGGGGAAATTTCAATAGGTTATTTGGAGCTCGCAAGATCTACAGAGACAAGACAGATGTCATTTGGGAATGCTGTAAATATTTGTATGGTGTGTAGTGTAAGTGCTCATTCACACAGTGTGGTGACCTGCATTTTTCTGCACTGGATAAACGTCAGTCACTGTTATGTGCCCTGTTTACACTGCAACACAGCCCAAAGATGTGGTGCAATGAGCTGCAGTTAAATGCAAAGCTATAGCATTTTACTGCAGCGCACAGGTGGGTACCACATTTCACCGCACAGCAGCAGTCTTCTCAATATACCTCATGTGCAGGGAAGGGCATTACACTACCCAATAAGAAGTCTGAGAATCATCCGGATTCAATTCAGCCCTTTCTTGAGAGCTGTGTCCGAGGAAGGGGGGATAGTTCTCAAGTAACACATCACCGCTTTATAAGTATAGGCACCATACCCAACTCGCTGCAGATCAAAGCAACATGGCAGTCATTGCAGTCATTGCCGTAAGACTTCACTTCCTGTTTCCCTTAGTAAGGATGCCGGTGCCTGCACCCGGAATCGATGGGCGGGGTCGGCTTCAGATGCCAACATTGCGGGCTCCCTGGACAGGTAAGTGTCCCTATATTAAAAGTCAGAGGCTCCAGTATTTGTAGTTGCTGACGTAATTTTTTTCACCCAGGCTGGAACTCCACTTTAAGAGTGCCCTTTGTCAAACATGCTAATAGCTCAAGATGTCTGCCTGGATGAATACCTATTATTTTTTTTTCTCTTTTTAGCACTTGCCAAACCGATATAACTAAAACACTTTCAATGGTATATTTGATTTGAATTGTATATTTAACAGACCAAAAGGAAGTAAATAAGAGACATCTATTGATAGAGTTTATATACACTTTAAAAGGATTGGCATGTGGAAGCTTAATAGGGGGCTGCTGTTACACAGTTTCCTAAAGACATGGACAAAGCATCACAAATGTAAAGATCTTAAGACCGACCATGCACTTAGCAGTGTGACTTGTTCTTCTCCCTGCTGCCTTTTGTCAAACCGATGGTCAGTCTTCCTGAATTTAGTGCACTGCTGCCACCAGCTGGTTAATTTCATGTATGATTCACAAATGCTTCACATCACTGTACCTCATAACTGAACACTTTTAATAAAGAAAAATGAACCAGTCTCTACAAACATTCCTCTTTTCACAATATGTTACAGACAGCTAAATTGCATTTGTAGTGCCAACACCAAGCCTGATCCAAGCGGTGCAATATCAAATGTGAGGATTCAGTCCAGTCAAGGCTGTTTGTTTTAAAATCCAATCATGGGTCATAAAACATTTCTTAGGCAATTCAAAAAGATGTCAGAAACAATTATGGGAAGTAAAAACAACAAAACAAGACTAATTACCTAGCATGATATAAAGGTGTTTATAGACGGCTGTATAAGAAATTGTTGTTTTTACTGTTTTCCCTTTTATATTTCTTCCTTTTCCCCCCTGCACCTCTCTTTCCTTCCTCATCCATTCATTCTCCTTTTCCTTCCCTGCTATTTTTTTTAATTTTTATTAACCACTTTAGCCCCAGAAGATTTTTCCCCTTAATGACTGGGACATTTTTTGTGATCCGGCACTGCGTTGCTTTAACTGACAATTTCACGGTCGTTGTGACGCTGTACCCAAACAAATTTGACGTCCTTTCTTTTCCCACAAATAGAGCTTTCTTTTGGTGGTATTTGATCACCTCTGCGGTTTTTATTTTTTGCTCTATAAACAAAAAAAGAGCAAAAAAAAAACCAATATTGTTTACTTTTTACTATAATAAATATCCCCGAAAATGTTTTTTTAAAAAAACTAATTTTTTCATCAGTTTAGGCCAATATGTATTCTTCTACATATTTTTGGTAAAAAAAAAAAAAAATAATAATAATAATCGCAATAAGCAAATATTGATTGCTTTGCGCAAAGGTTAGAGTGTCTACAAACTATGGGAAAGATTTATGGCATTTTTATTATATTTTTTTTTTTACTAGTATTAGCGGTGATCTGCGATTTTTAGCGGGACTGCGACATTGCAGCGGATACATTGGACACTTTTGACACATTTTTGGGGCCATTGACATTTATACAGCGATCAGAGCTACAAAAATGCACCGATTACTGTGTAAATGTCACTGGCAGGTAAGGGGTTAACACTAGGGGCAATAAAGGGGTTATATGTGTTACCTCGTGAGTTTTTCCTAACGGTGGGGGGATGGGACTGACTGGAGGAGGAGACATATTGATGTTCGTAATTACTACGAACAGCAGATCTGTCTCTTCTCTCTTGTCAGAACGAGGATTTGTGGGTATACACCCACAAATCCCGATTCTGGCTCTCGTGCCGGCAATCGCGGGTGGCCGGCAGTGATCAAAGCAACATGGCAGTCATTGCACTTTCCAGAGCCTGTAAAAAAAAAAAAAGTGTTTTTTTTAGCACTGCACTGGTTTTATTGCATTGGGTGTTCCCATATGGCACATTCAAAGCAACATACTACATCTACACTGAATACAAGGCTTTCAATATATCTATAGGATAAATTAATGATTTTCCTGTAGCATCACCCACAAGGGAGATTGCTTGGTAATTTTGGGTTCTATGTTCTGCGCCCCAACTCCAAGAACAACATCAGCCCCTTTGACACACCTGGATGAAAGAAAACCACTGCAAGCATGTGTAAGGACACGAGTATAGATACAGGTAACCTGGCTGTGGGTTAATACCAGAAGATAGACACAAGACTATTTACTGCTAAATGAATTCAATATATTGAGTATATTAAAATGAGTGGAAGGTTGAACATAAATGAGCACAGAGCAGGTAAATTCAAACACAGTCTGTTAGACAGAGTAATAGCTATACCAAAGTAACTTGAGATCAGGTTCTATACCACCCATGATCAACATGTGATGCAGCAAATTCAGCAATAAACAGTGCAAAAAATGTAAACTGCAATATAAATAATGTCACTACAATATGTAATGCCCTGTACACACGATAGGATTTTCCGGTGGAAAATGTGTGATAGGACCTTGTCGGAAATTCCGACCGTGTGTAGGCTCCATCACACATTTTCCATTGGAATTTCCGACACACAAAGTTTGAGAGCTTGCTATAAAATTTTTCCGTCAACAAAATCCGTTGCCACACATGCTCAGAATAAATTAAGAGACGAAAGCTATTGGCTATTGCCCTGCTTATAGTCCCAACGTACATGTTTTACGTCACCGCGTTCAGTACGATCAGATTTTCTGACAACTTTGTGCCAACGTGTGTATGCAAGACAAGTTTGAGCCAACATCCGTTGGAAAAAAATCCATGGATTTTGTTGTCGGATCAATGTCCGACCGCGTGTACAGGGCATTAGAGTGCGCTCTGATGGAATGTCCCATCATTTTTCACTTGAATAGCATTCACGATGTTCTGGTGAATTTTCATGTGTAGGTATAGGAGGGGGCGGCACACTGGTGTAGTGGGTAGCACTTTCACCTAGCAGTAAGAGGGGTCGCTGGTTCGTATCCCAACCACGACACTACCTGCCTGGAGTTTGCATGTTCTCCCTGTGCCTGTGTGGGTTTCCTCCGGGTACTCCAAAGACATGCTGGTAGGTTAATTGGATCCTGTCTAAATTGTCCCTAGTATGTATGAATGTGAGTTAGGGACCTTAGATTGTAAGCTCCTTGAGGGTAGGGACTGATGTGAATGTACAATGTATATGTAAAGCCCTGTTTAAATTGATGGCGCTATATAAGTACCTGAAATAAATAAAATTAAAAATGGCTACAGTATGGTGTAGAGCACACTGAGATGTACCTGTTAATTAGGAAAGGGGCAAAGGTCTCAGGGTAACAACTGTAAGGGCTATTTTTAGCCCAGACTATTCAGCCAGCTATCGTTGGGGCCCAAAAACACCATTGATGTGTAGGGAAAGTTGATAAGGCCTGCAGTCGGAGGGGGTGTGGCTGGCTGCTGAGAGGATGGTTGCAAGCTGTTAGAGCTCTGAGGTAATGGGCTCCCTGTAGCTTAAATAAAGCGACAAAAATATCTCCTGAGGGCACAATTAAAGCCCGAAAGCGGCGGTGAACATCCTAGGAAGATGGGGAATCGAAAAAAATAAAGCAGGACCCCTCAAATTAGGCGTATTCAGAAGCCCGGCCGGGACACTGCAGAAGATTAAAGATGGCGCTGGTCCCTCCTCACCTTACAACAGCACAAAGCAGCAGGATACCAGCACCGAAGGAGACATGCAGACACAGCTTGGCTCACAAGGCAACAGTCTAAAGCTCCAGGTTGACATTAATATCCCCAAAAAGGAGAAGAATTTCATCCTCTGAGAAAAATGTGAGTGAAACTCCAAATGAACATAATAGTACACTGGTAATTAACTCCTATGATGCAAAACTAAATGCAATACCTACCACAGGTCAACCCATATCAGATTCCACTATTAAAGACATCATAATGTCACTAAGAGGGGCTCTTCAGCTTGACATGATACATTTTATGAATCAGTCAAAGCGAGAAATTGATGAACTAGGGGAAAGAGTGGAATATGTGTAAAACAAAATGAGTGACTCCACAGAAGCTCATAATGAATTAATTGATGCACATTTTGATGTGGAAAATGAGATCAAAAATCTAAAAATGAAGGTCTGAGACCTGGAAGATAGGTCCAGGAGGAATAATCTAAAATTACGCAGAATTCCTGAAAATATCAAACCTGCTGATCTGAAGAGATTTCTAAAAGAAATGATTTCTAAACTGCTCCCTGCAACTCCCCAACAAGAACTTATGATAGACTGTGCACATAGACCTCCTAAACCGTCACATATATCAGAAAGACTGCCTAGAGATGTCATTGGAATAATGTATTTCTTCCAAGTAAAAGATCAACTGATGCAATTTGCGAGGCATAATTCACCGCTTCCAGATCCCTATGCAGGAATAGTACTTTATTCGGATCTGTCATAAGTAAGGATGAGCTCAGACGAGCTTGCACAGCCCACGTGCAGAGCCCGCCAGGAAGTCGGCACTGCGCTAATCACAGGCAGTGAGACATTTCCCATTCTCTGCAGCCGCGCATCAGGACAATGTCTCACTGCCTGTGATTAGCGCAGCGCAGACTTCCTGGCGGGCTCTGCACGTGGGCTGTGCGAACACGCGAGCTCATCCTTAGTCACAAGCAACAATCCTGGCACGCAAAAACTTAAATTCAATCACAAAAATCCTCAGAAACTAAAGTATCCTCTATAAGTGGGGATTTCCTACAAAAATAACGATAGACAGAGAAGGAACTACATACAACATTACCAACATGGAAGACAGTATAAAAATTTTGAAAACCAAAAGATGAAAAAAATCGCACTTAACAAAACCACACCTGGGAAAATCCCACAGCAATGGAAAATAAAGTCCTAGTCTATATGATTCTCCTTCCTTAAGAGGTTTCCAAATTCCTCATAACACACAGTGCTACTTGTTTACTAGCTTATGATATACAACAGTATACGATAGTAAATCGCCTCAGGTACCGAATTGCTCAGGGAGCCCCCAATCGGCCCTCACACACCCCGTCCCCCCAGACAGTTCAAATCTCTGTACACAGGAATTTATATATTTTCTCCTTTTATTATTCTGTTATAAATATGATTTATGGTTTATTTTTATTTTTTTTTCAGTTCAGTAGTTTACAAGGTACAATACTGCCATCTACTAGATGAAAAGGGAACCAACTCTGTAAGTACCATTGTCTCTTTACCTCATTCAAGGAATCTACTCTAATGATATTCTTTAATGTTGCTTACAAACATTTCCATGGGTCTTAAACTAATGTCACTCAATGCAAAAGGCCTCAACAGCCCCTTTAAGCGGAAAGCTCTCTGTAATGACATTTAAAATTCCAAAGTGACATTGTATGCATTCAAGAATCGCATTTTGCTATGAACAAAGCGCCAAAATTCTCCCACCACAAATTTCCTCATATATTTGTATCCAACAACACCAAGAAAAAAAGGAGTAATATTAGCAATAAAAGATTCTGTTCCTTCCATCCTCTAAACGTTAAGACTGATTCTCAAGGTCGGTACATTATTCTGGCAGCAACCATTGAAAACACAGACTTTACTATTGTCAATATTTGTGCCCTGAACAAAAACCCTCAGCAATTTATTAAGAAAGTTATAACAAAGGCACGTAAAATGCAAAAAGGTCAACTCATAATTTGCGGAGACTTCAACGCACCGATGAATCCAGATATAGACACCTCCAATCAAGGACACACCAAAAGAATGTGACTAAATAAGATATTTTCTAATGAAGATTTGTATGATCCCTGGAGGTGTCTGCACTCCACCGAAAGGGACTATACATTGTATTCCTATGTCCACAAATCCTACTCAAGGATAGATTATTTTTATTATGGACAGATTATTACTTCAGAACATATCTAAAGCTCAAATCCACAATATTTCTTGGTCTGATCATGCCCCAATAACAATAGAAATTAATACAGGATTTTCCTGCACTAACAACCAAGTATGGAGGTACAATACCTACATACTTTCCCAAGAGAAACATTTGTTCATGATAAAAGAAAACCTTAGAGAATTTTGTGTATTTAATGATACTGGTTTGATAACAAGTACCACGCTATGGTGTGCTCATAAAGCATTTGTTAGGGGTCTTTTAATACAAATAGCAGCTAAGGAAATAAAAGAAAATCCTTTGAATGAAATAAACTACTAAAAGACATTACCGAAACTGAAGAACAACACAAAAAATCCCCAAGTGATATGAAATTAGCACAACAACTCAACAATCTAAGAACGGAACTGAGATATAGGCTGATAGATAACCATGACAAATACATGAAACGAATGAAACTGAATTACTATTCTCAAGGTAATAAAGCGGGTAAACTTTTGGCTAACCAATTACGCCAACGTCAAAATAAAAACAAAATTAACAAGTTAGTTCACCACAAATCAAATAAAGCAATTTACAACCCCCAAGAAATAGTTGATTCATTCTCAGAATATTATGAATCTCTATATAACTTTAAAGTAGATCAATCCACCGCACAACCTTCACCCCAAAATGTAGCTGACTATCTAAAAAATATCAACCTGCCAAAAATAGAACTGGAAGATCTACAACAAATCAACAACCCAATCTCATTACAAGAAACTGTCAAAGTTATAAAATCCCTCTCTAAAAACAAAACCCCAGGCATAGATGGACTCTCAGGAGACTTTTCCAAGCATTGAGTGAAATACTATCGCCTCATCTGACCAAAATGTTCAAACAAACAGCATTATCTAGCCAATTCCCAAAAGAGATGCTAGAAGCATTAATAATTACCATACCAAAACCAGATAAAGAACCATCACCCATAAATTACAGACCTATATCATTACTAAATGTAGACATGAAAATGTATACTAAGATTGTAGCCAATCGTTTAATAAATATAACATCTTATCTCATTGGGCCCGATCAAGTAGGATTTGTTAAAGGCAGACAAGCCCCTGACGGCACTAGAAGAATGGTGACTCTAATCAACCATATTGAAAATAACAAAACACCCGCTCTTCTGTTAGCTTTAGATGCTGAAAAAGCATTTCATAAAATGCATTGGCAATATATCTCCAAAACATTAGAAAAATTTGGCATGAAAGGATTCATACACTCAGCTATTACGTCATTATATTCCCAACCCCCAGCAAAAGTGCTCTCCTCAGGATTAATCTCCAAAAGCTTCAATTTATCCAATGGCACTAGACAAGGATGCCCACTTTCCCCAATAATATTTTCCCTTGCAATAGAGCTATTAGCTGAATATATACGCATCCGGACATCAGTGGCAAAAAAATAGGACAATATGATCACAAACTGGGCCTTTTTGCAGATGACATCATCTTAACCTTGACAAATCCCGACATCTCTCTTTATAATGTTCAGAAATTATTAGACCAATATAGTAATGTGTCCTATTATAAAATTGATCAAAATAAATGTTATATCCTACCCATGAACCTCCACAAAGCCCAAATGGAAAAACTTTGTGAGAAATACAGATAGAATTGGGACAAGACAACTACAACATAACAGTGCACCCTTAAGAACTACAAATCCCAGGTCCCAAGGCAGCCGCATCACAAGTCCTCCTGGGCCCTGATTGGCTCAAGCCACTGCTAGGAGGGGAGGGGTGAGCGGGGTATCTTCACACAGTCCTGCCCACATGCACACAGGAGTCCCGGGGGTAGCAGGGGACGAAGAGAAGAAGAGGAGAGTGGGGGGGGGGGGAGATACAGACTGTTCCTCACATCCAGCTGGCTGTGCAAGGAAACAATAGACTCAGTTATGTCTAAATGATAACATAATTCTGTAGCTACCTCTGCCAGTAATACAAATTATTTAACAGTTGCCACAGTTTTGCAAATGGAATCTGTATTTTTCTCCTCTATTAACTTTAAGTATGTAAACCCAAGAACAAAATTGGATCATATTGCAGCTTACAGGTCCTTATATGTGATGGCTGCATTTGTGTCCTTTCAAACTATTTTTTCCCTTTATTTTAACCTGGTATTCCTGCCAGTAACTCATTTCCTGTCCTAGGGTGACAAACACACTAAAGCTGGCCAAGGATGGATCGAAATTCAGTTCGATCATCAGGGAGAGGCTGCATTTTGGTTGAAGTGCAGCTGTTGCTGTTTGACAAACGTCAAGTTAAAGCCTGTCCAGCTAAAGTGGAAGCTCTGTCAAGACCAGGTATCCGCTCCCACTTCGGGCGGCGATCTACAAAACTTCCGCCCCCCCCCCCCTGCCTTCTGGGAGACACACAGATCTTAGAAGACAGTGGGGCCATTTAGAAAGAGCAGCGTGATGTGTGCATGCGCAGTAGGAAACAGGCTGTGAAGCCGTAAGGCTTCACTTCCTGTTTCCCTTAGTAAGGATGCCGGTGCCTGCACCCGGAACTGATGGATGGGTCGGGCTTCAGGTGCCGACATTGCGGGCTCCCTGGACAGGTAAGTGTCCTTATATTAAGGGTTAGCAGCTCCAGCATTTGTAGTTGCTGACTTAATTTTTTTCACTCAGGCAGGAACTCAACTTTAAGAGTGCCTTCTGTCAAACACGCTTGTTCAAAAATATTTTCGATCAGCCAGCTGCAGCTGCTGGTCCTGCTGCCAAAATACAATGTCCAGCAGGGGGGATTCCTCCATCTACCTGTGTGGATGGAGGAATCTGTTTTTTTTGTTTTTTTTTCATTCAGCTGGCTAAACAGAAGAAGAACAAATAACCTATGGCTAGCTTAAACCCCCCCTGAGGTTTGTAGGCCACGGAGATAGTAGGCAGCAATGCTAACTGATACCAGTCCAGGGGCACGAAGCTAGTAGCTCACAAGATGTCTGCCTGGATGAACACCTTTTTTTTTCTCTTTTTCGCACTTGCCAAACCGATATAATTCAAACACTTTCAATAGTATATTTAACAGACCAAAACGAAGTAAATAAGAGATATCTATTGATAGAGTTTATATACACTTTAAAAGGATTGGCATGTGGGAGCTTAATAGGGGGCTGCTGTTACAGTTTCCTAAAGACATGGACAAAGTATCACAAAAAAGTAATGATCTTAAGATCGACCATGCACTTAGCAGTGTGACTTGTTCTTCTCCCTGCTGCCTTTTGTCAAACCGATGGTCAGTCTTCTTGAGTTTAGTGCGCTGCTGCCACCAGCTGGTTAATTTCATGTATGATTCACAAATGCTTCACATCACTGTACCTCATAACTGAACACTTTTAATAAAGAAAAATGAACCAGTCTCTACAAACATTCCTCTTTTCACAATATGTTACAGACAGCTAAATTGCATTTGTAGTGCCAACACCAAGCCTGATCCAAGCAGTGCAATATCAAATGTGAGGATTCAGTTTAGTCAAGGCTGTTTGTTTTGAAATCCAAATCATGGGTCATAAAACATTTCTTAGGCAATCCAAAATGCCAGAAACAATTATGGGAAGTAAAAACAACAAAACAAGACTAATAACGCAGCATGATACAAAGGTGTTTATAGACGGCTGTATAAGAAATTGGCTGAATCCAGACTGCACAGCTGTTTTTACTGTTTTCCCTTTTATATTTCTTCCTTTTCCCCCCTGCACCTCTTCTTCCCTTCCTCATCCGCCCATTCTCCTTTTCCTTCCCTGCTATTTTTTTTTTAACCACTTCAGCCCCAGAAGATTTTTCCCCTCAATGACCGGGCCATTTTTTGTGATCCGGCACTGCGTTGCTTTAACTGACAATTGCGCGGTAGTTGCGACACTGTACCCAAACAAAATTGACATCTTTTCTTTCCCCACAAATAGAGCTTTCTTTTGTTGGTACTTGATCACCTCTTATATTGATTGCTTTGCGCAAAAGTTATAGTGTCTACAAACTATGGGAAAGATTTATGGCAATTTTTTTTTTTTTTACTAGTAATGGCCATGATCTGCCATTTTTAGTGGGACTGCGACATTGCGGCGGACACATCGGACACTTTTGACACATTTTTGGAACCAGTGACATTATACAGTGATCAGAGCTATAAAAATGCACTGATTACTGTGTAAATGTCACTGGCAGGGAAGGGGTTAACACTAGGGGCGATAAAGGGGTTATATGTTCCTTTGTGAGTGTTTCTAATGGTGGGGGGATGGGACTGACTGGAGGAGATCTGTCTCTTCTCTCCTGTCAGAATTAGGATTGGTGGGTTTACACCCACCAATCCTGGTTCTGGCTCTCGTGCTGGCGATCGCAGGTGGCCGGCGGTGATAGCGCCCACGGGCCACGAGCATTGTGTCCCCCACTGTGCAGCTGGCATGCGAGCCTGCTATGGCTCCTAAAGGAGCCGACGTACGGGTACGGCGTTACGCGGGAACGAACCACTTTTTCCGACGCATATTAGCGTGAGCCGGTCGGCAAGTGGAACTCCAGGTAGGCCTTATATTGTGTGGTTACACTGGTCCACTTTGCCACAATGTAAGTATGGTCATCTCATATCTACAGAGCCCATGGAAGAAACCCACTCACCTAATATTGAGTAGGTCCCCCTTTTTGCCTCCAAAATAGCCTTAAACCAATCAGTAGCAGATCCTTTAAGTCTTGTAAGATGCGAGGTGGAGCCTCCATAGATGGGACTTGGACTGAGATATGGAGAATGTGGAGACAAGGTCAACACCTCAAACTCAATATTGTGTTCCTCAAACAGTTTAAGCCTATTTTGCAGTGTGACTTTATTTTCTGATTTGAACACATTAACTTTAAGGTCAACTGGTTTACTTGCTGCCTATTATATTCCATCGACATTCAGATGATATTTTACTGAGATCATCAATGTTATTTTCTTACCTGTCAGTGGTCATAAAGTTATGGTTGATAAGTGTATAATCAATGTTTTTTTAGGGATTTTTATAAAAAAAAAAAAACTGGAGTTAGACTTACTGGTAACTCCTTTTCCAGTGGTCTTCCAGGACAGCCCTTGAGAGATGGAGACCCTCCCATCGACCCAGGAAACACATTGCCAACAGTTCAAAAGGCGGTCCCTCAGGTCCCTGGTCAGTCATTTGCCAAGAACCGAAGGATGGAACTGTAAACATAACCATAACAGGTAATAATGTTAGTACATTAACATAATCAAAAAAGGGTGGGATTGTGCTGTCCTGGAAGACCACTGGGAAAAGGAGTTACTGGTAAGTCTAACTCGTTTTCCCCAGTTGTCTTTCAGGACAGCCCTTGAGAGGATCCCCAAGTACTCACCAGATTAGGGGGGGCCACGGCTTGGAGGACTTTCCTCCCAAAAGCCTGATCCTGACTGGACATTAAGTCTAGTCGATAATGCCTTGTGAAGGTGGAGAAGCTTGACCAAGTGGCTGCTTTACATATTTGCTCCGGGGCACCAGTTCTTTCTGCTCAGGATGCCGACAATGCCCTTGTGGAGTGGGCTTTAATACCCCCAGGAGGATCTTTGTTTACTGTCTTATACCCCTCTGCTATAGCTAGCCTAATCCATCTAGCTATGGTGACTTCAGAAGCTTTTTGCCCCTTACGTTGTCCGGAAAAAAGAACATAAAGTGAATCTGAAATTCTAAATGGATTGGTTACCCTTAGATACTCTAGGATACACCTCCTCACATCTAATAAATGAAATTGTTTTTCCTCCTCGTTTGAAGCCTTCTGACAGAAAGAAGGGAGGACAATATCTTGTGACCTTTGGAAACTAGATGCCACCTTAACTAGAACCCAGGGTCTGTCTTTAGGATGATTTCACTAACTCTACGGGCTGAAGTGATTGCCACAAGAAGTACTGTCTTGAATGTAATCAGTCTTAGAGAGGCCTCTAAGATAGGTTCAAAAGGTGACCCTCAAAAGGCCTTTAGAACGATTGATTGATCCCAGGATGGAGCTGTTAACTCTGACTGGTTTGCGTCTGGAGATTGCTTTACAGAATCTAGCGATGAAAGGATCTTCTTGTAACCTTTTCTCTAAGTATACACTTAAGAAAGCTATTTGAACCTTAATAGTACTAGGAGTTAGCCCCTTGTCTATCCCCTCCTGGAGAAACTGTAGGAAACTTGCAGTATCCATGTTTACCTCACCTCGGCTATTCAGCCAGCTGTTAAATTTTCTCCAGACTTTCCTGTAAATAGCTTGGGTGACAGGTTTTCTACTTTGTAGCAAGGCCTAAATCACTCTTTCAGTCAGGCCTTTGCTCCTCAATATTTCTTCCTCAGTAACCACGCTGAGAGGTTCAGCATGGTTACTTGCGGATGAAAGAGAGGTCCCTGAGACAGAATGTCTTGTCTGCAGGGAAGCCTCAGATGAGGTTGGTCTGTCAACTGTAGTAACGTTGTGAACCATGGTCTCTTGGGCCAAAACTGTGCCACTAAAATTAAACATGTTTCTTTTCGCTAGAAATTTTTCTAGAACCCTCAGGATGAGGTGAAGCGGAGGAAACGCATATGCCAAGCTGAAGGTCCATGAAGTCTGTAAGGCGTCTACTGTCAAGGGCTGATCTCCTGGGTATAGCGAGCAAAATTGGGAACTTTTGCATTCTCTTTGTTTGCAAATAGGTCCACTACTGGATTTCTCCAGTAAGCTGCTATTTAGTCGAACACTTCCGGGTGTAGAGACCATTCTTGATTTGAAACTCGTGGTCGACTCAAGAAGTCTGCAGTGTTGTTCAGCTCCCCTTTCAGGTGTATTGCAGAGATGGAAGCTAGATTGGATTCTGCCCATTGAAATATGCGACTGGCCACCAACATTATTCGGGGAATTCTGATGCCTCCTTGCTTGTTTATATAAGCTACAGCCGTTGCATTGTCTGAGCGGACCTGTAGATGGTGACCCTGTATTGTGTTCTGAAAGGTTAGTAGAGCCCTGAGGACAGCTGTTAGCTCCTTCCAATTGGACGAGAGAAGTTTCTCCTCTGACGTCCACCTGCCCTGGGCCCAGTCTGAGTTGAGATGGGCTCCTCAACCCCAGCTGCACGCATCCTTAGTTAGTATGGATGTGATAGAGAGATCCAGAGAACCCCTTTGTTTAAATTCTCTGTGTCCTTCCACCACCAGAGGGAGCATTTTACTCTGGTGGGGATTGAAATCTCTTCTTCCAGATCCCTGTCTTTTAACTGTTCCAACAAGAACCTCTGAAGGTCTCTTTGGTGGAACCTGGCCCATTGTACAGCCGGAATGGCTGCTGTCATAAGTCCTAAGACCGACATCCCCTCCCTCCCTGTACATTTGGTGCTGCTTTGAAGAAAAGACATTCTCTGCCACGGATTTAATATCTTTTCTTCAGGCAGGACTATTCTCTGCTCTACCGACAGCATCTTGTACCCTAAGTACAGAATTTCCTGTGTTGGGGTAGTTTTGGACTTTTCCAGACTGATTATCTACCCCAATTGACTCAGGCTGAGCTGTGTTAACTCTAAGTCTTGGCGAAGTTGTTTCTCCGAGTGGGCCGTGAGGAGTAAGTCATCTAAATACGGAATGATTGAGACTGACTGTAGTCTTAACGGAACTAGTGCCTCCCCGAGAACTTTGGTAAAGATTCTCGGGGAGGACGACAGTCCGAAGGGAAGTGCTCTGCACTGAAAATGATAAATTTTGGTGTCTATCTAAATAGCCATACGAAGAAATTTCTGGCATTCCTTCCTTATTGGGATATGTAGATAGGCATCCCTTAAATCCAGGGTAGCCATAAACACCTCTTTTTGGAGAAGATTCCTTATCGAGTAAATGCACTCCATCCAAAATTTTTTGTATCGGGTGGAGAGGTTCAGAGGTCGGAGGTTCATGATTATTCTGAACTTTCCAGACGGCTTTTTTACCACAAAAATGTGCGAGCAAAAACCGTCTCCCTGTTCGTGAATAGGGACTGGCATCAATACCTCTTGATCCACCATTTCTCCTATTAGCAAAGGTAAGGCTTTGGCCTTTTCTGAGTGTCTTGGAAGCTTTGTCACCAGAAACTTTGAGGGTGGATCGCTGTGAATTCCAGCGCATACCCTTTTTTTTATAATGTTTAAGACAAACTCGTTTGAGGTTATCTTTTCCCACTGCAGGAGAAAATTCACGAATCTTCCTCCCACAGGGACCCTGATGTCACTGGGGTTTAGGGTTTTGATATGCCCCCTTTACCTTTCCCTTTTTGTCCTGTCCAGTGTTTTTTGGGTTTGAACTCCTTCTCTGACTTGAAGGGTTCCTTGGAGGGACGAAAACATTTTCTTTGAAAATTTTTCTTTTTAGTGGGAAAGGTTTTCTTTTTATCCACCGTTCTTTCTAAGGCGGTATCTAATTCAGGCCCAAAGACTAAGTCTCCTGTAAAAGGGACACTGCACAGGCGTGTTTTGGACGCCGTGTCTCCCCCCAAGTTTTCATCCATACTGACCTCCTGGCTGCGTCAGAAAGCGCTGCAGTTTTAGCCGTAAATTTAACGGAATCAGTAGAAGCATCATAGATGAAACTTGTCGCCTTGAAAAGCATAGGGAAGGTTTTCAAGAGCTCCCCCCTAGGCGTGCCTGCTTTTTGGTGTTCTTCTAGTTGAGATAACCAGAACTCCAGATTCCTAGCCACACAAGAAGTGGCTAGAGCTGGTTTTAAGCCTGCCATAGAAGCATCCCAGGCCCTCTTTAAGACTATGTCTGTTTTCCTGTCCATTGGGTCCTTTAAATGACCCATATCCTCAAAAGCCCGGTCAAACTGTTTTGAGACTTTGGACAGAGGGGTGTCTAGTTTAGGAATTTTATTCCAGACCGCCTCTGGGCTCTCATCAAAGAGGAATCTTCTTTTAAGAGAATTAGGAAAGAAGACTTTTTTTTATCTCGTTCGGCCCACTCCTTGCTGACAAGGTCAGAAAGCACTTTATGTATAGGGAATACCTTAGCTTTCCTCATACATTTTATCATGTCTGGTCAATTGAGTTTCTTCCTCATCAATTTCCAGCGTATTATAAACAGCGCTCAACAGCTTGTCTACTTCCTCAAGAGACAGCTTGTATTTTGCTGCTTTGTTAGCTACAGCCTGATCCTCATCCTGGTCTGAGTTTGCGTCAGAAGATTCAGGGCCAACACGGGGCTATGCTCCCTGACTGTACGGGGCTCCCCGGAGCTGGGTGTTGTAAGGCATGGTGAGGAGGGAATCGCAGCTGCTCGACTGGTGGAAGCAGACGTGTTTACATCTGTGATTAACTCCCGAAGAGATTTAAAGGTTGAGGCCATCTCATCTTTAAAAGAGCCAAGGGATTTTGCCAAGGGAGAGTCTGCCTCTGTTTTAAGTAAGCCTGCAATACACTGTCTGCATAAGGATTTGTTAGAGCCTGAGGACAACTTATTTCCACAATTAGGGCATTTTTTGCGGCCTGACTTGTCTTCCTTTGGGGCCTCCTTAGCCTGAAATAAAGAATAGACGATCTTAGCATCAGCTTTTCTCTAAGTATACACTCAAAAACACCAGTGCTGCATCCACTGCTGCAAATACCCGGGTCTGTGAGGTAACCACCACCATGGGGTACTACAAATCCCAGCCTTACAACAAACCCCAGAAAAAAACACAGTAAGGGTTTGCCCTGCAGCCTACCTGGGTTTGGCTGGTGCCTGCATCCACCGGAGCGTCCTGGGGATTAGCCTCCATGGTCCCCCCTCTCGAGCTCCGGATCCCGCCGCTAGTCCGGTATAGCTGGACGCTGGTCGGGATTTGTAGGCCCAGCGTGGGCTTTCCCCTTCCTCCTTGTGCCTTCTAGAGACCTGGAACCGGAAGTCTTGGCCCACAGCGATGACACGCTTCTGCCGGAAATGGCGCTCAGAGTCTCCGACCCCCACCGCCATTACAGCAAGGAGCTGGGATGGAAGAATCCATCTACACTGCTCCTGGGGGGAACCTGCGTCACCCTGCCACTGGCACACCTCGGGACTGGAAAGAGGGAGGATAACAGGTCTGCTCCTATTAGCTGGACGGTACCAGAGCCCAACAGTAAGTAGGTAAGGACTAACCTGGAGACTGCTGGATAGGACCCGGTCCCCCTGTGTGGCTCTGCTTCCTTCAGGCAGCCCCTGAGAGATGTAGTCCTTCTCCTAGTTCCTGGCAACATGTTCCTCTGACGGAGGAAACACAAATGACTGACCAGGGACCTGAGGGAACGCCTTTTGAACTGTTGGCAATGTGCTTCCTGGGTCGATGGGAGAGACTCCATCTCTCAAGGGCTGTCCTGGAAGACAACTGGGGAAAAAAAACTTCCATAAAGGCCAATGATCCTACTATTGGATGGGTGGGGGGAGAGAAATGAGTAGAAACATTTTTAACAATAACTAAAGATTTGTTTTACCTGAAAAAAAATGCATTTATTACTGTATTTATCGCACACAGGCATATAAAAAAAAAAAATACACTTTAAATAAGGAAATCTGAAGCAAAATGCCCATCTACAGCCTCACCATTGCCATCAATGCAGCAGCCTCACCATTGCCATCAGTGCAGCCTGATCAATGCCCATCTGCAGCCTAGAGGGGACAGGGAGGGGGGCGGGACGAGCGCCGACAGATTACATTCAGTGAGAATCTCCTATGATAGACAGAACAGTGGTCCAATGGCAGCCCAGGAGACGGGACTTCCTATTACAGTGGCCGCCAAGCAAACAGGAGATTCTCACTGTATGTAATCTGACGGCGCTCGTCCTGCCCCCCCTCCCTGTCCCCTCCGAGGCAGCTAAAATTGAAGTTTTGGTGTATAACACACACACACACACTATTTGCACCAGATTTTCATGGTGAAAAAGTGAGTGTTATACGCCAATAAATACAGTAATTCTTAGTACATATATGTAATATAGACAATAAATCCTTGGTGGTTTCTCTGACCATCCATTAACAAATTTTTAATTTAACATGGGAAATTTTATATATACCATGAGTTAACGCTCTGGGAATCTGCCGCAGGTGCTGACCCCACCCGGCCTGGTGCGCCTTGAGGGGGTGTTCAAACGTGTGACTTCTTGTAAGCCGCATTTAGCAGAGTGACGTCTTCCCCTGGGGTACTGTCTGGCCTGGAATCACGTGCGATTATCTGACAGCTTTTAAGGAAATTATGGTTGGGAGGTCTCTTCCATATGCTTTGGTAAAACTATGCGAGATGTTTACACTGTGTATACAATTATTTATACATTACACCTTTCAAATTTGATATGCTAAATGCAATTTCTTTGCAACAAACTTATCCTCTGAAGATTACCCTAATCGAAACGCGTCAGCCTTTGTTATACATCAGACATTCTGCTATGTAATGTATAATTTTGTGTTTGCATTTCTTGTACTTGGAATGGGCATGCCCCCACCAGAGCTCATATTTTAACTATCATGAAAATATTGTACGCTAATTTTCTAATAAAGAACGCATTTTTTTAAAATCCATTTACTCTTTACTATTCATTTACCCCGCTGCTGAACAAAACCCCTGGGGGAACTTTCCCATATCATACTATTCAGGGTGTGCAGCACCACCATCTCTCCTTATATGTGTTTTTCCCATGCTAGATTTTGTATATATTTTTTCTTACATAAGTGTATTTGTGTGATCACTGGAGGGGTATTTAAAATCCTACTCTTTACCCTTTGTTGCAATATATTGATTATAAGGATGATACCCTCCACTGGCACATCTTCCTAGTTGGAACCTCCCCTACATACATCCAACACTTAAAGACTTTTTGTTAAATGCACTGTAAATGCCATAGGTGCGCTTACATTTCATTTACAGTGTGCTTGTGGTGCATTTCAATAGAAGTGTATGGAGGTAATTACAAAGCGTTAACGCCTGCCAAAGTTTGCAGGCAGCATTATTTTTGCCTCACCGCAACTAGAGGCAATGCTAACGTTACAGTGTGAACACCTTCATCTGCTCCCTATTTTAACAATTTTAAGTGACATTGATAAGCATTTAGGAAGAGTTAGAAACACAACCCAACCTTCTATTTTCAATGCCTCTGTGAAAGAGCCCCTAAGGTCTGCTTCAAATTTGACATCAGTGGAAAGTAGACATGTGCATAAAGAATGCCACACCTAAACAAATGGAACAAAATAAATAATAATACGCTTTTTTTATTATTATTAATTAGTTACGTTCCATTCGTTTAGATATGGCATTTGTTATTACGGATAATTTGTATTCATTACGTTCACCAACAGCCAAATTTGAAAGGAAATTCCAATATCTATAATTTAATAGTTTGTAATACTTATTTCAGATGTTCGAATTTTCGGATCTTCGGATTTTCAAATTTCTGAATTTTCAAATTTCCGAAATTTCGGATTCCCAAAATTTAGAATTTCAAATGTCCGAATTTTAGAAATTACTATCTTCGGATTTATGAATTTCCGAATTTTCGAATTTCGAATTTTATGATTTCAGAATATTCGGAAAAATTCGGAAATTCGACAATTCGGAAATTTACGAATTTGTCTAAATTAGTTAAAATACTAATTTGGAACTAAATGAATTGCACATATCTAATCCCTATTGTGGGGTCACCTGTACGGTATTTGTACATTGAAATCATATCCCTTCGCAAGCGTCTCTTCTCCAGAGAGAATAAGTTCAGTGCTTGTAATCTTTCCTCATAACTAAGATCCTCCATTTCCTTTATTAGCTTTGTTCCCCTTCTCTGTGCTCTCTCTCAATTTCCAGCACATCTTTCCTGAGGACTGGTCCCCAGAACTGGACGGCATACTCCAGGTGCAGCCGGACCAGAGTTTTGTAGAGTGGGAGAATTATTGTTTTCTCTCTGGAGTGAATCCCCTTTTTAATGCATGCCAATATTCTGTTGGCTTTGCTTGCCATTGTCATCTACTAGGACACCCATGTCCTTTTCCATCCTGGATTCCCCCAGAGGTTCTCCCTCCAGTGTATAGATTGCCTTCATATTCTTGCCACCCAAATTAATTATTTTACATTTTTCTACATTAAAACTCATTTGCCATATATTTGCCCACCCCATTAATTTCTTCAGATCTTCTTGCAAGGTTTACACATCCAGCGAAGAAATTATTGCCCTGCTTAACTTAGTATCGTCCGCAAATACAGAGATTGAGCTATTTATCCCATCCTCCAGATCATTTATGAATAAATTAAAGTCCTGGGGGACCCCACTTTCTACACCGGACAATTCCGAGTACACCCCCAATTTATCACCACCCTCTAAACTCACCCTTGTAGCCAGTTTTCAATCCATGTACTCACCCTATGGTCCATGCCAACTGACCTTACTTTGTACCTTAAAGGTTTGTGGGGAACTGTATCAAATGCCTATGCAAAAAGGGAATTTGTCCCCCAAGAACAACAAGGGTTTTTAAGCAGCACAAGACTTGTACCAAGGTGTAAAAGTATTAAATTGTTTATTAAATATATGACAATGGAGTAAAAACCATGAACTGTGTATGACACATTAAAAGCGCAAATACATGTACAGGGCTACATATGAAATTTTTTTACATAACAGGTGCTTGGATAGGCCTGACGCGTTTCGACCCCATAGGGTCTCCTTCAGAGGAAATGCATGCACTGTTGAGAAATTACATATATAGAAAATGATAGTGGTACAGGAATGTACAACTGTATATAGAGATTGTCATCAAAGTTATAAACATAATTACCCAATATATTCGTGTAGCCAGGTCTCATAAGTCTAAGACTTTTCAGAAGGGGGGCCTCTATTGGTTCGGTCCCCACCTGGAATCCCCCGGACGGCCACCACCCCGATAGGGGGGAATCAAGCAGCAGTGGTGTAACTTGCGGTGAACTACACAATGGAGGTACCCCACATCCGGCACGTGGCACGTGTGGGGCAGCGGCACCTATGATCCAAACATCATGCAATAGCATCAATCAGAGTTTGAAAAGGATATAAGAAATATTCCTATTTCGTATAGACGTTATATGAGTCATCAGTTAATGATACTCCTAATTTTATCGCATTTGTTTAGTATGGGGTGCTACGCCCAAGTATAGGAATAGTTTGAATGGATGTCCATTAAGCTACTGAAACATATGAATATGGGTTGAAAGGTGGCCAAAGGGATGGGAGGGGGAAAGGGAGGAAAGGGATGTGGGGGGGGGGGGGAAACAGGGAAGGGGGGGAGGGGACTTAACGGGAGGGAGGGAAAATCAGAGGGAAAGAAAGTGAGGGAGGGGATGTGCAGGGTGACGGGAAGGATAGGGGGAGGAAAAATGGTGAGGAAGATGGAAGGGGAATGGGAAGGCAGGTTGGAGAGTAAAGGCAGAAATGAAGGGAATGGCAACCAGATGAAAAGGTGGTAGCGTGAAGGAGATAGATCCCAGGGGGAGGGGTAGGAGTGACAAAGTGGTTGGGATGGTGAGAGATGGTGAAAAAATAAAATGTGAACAAAGAGCAAATAAAAATGACAATGTAAAAAGTGGTACATTGTAACTGAGTGAAAAAGGAGCTGAGAGGTGTGAGGACTGTGGAGCCGGGTGATGGGAAAAAGTCATGATGGTGTACCTTATATGTCCAGCATAGGTGAGGCCATATGCAGGTGGTCAGTGAGAGCTTGTATAGGGGATGTGAGCAGGTGAGCTGTAATAAGGAATAAAAAAGTGTATGAAACAAGCAGTGGCGTATAAAGTGAAAATGATGCCATGAAGAGTGCAGAGTTACCTGAGATAGAGAAGCACGGATGTGGCTGTATTTCCTATGGAAGCAATGAGGATCAGAGAGAGGATTCCAAATGAGTCCGCTCACCTTTAAGTATCCAGCATGTAATGCTGATTGATTGCCGATGGAGGACCACAGGTGCACGCCGCCCCCCCCCCCCGGCCTGCCCACCAGCGCAGGGACCTGGCTGACATAGTCAGCACTCCTGTGTAGTTCCCCCGGCGTTCCGAGGGACTAGTCCTGGCACCGCCGTCCTATTCCGCCGTAAAAACGTGGCGTCATGACGTCACGTGTGTGCGCGCGCCCCAGGGTGCGCGCGCAGACACGGGCGTTGCGCCCGGAAGGATTCGGGACGCTGCTGGCAGGGAGAGGACACGTCACAGGGGGAGCCACTCCCCTGATAGGCGTGTGTATAGGCGCTGCAATGCGCCTGTCTCACCCTGCCAGGAAGAGACACCATGGTGCTGACAAACCCCCAGGAGGGGGAAGATGGCCGGACCGGGAGCCCAGAATTCGATCTACATGAAGAGAAGAAAGCCTGACAGTGATATTAGATTAACTTTATATATGACATCAAACAGTGAGCAGAGCAGTATCAAGAATTATCACATTTTAATCATGGAAAAAAAATTAAACATATCAAATAAAAAACTGATTATATAATAAAAATGTACAAAGAACTGGAATTAAATGGGATTCACTCATGGGGTTAGTGTAGTACCACCACACCAATCCTTCCCAATATTCAGCAAAATCTAATTTGTACATGCATCATCCAGACAACCAGAACTACATAAATATGTGCCTAAATATCCTAAAAAATCGTGATTGGTACAAACAAATTTCTATCTTATGTATTAACCAATACCATACTACGTTCTACCAAATGGTAGATCGGGCCTTTAATAAGGGATCGATCACCAAAGACACATACGAATACATTCGCACAAAATACCCTAAAGTAGCTACCTTTTACAGCCTACCGAAAATCCACAAGAATCAAGTAGACCCACCCGGCCGCCCTATCGTTTCCGGCAACGGAGCGATATCTGAGAATTTGAGCCGCGTCATTGACGCCTACCTTCAACCCCTAGTCCACTCTTTGCCCTCCTTTGTTAAGGACACCATACACTTTTTGCAGATCCTTGACAACCTTGACATCTCGGACAACTCTATTCTTGTCACTATTGACGTTGAGGCCTTGTATAGCAGCATCCCCCACAATTTGGGGTTGGCCGCTATACACAAAACCCTTCAATCAAGTCCACTTTTTGATCCAGACACAAAGGATTTCATCCTTACTGGCCTCCGATACATTCTGTATCATAATTTTTTCAGCTTCAATCATTCCCACTACCTCCAGGTGCAGGGTGTAGCAATGGGGACCTGCTGTGCCCCCTCTTATGCGAACTTGTACCTGGGGGAGTGGGAAAAGTCCCTCCTAGGCGACGAGGGTCTCGTCGAGTACACTGGCCACATCTCTCGGTGGCTACGGTACATCGACGTCATCTTCGTCGTCTGGGAGGGACCAGAGGCTAAACTCATGGACTTTTTCAACCAAATGAATCTCAATAATTACGGCCTAAAATTCACAATGTCCCATAGTCGAAAAAACGTTACCTTTCTGGATGTCCTAGTAAAGGCAACCCCCGAAAAGAAACTCATTACTACTCTGTATCGCAAGAGCACCGCTGGTAATACGGTGCTCGAAGCCTCAAGCTTTCACCCGATAGCATTGAAAAATTCCATCCCTTATGGGCAATATTTGCGCCTTCGGCGCAATTGCTCCACAGATGTGCTTTTCAAAGAAGAGGCCAGACTCCTCCAAGACCGCCTCCTGTCACGTGGATATAGCAGATCCTGTTTGAAAAAGGCATATAATAGAGCAATGCAACAATCCCGGGCTTCCCTGCTACATAAACCTAAACCACGGGACCTCCCAAATACCACCCGCATAATTATGCGTTTTTCACGTCAACATACCACCATCAAAAATATCTTGCAGAAACATTGGAGTATCTTAACCGACGACCCCACACTAAAAGCTCTCCTTCCAAAACAACCTTCAATAACTTTTAGGAGGGCTACTTCCCTCAAAGACATGCTTGTCCAAAGTGAATTTAAAGACCAACAAAAAAGACTCAAACAACACCACATTACTGGATCATTTCCATGCGGCCATTGTACTTTCTGTCCACTCATAAAGAAAGCTAAATCCTTCCGTCTTCCCAACGGAGAATTTTTTAAGCCCACGCATTTTGCTAACTGCGAAACCCGTGGGGTGGTATACCTGATGGAGTGCGACTGTGGTATCTTTTACATTGGCAAAACCAAGCAAGAACTGGGGCAACGAATATCCAAACACATGTACAGTATGGAAATCGGAAACAGATATCTTCCTATTGGAAGACATGCTGTCTTTGAACATAATTATGAAGTACCCAAGGTAACCTTCACGGTACTTTACAAGGCCAAAATACCACACAGAGGCGGTGACTGGAACAAGGTCCTGCTCCAAAACGAGCAAAAATGGATCTTCCATTTACAGGCTACATCGCCCCCGGGACTCAATGAGTCAATTTCCTTTGCCCCATTTCTTCGAGGTTTTGTTTCTGGCAAAACGCATTAAATGGAATGCCAGTAGACATATTACCCCACAGTCGCTTCCTTTCTGTTATATGCACCATATTTCACGTGCTGTGCTGCTCTCTCTCCATATGCACCACCGTATGTGAAACATGCTCCCCCATTTATGGATATGATCCCACATGCAACTCCCTATTGCAGACACTGATGATGCATGTACAAATTAGATTTTGCTGAATATTGGGAAGGATTGGTGTGGTGGTACTACACTAACCCCATGAGTGAATCCCATTTAATTCCAGTTCTTTGTACATTTTTATTATATAATCAGTTTTTTATGTGATATGTTTAATTTTTTTTCCATGATTAAAATGTGATAATTCTTGATACTGCTCTGCTCACTGTTTGAGGTCATATATAAAGTTAATCTAATATCACTGTCAGGCTTTCTTCTCTTCATGTAGATCGAATTCTGGGCTCCCGGTCCGGCCATCTTCCCCCTCCTGGGGGTTTGTCAGCACCATGGTGTCTCTTCCTGGCAGGGTGAGACAGGCGCATTGCAGCGCCTATACACACGCCTATCAGGGGAGTGGCTCCCCCTGTGATGTGTCCTCTCCCTGCCAGCGGCGTCCCGAATCCTTCCGGGCGCAACGTCCGTGTCTGCGCGCGCACCCTGGGGCGCGCGCACACACGTGACGTCATGACGCCACGTTTTTACGGCGGAATAGGACGGCGGTGCCAGGACTAGTCCCTCGGAACGCCGGGGGAACTACACAGGAGTGCTGACTATGTCAGCCAGGTCCCTGCGCTGGTGGGCGGGCCCGGGGGGGGCGGCGTGCGCCTGTGGTCCTCCATCGGCAATCAATCAGCATTACATGCTGGATACTTAAAGGTGAGCGGACTCATTTGGAATCCTCTCTCTGATCCTCATTGCTTCCATAGGAAATACAGCCACATCCGTGCTTCTCTATCTCAGGTAACTCTGCACTCTTCATGGCATCATTTTCACTTTATACGCCACTGCTTGTTTCATACACTTTTTTATTCCTTATTACAGCTCACCTGCTCACATCCCCTATACAAGCTCTCACTGACCACCTGCATATGGCCTCACCTATGCTGGACATATAAGGTACACCATCATGACTTTTTCCCATCACCCGGCTCCACAGTCCTCACACCTCTCAGCTCCTTTTTCACTCAGTTACAATGTACCACTTTTTACATTGTCATTTTTATTTGCTCTTTGTTCACGTTTTATTTTTTCACCATCTCTCACCATCCCAACCACTTTGTCACTCCTACCCCTCCACCTGGGATCTATCTCCTTCACGCTACCACCTTTTCATCTGGTTGCCATTCCCTTCATTTCTGCCTTTACTCTCCAACCTGCCTTCCCATTCCCCTTCCATCTTCCTCACCATTTTTCCTCCCCCTATCCTTCCCGTCACCCTGCACATCCCCTCCCTCACTTTCTTTCCCTCTGATTTTCCCTCCCTCCCGTTAAGTCCCCCCCCCCTTCCCTGTCCCCCCCCCCCACATCCCTTTCCTCCCTTTCCCCCTCCCATCCCTTTGGCCACCTTTCAACCCATATTCATATGTTTCAGTAGCTTAATGGACATCCATTCAAACTATTCCTATACTTGGGCGTAGCACCCCATACTAAACAAATGCGATAAAATTAGGAGTATCATTAACTGATGACTCATATAACGTCTATACGAAATAGGAATATTTCTTATATCCTTTTCAAACTCTGATTGATGCTATTGCATGATGTTTGGATCATAGGTGCCGCTGCCCCACACGTGCCACGTGCCGGATGTGGGGTACCTCCATTGTGTAGTTCACCGCAAGTTACACCACTGCTGCTTAAATCCCCCCTATCGGGGTGGTGGCCGTCCGGGGGATTCCAGGTGGGGACCGAACCAATAGAGGCCCCCCTTCTGAAAAGTCTTAGACTTATGAGACCTGGCTACACGAATATATTGGGTAATTATGTTTATAACTTTGATGACAATCTCTATATACAGTTGTACATTCCTGTACCGCTATCATTTTCTATATATGTAATTTCTCAACAGTGCATGCATTTCCTCTGAAGAAGACCCGATGGGGTCGAAACGCGTCAGGACTATCCAAGCACCTGATATGTAAAAAATTTTCATATGTAGCCCTGTACATGTATTTGCAATTTTAATGTGTCATACACAGTTCATGGTTTTTACTCCATTGTCATATATTTAATAAACAATTTAATACTTTTACACCTTGGTACAAGTCTTGTGCTGCTTAAAAACCCTTGTTGTTCTTGGGGGACAAATTCCCTTTTTGCATATGTAATTTGGGGTGTGCAGCCTATTCCTCTCCCCGGTGTCTCTCCCTTCTTTCTCTCTCTGTATCAAATGCCTTTGCAAAATTCAGATACACTAGATGGAAAACATGTAAGAATCTGCACCACTCTGAAAATATATTATTTGATATAGTATAATAATAATAATAATAATAATAATAATAATATCAAATAATATATTTTCAGAGTGGTGCAGATTCTTACATGTTTTTCATTTTTCACCTTCATCATTATTTAAACACGACATCCAGTCCTGCTCATCGGCTGTTCCCTGGGCTTATTATGCATGCCCTCGCCTCAGCCCCCCCGGGCTGACATTTTATTGGACATCCCCCATCCCTCTTCCAGCAGCTGGGCTATTACAGATGTTCCATTAGCGGACATGTACTGTAAAGCTGGCCATACACCTATAGATTATCTGCAGATTTTCTATGGTTAGATGGAAAAAGTGCAACAGATTTCTCCATGTTCGCTAAACTGTGTGGATGGAGGAATCTCCCACTTTTTCCATCTAACCATAGAAAATCTGCATATAATCTAAAGGTGTATGGCCAGCATAAGTGCCTAGATTTTTTGCTTTCCAATATTTTTATATACTAATTTTTTTCTTTTTTTTCCCCCCCTACATAGGGAATTCCCATTAATACATTATTCTTTACGATTCAGATTCATAGTTATAGATATCATTGACATCACACTCCTGATGAGAGGATGGATCCTCGTACAGTGTTTTTACGTCACTAGAGTTTGATTTTTTTTTACCCAGATCTACTATGTACATGCTTATTTATGCCATCATGTATCTATATAATATGAAATAATTTTTTTAATTTATGTATGTCAGCTTTCTATGGCATTTGTTTTTTTTTATGATCGCATCATGTATTTTGAGAATATTTTTTCTTGTCTGTATAATAAATCAATTTCTACTTCATATATTCTTCTTGTACCTTTACCTGATTTAGTGACTTGCCTCACTCAAAGCCCCATGACTACTGTTCTTTGCATACTTCTGTATATACCGGGATGGAAGCCTGTCACTGGTGCCGTGTCAGTTCATATCTTTCTTGCATAGGCAAACTAGGAGGCCACCTAGGGTGCAGCCACGGCCGCTGGTTTCCCTTGCTGTCCAGGGTTTCTGGCATCAGCCACAGAAGGGGCAGATGGCCGCATTTGCCACCTCTAGTGCTGACTGCAGCCCTGTCACAGAAGAGTAATCTGTCCTCTTCCTCTCCTCGCACATGTTCACTTCCACTGGGGACACTGCCACTACTGTGCCAGTGCGTGCTGGGAGTCTGGGGCTGTCCGCTTCCTTGGTAAGCAGAACAAAAACTGCGCTTTAGGATGCGTGTATAGGGTCAGAAATTAAGGTTGCTGCCTCCCTTACATAAGGTACCTGGTGGGGTACTATGTAAAAGTATGAAAATAAAGAATTGGGTATACTGGCGCTACCTGAAAAAATATAAAATATCAGTCAGTATGTTTGGAAATTGGGATGGCCTATAATTAGGCACCCCCTACCTGTGGTTGTAATTCTAAGAGGTATACAGTATGTACAGGCCCCCCTTATTTACAATATAGGTAGTTCCACAGCCACCAAGTAGATACGTTTCCAATACTCAAATATACAAAGGTTATAATAGGCATCAAATGTCGCACAGCTTACTGGATCCTACTGTATCTGGGAAAGAGACCAGAAACTGGATTCCATATAGTGCATTTACTAAGAACCATATGCAAACACAGTGATGTATGTATATATAATATTGTTCTAATCCATTACATTCCACATAATCATCATAGATTGCAATTGCATAGACCAAAAACTGCTCAATAGCCCAGGAAACAACAACAATAGGGTTTTCAACAAAGTTCCATATATTGATGTAAAGTGACTCATGCAGATTCCCACAGGTGACTTGGTGCTGCAATAATTTGTCAGGTGACTCTCGTGCTCCCCCTTTGGTTGCTTACTCACCAGCTCCCAGAACCCCAGCAGGGGTATAACGCTTGTGGTGTGATACGCAGGGTTGCTTCCATCTGACGGATCTTTATGTTATAATCAGCTCCCCAAGCCCCCCAGCGGGGTAATTCACCTGTGTTGGGAGATAGATCACTGCCAGGTGTTATGCTGGATATCTCCTGTGCCTTTAAATCCTTGAAGGTGTTGCTTCCACTCATATGTTTAGGAAAAAAAGAGAGCTTCCATAGCGTAATACCGTATGGCCACTTTATTTAAAAATTACATCAAAACCAGCACCGTTGGTTTGTAAAAGAAAAAATTTTTTACAAGAATTAAAATTAAAAATGACAAACCAAAAAATAAAAATGTTAAAATAAAAAATAATAGATTAAAAAATAATAATGATAGAGTTCCAAAACAAACAAAAATTAAAAAATAAAAAGAAAAAATAAGTGAATCTACCAAGTCCAGGCACTAATTGTATATTTCTGTCCGGATTAGGACAGCAAAGATTGCCAGACAAAGTACAAACTACAGTTTGTATAGGTAAAGCAAGACGCTCCCAACGAGCATATGGAGCGCAGTGAGGATGTAATACTATCAGCTGCTAAGCAGCGTCCTCCTCTCTCCTATGCCGTGGAGCAGACTGACAGAGCGTGATGCCGTTGTGCGCGCTTCGTCACATGACGTCCTCAGCAACGGTGTCACACTCTTCCTTCTACTGAGTTTTATAGGAGGAGAGCGCGTTCATCTTCAACCTACCCCTCATATTCCGGGGCTCATTTTCAATATATGTCCCATGGATACAATTTAAAATATATGTAATATAGGGAAATTGTCCCATTGGTTATATAATGAAACTTGGATGTTCAATTTGCATATCCAATTGATTGTGAAGATTCATGGGCGCGCTCTCCATTAACACAGAGACAATTCATTCATTTCATTACTATTAGACAGAACTCCCCCTGCTGGTTCAAAATAGAACAGCAAGTTTGTTAATTCAGTGTACAGTATTTTTGGAGAAAGGTTTCTGAACAATGTCATATACAGAATATTTTAGCAACCGGCTTGAACATAGGTCCTAAGGGCAGGTATATCCCCAACATCTACCATATTATCAACGCATATCTCTATTATATGCGTGTTCTGTTTTATCTGCAGACAATTGTGTATTTATAAAACTTAATTGAACATAAGAGAATATAATGTGTCAGGAAACCCGACTTATCATAAGTGAAAAAATTATGAATATATATGTGTCTACAATGACACCCTAACCTCATATATACATAAATCATAAAAATAATAATTTTTAGTTGTATACAAATTAAATTATTAGTGTTACCTCGTGCTTATATTCCCCTATGGTGCTATTTAAAGGTGAATAATTGTCATCTTACAAAATTAAAAAATATTTTGTTTGTGTAATCTAAAGTAAATCCCGGATAAAAGGAATTAGATCCATAAACTCTATAGTGATATTAAATAGTCTTAAAATTGCTAAGTCTCATATTGCTTACTAGACTCCCATAATGTATGGGTGT
The DNA here is from genome assembly GCA_037952835.1 of Lithobates septentrionalis. Taxonomy (NCBI): domain Eukaryota; kingdom Metazoa; phylum Chordata; class Amphibia; order Anura; family Ranidae; genus Lithobates; species Lithobates septentrionalis. Next base: position 947,134 of record JBBDGP010001327.1, on the reverse strand, counting down.
ATGAATACCTCTACTTAGGTGTGATTATTATATATCCTAATGGATAATTACAGTGCCCACTAAATTGTAAGTGATTGAGTAGTGTATTGGTGTTATCTTTATAGATACCGCAAAAAACTTTATTAGATGTGTTTATATAGTGATAGTATACCCTTATAAATGGGGAAGGGTCAAAAGTAGAGGGGAGGTGTTATGTATGTAACCATCCCCTGAACTAAGGAGTGCACAGTGGCCCCCCATATTACAGAAGTATGGGTAAGCAGGGCTTGAATATTTAAGGGTCGGTATATCCTCTGGGTGCCCCCTAGGTTAAAGGTTATCTTGTATATCCACAGTATGAGGACGGTAATCAGGCTTGAATATATCAGGGTTCAGCTATGAAGCAGTTGAGATCTATATCTAGGTTGAGGCCCCTAGGCGCCAGGGACCTCAACCTATATATCCAAACTGTCTCATTCTGTGAAATGAGAGTGGTTTTGTTTCCTCCTCTCCAGTGGCCCTTTATGGAGTCAATGCCATAGAAAATTAGCCCTGATGGGTCTCTACTATGTACTTGGTCAAAATGACGTGACAGGTTGTGTTTGGGGAAACCTTTCTTTATATTATTGATATGCTCACGTATACGTACATGTAGGGGTCGGGTGGTTCTCCCCACGTACTGAAGGTGGCAAGGGCATTCGATGACATACGTAACGTGAGTACTATGACAGGTGATCAGGTTCCTGATTTTGTATTCTCTCTGATCAACCCTCGATTTAAAGGTTTCCCTCCTCCTTGGAACTTTCTTACTGACCCTACAGGGTAAGCATCTCTGGCATTTATAGAAGCCTTTTAGATTAGGAAAAATTTCTATCTGTTTGGGGGGATTAATGACATTATGGACCAGATGATCACGAAGATTGGGGGCTCTTCTATAAACAAATTTTGGTTTGTGAGGTAGAATCTTGGCTAGCACTCTATCCTCCTTGAGGATAGGCCAGTATTTCCTAACGATTTTTTCTAAACTTCTATATTGGCTGTTGAACCCCGTTATGAATGCTATATCATTTGGTTTATTATTTCTTATGTTTTTCGTGAATAGTTGCCTTCTATTCATACTTGCTACAGCGGTTTTTGTTTTTATCAATTCGTCTTTCTTGTAGCCTTTTTCACAGAATTGTTCAATCAACCCATCCGCCACTACTGTGCCAGTGCGTGCTGGGAGTCTGGGGCTGTCCGCTTCCTTGCCCACCCACCCCAAGGCTCTACTGTAACAGTGTGTGATCCCTTCACGCTGCATGCCGCCCTGTGGCCACACTGACAGGCCTGACTGGTGCCTGCCTGCTGTGGAGGAGGGGAGAGCCAGAACGGGCTCAACTGAGTCAATTCAAGTGAGACCACATACAGGACACACACCGAACGGGCACCTTAACCCGTAAACTGCTATAGGGAGCACAATGTTCCTGCACTACTATCACTGCACTCTGAACTGATTTCTGATTTACTATCCCAGGGGCTTTCCATTCTTATGTTACCCTACAATAGGAGGGGCCCCTAGATTGGAAGTAGCAGTTTTTCTCTGGAGATAGTAGTCTAAACTGGAGATAGTAGTCTCTCTATAGAGGGACCCCGGCCAGTGAATTGGAGGTGTAAGTCACCTTATGCAGAGGCCTCTGGACAGGAGGTAGCAGTCTCTCTACGAAGAGCCTCCATAGAGAGACCGCTACCTGCAGTCCAGGGGCCCCTTCATAGAGAGATTGCCACCTCCAGTCCAGGGGCCCCTGTATAGAGACATTGCAACCTCCAGCCCAGGGGCCCCTCCATAGAAAGATTTCCACCTTAACCTCTAGCAACCAATCAGTGAATGGTAATGATGTTCAGTAACCTCTTGCAACCAATTAGTGAACAGTAAAGATGTGCAGGAACCTCTAGCAACCAATCAGGGAGCAGTAAGGATGTGCAGTAACCTCTAGCAGCCAATCAGCAAACTCTAGTCTAGCTGCTATTTATTGTCTGTCCCAGAGCAGGTGAACATCGAAATTGCATATGGGGGGGGGAGGGAAATGGGACTATTAAAAGTGGATCCTGGAGGCAGGCTCTGAATATTGTGGCACTACAGCACCAAACATTCTCAGTTCAAATACATTCAAAATGCATATATTTATACAAAGATGATTTATAAATAAATATATAAAATTTAAATATATGAATTTTGAATGTATTTGAACATGCTCAGAAGTTTCTTTTTTTATTGGGGGGGGGGGGGGTTGCAAGTAGCTAGTCTTGCCTAGGGTGCAAAATAATCTAGCACCGGCCCTGGGAGGAGGAATATGATGTAGTGTTGTGGGGGATGTGCTAGGAAAGGGAGCTTGCAGCTGTCACCTGTGCCCTGGTCATATGACCCTCCCCCCTTGTCTTGGCCCTGCCTACAGTCATACGCTCTATTGATCTACTAAACATCCTTCCCCCGTCCATAGATCTTCTGCTCTGTATGTACAGTCACTCATGCCCCATACTTGGGGAAAAGAGAAAAATTGGAACAGCGAACAAAGGAAAAAAATGGAAATATGTCGGAACACGGCATGCCGCTGTAACAAATTTCCACCATATAAGTTAGTCTCTGTTCACATCTGTGAGTTCCGAAATGCATTTTTCCACGCAATCCTGGAACATGCAAAAATTTATGCCTCGTGCTTGTAGTGGCATTTATTGTAAATGTCACACCAAAATGTGAGACGCCAATACAACAAATGTGGCAAAATACGTGGTAAATAAAACAGACCGGAACATGCCATGGGCTACTTTGCCACGCTTGTCGCAGCACATGTGCAAAAATGGAAAAAAAAATTCCAAACTTTTTTTTTCTCTGGTTCCTTCAGGCTATCAATTAAGGGGGGTGGTTAATTGCTCACAGGTGCCTATATAACTGTGTGTAGGACTCATCCTGAGCCTGCTCAGTGTGAGGCTGTAGGAACTTAGTCCAAGTGGAACTGGTCTAAGTGGTGAGTTAAAAACCAGAGTTTAAAACAGGAGGTTATAACAGGGTTCATAGTACCTGTGTAGTGTGAGTACCTGAGTGTTTTCTGAGTTTTCTGAGTAGTGTGTGTGGATCGTTAGTACTTGTGTATTGTGTACTGTATACTTGAGTATTGCGAGTGCACGTAGGTCTGCGACTGTTCTGCGATTGCACGTAGGTCTGTGAGTACCTGTGTATTGTCTTGTTGTGTACCTGTGTATTGTCTTGAGTATTAGTGCCAGGAAGCTAGCTGTTAGGTAATTTGGACAGGGTAAAATCCCCAAATCCTCACTAAATTTAATAGGTACGATGCCCGGCGGGTGTGGAGAGGCGACTCTTTGTACATCTTGCTGCATGTATGCATTCCTTGATCATCCGATCGAGGGCGAATACTGCTGTGCAAAATGTAAGCACATTGTTTCCCTGGAAGCCCAGGTTCTGAATCTGGGGAAGCAACTGTCAGCACTGAGAAGTCCCTCCATACTAAAGGAGAGCCAGGAACGTACACGGCAGGTGCCGGCCGGGGCCAGCACAGAGGCGGGTGGAGACAAAGAGGTGCAGGCACTAGCAAAGAGTAGATGGTTGACAGTCAGGAGGGGTAGAGGGGGAAGTGCCAGGGAGGCCGATCCAGGACTGGAGCATCCCAATAAGTATGCTCCATTGAGTGACATTGGTGAAACCAGTCAGGGACCAGCACTGCTGGAGCTGAGGGACTCTCCTAGCTGCCGGGGGAAGAACTCCTCCAGTGAGAGTGGGGGGGCAGCAAAGGGAAAGGAAAGACAGATTCTGGTGGTAGGGGACTCAATTCTTAGAAGGACAAAGAGGGCAATCTGTAACCAAGACCTGAAGCGCCGAAAAGTATGTTGTCTATCAGGCGCTCGGGTTCGGCACATCACGGATCTTGTGGATAGATTACTGGGAGGGGCTGGGGAAGACCCGGCTGTCATGGTGCACGTTGGCACCAATGACAAAGTCAGAGGCAGATGGAGTGTCCTAAGGAACGATTTTAGGGACTTAGGAGCTAAATTGAGGAAAAGGACCTCCAAGTTAGTATTCTCAGGAATACTACCGGTACATCGAGCCACACCAGAAAGGCAGAGGGAGATTAGGGAAGTAAACAAGTGGCTGAAGAGCTGGTGTAGTAAGGAGGGGTTTGGGTTCCTGGAGGACTGGGCCGACTTCAGTCGGTAACCGGTACTATAGATGAGGAGGGTGCAGATCTGCTGGGAATGAAGATGGCCAAAAAGTTAGAGGGGTTTTTAAACTAGGCGATGGGGAGGGGGTCCAGAAACAGAGATAGCCAGCGCGGAAGATATTCTTGATCCATGTTAAAAGGGTAAGGTTGCGGAATTTATCCAGCCTTCCCAGAGGGAGCAGAGGATGAAACATGTTCGGGAGGCCTTGCAGAATGGTTTGTGCAATGCGTTTCCAGAGCCTGGGAGGTTACAATTTCCTGGTCCTCCTGGACAACGTGTTGCTGAGGCTTCGGTCAGTCACAGAAGGAGCGGTGGAGAAGGTGGCCGTCTGACCAATTCTTTAGTCCGCAGCCCCAAGGTATGATCGGTTCCAGCGACCATCGCCAGCGTCTGATTTACATGGTGCAGGAATACCTAGGGGCAAGATCAGACTTGGAGACCTTTCCAACCGAAAATCCACTGGGTTACTGGGTTTTGAGGATGGATCACTGGCCAGAGCTTGCACAATATGCAGTTGAGCTACTGTGGTCTGTCCTGCATCCAGCGTTCTTTTTGAACGCACATTCAGTGCTGCTGGAGGCTTTGTAGCCGATCACAGAGTGCGCCTGTCCACAGACTCAGTTGATCGGCTCACCTTCATAAAAATGAATCAGTCTTGAATCTTGGATCACCAGCCACCAAGCACCTGATGCTGATGTAACCAAATAATTTTTCTATGAATGTGAGATCCCTTGAAGACTACCTATGCTGAGTGACTATCCTGTTATGCTGAGTGACTATCCTATTCCTCCTCAATGTTCATGTTGATAGCTTCTAAGAACATTTTTGTTTCAGGGCACCACCACCAGTGCCTAAGGCCCAATTTTTCTGCCCCTGTTTAACAGGGGCGTGTATCTACAATTTTTGCTGTAATATTTCACAGCAGGGCTCCTTCCTGCGCTCAAGAACAGAATCTGTGAGGGGTTACAGTGTTGTGGCACCACCACCACTGCCTAAGGCCCAATTTTTCTGCCCCTGTTTAACAGGGGCGTGTAATTACAATATTTGATCTAATATTTCACAGCAGGGCCCGTTCCTGCGTCCACCAAGAGTAACTGTGAGGGCTTACAGTGTTGTGGCACCACCACCAAAGGCCCAATTTTTCTGCCCCTGTTCAACAGGGGCATGTAATTACAATTCTTGATATAATATTTCACAGCAGGGCCCGTTCCAGTGCCCACCAACAGTAACTGTGAGGGCTTACGGTGTTGTGGCACCACCATCACACCACCACCAAAGGCCCAAAGTTTCTGCCCCGTTCAACAGGGGCATGTAAATACAATTCTTGATATAATATTTCTTGCATCACTTCTGGTCGTTGGCACTAGTGTCAGCAACAAATGCTTTAGTGTTTTTTACTGAATGTGAGTACCTTTTCATGCTTTTTAATGCAATAAACAGTCAAAACAGTATCACACTATTGGGATTCCTTTTCTCCTCTATATGGTATATGGTACATAATCTGTGGACTGTCAGCACATTGGGGATCGGGGTAAATTCCGGTGAGTGCAGCCACAATAAGAGCACGGATAAGACACGTATGCTGTGATCACCCTTGGAAAGTGGAAATTATCAACACTAATTTTTCACCAGCACAGAAGCACTTTATTGTGTACTTACTAATAAGCGGGACTATATATATATATATATATATATATATATATATATATATATATATATATATATATTCATTTTTTGTAACGCATGTTATATGGGACTGCTTTGTCCCTCCTTTTTGGTATTCAAGTTCACTATTACTTAAGTTTTTATATTTTAATTTTATTAACAATTAATTTCACCAATGTCACTAAATTTGTATCTTTTATGAATATTAACTACGTATAGAATATTGATAAGTTTCAGTCATTACGTTCAATATAAGGTATCTAATGCATGTCCAATGCATTAATGCACGTTCACTAAAACAACATTTGCTTTGTATATTTTATGTCTATTAGCAATCAGAGGGTATGTGATCAGGTGCACAACACAACAGAACAACGCCATATCTACTTCACTTTCTTCTCATAAGGGAAAGAATACAGAAAGATTAAAGATCTTAAAGTCTATTGGGGTGTAAGGAAGTTGTGTTGTGGGTGGTTTATCTTCGCATTAATTGTGCAAGGAAACCGAGAGTAAAATACAGGATAATGTTGGTCATATTTTCTTATGTTGTGGTCATTGCTTGTCTACCTTCCTCTTTAACCAGCATAGTGCCGGAATAGAGAAAACATTAGGGGTGCTTTTTAGGAATCACCATTTTTTAGAGAAATTCTTTTGTCTTTTACTACATAAATTAAAACCTGAAATTGCTAGTATTGCTAGTAGAATGTTTTTTTTTTAATAGGCAGTAAGTTTTTCTCACATAAACCAATCGCATTGCAGCTGTCTTTTTCATAAGGCAGAATATAAATAAAAAGGCGTTGTTTTGTTGCTGTGGTAAATGCATAATCTTCCATACTTTTCTCTATTCAAATTTTTATAAATGTATAAAGCAAGAAACAGGTTATACTAAAAAATGATATGACAACAATGTTATAAACTATTACTCCCAAATGCACATCATTAATTACAGACTAGTTCTGGAGCTTCTTTTGAACACTTGGAATTAATAGTAGTTATATGTACATTTGTATATTTGGACTTCTGTTGTCACATTATTTGTCAATTTTGTGTTTCATGTATGTATGCATTTTATATATGCTGCTTAATATATTTTTATTTCTGAATTAATATAGATATCTGGAATTTGTATAAAAATGAAGCCCATGAATGACTTGTACAGAGCTTCCCTGCAATTACTTTCCTATTTTGACACTAGATGTCAGTGTTGTATTCCTGATTAGCTTTTTTCCTCCAAATAAAAATTGTTAGTGCAGGAAAGTCAAGCTAGTGCTTTTTGAGTCGCCTTTGACTCTCAGACTCCATCCTTGTGGCCCTCTACAGGTTTAGAGCCCATTTATACCAGATGCAGTGGAATTTTTAATGCATTCCCATAGAAAACACGGTCTAAAATCTATTTTAGTAAATGAGCATAGTTCACACTATTGCATTCTGTTGCAGTGTAGTAAAAAATTACAGTAAGCTTTTTTTTTTCCTTCAATGCATGTAAACATTACTCTGGGGGGAAAAAACAAGTTTAGCTGCTTCGACGGCTTGTCCTTCGTCATGCCAAAATGCTTTGCAGATGTAAGTTAAATGCATGTAAATGCATCTACAGAAACAAATTGAAAACAACCTTTTTATGAATGGGCCACCTTCAAGATGTCTATTAAATGAGGTCCCAAATGTTATGCAGTTTATAAAGGCTTCACTTTCTTATAAGATTTTGCTATTGAATCTTTGTAATTAAAAGTTGTAAATTGCAATAATAGCAATAATGTTAATTACAAAAGAGCTATAATAATTTTCTGGAATTAACCCCTTGATGCAGCGTAACACATATATGTGGGGTCTTGAGTTTGGCCTTTTTCTGAGGCACCACTTATACACTATATTACCAAAAGTATTGGGACACCTGCTTTTACACGCACATGAACTTTAATGGCATCCCAGTCTTAAGCTGGCCATACATTATACCATTTTCTTGTTCAATTTAGGTAGTGTTTAGGTGTGACCTCATAGTATATGGTTATGGTAAATCTAAAGGAAAGTTGTAGAAGAAAACTGTATAATGTATGGCCAGCCTTAGTCCGTAGGGTTTAATATTGAGTTGGCCCACCTTTTGCAGCTAGAACAGCTTAATCTATTCTGGAAAGGCTGTCCACAAGGTTTAGGAGTGTGTCTATGGGAATGTTTGATCATTCTTGCAGAAGTGCATATGTGAGGTCAGGCACTGATGTGGACGAGAAGCCCTGGCTTGCAGTCTCCACTCTAATTCATTCCAAAGGTGTTCTATTGGGTTGAGGTCAGGGTTCTGTGCAGGCTAGTCAAGTTTCTCCACCCCAAACATGCTCATCCATGTCTTTATGGACCTTGCTTGTACACTGGTGCACAGTCATGTTGGAACAGGAAGGGGTCATCCTCAAACTGTTCCCACAGAGTTGGGAGCATGAAATTGTCAAAAATGTCTTGGTATGCTGATGCCTTAAGAGTTCCCTTCACTGGGACTAAGGGGCCAAGACCAACCCCTGAAAACAGTGAACCGGTGGTGTGTCATGGTAATAACAAGATATACTGTATACAGCTCAATTTAAAGAAAAAACAGTCAATCTAGCCATTAAAATTTACATCAAAATGAAAGGCAATTTTATTCTGAAAAAAAAAAACAAGGGATAATTCACTTGGATTTATACTTACAATATGTACAGATTTGTGAACCATAGGGTGTGTGTATATACAGCATGTGTGTGTATATGTATGTACAGTGGAACCTCGGATTACGAGCATAATCCGTATGCTCGTAATCCAAAGTACTCTCCCCTCCCCCAATTAGATCCAGACCATTCATTTATTATTCTGCTGCAGATTAATAAATGAACGGTCTGGATCCGATTGGGGGCGGGGAGGAGGGGAGGTTAATTACCAATGCTAGTTTTAATTTCTGTAATATGCAGCATGGGGGGAGGGGTTAATGTATTGCCATTGGTCACTGATGCATTCGTGACCAGTCACAGTTAATTAACCCCTTTGTGCATTAGTAGCACCAGGCTCTACATTAAAAACCTTAAGTGTAAACATCTAAAATAAAAGTTTATGTCCTCCTGCCTGCACGCGGGGAGAATCTATGTGGTCTCTTGGACACAGCCAATCACAGATTGTGCTAAATGGCCAATCACAGCAGCCATTTAGCACTCGATCGGCGTGTCCAATGGGAGATGATCTCAAATGTAAACATATGAGATCATATCTCATTGCCGGCTCTCCCTCCTCACACAGACCGACCGCGTGTGAGGAGGGAGAGCTTCCGTGCTGCAGAGTAAGTGAAAACTACATAAAACACAATGCCACACTAACACAACACAGTACCTGTCAGTGCTATCTGTCCCCAGTGCCACCTGTCAGTGCCATCTGTCCCCAGTGCCATCTGTCCCCAGTGCCACCTCTCAGTGCCATCTGTCATCAGTGCCACCTGTCAGTGTCACATGCCATGTTTAATCAGTGCCACGTATTAGTGCCATCTGTCATCAGTGTCACGTGTCATCAGTGCCACGTATAGTGCCATCTGTCATCAGTGCCACATCAGTGTCACGTGTCATCAGTGCCACATATTAGTGCCATCTGTCATCAGTGCCACATCAGTGCCATGTATTATTGCCATCTGTCATCAGTGCCACATCAGTGTCGCGCGTCATCAGTGACACATCAGTGCCACACGAGTGCCATCTGTCATCAGTACCACATCAGTGTCACGTGTCATTGTTATGGTGCTCCAGGGCCCTCAAAATTGTAATAGGTAGTCAACAAGTTAGATGTGTAATTTATGCTCCTAGAACACCTGATGGTGCTCCCTGCATGTGTGGCTAGGCTGTGAAAAAGTCACACACGTGGTATTGCCATACTCAGGAGGAGTAGCAGAATGTATTTTGGGGCGTCATTTGTGGTATACACATGCCATGTGTGAGAAATAACCTATTACAATGACAATTTTTTTGAAAAAAAAATCTTCATTTTGCAAAGAATTGTGGGAAAATGACAACATCAAAAACCTCACCATGCATCTTACTAACTAGGAATATCTACTTTCAAAAAGGGGTCATTTGGGGAGTATTTGTACTTCCCTGGCTTGTTAGGGTCGCAAGAAATGGGATAGGCCGTCAGTACTTCAGGTGTGATCAATTTTTTATGTTTTGCACCACAGCTTGTAGACGCTCTAACTTTCACAAAGACCAAATAATATCCACTAATTTGGGTTATTTTTACCAAAGATATGTAGCAGTATAAATTGTGGCCAAAAATGTATGAAGAAAAATTAATTATTTGCAAAATTTTATCACAGAAACTAAGAAAAATGTGTTTTTTTTACACTTTTTTCATTTATACAGCAAAAAATAAAAACCCCAGAGGTGATCAAATACCACCAAAAGAAAGCTATTTGTATGAAAAAAAAGGACAAAAAAATTCATTTGGGTACAGTATTACATGACTGAGTAATTGTCATTCAAATTGTGACAGCACCGAAAGCTGAAAATTAGTCAGGGCAGGAGGGGGGTTTAAGTACCCAGTAGGCAAGTGGTTAACTGGCACTGGTCGCTAATGTATCAGAAACCAGTGGCAATACAATAACCCCATCATTCTACATTTTTCAAATTGAGTCAAACACCAGTGATAAACACAAAGTCCCAATGAGCTAAAAAAGTTTTTTTGGTAACATCTGTACCATCTCCAGCCGCTGTCTCTGTCCTCATTGGATAGATTGATAGTAGTGAGAGCAGGTGCCCCCAGAAGAGGAGGATCTGGAATGCTCGGTGTAAAACCCTTGCACAGAGCAGGTAAGTATAACATGTTTGTTATTTTTATTTGAAATATGTTTTTACAACCCCTTTAAGTTTAGTTGGATAGCCCATCTTGTACTTAAAGCGGATCTTCGGGGCGCATGCGCGGCTTCCTGGCATGGCGGATGTGATCTGAGGGAGCTCCAGGAACCGTCCCCTCTCCGAGACCTCCGCTCCGCAACGAAAGCTAACATTAGACCCGGCGGTAAGCCCGATCGATCACACTAATCCACGGGCACCCCATGGGCAAGGTTGGCCAGCAACAGCACAACTACAACCCGCTATTCGGACCACGAGCGGGCCCAGGCATGGACCGCTACATTACTAGGCCGCAATCCTCGGCCTCAAGTTCCCCTGCTGATCCCTTAGCCGCAATGGATCCACTTCTGGGGACGGAAGATGCAGGCAACCCCCCTGTCACTACAGGACATATACCGGGCCCTGTCCTTCCCTCTACTCAGGGGGTTTTAACCCCGGATATCCTGGATGAGAAATTAGATGCCAAGCTACAGCTTCTCCTCCAACAAATCACCAGAAACATTGTGACAGAGGTGAGCAAAATCTCTACAGAACTAAGGGGGGAAATTAATCACATTGGGGAGCGTGCAGACGCCCTGGAACAAAAATTTGATGAAATGGTGAACTATGTTCATGCCATGGAGGAGGAAAATTACAATCTTAAACATTCTGTTACCCAGTTACAACTGCAACATGAGGATCTGGAAAACAGAGAGAGACGCCAGAACCTTCAGTTCCGTGCCATCCCTGAGACAGTAGGAGACTCCTCTCTGCTCCCATACCTCCTGGGTCTCTTCAATACTTTAGCCCCCACGGTGGTGAATGTGGACTGGCGCCTGGACAGGGCACACCGCTCCCTGGGCCCGAAACCTCCTGCTGGAGCTAGGCCCAGAGATGTCATCGTCAGGTTTCATTTTTACGACAGTAAGGAAGCCCTGAACATAGCTGCACAAAATAAATCAAAAATTACCTATAAAGGGGCCAAGCTACAAATCTTTAGTGACCTGTCCCCCATCACCCTGGCAAAACTGAGGAATTTACGCCCAATAACAGCACGCCTGCAACAACATAGGGTCCCATACTATTGGGGGTTTCCCTTTCTCCTCATAGTGTCTAAGGATGGTGTCCAGCATAGCCTACGAGATCTTCAGGAAGGAGATGCCTTCATGAAAAATCTTAATCTCCCTCCATTACCTGACGACGATCTACAAGCTGCACCTCCACAAGCTCGTCCTCTTCCGTCTACACCGAATCGCATCTGGACACCGGTCAGAGGACAACCGAAGAAGCATTTCTCTACTCCTCAACGTCCAAGATCTGCCAAGCAACCTCCTTGATGCCCCTGGATGGGACTTTATGATCCTCATTTGTCCTTTCTTTTTCTTTCGGTCCATACAAAATTCAGTGCTGAGTTCTGGACTTTAGGTTTTAAGTGTTACCCTGGTCTGTTTTCAGGGGCACTGTCATCCCATTCCCATGGAATACTATTATTATTACTATTAATACTTTTTCTGACATTTTATTTTCTTTCTTTTGCTGATTTTTTATATAGCCTCTACTAAGTCTTTTTGTTCTTTTCTTTTTAAGGAGAGTGAACGGTTTCCCTACCCCTCTCCACTTGAGTTCCCTGCTGGGAGGTCCACATGTGTTCCTACTTGGCCTGTGAATATGGTTCAGGGCCTCCTGAGACAAAACAGTGTCTTGGGCTTTCATCAAACAGGGTTTTATTAGGCAAAGATGATGCATATAAATACATAGTATTACCAATATGTATATATATATATATATATATATACATAAAAAGCGCATTAAACAAGGACAGTATACATTGTTAATATAATCAACATTAGAGGTAGTATATGTTAATGTAGAAATAAATGTATACCACCATGAACTACTATCATCATAATGTGTAATATTATCTCCCTCCCACACCCACCCCCCCACCCCCCCCCCCCCCCGTTGAACATATTTGGTTTAATTGTATTTTATTTTAGTACACGTGATATGTATGTGCATAATGTGACACTGTTATATACCTTTAAGTCTATGGGGGATATATTGTGTTTAGTACAGACATGACCATTTTGGGAGGACAACATGGACCATGGTATCTTTTGGTTTATACTTTCTCTGTATGTATCTGGAATAGAGTTTTAGGTACAGAGATCCACATGCTGTATTACTGAGCGAGTTTATGGTTAAGTGCAAGTTTCAGGTTCTTGCAACCATCGATCCCAGATTTTGTTGTATTTTGTCGGACATCCTCTGTTAATATAAATATGTTTTTTGTATGGCAAGGTATTGTTAACTTCTATTTTCCACTCCGTCACACTGGGAGGGGATGGTCTCATCCACTTTCTTGCAATAATTTTTCTGACGGAGAATAGAGTCTCATGTAGGAATACCTTGGTGAATTTGTCAACTGTGTCTGGAAATATCCCTAGGAGACATTGTTTTGGTTCTAATGCTATTGGGGAGCCCATGGTGTCGTGTAGAAATGTTATGACCTGTTTCCATAGTTGTTGTATCTTGGGGCATGTCCATATTAAATGAAAGAACGTACCTGTTTCTTGGCCACACATCGGGCATAGAGTGGACTGATTACGCTTATATCTGGCTACTCGAATTGGGGTGAGGTATGTTCTATGTGTTATGTAAATCTGAGAGAGTCTGTCCGAGAGTTTTGGTGATACTGCTTTGCATGTCTCGAGGGATTCCTCCCACTCCTCATTTTCCATCAGGCCCACCTCTCTCTCCCATCGAGGCTTCAAATCAAACGCTATTTTTGACGAGGTGGGAGTTAGAAGCATATTATAAAATGTGGATATTAGTCCATGTGGGTCTGTACTTTTAACAATAGCCATAACGGGATGAAGCGCAGGAGGAGCCTCAACCTGTAAGAATTGTGTTTGGGTTGCATGTCTTACTTGCAGGTATCTGAAAAACATGAAGTGTGGAAGAGAAAATTCCTCTTTGAGTATATCGTAGGTTTTGAGAGTTCCATTGAACAGCAGATGATCTATATAGTAAATTCCCCTAGACTCCCACAGCTCCGAGTCCGGTATGTTAATGAATTCTGACATATCTCTATTGTGCCATTTCGGTGTATGATCGTGCAGTCTTGGTATTTCTAATTTGGTGGAGGCAAGGTCCCAAATACGTCTATAATGGTATAGCAAGGACTTCTTGTCTCCCCCCATTTCAGTATTCCTGGATCCCGCCGATATTGTGTACAGAGAGTCACCTGTGAGTTGCACACTTTTGGAATAAAGAAGGGTCAGGAAGCGTACGTTGTCTGTCTTGTCTATGTGGAATAGTTGTGATAGTTGTGATGCAATGTAATAGAGGTTCAGATCCGGTAGAGCCATTCCCCCCATGTCTGTCGGGTTTTTAAGCGCTGACCATGCGATTTTATGTCTGCTAGTCCCCCACACAAAGGGTTTGAGTAAAGCTTCAAGAGACTTAAAGTGTTTTAATGGGAGATAGAGTGGGGTATGCCACAATATGTAGAGGATTTTTGGGAGAAGGACCATTTTTATCAGATTTATGCGACCCCATACTCCTAGTGGTAGGCGGGCCCAAGTGCGTAGTTTGGTTTTGACTAGTGAAAAGAGGGGTTCAATGTTAAGGGGAATATAATCAGCCAGATCTCTGGATATATGGATTCCCAGGTATTTGATTGTGTCTGCTCTTTTTAGTGGGGTATCTGTCCATGATTCAGATGGTGGGAAACTGTCTATAGGTAGTATCTGAGACTTTTCCCAGTTCATCTTTAAACCGGAAAACGTTCCAAAATGTTCGATCAACTGTAGTGCTTTTTGAAGGGATGGGCCTGAGTCAGCGAGGTATAATAGGGTATCGTCCGCATATAAACTAATTGTTTCAGTTAAGGTTCCCATTTGTAGACCAACAATCTCGGGGTCTGCACGGATCGACACAGCCAGAGGCTCCGCAGATAAGGCATAGAGAAGTGGGGAAAGAGGGCAGCCCTGTCTCGTGCCTCGGCTGAGGTCAAACTCTTGAGACGGCCATCCGTTCGCCACCACTCTAGCTGTGGGGTTTTGATAAAGCAGTTTGATCCACTTAAGGAATCTGGGGCCAAAGCCATACCTTCCCAAGCATTGCCATAAGTATCCCCACTCCACGGAGTCGAATGCCTTGGCCGTGTCAAGCGTCACAATCACCCGGGATCCCACATTTTCATGTGTGGCCTGTAAATTTATGAACAATTTTCGTAGGTTGAACGAGGTGTTACGACCAGGCATGAACCCCGCCTGATCCGTATGTATCAGAGAGAGAATGACCTGATTGAGTCGGAGGGAGAGTACCTTGGCTAATATCTTGATATCTACTTGTAATAGGGAGATTGGGCGGTAGGATTCGGGGTATCCTGGATCTTTTCCCGGTTTGGGTATGAGGACTATTGTTGCCTCTCTCATAGAAGTGGGGAGTGTAAATGTCTCGAATAGGTGATTATATAAGGTTAGAAGTTTTGGGATCAAAAAATCGCCGAATTGGGAGTAAAATTCTATAGGTAGGCCGTCCGAGCCCGGGGATTTGGACCTGGCAAATACAGCAATAGCCAACGCTATTTCTTCCTCAGTGAGTGGTGCCTCAAGGAGGTCAACCTGGTCTTTTGTTAACTGGGGAAATGCCGTCTCCTCCAAAAAGGAGTTCATTGGGCCCTTATCCTCAGGACTTTTTGAGGTGTAGAGGTCAATAAAAAAATCCCTGAACATAGAGGTTACTGTGGGGGGATTAGTGATGGATTCACCGCCAGGACCGTGTAAAGATATTACCACAGGGGGTCTATCTTCACTGTGTACCAGGTATGCTAGGAGCTTGCCAGCCTTTTCCCCGTGCTCAAACAGCTTTTGTTTAGCAAAGAACATTTTGTGTCTTTCTTTCCCATATTGGAGTTGGGCTACTACTCTGGCCTGAAGTTTAAGTAAGTCTGCATTTGCGGGAGAGGGATCATCCATATAGTTTTGTTCGGATTGGGATAGTACCGTTATCGCTCTATCAAGCTCTCCAGAGGAATCTGTTTTAATTCTGTTAATGCGGGTTGAGAGTATCATGCGAACATGAGATTTAAAAGACTCCCAGATTGTTGTCAGGGAAGCTGAGCGGTCGTTGTTCCTGAAGAACGACTTCCACTCATTCATAAGTTCATCATCCTTAGGGAGTAGTGAGAGCCAGAACGGGTTTAATCGCCAATTCCGCTTTGGTTTGTCAGTGGGCACGCTTAGTGTAATCCAGTATGGGCTATGGTCAGACAACAGCCTGGGAGAAAAAGCCGTCTCTAGTAGTTGGGGTGTGAGACTTTGTGATAACAGTATCATGTCAATTCTAGACATAGAGCCGTGGGAGGAAGAGAAGCAAGAGAATAATTGTTTGTGTGGGTATTTGTATCTCCAAGAATCCACAAGGTGAAAGGAGGAAATTAGCTTGGCAAATTTGGTTTCTCTGTTGGTTATTGGTTGTGGATTCGAGGGTTGAAGTCTATCTACCGAGGGGTTTAGTGTGGTGTTAAAATCCCCCAGCCAGACCGCCTGGACTGTGGGGTGTTTGGTCATGAATGTGAAGCCCTCTAAGATTATGGGTATGGAGAATGGGGGGGGGTACATAGAAAGCCAAAATAAGAAAAGGTTCCCCATACAGCTTGACAGATAAAAAGACATACCGTCCCTGCGGGTCTGTGGAAACCTCTATAAGTTCAAATTGTACCGATTTGGCCACCAAAACTGATACTCCACGTGCGTGTGATGTGTAGGTTGAATGAAATGCCCATCCAACCCATGGTCGGCGAAGAGCCATTTGCAATCTCCCTTCCACATGAGTCTCCACTAAGACTAAGATGTCAGCGTGTTGTTTTTTAAGGAACGTGAGGGCCGCCGAGCGTTTTATCTTCTCACGCAGGCCCCGCACATTCCAGGTAAGAAACTTTAGAGTCCCCATGTGTTCTCTTCTATACAGAAACGTATTTCAGCCATCATATATACATCTAGATTTTTGGTTAGCCTTCTCAGATGTCTGTAATGTATATTTAGCGTGCATTGCACTAAGTATAGCATAACGTTTAATGTCTGCAACAACAATGTCCAACTTTGGTTGGTGTACCATCTGGTCATGACACATATAAATCTGTTTAACGGTTGAACTATCCCCCCACCACCCCCCACCCCGCCTTGCAACCTCCCCAACCATTGCAGGCATCATCCCCAAACCGACTGAAAATCCCCAACAAGGAAATACAAAACTTTGCATGGTGAAGCCATAAACATGTGAGTAATTTGGGCCACTGCACAAGAGAGTGCTGACGGGTTACACTCCGTATTGGAGGAGCGGTATATAATTGTTCATTGCAGTGGTCCCCAATCCCACTAGCATATTCTCTGATGTCGAGTGGGGTAAAGTCTCGCTGCACTTTGCAATAGAGGGGCAGGACTGTGCCCTCTCCGGGGCTCCGTCTTCTCAAAAAACATATTAAGCCACATCAGATGTCAGTGGAAAACAAATTAAAGTAAAAAATGTGGGTAAGGGAAAAAAATCAGCTTGTTGACTGTTTGGCTAAACTTGACTCTCGTGGTAAGGATACAACTCACAGTTCCTTGGCGGGTCTTCCATCTGGCTCACTGAGCGAATAAATGGGCTAGTGCAAAGAATATTTAAATCTAGCAGTTTGATCTGTATATGTCCACTTCAGTGCACAGCGCATATCTGTTAATTTCTAATCAGGTCTGCAATAAGTGTCAGGAGTTGTATGCTGTATTAATTGTGGTAAGTGGTAGCAAAAAAAAGTACTTACAGCGGTATCAGTCTGCTCTCTCCGGTGCCCCTTGGCGTTCCAGCCAGGTTATCACCTCCTCGGGGTTCTCAAAAAAGTGAACTCTGCCATCTTGCTCTACTCGGAGTCGGGCTGGAAATAGCATGGCATATTTAATTTGCTTTGATCTCAGCCTGCGTTTGGCTTCTGTGAACCCTTGTCTGCGGCGCTGTACTTCTGTTGAGAAGTCAGGGAATATGGCAATTTTACTGTTCCCTAGTTGAATGTTGCCTTTTTCTCGCGCCATTCTCAGGGCCGCATCCCGATCCTTATAATTAAGGAGCTTGGCTATAAAGGTGCGCGGGGGTGCTCCCTGCGGGGGTGCTCCCTGCGGAGGCGGTCTGGCAGGCATTCGGTGGGCCCTTTCCACAGCTAGCATTGGGGAGAAAGCCTCTCTGCCATAGTGTGTGATAAGTAGCTGCTCCAGGAATGTGGTGGGGTCCTTTCCCTCAGCGCCTTCAGGGAGGCCGATTAATCGCAGGTTGCATCTCCTCAGTCTGTTCTCCATTTCGTCTTGCTTGGAGAACAGTTGCTGGATTTGGCGCTGCATACGTTCTGTCCCCTCTTGCAGGGGCGGGATGGCGTCTTCCACATTGCTGATTCGGTTTTCTGTAGTTTTAACCCGGTCTCGGAGTTTATGTAAATCTTGCCGGATCAGAGATATATCTACCTTTACCTCCTCTATCTGGGCTGTTAGTGAAGTTCTGCAGAATGTGATTGCCTTGAGAAGCCGATCCGTATCTCCCGCCGGGCGTTCCTCCTCAGGCTTTTCCGCTGTATCATTTTCCTCCATCTCCTCTCCTTCCTGCCGGCGGTACTGAGCTAGTTTTGCTGCCGTCGCTGCTTTCTGAGCCTTTGTGGGAGACATCTTGATTGGATTCTTCAGTGGTCACAAGAGGAAAGCTACTAGGCTTGTTTAGAGGGGTCTGCGGGTACAGGATGAGGTAAAGTCAGCAGTAATGGGCAGATCTTCTCAGGAATGCGTCCTATTCCTCTGTCAGGAAACGTCCTCAGGATAAACCGCCCTTACAGGGGGATAGCAGGGCTGCAGTCTATGTGTACTGCACAGGTATAGGGGGCAGGTGTGCCAAGATGGCCGCCGGTCAACACATGTAGGCCCAGGCCGCCAGCCAGGCCGTTTGTGAGTTGCAGTCTCTCTGGGCCTCAGATGGGTGAGCAGGCTAGGAGGAGGAGGGATGAGCACAGTGCAGCTCCTTCAGGGAGTTATCTAGCAGCCAGGTACCTGTGTTGTGTGGCTGGATCCAAGCAGGGCCGAGATTAAGGTGTACCAAGATGGCCGCGGCCTCCGGTTGTAGGCCGAAGCCGCGGTCTCAATTAGTTTTTCACCCGCCGAGCGGGAGATCGCCGCTCCGTTCGGGCCGCCGTGCGTCTTTTTCCTTCAGGAGTCAGGGCCAGCTGTCCCAGGTGTCCTAGAGAGGTAGTCCAGCCAGTTGGTCAGTAAATAGGTCCAGGATTAATGATTTTACAGGAGTAATGGACGGAGCTCAGAGTCCACACGTCCTACTCCATGCAGTGTCAGGCCACGCCCCCCCCAGTGTCTTGGGCTTTCAATTGTTTTTTTTTTCTTTTTTGGTCTAATGTTTTTGTCCACCTGTTCATGTATTTGGTTTCTTAAGTCTAAACTCATATGTCAGTATTGCTGGATGAGGTCACCTCTTTTCCCCTCCTCCCTTTTTTTTCTTTTTCTTTTTTTCTTTTTCTATGAGGTATATTGGATCAATTTTCAGATCCGTCGGGTTTGTCCTTCTCACTATGTCTTTATAACTAATGTACATGTTCTTTTCAATGTCAGTTATGTTTTAGGCCACCATAAGTTCAATATATATCTATTGCCTTTACCTGTTTACTTGATATCATGACCTTAAAGATTTTGTCATATAATGTCAAGGGCCTGAATTCCATTCAGAAGCGATGGATTGCTTTAAAGGAGTTTAGATTCTCAGGCGCAGACATAATCATGATCCAGGAGACACATTTTCGTGCTGGTGGCACATTAAAATTTGCCTCAAAGTTTTTTCCTACCTCCTTCCTGGCATCTGACTCTTCAGGCAAGGCTGGAGTGGCCATTCTAATTAAGAAGTCCTGTCCCATTAGGGTCAAAAATACACACGCTGACCCTCATGGGCGGTTTACTATTCTGGATTGTGATTATATGTTCTCCTCCTTCACTCTAGTTAATATATATGCACCTAATAATGGTCAGGTGGAATTTCTTAACAAGGTATTTGACTTGCCTCAGTACCACTCCCAACCCTTTATGATCGTAGGAGGTGACTTCAATCTAGTCATGTCACCTTCTAGAGATAGGCAAACTGTTTTAAATGACTCTCCCTCGCGCAAAGCTGCTTCCCAAGCTAATGCCTTCCGTAAATGTGTCAGATCTCACCAATTGTTTGACTCCTGGAGAATTAGGCACCCTACCGCTAAGCAATTCACTTTCTATTCTTTGGCCCACACAATGTATTCACATCTAGATCACTTTCTTATTTCAGCTCTACTTATCCCTTACATTATCGATTCAGACATATCCCCCATTACATGGTCTGACCACGCCCCCTATTACACTAGATGTCAAGCTATCTCAAATCCCTTCTAGGTCTTGCCACTGGCGTCTAAATGACCAACTCCTACACTCTGAGCCTTCCCGCATTAAGTTGGCTGCCAGCCTTAAAGAATTTTTCTTGCTCAATGTGGGCTCTGTTTCGGAGATTTTTCCACACTGTAGGGGGCACATGAGGTGGTCTTGCACAGTGTTTGCATCGCGGAGGGCTCTCGCCTAAAAGAAGACAGAAACAAACTTTTACAGTCATTGACGTCTACCTTGATGATAGCCGAACGTCAGCTACTGTGCAAACCCATGGTGTCGAGACTCCGCAAGGTTCCATCCCTCAGAGAACAGATAAAATCCTTAACTCTCGGTAAGGCAGCTAAATCCTTACTCTGGGTAAAACAAAAATTTTATGAGTTTTCAAATAAACCTCACAGGATGCTAGTAAACAAGTTACGCCCTCGCCCCTTCAACTCTTTCCCTGATTTCCTCTTAAAGGATGATGGTACCAGAACCCACTGCCCTCTTGAAATGTCTAAGATCTTCGGTTCCTTTCACTGCAAACTGTATAATTGCCTACAACCCGAAAATCACTTTAATTTTACTAAAGAAAAATTTGATGCTTTTTTTGAAGGTCTTATGCCCCGTACACACGGTCGGACTTTGTTCGGACATTCCGACAACAAAATCCTAGGATTTTTTCCGACAGATGTTGGCTTAAACTTGTCTTGCATACACACGGTCACACAAAGTTGTCGGAAAATCCGATCATTCTGAACGCGGTGACGTAAAACACGTACGTTGGGACTATAAACGGGGCAGTAGCCAATAGCTTTCATCTCTTTATTTATTCTGAGCATGCGTGGCACTTTGTCCGTCGGATTTTGTACACACGATCGGAATTTCCGACAGCGGATTTTGTTGCCGGAAAATTTTATAGCCTGCTCTCAAACTTTGTGTGTCAGAAAATCCGATGGAAAATGTCCGATGGAGCCCACACACGGTCGGAATTTCTGACAACACGCTCCGATCGGATATTTTCCATCGGAAAATCTGACCGTGTGTACGGGGCATTAGTCTTCCAAAACTGTCTACCTCCGATCTGGTTGATCTGAATGCTCGTTTAACTGCTGAGGAACTTCACAACACAATTAAGGACCTCCCACTTCATAAATCCCCTGGCCCAGATGGCCTCCCCTATACCTACTATAAGACTTTCTTTGACATCTTATCCCCTCATTTACTGACTTTATACAGTACCTTCCTCAAAGGTCAATCCCCACACTCATTTTTCACATTCCTATATCTCTGTTATACCTAAACCGAGAAAAGATCCCTCCCTCCCTGACAACTACAGACCTATTGCTCTCTTAAACTCAGACTATAAAATCTTTACTAAGATACTGGATCTAGACTCTCTAAATACATTCCAAAACTGATTAACAAAGATCAAGTAGGTTTTGTCCTGACTAGACATGCAAGGGACAACACCCGACGCACCATAGACTTAATTGATCTTCTAAATAGATCCTCACGTCAAGCTCTAGTTTTAAGTCTTGATGCACAAAAAGCCTTTGATAGGCTGAGCTGACCTTATATGTTTGCAACTCTACTTAAGTTCGGTTTCAAAGGTCCCTTTCTGAGAGCGCTACAGGCATTGTATTCCCAAGTAACAGCACAACTACAGATGTCTTCCTTTCTGTCGCCTTGCTTCCCTTTGAGTAATGGTACTCGGCAGGGGTGCCTTTTATCCCCATTACTCTTCATACTATGCCTTGAACCCCTGGCTGAATCTATCCGTTTACATCCGGATATTCGTGGGGTGGTGATGCGACAGAGGGGAATACAAATTAGTATTATTTGCAGATGATATTCTGTTAACTATTACCCAACCATTGTTGTCCCTCCCCTCACTACATGATCTTCTCTCCTCTTTTGGTGCCATATCTGGCTACAAAGTTAACACCACAAAAACTGAGGCCCTTCCTTTGAACATCCCTCCCCCTCTCTTATCTCAATTAATGCAATCTTATCCTTATAAATGGTGTTCCAACTCCCTCAAATATTTGGGGGTCCATCTTACCCCTACTTACTCAACCCTCTACTCTGTAAACTTTCCCCCTCTAATTTTAGATATCAACAAATCCTTGCAAAGCTGGACTAAGTACCCTCTCTCCCTTCTAGGTAGAATAAATGTATTAAAGATGTCCATTCTACCCAGGCTGTTATATTATTTTGAAACATTACCCGTGACCGTCCCCCTCTCTCAACTTAAAGCCATTCAAAGGAGCTTTCTAAAATTCATATGGAACGGCAGGGCTCACCGTATTGCGAGTTTGGTGGTCTTCGCCCTTAAATCTAGAGGATTGGGTGCCCCGGACATTATAAAATACTATTATGCAACCCACCTAAGAATTATTTCCTCTTGGTCCAGCCTACACGCCCCCAGTCATTGGTCAGGTATAAAAAGAGGGACATTGTATCCGGTCCACCCATGATCTGGTCTCCTTCACAACACACTGACCCTATATTTAGACGTCAATGTACAGCCCCTATGAACTTCTCCCTATCCATATGGTATAAATGCAGGGAAACTTTTACCCTCACATCAAAATGTCCCCCTCTGATGAATGTACTATTTAACCCATCCATCCCTGATAGTTTATCCCTGGGACATATCTTTCCATGGGTGAATGCTTCCCTGTTCCAACTTCATAATCTAGTGAATCCGATTTCCCGTCGATTGCACTCCTTTGACATTATCCGTGAGAAGCTCGATATCCCCTCTCATATGTTCTATTTCTATCTACAAATCAGACATGTTTTCCATTCCCTGTCTCCGAAACTGACCTTAGACAAACCCACTTTTGAATATTTGTGTGCTCAGGGACCCCACCAACTACATTTAGTATCCTCTATCCATCGCATCCTTCACGAGTCAACTCCCCTTACTGAGGTCTCTCACTTATATATGAGGAAATGGGCTCAATTGCTTTGTAGACCCATTAGCTCCCAGCTATGGGATAGGATATGGTCTTCTATTTTTAAATCCTCAAAATGTGTCTTGCAGAGGGAGACTTCTATAAAAATACTTATGTTTTGGTATAAAACTCCCAAAGTTCTCCACAAATATGATCCCTCGACCTCAGATAAATGTTGGTGTTGTGGTCAGGAAGTGGGTACCCTGTTTCATATTTTTTGGCAATGTTTTATGATCCAACCCCTTTGGCATTAAGTGATGTTGTTGATTCAGAAGGTGGTAGATGTATCTCTCCCGCTAGACCCCTTACATTATTTATTAGGCCTCCCTTTCTCAGGTATTACAAAGCATAGTAATGGATTGATCTCATATATCCTTCTAGCTACCAAGAGATTGATCCCCTTATGTTGGCTATCCAACACCACTCCCCCAAGTTCCAGATTACTCCAACTTATAGCTGATATCCGCAGGATGGAATACTCGACGGCTTCTGTTTACGACAGTGTCCCTCAATTTAACAAAATCTGGGATTTGTGGGACCAGTCGGAATTTGGGATTCCCCTGCAGGCTACAGTATCATGAAAAGCCCAACATCTTTTTTTTTTCTCTCTCTCTGAATTGTTTATTATACAATACCTCCTAGCATTACCCGTTCTCTCCAGTATTATTTTTGGCTGATGGTGTTATTTACATATGACCTCTATTCTTTCATTTTTTTTTCTTTGCATATGAGTTGTTCTCACTCCTACATTTGCTTGCAGATTACAAGCAGCAGAAAAGCAAACACCACCAAGTGAGCCCTCTTTAGAGGATACTTCACCTGAAGCTGAAACTTATATTACGATTAACCCAAACGATCCTCCCTCATGGCCAACTTTAACAGACAAGACTAGGTGTATCTGGTTGAAAAGGGCCCAGATCAAGGAAAATATGGTGATTTTGGAAAATGGAAATCACAAGAAGGATGCACTTTAGAATGGCCCTTATAACACAATGTTGGTAAAATCTAAAGAAGAATGTATAACATTTGTTATCAGCTTTACCATGAACACATTTTATAACCCGTTCTTTTTAACTTTATTCATTTCAAGATATTTTAATTTCATGTTTTCAAGTTCCATTCAACCTCCAGTAGATGATGCAATAACAGTAGTGTGTGGGCAGCTTACATATTTGTATATGAATATCGAGAACTTATAAGTGAAGTAGGGGTGATGTCCTTGTTAAAGAGGGCGATGTGTGGGAAAAATACAGTGAAGAGGCGTAGGTGTTGTATACAGCAACTGCTACCTAAAACAGTACAGCTAGTTAAAGCAAGGCCATGCATTTTAAAATTGGATCATGCAATCTGCTGAGTTTAAGCAGAGATTAAAAGAAATGTGGGCTCACATAAAAAGTAATACAATTTGTATGTGATCCTATGAATTGATAGACCCCTTTCACACTGGGGCTTTTTTCAGGCGCTTTAGCGTTAAAAAAAGCGCCTGTAAAGCGTCTGAAAGAAGCCTCATCTGCAATCCCAATGTAAAAGCCCGAGCCCTTTCACACTGCCAGCACCCAAAAAACGCTAGTAAAGCGCTGCTTAGGACCCCTTTCACACTGGGGTGTTTTTCAGGCGCTGGCAGTGTGAAAGGGCTCGGGCCATCGGCGCACCCAGCCCGGTGGCAAAAACCCGAAAGCGCTGCAAAAAAGCTGCTTGCAGGACTTTTTTTGACGCCCTGCCAGTGCAGCGTCCCAGTGTGAAAGCACTCGGGCTTTCACATTGGGATTGCAGATGAGGTTTTTTCAGGTGATTTACAGGTGCTTTTTTTAACGCTAAAGCGCCTTAAAAACTCCCAGTGTGAAAGGGGTCTTAATTGGATAAGTAAGAACATTTTTTGCTAGACCTAAGCAGATTTTAACAATCTGATTTGTTTCATGCAATTAATCTAACCTCATTAAATGGGGCAATCAGACCGTGGACAGCTTAACACTTGTGTAAATAATATAAAGGTTTGAGGCACTGTGTGTAAAGTAGAGATATAAGTCTTGGCCTAAAATAAAAGTTTGAATCTTAAAATGTTCAAATAGTGCTGAAATTTGGCTTGAAACACTGAGCTCTTTGCAGAGAAATGGGCATCTGACTTTACCAGTCTACAATTAGATATTTTCTTTTACAGGAATCCATGATTTTGCCTTGATTTTCAGAATTCTGTTTTTAATGACCTTCCAGGTAGTGAAAACTGCAAGCGGGAAGGATTCAGATATCTTCTTATAACCTTCTTCTGCAATGTATCCATTTATCTTTATTTTCAGATCCTCTCTCAGCTACTTACAAGAGCCCAAAGCACATACTCATATTAAGCTCCAACAATTAAGACGGATGTCACTGTGGCAAACTTAAAGTGTAAGTCTAGCCTAACCGTAAAATCCCTGCATCTATAGACACCCACGATCTAAAACTAACCTATTTAGCCCTGTAAAGAAGAAATCAGTATACATACCTTTTTGAAGCCAATATGATCTCCAGCAGCGGAAGCTCTGCAGAGGACACAGCCAAGAACGGCTATGAAATGGATGGGGAGTGGCGTCACCCATAAAGTTATTACGGGGCTTCCGTTGTCGGATGTGTCCTCTGCACCCGCCTCCACAGTGAAGCTGCAGATGACAGCTCAGCGTAGGATCGTCTTCAGAAAAGGTATGTATACTGATTTCTTCTTTACAGGGCTAGAGGCTTTTAGACCCCTTTCACATGAGGCGCTTTTCAGGCATTTTAGCGCTAAAAATAGCACCTGTAAAGCGCCTGAAAAGCGCCTCTCATCCCTCCCCAGTGTGAAAGCCTGAATGCTTTCACACTGGGGCAGTGCGCTTGCGGGATGGGTAAAAAAAATTCTGCAAGCAGCATCTTTGGGGAGGTTTGGGAGCGGTGTATACTCCGCTCCCAAAACGTAGAAGAAAGACAAGTTTAATGCCCCAACTGGGTTCCAAAAGCACTTACAAGATGGAAGGTGTAGTCAGGCACTTCGTAAGTGGAGCTGCATTGGAAAGGGTCACAGTGGAAGGAAGCATTCAGAGCGGATGGATGTAGTACAAGGCAGCGGCAGTGTGGAACAGAGGAAGCCGCTGTGAGGCCGGCGTCGTTAGCACGAAGAGACGGCGTAACCGGAAGTGATGTCATCCACTGGAGCAGTTCCTTAACCAGTCTGGACCGCAAACAGACAGCCGAAGGGAGGAAGTGTCGTCATCAATAAGGGACGCGTTTCGGAACGGTCATACGTTCCTTTTTCAACCAATGACTATAATGATGGCTATGCCTGATATATATGCACACACAAACTAATAGTGGGTTGGCCGGGGGCGGGGGCAACAATCAAAGTTTGATAATAACATAATATAAAAACGTCTAAATACATTTAAATACATAAAAACACAGGTAACAGCATTTTAAAGGAGGCAATGAAAAAAATATACATATATATGTATGGGATATTAGGAAGAAAAACAAAAGTACAAACTAAAATGGTGGAGAGTTAAAAAGGGAGAGTATATAATGTATTCTATCCATAGGGTGTCTGGAATAGACTGACACGCAGCCTTACATGTACAACGGCTTGATAAGAATAAATGGGAGCACAGAGGCAAATATAAATAGCAGAATAAAAACTGAAATTGGGACATTTGTGTCACCAATACTATCGAAATGTGGTAATATTAGACTACCGCAAATACTGTAATAAAAGAAAGGGGGCTGGATTAATATTATCATAAAATTGCGCTGACTTCAAAATCCTCGTTTAACCCTCCAGGGGCTAAAACATTTAATAAAAATATCCAGTACATTTCCCTGTGACATAGTCGTCGGTAACGTTCAGCTGGGGGAATATCTTTTGGCATTGCCTCAATGACCCATACTTTGAGGCCATTGGTGGACTTATCGTGGGCGTGGAGGTAGTGTCTGGGGACACTATGATTATCTAATCCGCCTTCAATAAACCGGCGATGTTCGCCAAAACGTTTACGTAGTGGCCGAATGGTACGGCCTACATAAAATAAGCCACAGGGACATGTGAGGCAATATATAACATGGTCAGATGAGCATGTATGAAAGCCCTTGATTGGGTATGTTTTGCCTTTAACCTGAAAGTCTTTCTGGCCATGTACCACAAAGCTACAAGTCTTGCAGAGAGGCTTACGGCACTGGTACATCCCAGAGATGGCTAGGAATGTGGGCATGTGGTGGCCAGGAGGCAAAGGTCTGGCCTTAAGTTTGCTAGTCGCTACCCTGCTTTTGATGTTAGGTGCCTTTCTATAGGCAAATTGAGGTCTATTGGGCAGGGTGGAAAGAAGGTGTTCATCTTGTAATAACAGAGGCCAGTGTCTTTTTACAATATTTTCCATTTGCTTATGTTGAGTATGAAATTGAGTGATGAATCGTAAATTACCCTTCTGGGGGCGTGGACGAGGGTTCTCAGTGAGCGGTGTACTCTTATATTTTTGATAAGCTGCATCTACAAGATCAACAGGAAAACCCTTTTCGAGAAATTTTTCTTTCAAAGTTGCACCTTCGATATCATAGTCATTGTTTAGGGTGCAATTCTTTTTTAGCCTACAGAACTGACTTTTGGGTACATTGTTTAGCCACAGGGGGTGGTGACAGCTATTGTAATGGAGGAAAGAATTCCACTCGATTGCTATCTGACAGCAACACATATACCAGACTCAACAAAGATCCTCTACCCTCATTTACTCTAGAAGCTTCCTCCCTTGTCAAGACAGCACTAAACGACAACATCATTACCCAACAAGAAGCTTCTTTTCTGATTAAAGAAGTACATTTTACACCATATTTCTACCATCTGCCCAAGGTGCATAAAGACCCAAAAACACCACCCGGGCGACCGATTGTGGCGTCTATGGACAGCATCAGCAGCGGACTTTCACAATATATAGACCAATTCCTCCAGCCATTAGCCCAATCCCTTCAGTCGCACATTAGAGATGGTGTCCATCTGTTAGAGATCTTAACAACGTACTCTTGGGACCACAATTACCATTGGGCCTCTCTGGACGTCCAGTCTCTATATACATCCATACCCCATGAAGTGGGCCTCAATGCCCTACAGTTTTTTCTCTGCCAAGACCCCATGCTTAATCCGAGACAAGCTTCCTTCATTGTTGAAGCCACTTCCTTCTGCCTTACACACAATTATTTTAAATTTGAGGATGATTTTTTCCTGCAGATACGAGGTACAGCTATGGGGGCGCACTTTGCACCCTCATATGCGAACCTTACCATGGGGCACTGGGAGCATCAATATATATGGAACAACAATCCATTCTCCTCCCACATTGTTTTTTATGGCCGGTATATAGATGACGTGATTATTATATGGGATGGCAATGCATCAGTCTTTTCTGACTTTGTCAGATATTGCAACACCAACAGCATGGGCCTGACTTTCACCTCTGTCATCGACCAATATAAACTAGCCTTTTTGGACCTCGAACTTTTTTGGATAGGCAAGGAGATACATGCCAGAAATTACACTAAGCCAACAGCTGGGAATTCTTTCCTCCATTACAATAGCTGTCACCACCCCCTGTGGCTAAACAATGTACCCAAAAGTCAGTTCTGTAGGCTAAAAAAGAATTGCACCCTAAACAATGACTATGATATCGAAGGTGCAACTTTGAAAGAAAAATTTCTCGAAAAGGGTTTTCCTGTTGATCTTGTAGATGCAGCTTATCAAAAATATAAGAGTACACCGCTCACTGAGAACCCTCGTCCACGCCCCCAGAAGGGTAATTTACGATTCATCACTCAATTTCATACTCAACATAAGCAAATGGAAAATATTGTAAAAAGACACTGGCCTCTGTTATTACAAGATGAACACCTTCTTTCCACCCTGCCCAATAGACCTCAATTTGCCTATAGAAAGGCACCTAACATCAAAAGCAGGGTAGCGACTAGCAAACTTAAGGCCAGACCTTTGCCTCCTGGCCACCACATGCCCACATTCCTAGCCATCTCTGGGATGTACCAGTGCCGTAAGCCTCTCTGCAAGACTTGTAGCTTTGTGGTACATGGCCAGAAAGACTTTCAGGTTAAAGGCAAAACATACCCAATCAAGGGCTTTCATACATGCTCATCTGACCATGTTATATATTGCCTCACATGTCCCTGTGGCTTATTTTATGTAGGCCGTACCATTCGGCCACTACGTAAACGTTTTGGCGAACATCGCCGGTTTATTGAAGGCGGATTAGATAATCATAGTGTCCCCAGACACTACCTCCACGCCCACGATAAGTCCACCAATGGCCTCAAAGTATGGGTCATTGAGGCAATGCCAAAAGATATTCCCCCAGCTGAACGTTACCGACGACTATGTCACAGGGAAATGTACTGGATATTTTTATTAAATGTTTTAGCCCCTGGAGGGTTAAACGAGGATTTTGAAGTCAGCGCAATTTTATGATAATATTAATCCAGCCCCCTTTCTTTTATTACAGTATTTGCGGTAGTCTAATATTACCACATTTCGATAGTATTGGTGACACAAATGTCCCAATTTCAGTTTTTATTCTGCTATTTATATTTGCCTCTGTGCTCCCATTTATTCTTATCAAGCCGTTGTACATGTAAGGCTGCGTGTCAGTCTATTCCAGACACCCTATGGATAGAATACATTATATACTCTCCCTTTTTAACTCTCCACCATTTTAGTTTGTACTTTTGTTTTTCTTCCTAATATCCCATACATATATATGTATATTTTTTTCATTGCCTCCTTTAAAATGCTGTTACCTGTGTTTTTATGTATTTAAATGTATTTAGACGTTTTTATATTATGTTATTATCAAACTTTGATTGTTGCCCCCGCCCCCGGCCAACCCACTATTAGTTTGTGTGTGCATATATATCAGGCATAGCCATCATTATAGTCATTGGTTGAAAAAGGAACGTATGACCGTTCCGAAACGCGTCCCTTATTGATGACGACACTTCCTCCCTTCGGCTGTCTGTTTGCGGTCCAGACTGGTTAAGGAACTGCTCCAGTGGATGACATCACTTCCGGTTACGCCGTCTCTTCGTGCTAACGACGCCGGCCTCACAGCGGCTTCCTCTGTTCCACACTGCCGCTGCCTTGTACTACTGCCATCCGCTCTGAATGCTTCCTTCCACTGTGACCCTTTCCAATGCAGCTCCACTTACGAAGTGCCTGACTACACCTTCCATCTTGTAAGTGCTTTTGGAACCCAGTTGGGGCATTAAACTTGTCTTTCTTCTACACTTAGAGGCGCCTTTGTTTGTTTTCTTGTGTTTCTATAGACCCTGCTTCAGTCTTATTAAGCTGCAGCCCTTTGTGTTGAAGAGTACCATCCCATTATTTCCATCACTTCCACCAGCATCTTCATGCTTATTTGGGACTGCCTTATATAGAGACATTATCTAGACTATACTAGCCCTGTGCGCCCTATAGAAATATTTTTAAATATTTTTTGATTTTTTATCCGCTCCCAAAACGCCCTGCCCATTGAAATAAATAGGCATCGCTGCTGAAGCGCCTGCAAAAGTGCTTTGGCAGCGCTGCAACACGGGCTCTTTTAACCCTTTCTTCAGCCACTAGCGGGGGTTAAAAGCGCCCCGCTAGTGGCCAAAAAGGGCAGCTAAAACGACGGTAAAGCGCCACTAAAACTAGTGGCGCTTTACCGCTAACGCACCCCCGCCCCAGTGAGAAAGTAGCCTAAATGAGTTGTAAAGGCAGAAGGTTTTTTTATGCATTAAGATAAAAAGCCTTCTGTGTGTAGCAGCCTCCCCAGCACTCCCATCTCTGTCCGGCGATGTCCTTCGGCCATCCAAGACTCTCCCTCCTAATTGGCTGAGATACAGCAGTGGCGCCATTGGCTCCTGCGGCTGTCAAAGTCAAATAGCCAATCAGGAGACAGAGGGGGCAGGGCCGAACAGCAGCTCTGTGTCTGAATGAACACACAGAGCTGCAGCTTGGCTCGCGTGCCCCCATAGCAAGCTGCTTGCTGGGGGGGGCACTCGACAGGAGGGAGGGGTCAGGAGCAGAGAAGAGGGACCCTAGAAAAGGAGGATCCGGCTGCTCTGTGCAAATCCACTGCAATAGAGCAGGTAAGCATAACATGTTTGTTATTTAAAAAAAAAAGAATAAAAGGAGACTTTTCAATTACTTTAAAGCATTTGTTACTCCAACACTTCATATTCCTCACATGTGCCTGCTGTACCATGTACTTGTATGAAAAAGTATCCTGTTCTCTTTGTATTGCTTCCTCTATGTGAAATCCTCTATGTGAAAGCCAGTCTCTCTGCTTTCCTATTAAAAACTGATCACACTAAGCAGGAGAATACACAGTGGTCAGTTCTCAGTGTACTCTCCTCCAATGATCAGACTTGTCCTGACACCCTCCCCCCCCTGCACAGCCACTCACTGGGAAGTTCAGTGTGCTGCCCCCCCCCCCCCCACACACACACACACACACACACACACACACACATCTAAAAAAGGGAAAAAAGGTATTTAGAATATATTTTTATATCTATACAAAAATGTTTTACCTTTCAGTTCTATTTATATTTTATCGGCATATAACACACACTTTTTTCCCCTGAAAATCAGGGGAAAATCGTGGGTGCGTGTTATAGGCCGATCCCCGACGATTTTGTGTATTATCGAGCGATTGCGGCAATTGCCGCGGTCGCCGCCGACATACACAGCCGCGGGTAGATTTAAATATGGCGCCGAGACTGCCGGGATACTTCGGAGCCGAGATACACATACCCGAGTGTTCTCGGCTTTTTTCGGCGCCGCTCACAGTCACGCCCAGTCCCGCCCACACTCGGGTATGTGTATCTCGGCTCCGAAGTATCCCTGCAGTCTCGGCGCCATATTTAAATCTATCACAAAGCTGCACTGACATGGCTGAACTGGGGCAAAGCTGCACGGGCAAACCTGCACTGCCAAAGCTGCACTGGGGCAAGGCTGCACTGAGGCAAAGCTGCACTGGGGCAAAGCTGCACTGACAAGGCTGCACTGACAAGGCTGCACTGACAAGGCTGCACTGGGGCAAGGCTGCACTGACACTGAAAAGGCTGCAGATGGACAGATAAGGCTGCATTGAGGGGCATTTTAATGTAAGTTTTTTTCCTTAAACTTCCCTCCTAAAAGTTTTTTTTCCTTAAAATTCTCTCCTAAACTTGGGGTGCGTGTTATACGCCGGCGCGTGTTATACGCCGATAAATACGGTATTTTACAAGGTGATTGTTTGCAATCACTTTAATGCTGGTGACAATTCTAGCTTCAGGGTCGTTATAAGACAGCTTGCCAACCTCTATGGAATTGTTCCTTTGCTAGCAGGGCCAATCAGATGTCACTTCCTTTCTGCTCCCTTGCTAGCGAGGGAGATTTGGCAGCATTCTGGGCCAGCAAGAAGTGATTCCCACAGAAGAAAGTGGAAGGCTCTCCCACATAACTCTGCCACTAGTGGTAATGTCGCCCCTGTCAGCAGCCTAAATGCTGGCAAAAATATAACAAAATAACACTAGTATATTGACTGGAAATACACACAGACCTCTGAACATAACCCATTATTGAGTTAGTTTGCGTGTAATGGTTATTTTGAATTGACATATTTTTGCCATCAAAATGTTTAATTCAAAGCCATAAATATTGCATTGTTGCAAAAATGGTGATTGCCTGTGTGTATGTTCCTCCGCCTTTCCAGACACAACTATTATATGATCTGTTGGTAACATTAACTCCTTCTTTGCATCTTCCTCTTCTCCTGGCTGGTGAATTTAATCCCATTCTGGATGGCGGGCTGGATGCTAATCTGCCTAGGCTCCCCCCCACAGATTTTCTGTCTTGGGTATCTGCTGCTCAAATCACTGAGTTGTGAAGGTGGAAGAATCTGGGGGTTAGAAGCTACTCATGTTTATCCCGTACTCCTAGAATGGCATCCAGGATCGATCCTGCCTATGCCAATGACTTACTTTTAGCAAGAGGAGGTCTGCAGATTTCCCCTTCCCCTACTCTCCCCTGTGTGTCTGTCTTTTCAATAAAGCTTCGGGCCTGTGAATTTCCCTTCCCCTACCCCTCTTCCCAATTCCCCATTACACCTGTTGCCTGTTGAAATGTAATCTGTTTGAAACGTTAAATGACTTGAATCACATTGAAACGTTAAATCACTTCACTCACTCACAGGTATAGGCTAATCCCATTAAATAATACATTTATTTCACATGGTTTCATCTTCATACCCTTGCAGAGCAGAGTGGACTGTTAAGAATACACTAGATTCACATGGTCGTGACATGGTCGCCTGGTCTTCACCTGGTTGCTGTCTCTGGTCTGGATGGGACTCCTAAACTCAGCCCCAGAGGAGATGATCATCCTTGTCCCCTGTCTTACTTTAGACCTAAGGTTGGGTGCCACCATTGGGTCGTATTGTAAGTTACACACCTTTATTTTGAGAGATTGTTCTACCTTTAACCACTTCAGCCCCGGAACATTTTACCCCCTTCCTGACCAGAGCACTTTTTACAATTCGGCACTGCGTCGCTTTAACTGCTAATTGCGCGGTCATGCAATGCTGTACCCAAATGAAATTTGCGTCCTTTTCTTCCCACAAATAGAGCTTTCTTATGATGGTATTTGATCACCTCTGCCATTTTTATTTTTTGCGCTATAAACGGAAAAAGACCGAAAATTTTGAAAAAAAATGATATTTTCTACTTTTTGTTATAAAAAAAATCCAATAAACTAAATTTTAGTCATACATTTAGGCCAAAATGTATTCGGCCACATGTCTTTGGTAAAAAAAAATGTCAATAAGCGTATATTTATTGGTTTGCGCAAAAGTTATAGCGTCTACAAACTAGGGTACATTTTCTGTAATTTACACAGCTTTTAGTTTATGACTGCCTATGTCATTTCTTGAGGTGCTAAAATGGCAGGGCGGTACAAAACCCCCCCAAATGACCCCATTTTGGAAAGTAGACACCCCAAGGAAATTGCTGAGAGGCATGTTGAACCCATTGAATATTTATTTTTTTTGTCCCAAGTGATTGAATAATGACAAAAAAAAAAAAAAAATTTACAAAAAGTTGTCACTAAATGATATATTGCTCACACAGGCCATGGGCATATGTGGAATTGCACCCCAAAATACATTTAGCTGCTTCTCCTGAGTATGGGGATACCACATGTGTGGGACTTTTTGGGAGCCTAGCCGCGTACGGGGCCCCGAAAACCAAGCACCGCCTTCAGGATTTCTAAGGGCATAAATTTTTGATTTCACGCCTCACTACCTATCACAGTTTTGAAGGCCATAAAATGCCCAGGTGGCACAAAACCCCCCCCCAAATGACCCCATTTTGGAAAGTAGACACCCCAAGCTATTTGCTGAGAGGCATGGTGAGTGCCCTCGATCTGACCTTCGCGGTGATACCTCACATGCATGGTGCAATTGCTGTTTACATTTGACGCCAGACCGACGCTTGCGTTCGCCTTAGCGCGAGAGCAGGGGGGACAGGGGTGCTTTTTTTTTTTTTTTTTTTCTTTATTATTTTTTTGCTTTTTTATCTTATTTTTAAACTGTTCCTTTCATTTTTTTTTTTTTAAATCATTTTTATTGTTATCTCAGGGAATGTAAATATCCCCTATGATAGCAATAGGTAGTGACAGGTACTCTTTTTTGAAAAAATTGGGGTCTATTAGACCCTAGATCTCTCCTCTGCCCTCAAAGCATCTGACCACACCAAGATCGGTGTGATAAAATGCTTCCCCAATTTCCCAATGGCGCTGTTTACATCCGGCGAAATCTAAGTCATAAAAAGCTCGTAGCTTCCGGTTTCTTAGGCCATAGAGATGTTTGGAGCCACTCTGGTCTCTGATCAGCTCTATGGTCAGCTGGCTGAATCACCGGCTGCATTCTCAGGTTCCCTGTTGAGACAGGAGAGCCAGAGAAAAACACGGAAGACGGTGGGGGGGGGGCATTCCCTCCCACTGCTTGTAAAAGCAGTCTAGAGGCTAATTAGCCGCTAGGATTACTTTTACATGAAAGACGACCGCTGGCTGAAAAGAATGATACCAAGATGATACCTAAACCTGCAGGCATCATTCTGGTATAACCACTCAAAGTCGTGAATGGTGTACCTGAAGACCAAAAAATGGTTAACAATAAAGCACAGTAAACGGTAAAGTATAAAAAATTGCATACCTGAAAAGCAAACATGATAAAACATAATAACAATAAAACATTGCAGAATAGAATACAGTAAAAAAGAGCAGAACAATAGAGAGAGAATAGAGAGAGAGAATAAAACAACAACTATTTTTTTTTATTTTTGTTTGTGTTTTTTTTGCAAACTTGTAACTTTTATAACTGTAACCGGTTCCAGGTTCGGGTCTCTCAAAATGCGATGGCATCTTGGGAGACCCTGTGAAAGTGCGCCTAGTCTGTGGAATGCTGTACCCTACGCTAATACTCAACTAGTGAATAGTAGCGTTCAAAACATTCACCAATGCAAAGACCAGGATTGTCAGGACAGGAGGGACAATAATAGCGGGTGTCACGCCTATATCCGCGCTTGCTGCAGACACAACATCTTTTTGGGGGGGTTCGTTGGGTAGGGGTACTCGGGAGGACATAAAAATGCCTCTCATGCAGCCGACTGCATTTGGTTGGGGATGTGAATGGGGGAAGTACGGGCGCTGCAGAAGCGGTGGGTTCCCAATTAGGATTTGCGAATGCAATAGGAAGGGCACTATGGGCACAACGGGCCTGTGTTTGTCTTTTTGGTGGCAGCGGGACACTACTTGTGCTTGCCACCTCACCAGCTTGAACTGCACTTATGGGACTCGCCACGTCACCAAGTGTTACTGCAGCGCGGGTTTGACTACGACCGGGGTGTACTAGGCCGCTGGCGCTTGCCAGTTCACCAAAACGCTACCAAAAAAACTGTTAGCGATCGCAGGGATCAGGCCTGACTCTGCGAACGCTGCAGTTATGCATTTAGTGTTTTGTAAGTGACAGTGATCGATCGATACTGCACTTGGGTGGGCTGGGCTGGGCCGGGCGGAGGGGCAAAACGCAGGTGCTAGTAGGTATCTGGGCTAATCCCGCTAACACTGCGTTTTTGGGAACCCTAAACTGCAGGGGACGCTAGTATAGATCTGATCGGATCAGGTATTGATCCGTTCAGATACTATACCACTAAGGGAGGTGTACGGTGCGTGCGTGGGTGTTAGCAGTACTGGCGCTAACCTGACGCTGCCTGGGGCTGGTGCTTACCAGTTCACCAAAACGCTACCAAAAAAACTGTTAGCGATCGCAGGGATCAGGCCTGACTCTGCGAACGCTGCAGTTATGCGTTTAGTGTTCTGTAAGTGACAGTGATCAATTGATACTGCACTTGGGTGGGCCGGGCGGAGGGGCAAAACGCAGGTGCTAGCAGGTATCTGGGCTGATCCCGCTAACACTGCGTTTTTGGGAACCCTAAACTGCTGGGGACGCTAGTATAGATCTGATCGGATCAGATATTGATCCGTTCAGATACTATACCACTAAGGGAGGCGTATGCAGCGTGCGTGGGTGTTAGCGGTACTGGCGCTAATCTGACGCTGCCTGGGGCGACGCATATCACCGCCGGGCGATTAGGGGACTAAACCTTTATTCGGTAATAAACGGCGGGTGCCCTGACACTATAAAAAATAAACGAACTAACCAGCGTCACCCATAACGGTTATACGGTGATCAGTGGTGAAAGGGTTAACTAGGGGGCAATCAAGGGGTTAAAACATTTATTAGATAGTATATGGGGGTCCCTGTCGCTATAAAACGCTGACGGCGAACCTAAATATTTACCTCCCTAACTAGCGTCACCAGCGACACTAATACAGCGATCAGAAAAATGATCGCTTAGTGACACTGGTGACGGGGGGTGATCAAGGGGTTAAAACTTTATTAGGGGGGGTTAGGGGGGTACCCTAGACCTACAGGGGGCTAACCCTAATTGTCCTAACACTGTAACTGTCACAAACTGACACTATGCAGCAATCAGGAAAAAAAAAAAAAAACCTGCTTGGTGTCAGTTTGTGACAGGGGGGGGGTGATTGGGGGGGGATCGGGGGGCGATCGGGGGGGGGATCGGGGTGTTTAGTGTGCCTGGCATGTTCTACTGTGTTGTGTGTGTGTTGTGCACTTACTTACATGTCGTCTCTCCTCGGGCCGGAACGGAAACTCCCGAGCCAAGGAGAGATGACATCACATCCTCTGCCTCTGTGTACTATACAGAGGCAGAGGATGTTTCTCATTGGCTGGGAGCGATCGCGAGGGGGGGGCCACGATCGGATGGCCTCCCCCTCGTCTCTCACTTCTCCCAGCCAAATGCCGACCGCAGCTGGCACCGGGGGGGGGGTCCGATCGGACCCCCCGCCCGTGGGAAGGCAATCACGTACCAGGTACGTGATTTTGCCTGCCCGTGCCATTCTGCTCACGTATATAGGCGTGAGGCGGTCGGCAAGTGGCTAAAGGATATCCAATATTTATAGATATTACCAATTTAATTTCAGAGCATTTTATTCCTGATGATTGGCATGAGCCATGAAACGTGCATCGAGTTACATCGAACTGATGACTAGACAAGTTTGGCTCACCATAAGCAATCGATTA
Source organism: Lithobates septentrionalis (assembly GCA_037952835.1). Lineage (NCBI taxonomy): Eukaryota > Metazoa > Chordata > Amphibia > Anura > Ranidae > Lithobates > Lithobates septentrionalis. The sequence continues at coordinate 909,392 of JBBDGP010001327.1, read as the reverse complement.
TGTTCACTGAATTTTCATGAATGGATGAGTGTTTTTATGTAACTGTAATGCTTATTATGTTTTATCTCACTCTGTATAACAACTATATATTAATACAAGTGTATCATAGTACATTGTGTCCTGTATTAAAGATTGACACTCTATAATGTGATTTGTTATTAATAAATAATTTTATAAATGATTTGAATGAGATATTCATTCAGTGACTTGCCTCACACAAAGTCCCATTTCTTTCATCTTTCTGTTGTTAAATGTCTTACTAACCACTTGCCGATCGCCTCACGACGATATACGTCGGCAGAATGGCACGGGCAGGCAGAATCACGTACCTGTACGTGATCTGCCTCCCGCGGGCGGGGGGGTCCGAAAGGACCACCCCCCCGGTGCCCGAGGCGGTTGGCATTTGTCCCCCGGCGATCGGAGGTGAGGGGGAAGCCATCCATTCGTGCTCCCCCCTCCCGATCGCTCCCAGCCAATGGGATCATTCCTCTGCTGCTGTATGCTAAACAGCAGCAGAGGAAATCATGTCATCTCTCCTCGGCTCGGTATTTTCCGATCCGGCGCCGAGGAGAGAAGACATCGATGTGAGTGCACAACACACACACATACAGTAGAACATGCCAGGCACACATTACACCCCCCTTTACCCCCAGATCACCCCCCAATCACCCCCCCCCCCCCGTCACACTGACACCAAGCAGGTTTTTTTTTTTTATCCGACTACTGCATTGGTGTCAGTTTGTGACAGTTCGTGTGGTAGGGCAGTTAGTATTAGCCCCCTTTAGGTCTAGGGTACCCCCCTAACCCCCCAATAAAGTTTTAACCCCTTGATCACCCCCCGTCGCCAGTGTCACTAAGCGATAATTTTTCTGATCGCTGTATTAGTGTCACTGGTGACGCTAGTTAGGGAGGTAAATATTTAGGTTCGCCGTCAGCGTTTTATAGCGTCAGGGACCCCCATATACTACCTAATAAATGTTTTAACGCCTTAATTGCCCCCTAGTTAACCCTTTCACCAGTGATCACCGTATAACCGTTATGGGTGACGCTGGTTAGTTCGTTTATTTTTTATAGTGTCAGGGCACCCGCCGTTTATTACCAAATAAAGGTTTAGTCCCCTGATCGTCCGGCAGTGATATGCGTCGCCCCAGGCAGCGTCAGGTTAGCGCCAGTACCGCTAACACCCACGCACGCACCGTACACCTCCCTTAGTGGTATAGTATCTGAACAGATTAATATCTGATCAGATCAGATCTATACTAGCGTCCCCAGCAGTTTAGGGTTCCCAAAAACGCAGTGTTAGCGGGATCAGCCCAGATACCTGCTAGCACCTGCCCACCCAAGTGCAGTATCGATCGATCACTGTCACTTACAAAACACTAAACACATAACTGCAGCGTTCGCAGAGTCAGGCCTGATCCCTGCGATCGCTAACAGTTTTTTTGGTAGCGTTTTGGTGAACTGGCAAGCACCAGCGGCCTAGTACACCCCAGTCGCAGTCAAACCAGCACTGCGGTAACATTTGGTGACGTGGCGAGTCCCATAAGTGCAGTTCAAGCTGGTGAGGTGGCAAGCACAAGTAGTGTCTCGCTGCCACCAAAAAGAAGACAAACAGGCCCGTCGTGCCCATAATGCCCTTCCTGCTGCATTCGCCAATTCTAATTGGGAACCCACCGCTTCTGCAGCACCCGTACTTCCCCCATTCACATCCCCAACCAAATGCAGTCGGCTGCATGAGAGGCATTTTCTTTATGTCCTCCCGAGTACCCCTACCCAATGAACCCCCAAAAAAAGATGTTGTGTCTGCAGCAAGCGCGGATATAGGCATGACACCCACTATTATTGTCCCTCCTGTCCTGACAATCCTGGTCTTTGCATTGGTGAATGTTTTGAACGCTACCATTCACTAGTTGAGTATTAGCGTAGGGTACAGCATTGCACAGACTAGGCACACTTTCACAGGGTCTCCCAAGATGCCATCGCACTTTGAGAGACCCGAACCTGGAACCGGTTACAGTTATAAAAGTTACAGTTACAAAAGTGTAAAAAAGAAAAAAATATATATATAAAATAAAAAAAAAATAGTTGTCGTTTTATTGTTCTCTCTCTATTGTTCTGCTATTTTTTACTGTATTCTATTCTGCAATGTTTTATTGTTATTATGTTTTATCATCATGTTTGCTTTTCAGGTATGCAATTTTTTATACTTTACCGTTTACTGTGTTTTATTGTTAACCATTTTTTTGTTTTCAGGTACGCCATTCACGACTTTGAGTGGTTATACCAGAATGATGCCTGCAGGTTTAGGTATCATCTTGGTATCATTCTTTTCAGCCAGCGGTCGGCTTTCATGTAAAAGCAATCCTAGCAGCTAATTAGCCTCTAGACTGCTTTTACAAGCAGTGGGAGGGAATGCCCCCCCCACCGTCTTCCATGTTTTTCTCTGGCTCTCCTGTCTCAACAGGGAACCTGAGAATGCAGCCGGTGATTCAGCCAGCTGACCATAGAGCTGATCAGAGACCAGAGTGGCTTCAAACATCTCTATGGCCTAAGAAACCGGAAGCTACGAGCATTTTATGACTTAGATTTCGCCGGATGTAAACAGCGCCATTGGGAAATTGTGAAAGCATTTTATCACACCGACCTTGGTGTGGTCAGATGATTTGAGGGCAGAGGAGAGATCTAGGGTCTAATAGACCCCAATTTTTTCAAAAAAGAGTACCTGTCACTACCTATTGCTATCATAGGGGATATTTACATTCCCTGAGATAACAATAAAAATGATTAAAAAAAAAAAAAAGGAACAGTTTAAAAATAAGATAAAAAAGCAAAAAAATAATAAATAAATAAAAAAAGAACCCCTGTCCCCCCCTGCTCTCGCGCTAAGGCGAATGCAAGCGTCGGTCTGGCATCAAATGTAAACAGCAATTGCACCATGCATGCGAGGTATCACCGCAAGGGTCAGATCGAGGGCAGTAATTTTAGCAGTAGACCTCCTCTGTAAATCTAAAGTGGTAACCTGTAAAGGCTTTTAAAGGCTTTTAAAAATGTATTTATTTTGTTGCCACTGCATGTTTGTGCGCAATTTTAATGCATGTCATGTTTGGTATCCATGTACTCGGCCTAAGATCATCTTTTTTTATTTCATCAAACATGCTTTTTTTTTTTTTTTTTTTTCTGTTTCATCAGTCTATCAATTAAGGGGTGTGGTTAATTGCTCACAGGTGCCCAGGTGCCTATTTAACTTGTTGTAGGACTCAGTTGAGCGTGCTCAGTTTGAAGCTGTGGAGCTTGGTGTAAGTGGAGCTGGATTAAGTGGGAGTTGAAAACAAGAGTTTAAAACAGGAGGTTATAACAGGGGTCATAGTACCTGTGTAGTGTGAGTATCTGAGTGTTGTCTGAGTAGTGTGTGTTGATCGTTAGTACTTGTGTATTGTCTTGAGTATTAGTGCCAGGAAGCTAGTTGTTAGGTAATTTGGACAGGGTAAAATCCCCAAATCCTCACTAAATTTAATAGGTACGATGCCCGGCGGGTGTGGAGAGGCGACTCTTTGTACATCTTGCCGCATGTATGCGTTCCTTGATCATCCGATCGAGGGCGAATACTGCTGTGCAAAATGTAAGCACATTGTTTCCCTGGAAGCCCAGGTTCTGAATCTGGGGAAGCAACTGTCAGCACTGAGAAGTCCCTCCATACTAAAGGTGAGCCAGGAACGTACACGGCAGGTGCCGGCAGGGGCCAGCACAGAGGCGGGTGGAGACAAAGAGGTGCAGGCACTAGCAAAGAGTAGATGGGTGACAGTCAGGAGGGGTAGAGGGGGAAGTGCCAGGGAGGCCAATCCAGGACTGGAGCATCCCAATAAGTACGCTCCATTGAGTGACATTGGTGTAACCAGTCAGGGACCAGCACTGCTGGAGTTGAGGGACTCTCCTAGCTGCCAGGGGAAGAACTCCTCCAGTGAGAGTGGGGGGGGGCAGCAAAGGGAAAGGAAAGACAGATTCTGGTGGTAGGGGACTCAATTCTTAGAAGGACAGAGAGGGCAATCTGTAACCAAGACCTGAAGCGCCGAACAGTATGTTGTCTACCGGGCGCTCGGGTTCGGCACATCACGGATCTTGTGGACAGATTACTGGGAGGGGCTGGGGAAGACCCGGCTGTCATGGTGCACGTTGGCACCAATGACAAAGTCAGAGGCAGATGGAGTGTCCTAAAGAACGATTTTAGGGACTTAGGAGCTAAATTGAGGAAAAGGACCTCCAAGGTAGTGTTCTCAGGAATACTACCGGTACATCGAGCCACACCAGAGAGGCAGAGGGAGATTAGGGAAGTAAACAAGTGGCTGAAGAGCTGGTGTAGTAAGGAGGGGTTTGGGTTCCTGGAGGACTGGGCCGACTTCTCAGTCGGTAACCGGTACTATAGAAGGGACGGACTGCACCTAAATGAGGAGGGTGCAGATCTGCTGGGAATGAAGATGGCCAAAAAGTTAGAGGGGTTTTTAAACTAGGCGATGGGGGGGAGGGTCCAGAGACAGTGATAGCCAGCGCGGAAGATATTCCAGAGGGTAGTATTGGGGGCATTAGTGGTAGGTTAACCAAAGCACAAAAACGCAAGGTGAGTATAGTAGCAAGTCCAAGTTGCAATCTTGAAACACCCAATACGAGGACAATATGCGACCGGTCTAAACTATGTGGCATGTTCACCAATGCCAGGAGCCTGGCGGACAAGATGGGTGAACTAGAGATACTGTTGTACAAGGAGGATTTGGATTTTGTGGGAATTTCAGAGACCTGGTTCAACAGCTCTCATGATTGGCTGGCAAACATTCAAGGGTATACCCTATACCGCAAGGATAGAGAGGGTAAAAAAGGGGGAGGGGTATGCCTATATATCAAGAATAATGTACAAGTGAATGTGAGAGATGACATCACTGAGGGGGCTAGGGAGGAGGTGGAATCTTTATGGGTAGAGCTCCAAAGGGATGAAGCTAAGGGGAAAATAATACTGGGAGTATGCTATAGGCCCCCTAACCTGAGGGAGGAAGTGGAGACGGATCTCCTATCACAAATTGGATTAGCAGCAAGGATGGGAAGTGTTATCATAATGGGGGATTTTAATTATCCAGACATAGACTGGGCGGAGGGAACCGCGCATTCATTTAAGGCTCGCCAGTTCCTTAATGTCTTGCAGGACAATTTTATGGGTCAGATGGTAGACGCACCAACTAGAAATAAAACATTACTAGATCTACTGATTACCAACAATACAGACCTGATAACAGATGTGGAAATACGGGGCAATTTAGGTAACAGCGATCACAGGTCAATTAGTTTCAGTATAAATCACACAAATATGAGACATGAAGGGAACACAAAGACACTGAATTTCAAAAGAGCCAACTTCCCTAAACTACAAACCTTGCTAAAAGGCATAAATTGGGATAAAATATTAGGAACAAAGAATACAGAGGAGAGATGGGTTTGCTTTAAGAGCATATTAAATAAGGGCATTAGCCAATGTATCCCATTGGGTAATAAATTTAAAAGAGCGAACAAACATCCTGGATGGCTTAACTCCAATGTAAAAATGCATATAAAAGCAAAGGAGAAGGCCTTCAAAAAATACAAGGTTGAGGGATCATCCACAGCATTCAGAATTTATAAAGAATGCAATAAGAAATGTAAGGGTGCAATTAGGATGGCTAAGATAGAACATGAAAGACACATAGCGGAGGAGAGCAAAAAAAATCCCAAGAAATTCTTTAAGTATGTAAACAGTAAAAAAGGGAGGACAGACCATATTGGCCCCATAAAGAATGAGGAAGGACATCTGGTTACAAAGGATGGGGAGATGGCAGAGGTATTGAATTTATTCTTCTCCTCAGTCTTCACGAGTGAATCGGGGGGCTTCAGTAACCAAAACTGCAGTGTTTATCCTCATGACACAACACAGGAAGCACCTACATGGTTAACAGAGGACGGAATTAAAATTAGACTTGAGAAACTTAACATTAATAAATCACCGGGACCAGATGGCTTGCATCCGAGGGTACTTAGGGAACTCAGTCAGGTGATTGCCAGACCGTTGTTCCTAATTTTTACGGACAGTCTATTGACTGGAATGGTACCAGCTGATTGGAGAAAAGCCAATGTAGCACCAATATTTAAAAAGGGCCCAAAAAACATCCCTGGGAATTACAGACCAGTTAGCCTAACATCAATAGTATGTAAACTCTTGGAGGGGATGATAAGGGACTATATACAAGATTTTAGTAATAAGAATGATATCATTAGCAGTAATCAGCATGGATTCATGAAGAATCGTTCTTGCCAAACCAATCTATTAACCTTCTATGAGGAGGCGAGTTGCCATCTAGATAAAGGAAGGCCCGTAGACGTGGTGTATCTGGATTTTGCAAAAGCATTTGACACAGTTCCCCATAAACGTTTACTGTACAAAATAAGGTGCGTTGGCATGGACCATAGGGTGAGTACATGGATTGAAAACTGGCTACAAGGGCGTGTTCAGAGGGTGGTGATAAATGGGGAGTACTCAGAATGGTCAGGGGTGGGTAGTGGGGTCCCCCAGGGTTCTGTGCTGGGACCAATCCTATTTAATTTGTTCATAAACGACCTGGAGGATGGGATAAACGGTTCCATCTCTGTATTTGCAGACGATACTAAGCTAAGCAGGGCAATAACTTCTCCGCAGGATGTGGAAATCTTGCAAAAAGACCTGAACAAATTAATGGGGTGGGCGACTATATGGCAAATGAGGTTCAATGTAGAAAAATGTAAAATAATGCATTTGGGTGTCAAAAATATGAATGCAATCTATACACTGGGGGGAGAACCTCTGGGGGAATCTAGGATGGAAAAGGACTTGGGGGTCCTAGTGGATGATAGGCTCAGCAATGGCATGCAATGCCAAGCTGCTGCTAATAAAGCAAACAGAATATTGGCATGCATTAAAAGGGGGATCAACTGCAGAGATAAAACGATAATTCTCCCGCTCTACAAGACTCTGGTCCGCCCGCACCTGGAGTATGCTGTCCAGTTCTGGGCACCAGTCCTCAGGAGGGACGTACTGGAAATGGAGCGAGTACAAAGAAGGGCAACAAAGCTAATAAAGGGTCTGGAGGATCTTAGTTATGAGGAAAGGTTGCGAGCACTGAACTTATTCTCTCTGGAGAAGAGACGCTTGAGAGGGGATATGATTTCAATTTACAAATACTGTACTGGTGACCCCACAATAGGGATAAAACTTTTTCGCAGAAGAGAGTTTAATAAGACTCGTGGCCACTCATTACAATTAGAAGAAAAGAGGTTTAACCTTAAACTACGTAGAGGGTTCTTTACTGTAAGAGCGGCAAGGATGTGGAATTCCCTTCCACAGGCGGTGGTCTCAGCGGGGAGCATTGATAGCTTCAAGAAACTATTAGATAATCACCTGAATGACCGCAATATACAGGGATATGTAATGTAATACTGACACATAATCACACACATAGGTTGGACTTGATGGACTTGTGTCTTTTTTCAACCTCACCTACTATGTAACTATGTAACATTTGGGCAATATAGTGTGTTTTAGTGCATTAAAATTTTAAAAAGTGTGTGTTTTCCCCAAAAAATGCGTTTGAAAAATCAATGCGCAAATACTGTGTGAAAAAAAAATGAAACACCCACCATTTTAATCTGTAGGGCATTTGCTTTAAAAAAATATATGTTTGGGGGTTCAAAGTAATTTTCTTGCAAAAAAAAATAATTTTTTCATGTAAACAAAAAGTGTCAGAAAGGGCTTTCAGTTCAAACCCCCCCCCCCCCCAAATGACCCCATTTTGGAAAGTAGACACCCCAAGCTATTTGCTGAGAGGCATGTCGAGACCATGGAATATTTTATATTGTGACACAAGTTGCGGGAAAGAGACACATTTTTTTTTTTTGCACAAAGTTGTCACTAAATGATATATTGCTCAAACATGCCATGGGAATATGTGAAGTTACACCTCAAAATACATTCTGTTGCTTCTCCTGAGTACGGGGATACCACATGTGTGAGACTTTTTGGGAGCCTAGCCTCGTACGGGACCCCGAAAACCAAGCACCGCCTTCAGGCTTTCTAAGGGCGTAAATTTTTGATTTCACTCTTCACTGCCTATCACAGTTTCGGAGGCCATGGAATGCCCAGGTGGCACAACCCCCCCCCCCCCCCCCAAAATTACCCTATTTTGGAAAGTAGATACCCCAAGATATTTGCTTAGAGGTATTGTGAGTATTTTTCAGACCTCACTTTTTGTCACAAAGTTTTGAAAATTGAAAAAAGAAAAAAACATTTTTTCTTGTCTTTCTTCATTTTCAAAAACAAATGAGAGCTGCAAAATACTCACCATGCCTCTCAGCAAATAGCTTGGGGTGTCTACTTTCTAAAATGGGGTCATTTGGGGGGGGGGGGGTTGTGCCATCTGGGCATTTTATGGCCTTCACAACTGTGATAGGTAGTGAGGAGTAAAATCAAAAATGTACGCCCTTAGAAATCCTGAAGGCGGTGATTGGTTTTCGGGGCCCTGTACGCGGCTAGGCCCCCAAAAAGTCCCACACATGTGGTATCCCTGTACTCAGGAGAAGCAGCTGAATGTATTTTGGGGTGCAATTCAACATATGCCCATGGCCTGTGTGAGCAATATATCATTTAGTGACAACTTTTTGTAATTTTTTTTTTTTGTAATTATTCATTCACTTGGGACAAAAAAAATTAATATTCAATGGGCTCAACATGCCTCTCAGCAATTTCCTTAGGGTGTCTACTTTCCAAAATGGAGTCATTTGGGGGGGGGGGGGTTGTACTGCCCTGCCATTTTAGCACCTCAAGAAATGACATAGGCAGTCATAAACTAAAAGCTGTGTAAATTCCAGAAAATGTACCCTAGTTTGTAGACGCTATAACTTTTGCGCAAACCAATAAATATAGGCTTATTGACATTTTTTTTACCAAAGACATGTGGCTGAATACATTTTGGGCTAAATGTATGACTAAGATTGAGTTTATTGGATTTTTTTTATAACAAAAAGTAGAAAATATCATTTTTTTTTCAAAATTTTCGGTCTTTTTCCGTTTATAGCGCAAAAAATAAAAACGCAGAGGTGATCAAATACCATCAAAAGAAAGCTCTATTTGTGGGAAGAAAAGGACGCAAATTTTGTTTGGGTACAGCATTGCATGACCGCGCAATTAGCAGTTAAAGCGACGCAGTGCCAAATTGTAAAAAGTGCTCGTCAGGAAGGGGGTAAATCCTTCCGGGGCTGAAGTGGTTAAATAATATGTATTTAGTAACATGTTTTTAGTAAAATGCCTTTGGGGTAATCGGTGTCATGAATGATGTGATGTTTCGGGGTATTATTACTCTGCACAACACGTTAGGCATCATACCGCAGGATGAATGTAGTTTATTGTATGCTTGAAACTGTATTGTCATGTAGTGCAGTGTTTCTCAACCTTTTTCCAGTCGGGGCACCCTTAAAAAGTATTTTCAGTCTTGAGGCACCCCAGTCCAAGGCTTAGTTCACGTTACTGTGTGTCGCGGAACATGCGCAAAATCGCACTCGTTCCTGACACACAGACAAATTCTCTGCTCTTTAGGGGTGCCATTAATTCTTAATGGTACCTTACACATTGGAAAATGTGGGGTGCTTTTGGTGCAGTGCAATTTTTTTTAAAAAAAAGGTCGGGATTTCCTTCCCTGAAATTTTGTGGTTAGGGAAGTCCATTGAAATGAATGGGCTGCACTACACGCAGCATGCAGCAACACAGATGTGAACCAAGGGCTTGTTCACATGTCGGGTTGGTGGGGTGGTAAAAGCACATGGTTAAGCTGTTTTTACCACCCCCAAATTCTTCCCCTTTAGCTGCAGAGACAACAGCTGGGGGTGTACACATGTTGTGGCTGCAGCTGGAGGTATATCCAGGGTGAATGGGGCTGAACTGCAAATACCCTAAAACTGTGTACATTGCACGGTTGCGGTGTAGTGATGCTGCATTAAAACAGGTGGTGAGGAGGCAACATAATGCCTCTTTACCACCTGTAATATGCCTCTGAAAAGCGATCTGTTCATAGGTTGCTTTTCAGAGGAGAAGCAGTCCTTGCTGCTATCACAAACAAGACCTACAAAAGCAGTTCTGATGGTACAGGAATGGGGGGGGGTGTCAGGATTAAAAGTAACATACACACACACATATACAGACACATACACGTGCACACACGCATACAGACACATACATACAGACACTTGTACATACGCACATGCAGACACATGCACACACACACACATGCAGACACATGCACACACATACAGACACACATACAGACACATGCACACACACACATGTACAAACACACATACAGACAGACACTCACATGCACACACACATACAGACACATGCGCACACACACACATGAACAAACACACATACAGACACACATACAGACAGACACTCACATGCACACACACATACAGACACATGCGCACACACACACATGAACAAACACACATACAGACGTACACATACAGACACTCACATGCACACACACATACAGACACATGCACACACACACACACACATGTACAAACACACATACAGATGTACACACACACATACAGACAGACACTCACATGCTCATGCACATACAGACACATGCACACACATACCAGACACATGCACACACACATACAGACACATGCACACACATACCAGACACATGCACACACACATACAGACACATGCACACACACATACAGACACATGCACACATACATGCATGCACACACACACATACAGACACATGCACACACACACACATACAGACACATGCACACATACACACACGCACACACACATACAGACACATGCACACACACATACATACACATGCACACACACATACATACACATGCACACACACACATGTACAAACACACATACAGACACATGTACACAGTCAGACACTCACATGCACACACAGACACATGTATAAAGCCCTTTTAAAACGAATCTAGCTTCTAGCACAGTACCTTTCCAGTGTCCTCATTCAGCCAGGTACTGCACTGTAGGGGGAAGCAGAGAGCAGAGCACACTCCCCTGCACTTTACTTTCACTTTGCTGAGGCTGACGGAGCTTCTCACAGTGCTGATGTACAGTTCGGCAGGGGATCGGGAGATCGGGCTCATCTGACAGCCCTTCTCTCCCCTGATCCCGCGGCACACCTGAGAACCTCTGACGGCACACCAGTGTGCCGCGGCACACTGGTTGAGAAAGGCTGATGTAGTGTATTTATGCACTGCGTCGCAGTACAGGGTGAAATGTACCCCGTTGAAGTATTTGTTTTTTGTATATTTTAATGCAAAATAAAGTATACATTTTCAACAAAAAATGACTTATGTTTAAAACTAGTACATGCTGTCAATTATTTGGCAGGTGGTCTGTCGGATCATTTATTTATCCTTTATTGATAACCTTCTCTTTGGCGGCCTGGATTGGAGGAGGTGCATGGAGGCTATGGCCTGGTTGGTTACAGACGGAGCAGGTGACACAAAAGATGCAAACACCTATGTCTGAGTTCTGGGATGAGAATTCGTCCTCTGCTGCAGATATGGTGGTTTGGGACAGCTTCAAGGCTGTGATGAGGGGACAGTATACAGTGGGGACGGAAAGTATTCAGACCCCCTTAAATTTTCCACTCCTTGTTATATTGCAGCCATTTGCTAAAATCATTTAAGTTCATTTTTTTTCCTCATTAACGTACACACAGCACCCCATATTGACAGAAAAACACAGAATTGTTGACATTTTTGCAGATTTATTAAAAAAGAAAAACTGAAATATCACATGGTCCTAAGTATTCAGACCCTTTGCTCAGTATTTAGTAGAAGCACCATTTTGATCTAATACAGCCATGAGTCTTTTTGCGAAAGATGCAACAAGTTTTTCACACCTGGATTTGGGGATCCTCTGCCATTCCTCCTTGCAGATCCTCTCCAGTTCTGTCAGGTTGGATGGTAAACGTTGGTGGACAGCCATTTTTAGGTCTCTCCAGAGATGCTCAATTGGGTTTAAGTCAGGGCTCTGGCTGGGCCATTCAAGAACAGTCACGGAGTTGTTGTGAAGCCACTCCTTCGTTATTTTAGCTGTGTGCTTAGGGTCATTGTCTTGTTGGAAGGTAAACCTTCGGACCAGTCTGAGGTCCTGAGCACTCTGGAGAAGGTTTTCGTCCAGGATATCCCTGTACTTGGCCGCATTCATCTTTCCCTCGATTGCAACCAATCGTCCTGTCCCTGCAGCTGAAAAACACCCCCACAGCATGATGCTGCCACCACCATGCTTCACTGTTGGGACTGTATTGGACAGGTGATGAGCATTGCCTGGTTTTCCCCACACACACCGCTTAGAATTAAGGCCAAAAACTTCTATCTTCGTCTCATTAGACCAAAGAATCTTATTTCTCACCATCTTGGAGTCCTTCAGGTGTTTTTTAGCAAACTCCATGCGGGCTTTCATGTGTCTTGCACTAAGGAGAGGCTTCAGTCGGGCCACTCTGCCATAAAGCCCCGACTGGTGGAGGGCTGCAGTGATGGTTGACTTTCTACAACTTTCTCCCATCTCCCGACTGCATCTCTGGGGCTAAGCCACAGTGATCTTTGGGTTCTTCTTTACCTCTCTCACCAAGGCTCTTCTCCCCCAATAGCTCAGTTTGGCCGGACGGCCAGCTCTAGGAAGGATTCTGGTCGTCCCAAACGTCTTCCATTTAAGGATTATGGAGGCCACTGTGCAGCAGAAATTTTTTTGTAACCTTGGCCAGATCTGTGCCTTGCCACAATTCTGTCTCTGAGCTCTTCAGGCAGTTCCTTTGACCTCATGATTCTCATTTGCTCTGACATGCACTGTGAGCTGTAAGGTCTTATATAGACAGTTGTGTGGCTTTCCTAATCAAGTCCAATCAGTATATTCAAACACAGCTGGACTCAAATGAAGGTGTAGAACCATCTCAAGGATGATCAGAAGAAATGGACAGCACCTGAGTTAAATATATGAGTGTCACAGCAAAGGGTCTGAATACTTAGGACCATGTGATATTTCAGTTTTTCTTTTTTAATAAATCTGCGAAAATGTCAACAATTCTGTGTTTTTCTGTCAATATGGGGTGCTGTGTGTGTACATTAATGAGGAAAAAAAATGAACTTATAATGATTTTAGCAAATGGCTGCAATATAATAATATAAAAATTTAAGGGGGTCTGAATACTTTCCGTCCCCACTGTATATCAGCCATTGAGGCAGTGCCTAAGGACAATGTGATGGAAAGGGAGAATTTGCAAACTGAGGAGTGTAGGTTAGAGGTGGAATTTGCTGCTGCTCCTCGGAATGCCACATTTGCATCCCTAGAGGGGGCTAAACGTCAACTTGCCTTATTTGATACAGAACTGGCACACACTATCTTGCTTCATAGAGCCGAATCACATTTTGAAAAGAGTGACAAAAATGGTAAGTTGTTGGCAATGTTAGTAGCCGATCAGAGGGCTCCAATTACTGTTCCATGTATATGATCATAGACGGGGGAATTGACTATGGACCCTGAGGTCATCATGCATAGATTTAGAGTACTATTCAGCTCTATACTCTCCTATATTGCCCGATGGCATGACTGACTTGATGGACCTGCTCTCTAGTCCTATCCCCGCTGTAGAGGCAGCTGATAGAGCATGGCTTGAACACAATATTACTCCTAAAGAAATCGAAGCAGCCATCCTTTCATTTCCCCCAAACAAATCACTGGGCCCGGATGGGTTCCTGGTGGAGTGGTATAGACAATACTCAGACACTAGGCCGTAAATTACAGGCATTATACTCCTAGAGTTTTGAGCATGAGGCTTTACCCCCTTTTATGCTAGACACGTATGTGGTTCTACTCCCTAAGCCTGGTAAGGATCTCACCTGTCGTTCCTCCTATAGGCCAATTGCTCTCCTTAACCACTTCAGCCCCGGAAGGATTTACCCCCTTCCTGACCAGAGCACTTTTTACAATTTGGCACTGCGTCGCTTTAACTGCTAATTGCGCGGTCATGCAATGCTGTACCCAAACGAAACTCGCGCTAACTGTAACCGGTTCCAGGTTCGGGTCTCTCAAAAGGCGATGGCATCTTGGGAGACCCTGTGAAAGTGTGTCCCAGTCTGTGAAATGCTGTACCCTACGCTAATACTCAACTAGTGTATGGTAGCGTTCAAAACATTCACCAATGCAAAGACCAGGATTGTCAGGACAGGAGGGACAATAATAGCGGGTGTCACGCCTATATCCGCGCTTGCTGCAGACACAACATCTTTTTTGGGGGGGTTCGTTGGGTAGGGGTACTCGGGAGGACATAAAGAAAATGCCTCTCATGCAGCCGACTGCATTTGGTTGGGGATGTGAATGGGGGAAGTACGGGTGCTGCAGAAGTGGTGGGTTCCCAATTAGGATTGGCGAATGCAGCAGGAAGGGCATTATGGGCACGACGGGCCTGTGTTTGTCTTTTTGGTGGCAGCGGGACACTACTTGTGCTTGCCACCTCACCAGCTTGAACTGCACTTATGGGACTCGCCACGTCACCAAGTGTTACTGCAGTGCTGGTTTGACTACGATCGGGGTGTACTAGGCCGCTGGTGCTTGCCAGTTCAATAAAAAGCTACCAAAAAAACTGTTAGCGATCGCAGGGATCAGGCCTGACTCTGCGAACGCTGCAGTTATGCGTTTAGTGTTTTGTAAGTGACAGTGATCGATCGATACTGCACTTAGGTGGGCTGGGCTGGGCCGGGCGGAGGGGCAAAACGCAGGTGCTAGCAGGTATCTGGGCTGATCCCGCTAACACAGCGTTTTTGGGAACCCTAAACTGCTGGGGACGCTAGTATAGATCTGATCAGATCAGATATTGATCCGTTCAGATACTATACCACTAAGGGTGGTGTACGGTGCGTGCGTGGGTGTTAGCGGTACTGGCGCTAACCTGATGCTGCCTGGGGCTGGTGCTTGCCAGTTCACCAAAACGCTACCAAGAAAACTGTTAGCGATCGCAGGGATCAGGCCTGACTCTGCGAACGCTGCAGTTATGCGTTTAGTGTTTTGTAAGTGACAGTGATCGATCGATACTGCACTTAGGTGGGCTGGGCTGGGCCGGGCGGAGGGGCAAAACGCAGGTGCTAGCAGGTATCTGGGCTGATCCCGCTAACACAGCGTTTTTGGGAACCCTAAACTGCTGGGGACGCTAGTATAGATCTGATCAGATCAGATATTGATCCGTTCAGATACTATACCACTAAGGGTGGTGTACGGTGCGTGCGTGGGTGTTAGCGGTACTGGCGCTAACCTGATGCTGCCTGGGGCTGGTGCTTGCCAGTTCACCAAAACGCTACCAAGAAAACTGTTAGCGATCGCAGGGATCAGGCCTGACTCTGCGAACGCTGCAGTCATGCGTTTAGTGTTTTGTAAGTGACAGTGATCGATCGATACTGCACTTGGGTGGGCTGGGCTGGGCGGAGGAGAAAAACGCAGGAGCTAGCAGGTATCTGGGCTGATTCCGCTAACACTGCGTTTTTGGGAACCCTAAACTGCTGGGGACGCTAGTATAGATCTGATCGGATCAGATATTGATGCGTTCAGATACTATACCACTAAGGGAGGCGTATGCTGCGTGCGTGGGTGTTAGCGGTACTGGCGCTAATCTGACGCTGCCTGGGGCGACGCATATCACCGCCGGGCGATCAGGGGGCTAAACCTTTATTCGGTAATAAACGGCGGGTGCCCTGACACTATAAAAAATAAACAAACTAACCAGCGTCACCCGTAACGGTTATACGGTGATCAGTGGTGAAAGGGTTAACTAGGGGGCAATCAAGGGGTTAAAACATTTATTAGATAGTATATGGGGGTCCCTGACGCTATAAAACGCTGACGGCAAACCTAAATATTTACGTCCCTAACTAGCGTCACCAGTGACACTAATACAGCGATCAGAAAAATGATCGCTTAGTGACACTGGTGACAGGGGGTGATCAAGGGGTTAAAACTTTATTAGGAGGGGTTAGGGGGGTACCCTAGACCTACAGGGGGCTAACCCTAACTGTCCTAACACACTAACTGTCACAAACTGACACTGACAGTAATCAGAAAAAAAAAACCTGCTTGGTGTCAGTTTGTGACAGGGGGGGGGTGATTGGGGGGGATCGGGGGGCAATCGGGGGGGGGGGGGGGGTCGGGGTGTTTTGTGTGCCTGGCATGTTCTACTGTGTGTGTGTGTTGGTGCACTCACATTACAGTCTTCTCTCCTCGGCCCGGAACGGAAAATACCGAGCCGAGGAGAGATGACATCATTTCCTCTGCCTCTGTGTACAATACAGAGGCAGGGAAATGATCCCATTGGCTGGGAGCGATCGCGAGGGGGGGACCACGAATGGATGGCCTCCCCCTCACCACTGATCGCGGGGGGAGATTTGCCGACCGCCGCAGGCACCGGGGGGGGTCGATGTACGTCGGCAGAGCGGCACGGGCAGGCAAAAGGGCTTACCTGTACGTCCCTGCCTGCCCGTGCCGCTCTGCCGACGTACATCGGCGTGCGGTGATCGGCAACTGGTTAATGCGGACTTAAAAATCCTCACCAAGGTTTTGGCCACCAGATTGTCCATAGTGCTCCCGACCCTGGTTGATGTGGATCAAACTGGCTTTATGTCAGGGAAGTCTACTGACACCAATCTCCGTTGTTTGTTCACTCATCTGCAGATCTCCCACAAAATAACTAGAACTAGGGTGGTGGTCTCACTGGATATGGCCAAAGCTTTTGATTCAGTTGATTGGGGCTACATGAAAGTGGTGTTAGAACGTATGGGGTTCGGGCCACGTTTTTGTAACTGGGTGTCATTATTATACAGTAAGCCTCAGATAGCATTAAAAATTGGTTCTTCCATATACCCTTTTTTTGACGTAGGTAGGGGAACAAGGCAGGGCTGCCCTTTATTGCCTTTCCTGTTTTCCCTAATGATTGAACCATTAGCAGTGGCGCTTCGTTCTACACCTGGAAGTTGGGTTGGTAATATGCTGCTGTTTTTGAGGGATCTGGGTAAGTCTCTTCAAGCAGTCCTCATCATTTTGGACAATGCTGCAAAATTTTCAGGCCTAAAAGTCAATTATGATAAATCAATTATTCCCCCACTAGACTCTGGTACAAGGGTGGCGGCGGACCCTGGGTTGCCACTACAGTGGGTCACTCAGTTTACCTTTTTGGGGGTTCGCACATCTCCAAGGGCTGTAGATTACTTTGGTCTGAATATGCTGCCTCCGGTGGATCTACTCAAAAGAAAAACTGAGATATGGAAGAATCTCCCCTTATCGGTGCTAGGACATATAAACCTTCTGAAAATGAATATACTAACTTTTTTTTATATTTTCTACACAACTCCCCCATCTGGATTCCTTGCACATTTTTTCGTCAGATACATGGTATATTTGGTGCTTTAATATGGGGGAACTCCCCTCCCAGAATAGGCCTTACTGCACTTCAGGAACCATGGGGATAAGGGGGCTTAGCTCTCCCTGATCTTTATAAATATTTTTTGGCTGGCCAGGGAGTCTTTGCACATAGATGGCTTCTTGGGGATGATGTGGACTCTGCCACAATCTTGGAAGCAGCGGTTATGGGCTCCTATGAGAGCTTGTGTCTCCTTATGTACAGAGGCTCTGGGGCTAAATTTCCACTGACGGGTACAATGCAAGTCACCATTAAGGCCTGGGACAGTGTTTAGGACTTATTGGTGCCTGCTTCTACTATCCTGTCACCGGCTTCACCACTGTGGCGGAATCCTCGTTTTCTCCATTTACTCACTCTACCTGATCCAATAATATGGGTGTCAAAGGGGATTAAAACCCTAGGTGATGTCACTAGAGGGGACGAGTTGTTACAATTTGCAGAATTAAAATTAAAATTTGACCCACCTAATCATATCTCTTTCGCTACCTCCAACTGAGACATGCTTTTGTCTCCCAGTTTGGCTCCACAAAGCTGGAAATGCGGTCTTCAATTCTGGAGACTATTATACTGGACGAATCCATGAAAAAAACATAATCAGAACTATATAAATAACTTTTTCCTGTCTCTCCACCCTCGGCAACCAGGTGCAGGGAGCAATGGGTGTCGGAGGTACCGGATTTGGGAGGAGAGGAATGGGACGATATGTGGGGGTATCACTTTCACTTACTTGGTGTCAGCTAGAGACCGCTTGATTTAAGTTCCTACACAGGATATATTACACACCAGAATGTTGGTGTTGCTCACAATCTCCAGACAACTTTAGCCAATTTTTTTGGGATTGTCAGGTAGCCAAGGAGTTTTGGTCTGCTGTCGGGCGCTGTGTGACAGAGAATACCTATGTGCCTTTGACGGTGGTAACATGCTTGCTTGGTGGAGGGCCTGGCGCCCACTAGGGCACGGTGCACTTTGCTTAGCCCATTACTGTTCTATGCGCGTAAGGCGCTGATCCTCTATTGGAAAAAAAACATGACACCCTCACTATCGTACTGGAAAGGGCTTGTGAATAGCAAGCAACGTACCTGAGCAGGGGATGCCCAAAACATGTTGACATAGTTTGGAAGATTTGGTTGGATAGCCCAATTTCCATAGCCTAATGATTATAAGGATCCTACTGCTGGTGTGGAGGAGTTCTGGGTAGTGTTGGATATGGGTGCATATAGATATGTAATGTGCGTCCTAATACTAGGATTGTTTAGGAACCAATTGCTGCTTAAACAATTGTATGTAGGCTTGACTGTTGGCCTTATTACCTCAAGAGCTGCGAAAAAATACTCTATATTTTTGTTTATGATATGATGTTGGTACTCCTGACCTCTTTTTAGGGGACTTGCATCCGGGAAAGTGAAATTGTCCACAGGGTGGCGTGCCTGGACTGAGGGGGGGGGATGTTTTGTGGGTGTTTTTCTAGGAATCCCGCCCTGTGTGGCGTGGTTTTGGGTTCCTCTTTTTGTGTCTTTTCTACTTTGTACTATTGAAAATATTAATTAAAAAAAAACAAAAACGTACATATATATGGGATCAACATGCCTCTCAGCAATTTCCTTGGGGTGTCTACTTTCCAAAATGGGGTCATTTGGGGGGGGGGGGTTTGTACTGCTCTGCAATTTTATCACCTCAAGAAATGACACAGGCAGTCATACACTAAAAGCTGACTAAATTCCAGAAAATGTACCCTAGTTTGTAGACGTTATAACTTTTGCGCAAACCAATGAATATATGTTAATTGACTTTTTTTTGCCAAAGACATGTGGCTGAATACATTTTGGCCTAAATGTATGACTAAAAATTGAGTTTATTGGATTTTATTTTATAACAAAAAGTAGAAAATATATTTTTTTTTTCAAAATTTTCGGTCTTTCTGTTTATATCACAAAAAATAAAAAATTTCATAGGCAATCAAATACCATCAAAAGAAAGCTCTATTTGTGAGGAAAAAAAGAAGGCAAATTTTGTCTATGTACAGCATTGCATGACCGCGCATTTTCCAGTTAAAGCAGCGCAGTGCCAAATTGTAAAAAGTGCTCTGGTCATTGAGCAGCCAAATCCCCCGGGGCTGAAGTGGTTAATAAATCCAGTGACCTAGGATAGCAAAGGATGTAGTTTCCAATTTAGGAGGGCATAGCCAAAAAGAATATCATGCAAGACATTGTATTTTGGAAACTGATGGGAAAAAGAGAGCCCAGAAGCCCCAAAAGACAGACCTCTGAAGAATTTGTATCTCTAATGCCGCGTACACACGGTCGGACTTTTCAGCTACAAAAGTCCGACAGCCTGTCCGACAGACTTTCGACGGACTTTCGACGGACTTGCGGCGGACTTTCTAACGAACAGACTTGCCTACACACGATCACACAAAAGTCCGTCGAATTCTTACGTGATGACATACACCGGACTAAAATAAGGAAGTTCATAGCCAGTAGCCAATAGCTGCCCTAGCGTGGGTTTTTGTCCGTCGGACTAGCATACAGACGAGCGGATTTTTCGACCGGACTCGAGTCCGTCGGAAAGATTTGAAGCATGTTTCAAATCTAAAGTACGTCGGATTTGAGGCTAAAAAAGTCCGTTGAAAGTCCGGAGAAGCCCACACACGATCGGATTACCAGCCAGCTTTAGTCCGTCAGCGTCCGTTGGACTTTTGTAGACGAAAAGTCCGACCGTGTGTACGCGGCATAAATCTCAACTTAAACACCAGTAAGTAATGTCACCATCTAGAAAATCCAGATCATATGCATTACCTCAGCTTCAGAATTCGGGCAGCTAATTCCAAAATGATGATTTCTCAAAGGAGTATAAGAACATAGCTCAGTTTATTTCAACACCAGCTACCAAAACTTGCAGGAACCGAAAGCCTAATTATATGTGTGAATTAACTTTTACTTGCAGGATACAAAAATCCATATTGAAACATGAACACAGTAAAATTAGCAGATCTGTGCCATAGAACCTTTAGTGAGCTAAACAAGAAAGGTGATGGATAAATTAGTAACACATGGCAATGAATTTATCGCATGCATTAGGCTTTTTTCAAATTGAGATCTATGGTTTATAAGTGCAGACTAAAGTGTCCTTAACCACTTAAGGACCGAGCCTCTTTCTGAGATTTGTTGTTTAGAAATTAAAAACATTTTTGCTAGAAAATTACTTAGAACCCCTAAACATTATATATTTTTTCTAACACCCTAGAGAATAAAATGGCAGCTGTTGCAATACTTTCTGTCACACCGTATTTGCGCAGCGGTCTTACAAGCGCACTTTTTTTGGAAAAAATACAGTTTTTTGAATTAATAAATAAGACAACAGTAAAGTTAGCCCATTTTTTTTATATTGTGAAGGATAACGTTACGCCAAACAAATTGATACCCAACATGTCACGCTTCAAAATTGCGCCCGCTCGTGGAATGGCGTCAAACCTTTACCCTTAAAAACTCCATAGGCGACGTGTAAAAAATTCTACAGGTTGCATGTTTTGAGTTACAGAGGAGGTCTAGGGCTAGAATTATTGCTCTCGCTCTACCGATCGCGGCGATACCTCACGTGTGGTTTGAACACCGTTTTCATATGCGGGCGCTACTCACATATGCGTTCGCTTATGCTTACACTGTTCTTTAAAAAAAATGTGTCACTTTTATTCCTATTACAAGGGAATGTAAACATCCCTTGTAATAGAAAAAAAGCATGACAGGAACTCTTAAATATGAGATATGGGGTCAAAAAGACCTCAGATCTCATATTTACACTAAAAATCAATTAAAAAAAATAAATAATTTTGTCATTTGAAAAAAAAAAAAAAGTCCCTTTAAGAGCTATGGGCAGAAGTGATGTTTTGCTTCTGCCCTGCAATGATATGGAAACGGGTGGGGTCCATCTTCACCTCACTCGTCTCCATGTCAAGCCAGGAGAAGGATCCGATCGCCTCCGCCGCTACCGACGTGTCCGGTAAGCAGCGGAGGGCACCGGAGCGCAGCGGGGAGGAGGTCCCCTCTCCCGCCGCCGCAGAGACCACTTTTATCTGAAAGCGGACCACCCGCTGAAGAAGAGGATACCGGGGGTTATGGCAGCTAGCTGCTGCCATAACAACGATATTTCTCTTCAAAGTACTGACGTAAAACTGCGGCGGGCGGTCCGTAAGTGGTTAAAGAGGAACTGCAGTCTGCTTACATAATGTGTAATTTAAATAGGTTTACCATTCTGAAGCTTCCCTCCAACCACTTTGCATATTATTTTATATACACTGTGATTCTTTACTTGCCAAATATGCTGCAGAAATCTCCCTCCACTGAGTCTGGCTGTAATCATTTTAACTGTGGGCAGCTGAATCTGCTGCCTGTTCACTTCCTGGATTTACACAGAGGCACACCTCCAGCTCTTATTGGCCCTCTTATGACTCACCCCTCCTCCCTTTCTGGAAAACTCTCAGGAGCGAGAGAGAGCTGTGCATGATGTCATAAGCCTAGGCTTCTTACCAGACAAGAAACAGGAAGTGGGCTGTATAAGGTATTTACTGGCAGAAAAAAAAATGGTTTACTATCCAAAGTTAAAACAACAAGGGCAGAAGATTTAATAGATAGAAAGTTGAAAAAATGAACGAAGGTCTGCTTTAAATGTGCTGGCTGAACTTTCTGTATTTTTCCAGACTTCTTTTTCCTTTATTTTTACTTGGTGATTAAGCCAATAAGATATTTTCTGACCTATAGTGACAACGCACACTCACCCTACTGTATCAGGACAACAGAAAGAGGACAGGAACACAGAAACTTCCCCCTTTCCTTTTCTCTACAAAATAACTGTGCAGAGTTTAGTAGCAGAGATAACTAAGAACATACGCCCACTGTCCACTTTATTAGGTACATCTGTTCAATTGGTCGGTAACGCAAATTGCTAATCAGCCAATCACATGGCAGCAACTCAATTATTTTACACATCTAGACGTGGTGAAGAAGACTTGCTGAAGTTTCAACTGCGCATCAGAATACGGAAATAAGGGGATTTAAGTGACTTTGAATGTGGCATGGTTGTTGGTGCCAGATGGGCTGGTTTGAGTATTTCAAAAACTGCTGATCTACTGGGATTTTCACACACAACCAGTTCTAGGGTTTATAGAGAATGGTCAAAAAAAAAAATATCCAGTGAGCGGCAGTTGTGTGAACGAAAATAACTTGATGATGTCAGAGGAGAATGGGCAGACCGGTTCGAGATCAGAGAAAGGCAACAGTAACTCAAATAACCACTCGTTACAACCAAGGTATGAAAAATACCATCTCTGAACACACAACACATCGAACCTTAAAGCAGATAGGCTACAACACCACACTGGGTGCCACTCCTGTCAGCTAAGAACAGGAAACTAAGGCTACAATTTGCACAAGCTCACCACAATAGAAGATTGGAAAACGTAGCCTGGTCTGATGAGTCTCAATTTTTGGCTGAGGGAAGTAGGCAATCAATCACCCAAAATGCAGGAAATCTAGGTGTAATGCCCCTACTTTTACATAGAGTACACTGAGTAGAGGTGACCCTGTGGTGACGGGGTCACTTTAACACCTAGAAGTTAGATTGAAATAAGACCTACCTTGCTAATTGCAGCTGCCTGTTTCAGAATGTTTTCTTGTAGGTTCTGTGCTTTCTTCTCATGGAAAGAATTACTCTGACTCTGTATCACAAAGACAATGTCTCCAATTTCTGTAATAAAAAGAAGTCAGGTCATCTAGGATTAAGAGAAAAATTGCTACTTGCTATCAGTGGGAAAGGGTCATTTGTTTTTATTATGAAATGTATTTAGCATCTGAAGCGAAAAAGTGTAGCAGAAGAATGGTTTGGTCACCGGGAAAAGTCATCACTGTTCAGGGAGGGATGCAGGACTCTCTGGTAATAGCTAAAAATGATCATACATATAGCGATTTGTGATCAATCTATGTAAGAATGATTGCAAACAAGCAATTATCCATTAAAATATCTCAACAAACACAATATTGTTCTGTACTGTGTGATCAACTATAGATTTCAGTAGAAATAGTGACCAATTAAAAACAAATGTTAAATTATTCTTTAACCACTTGCTTAGGCCCCTTCCATACTTGTGCGACTTGTCCTGCGACTTGGGGCTGCAAGGATGCATGACAAGTCATACCCCATGATTTCCAATGATCACCATTCATATCTGTGCAACTTCAAGTCACACCAACTTTAAAGTAGACCCTGTACTACTTTGGTCCAACTTTGATGCGAGTTGAGGTCTATAGACCTCAAGTTTACACAGGCATTCCCTGAAATTGCGGCAAAATCACATCAAAATTGCGTCCGCAAAATCATGCGATTTTGAAGTCACAGTAGTGTGAAAGGGGCCTTGCTGGGCATTTAAACCCTCTTCCTGCCCAGGTCAATTTTCAGCTTTAAGCGCTGTTACTCTTTGAATGACGATTGCGCGGTCATACAACACTGTACCCAAATTAAAGTTTTAGAATTTTTTTCCCGCACATAGAGCTTTCTGTTGGTGGTAATTAATCACTGCTGAGTTTTTAATTTTTTTAAAAAAAAAAAAAAAAAAAAAAGACCGAAAATTTTGAAAAAAACAAAACAAAAAATGTTTCATAGTTTGTTATAAAATTTTGAAAACCGGTAATTTTTCTCTTTCATTGATGTGCGCTGATGAGGCTGCACAGATAGGTGGCACTGGTGGGCTCTGATGAGGCGGCACTGGTGGGCACTTATAGGCGGCTCTGATAGGCAGCACTGATAGATGGCACTGATGGGCAGGCACTGAGAGGTGGCACTGATGGGCTTCACTGAAGGGCATGGACAGGCGCCACTGATGATGATTTTGAAAACTATTTATCATTTTCCTTCCACTTCACAATTATGTGCCACTTTGTGTTGGCCTATCACATAAAATCCCAATAAAATACATTTATGTTTTTGGTTGTAACATGACAAAATGTGAAAAATGTCAAGGGGTGTGAATACTTTTTCTAGCCACTGTATTTTGGTGCCAACTGGTCATTATCTTGGGAAAAGGCATCAGCAATAAAACGTTAAGACATGTGCTAAGTGGCACACAAAAAGAAAACCAAAGAGTCTATTTATAAAGTATTAGCTGAGAAAACAGCCAGTGTATTGTTTAAAATAATTCACTCTTGTGACATTCAACATCATTTTTTCTAGTATTTTATGCCCACATTCACTTATTCCATAATAGGATTAGCCCCCGTTCACAATAGTGTGATTTGTTAGGTGATTTGACAGTTTCAAATCACATGACAAGTCACACCCCATTGTTGGCAATGGAAACGTTCATGTCACAGCGATTATGAAAAAGGTTCCTGTGCTACTTTATGCAGATTTCATTGCGACTTGCATAGGACTTCTGTTAAAAGACGTCATAAGCCACAATGAAATCAGTGGTGCAAATCACACTGATCTGCGGCTTTGAAATTGTGCTGAAGTAGTGCGATTTCAAAGCTGCACCAGTGTGAACCAGGGCTAAATGTAATTTTTACAGTAAGCTAGCAATACAGTTTTTAACACAGTTGGCACGTTTCAGCACAGTGCTGAAACTGTGTTTTTACAAAATTTCAGTGCTAGAGTATTACATTTATATATAAAAAAAAAATACACAGCATACCCCATCCAGAAATAACCAGCCCAGCAACCAGGCATATTAAAATCGCCATGGAAGAAGGCTGTGAACCAGTTTTTCCCCTGCCATCTTGATACAAGGGCTGCAACTATTTTCATAATCGATTAGTTGGCCAATTATTGTTTCGATTGACTAATATGACAGATAAAAACCTCAAAGGTGTGGTGTATAATTTAGTTATTATGTACATTTAAAAAAAACAAAATTTAATTCTTGAATATCTATATGCAGTGGTAAATATAAATAACCAGCTATATGATTGGTGAATAAATATTGAATCCACGCTGAGAATAAGGCCCCTTTCACACATGCTTTCCGTTTTTCATCCATACATTGATGAATGAAAAACGGACATCAATGCATCTCTATGGAAAAACAGATGTAAACAGATGATCATCAATTTACATCCGTTTACATCCGTGTCATCTGTTTTTTGAAACAATGCACATAGTCTGGCAGCACAGTTTATACAGATAAGATAAAAAATCTGAAATTAACCGGTCTGATTTTTGTTATCTCTATCATAGTATAACCGAAGGTCAATAGGAGATTATTCATAAAGCATACTTTTCATACATCACTCCAATTAGACAATGATTACCAGAAGACAAGCAATATTTCTACATTTCCAATCATGTGTCAAAGATAACGATTAAACACTGAATATCTCACCTAATGGAATTTGAGTAGGCAACCCACCTTTTTCATTTTTCTGTAAGGAAATACAAAAAAAAAAAAAAAAAATTTACGCAAATCTATATATAGCAATAATGAAGAATCTACAATCTGAAGATTAGACTGATTCAGAGGCAGAAGAGAGGTCTGTTCACATGTTTATTTAATTTGACTGTATTGTAAATTATCATGGCATGGCAATGGGTCATAAAGTACACAATTTTCACAAGAAGATTTCTGTAAATGATATTTAAAGGGCATCTAAAGCCATTTTTTCTTAGGTGATAAAATGTGGGAGGGTTAAAACCTCTCAGGTTCTAGCACAGCACAGAGTTCTGTGTTTACAAACACACAGAACAGCGATCCGGCTGTTTCTCCTCCCTGAAAAGCAGGAAGAAGAAAAAACAGCCAGATCTGTGAATAAAAGCAGAAAACATTATACACATTGCACTTGTTAGGCACATGTTTAACCCCTTAATGTTAACCCCTTCCTAGCCAGTGTCATTAGTATAGTATTATATCTGATCATTGTATTCATGTCACTAGCGACGTCAGTGAGTCAGTAAGGCAAGCCATACATTATGCAATTTTATTTCCTGCAACCACAGGCAGCAGGAAAGAGAATCATTCAACTCCTCCATTAAAACAGTCATAGCTATTGTGTTCTCCCGGCAGGGGGATGCAGGAAGCTGTCCCCGCTGGGAGAAAACAGTGATGACTGATAGTGGTTATAGCCACTGGCAATAATCGCATGCTAAAAATCCGACATGTTGGCTGTAACCAAGTCAATGGGCTGAGATTTGATCCATCTATGGCCGGCTTTAGTGTCCCTCCCAGCCAGTGTCTATTAGCACCAGATTACTGACCACATTATCACAGTCTCACGATAAGTCGCTGATCATTTCCATTACCAGTATAGCGTTTATAGCTGCATAAATTCCAGTATATATACAGTGGGGAAAATAATTATTTGATCCCCTGCAGATTTTGTAAGTTTGCCCACTTACAAAGAAATTAAGGGTCTATAATTTTTATCATAGGTGTATTTTAAATGATAGAGACAGACTATCAACCAAAAATCCCGAAAAAAACACATGATACAAATGTTGTAAATTGAGTTGTAGTTCAGTGAGTAAAATAAGTATTTAATCCCCTACCAACCAACAATAATTCTGGCTCCCACAGACTGGCTACAGTATGTGCTCATGTGGTACACATGTTAGTCTTGTCAACTTGTTATGTTCACACCTGTCCACAGGATCTTTCTTCTATTCAAACCTCACCATCATGGGCAAGACCAAAGAGCCTTCAAAGGACGTCAGGAACAAGATTGTAGACCTGCACAAGGCTGGAATGGGCTACAAGACCATCAGCAAGAAGCTTGGTGAGAAAGAGACAAGCTACAGAGCTTTCAAAATCAGATATACAAACTTGTAATTGCAGTTAATTTGGGGATCTATAAAAGCAGAGTTCTACATTATAATCAGTCTGTACAGATCATGAAATTAAATATACAAAACAAATGGCAGTCCATGAGGGGGTACTTATCCTAACCACATTGTGTCCCAGCTAGGCACCCCAACCAGTTTTACCACATCTAGACGGCCACATCAGGAGAACTGGAGATAAGACAGATAACAAACCAGACTTCTTTAATAACCTTAAATATTACGTGTATAAATACTTTAAGAGGGTAAGCCCTCTCTCTGGGACATGTGTGGTAGGAGTAGGGCCACATTGGGATATCTTCATGCACGTATTCAAGGTAATTTTAATACAGAATTTTTATTTCCAGACAGCAATATTTTTATAGATCATGACTAAATCACAGCAGTCTCAGGAAAGATTGAGAGCATGGGTCTCAGAACTTTTTTTCTTTGCTAAAGTTAAAGTGGATGTAAACCTGATTTTTTTTTTTTTTTTTTTAATGTCATAATGTAGAGTATAAGATTTTCTATCATTTGAGCCCAGTCTTGCCACAAAGAGTTAATCCAGCTTTGAGCAATCCTCTTTTATTGTTCAGTGAAATAAAACTTGACAAACAGAGAAAAATTTGTCAAATCCTCCCCCCTTGCTGTGAATGACAGGTGATTTACATATCTCGTGCACTAGCCTAAGACATGCATTATTTTTTAATTCCCTCCCACTCCTTTCTTCAGCAGCTCTGCAAGGATTGGCTGTTCCACACTTCAGCATGATTTGGCATGCTGAAGTCATGTGGTTACTTTCCTGTCTTTTCACTGGATGTTAGAGATCATAGCAGAAGTTCAGTGTAAGAAATACACAGGAGAAAATGCATATTGACAAGGGGAGTGTAGAGGTGGGCAGAGGTGACATAACGACTCCATCCACCGAGCTCCAGACAACAGACCCACCCACAGAATCTGCCGTTTTTTGGGTCTCATAACAGACAGAGGGGAGACATTTGACAGGTAAAGATACATGCAGGAGGCATGTATATCCTTATAGATAACCCCTATGGCAGTAGTTTAGAAAGGATGACATTGGGTTTACATCCACTTTGTCTGCATAATTTTAATGTAACATTTTTAGATGCTGTATGTGTGCAGGAGTCTTGATTACAACTACATAATTTGTAAATCTGCATACAATTACCCACTCCACAAGTGGAGAGTTCTTACATAGATTGTATGATAAGCTTGTATTCATTTTTGTTTCACGATTAATAAAGTGATTTTTGATATGAGTGCACAGTACGGCCTTTTCTTTCATTGGGTGTCAGAAACCATGAGTCAGACCGAGACAGAAGTACAGTTAAATTTACACTTGTTTAATAATAAAAGTAAATAGAACAAACTTAGTCAAAACATAGCCAAAGTTCGGTAACCGGAACGGACAGTCAGATAAGCCAGAAAGTCAGGAATTAGCGCAGTGGAACAGCAAGCAGGATCTGGAGCCAGAAGGAATGTCAGCCAAGCAAGTCTTTAACAGGAGTGCAGGAGAAAGTCTCTGTGATGTTGACCAAGGCGAAGGCAGAGATAATCTGGGCTGGACGGCTTAAGTAAGCAGGACTGACGAGCAGGATATCATCAATAGGTGAGTCACTGTGGAAAGATAGAAGCTGGCAATTATCCGACAACTGAGCGGCCAGCTCAGAGAAGGAAGGGCTGAGTCAAGCACTGACATTGGGTTTATTTCAAGTTTATATTTGAATTTTTTGTAGAACTTCAAGGCCCTAGGGTGCTGATCCAATTTTTGGTTTACAAACCATAGTACAAAAAGGATATTGTTTATGCATGTCTCATATAATAAAACTGATCTGAAAGTTTTGGAACACGTTAATAAAACCCTTTACGAAAAATGATAATGCAAATTCCCACCTTATATGGTCATCCAAAATAACTGCAACTCTCCATAGTGCATGTACGTTTGGAGAGCTGCAAAATTACCTGGAAACATTTTATACATTTTTGCCACTTAGATGGACTTCTGGAATGCCTGCAACCCAAGCTCATCTGCATGGACACACAAGCTGAGTAACATCACCTGGTCACACTCAAGAATGTTTTTATTTCAAAGAAGTACAGTGAACAAGCAAAAATGTGTGTTTATTTTTTTTGGGGGGGGGGTATACTTTAAGTTTTTATCCACATGTTTTAAAAATATTTAACTCAATAAATAATTATTTTTGTTGTATTGTTTTTAATAGAATTATTTTTTATTATTATTTTTTTTTACTTTGTAATTTTTCATGTACTTTCATTTGTTTTACTTTTCTTTTTTTGTTATTTTTTGGGGCATAAGGTCATTTTTTTTTTTTTTATGCAATATGTTTCTATTCTAGGTTTCTGGAAACAGGACAGAGTTTTGTGTCTCTCCACCACAACTTTCTACTGGATAGGAGTACAGTGGCAAAGGTAACCTGGGAAATCTGATGCTGTGAGGGGAGCTGCATCATGTTGTAATGCTTCAGCCAACAGAAGATATGTGGAAAGATGTTGCATATGAACTTTTGGGGAACGTTTCCCAACTGCATAGGAACCCTTGATGGCAAACGCATTAGGGTGAAAATGCCTCCCATGTCAGGTTCAGTGTATTTTAATCACAAAATATACTTTTTGATTGCCCTATTGGGATTGGCGGATGCCCACCTCAAATTCAAATTCATATGTGTTGATGTTGGAGCCTACGGCAGTCAGGGTGATGCAAGAATCTTTAGATTCTGCAAAAAGAATCCAGCTATATGAAGGATGGCTTTGGATTCCCTAAAGAAGGCCTCTCCCATGCACAACAGAGTCGAGTCTGCCATTTGACATCATGGCAGATAAGGCTTTTGGACTACGGAGAACTTAAAGCGGAGTTCCACCTAGTTTTACAACTTGGTCTTAAAGGAAAGACTACCCCTCGTTTTGCATAACGATTTTTTTTTCTTTCGTACCTTTTCTGTAGAACTTAATGTACTTACGTCTTAGCTCAGCTGTGGCCCGGTGATCATTTCCTCCTGCTGCCTTCTGGGACCCGTGTATGTCCCAGAAGAGAACGGGACCATTCAAAAAGACTCACGCATGCGCAGTAGGAAACCGACAGTGAAGCCTTAGTTACAATGGTGGCGCCTGCACCCTATCTGATGGACGGATTGGCCTTGGGGGGCCGACATTGCGGGCTCCCTGGACAGGTAAGTGTCCTTATTACAGTACCTTGCAAAAGTATTCACCCCCTTGGCTTTTTACCTATTTTGTTACATTACAGCCTTTAGTTCAATGTTTTTTTAATCTGAATTATATGTGATGGATCAGAACACATAAGTCTAAGTTGTTGAAGTAAAATTGGAAAAATATATACATAAAACTATTTTTCAGAAATAAAAAACTGATAATTGGCATGTGCATATGTATTCACCCCCTTTGTTATGAAGCCCATAAAAAGCTCGGGTGCAACCAATTACCTTCAGAAGTCACATAATTAGTGAAATGATGTCCACCTGTGTGCAATCTAAGTGTCACATGATCTGTCATTACATATACACACACCTTTCTGAAAGGCCCCAAAGGCTGCAACACCTAAGCAAGAGGCACCACTAACCAAACACTGCCATGAAGACCAAGGAACTCCCCAAACAAGTAAGGGGCAATGTTGTTGAGAAGTACAAGTCAGGGTTAGGGTATAAAAAAATATCCAAATCTTTGATGATCCCAAGGAGCACAATGAAATCTATCATAACCAAATGGAAAGAACATGGCACAACAGCAAACCTGGCAAGAGACGGCTGCACACCAAAACTCACGGACCGGGCAAGGAGGGCATTAATTATAGAGGCAGCACAGAGACCTAAGGTAACCCTGGAGGAGCTGCGGAGTTCCACAGCACAGACTGGAGTACAGTATCTGTACATAGGACGACAATAAGCCATACGCGCCATAGAGTTGGGCTTTATGGCAGAGTAGCCAGAAGAAAGCCATTACCTCAGCAAAAAACATGGCACGTTTTGAGTTTGCAAAAAAGGCATGTGGGAGACTCCCAAAATGTATGGAGGAGGGTACTCTGGTCTGATGAGACTAAAATTTAACTTTTTGGCCATCAAAGAAAATGCTATGTCTGGCGCAAACCCAACACATCACATCACCCAAAGAACACCACCACAGTGAAACATGGTGGTGGCAGCATCATGCTGTGGGGATGTTTTTCAGCAGTCGGGACTAGGAAACTGGTCAGGATTGAGGGAAAGATGGATGGTGCTAAATATAGGGATATTCTTTAGCAAAACCTGTATCACTGTGTGTGATTTGAGGCTAGGACGGAGGCTCACCTTCCAGCAGGACAATGACCCCAAACGCACTGCTAAAGCCACACCTGAGTGGTTTAAGGGGAAACATGTAAATGTGCTGGAATGGCCTAGTCAAAGCCCAGACCTCAATCCAATAGGAAAATCTGTGGTCAGACTTAAAGATTGCTGGTCACAAGAGCAAACCATCCAACTTGAAGGAGCTGGAGCAAGGAGGAATGGACAAAAATCCCAGTGGTAAGACGTGGCAAGCTCATAGAGACTTACCCAAAGCGACTTGGACCTGTGATAGCTGCAAAAGGTGGCTCTACAATGTATTGACTTTAGGGAAGTGAATAGTTATGCACCTTGACTTTTTCGGTTATTTTTTCCTATTTGTTGTTTGCTTCACAATAAAAAAAAAAAAAAAAAAAACACATCTTCAAAGTGTGGGCATGTTCTGTAAATTAAATGATGCAAATCCTCAAACAATCCATGTTAATTCCAGGTTGTGAGGCAACAAAACATGAAAAATGCCAAGGGGGTCAAATACTTTTGCAAGGCACTGTAAAAGTCAGCAGCTGCAGTGTTTGCAGCTGCTTACTTTAAAAAAAAAAAAAAAGAAAATTTGCGGCTGGAACACCGCTTTAATGCAACCCTACAGTGGACAGGGACTTGAAACCAAGCCTCAAACAAAAAGTATTTAATTACCGACTGAGACGTGCCCATCGAGTTACGGAGTGTGCATTTGTCGCATGTACTGCAAAATGGTGAGCACTGCTTTCCTGCATGCAGTTGGATGTTGGAAATGCAATCAAAGGGTTGCTGGCCTGCTGGGTACTCCATAATTTTCTAGTCGATAACAAGAGAGACTACTGTGAACCTGTTCCCCCAAAACCCTGCTAAGGATGTCCAGTCTATGGACTTGCATACCACTGCATGGGTCACAAGCATTCTAAATCAATTTTCAGATTTCTTTCTTTCTCTGAAAAAGGTTGAATGTCTTGGCAAGACAAAAATGTTTAGTTCAATTTCTTATTAGATTTTTCATCTCATCAATGTTTGTTTTTGCACAAAAGAAAGAATATATATGTTCTTCCATAATAAATTTTTGTAATGGCTATTGTGTTTTTTTTTTGTTCCCTTGTTATCAAAGCAGAATTCATTCGTTGGTAATACAAATTTCAGAGTTCAGTAGTTTGTAACGTAGAGAACTGTGCGTTACCAACTACTGAACTTTGCCTTCCAAACTTCTGAACTCAGCATTCACAGTTTAGTAGTTTGTAAGGCAAAGTTTGGCTTGCAAACTACTGAACTGTGAATGCAGAGTTCAGAGGTTTGCGAGGCAGTACTCTACGTTACAAACTACAGAACTTTGCCTTCCAAACTACTTTTCAAAATGTTTGGTCTTTTTTTTGTTTGTTTAGCAAAAAATAAAAAACCCAGTGGTGAATTAAATGCCACCAAAAGAAAGCTCTATTAGTGTAAAAAAAAAAAATGATAAAAATTATTAATATTACTATTTTTATTATACAGGATTTATATAGCGCCAACAGTTTGCGCAGAGCTTTACAACGTGAAGGCAGATAGTATAATTACAATACAATTCAATACAGGAGGAATCAGAGGGACTTGCCAGTTAGAGCTTACAGTCTAAAAGATTTCATATGGGTAGTGTTGCAGGATCGCACTACTGTCATTCAAAGTGCGACGGCGCTGAAAGCTAAAAATTGTCCTGGGCAGGAAGGGAGTAAGGAGAGACAAAGAACAGCGCCATCTAAGTGTAGCAAATTAAGTAATTTAATAGAAAAAAATAGACATGGATACACTCACAAATGAGCGATATATTCAGGCATGGTATATGTGTTCATCTGCTCTGTCTCCGGGTGACGCCTTGCGTCACTAGCTGTGATGGAGGTCCGTGATCTGGCCATCCTCCAGCCGCACTGTTGGCTCACATCGCTTCCGGGTGGCTGGAGCAGTGATCGACGGTACACCAGGTCAGAGGGCAGTGCTCGCGTTTGGAGCCTACGTGCTCCTTCTTCAGGCTTAGCTGGTGGCCATCTTTGAGTAGGGTTAATATATATACATACACGCCATGCAGGAAAAGGTACTATAGGGCTTGCACAACAGGTAACCATAGCAACATAGAAACGGTGACGCGTCAAAACTACTTGATAGACTGATATGTAGAGCTAAATTTAGACTATAATACTTACACCTGACAACCAGTGGAGTCATGATTATCTGGCAGTGGTATATCTATGGAAAAATAGAAATACTTTTAAAATTGTAAAGCATTAATAAAAAATGAATTTAGATTAATGTTGATTAGTAATAAAGAGCCAAAATATTTGGATTATATTTTATTGTATACATATGCATATGAAGGGGCTGGTGCACATATACATAACTATTATATATAAAAGGAACTAATATCAATAAAGATAAAAGTATGTGTATAATATATAATATGCCAAAAATATAGACTTAGATGTACTAATTCATTCAGTCAACATTAATCTAAATACATTTTTATTAATTTTTTACAATTTTAAAAGTATTACTATTTTTCCATAGATATACCATTGCCAGATAATCATGACTCCACTGGTCGTCAGGTGTAAGTATTATAGTCTAAATGTAGCTCTACATATCAGTCTATCAAGTAGCTTTGCTGCGTCACCGTATTATTGTTTCTATGTTGCTATTGTTACCTGTTGCGCAAGCCCTATAGTACCTTTTCCTGCATGGCGTGTGTGTATATATATTAACCCTACTCGAAGATGGCCACCAGCTAAGCCTGAAGGAGCAGCATGAATGCTCCGAACCCGAGCACTGCCCGCTGACCTGGTACCCGGAAGTGACATTGTGCACAGTCAATCATTGCTCCAGCCACCCGCAAGCGATGTGAGCAAACAGTGCGGCCAGATAACAGACCTCCATCACAGCCAGTGATGGAAGGCATTACCCAGAGACAGAGCGGCATCACCCAGAGACAGAGCGGATGAACACATTATATACCATGCCTGAATATATTGCTCGTTTGTGAGTGTATCCATGTCTATTTTTTTTCCATTAAATTACCGTATTTATCGGCGTATAACACGCACTTTTCTCCCCTTAAAATCAGGGGGAAATCATGGGTGCATGTAATACGCCAATCCCCACTGTCTGTGAGCCGAAAAAGAGCGAGCACCGTCGGAAAAGACCAAGCCGAGTGCTCGGCTCCGCTCTCAGTCATGCCATCCCACCTCCCTGCTGTCTGAGAGGATGAGGAGCGAGTGCTGCCGAAAAAGACCGAGCCGAGTGCTCGGCTCCGCTAGCAGTCCCGTCCAGCTCCTGTGATGGACATATCACTCCGTCCAATGGCGGGACTGCAAGCGGAGCCGAGCCGAGTACACAGTACACTGGGCTCGGTCTTTTTCGGCAGCGCTCGCTCCTCATCCTCTCAGAGACAGCAGGGAGGCGGGGCGGCGTGACGAGCCGAGTACACAGGCTCTGTCTATCTCTGCGGCAAATTTAAACAATTAAATGCCGCAAACGGCACACGGCACTGGGCAAGGCTGCATATGACAATGGGCAAGGCTGCATATGACAATGGGCAAGACTGCACTGGGCAAGGCTGCATATGACAATGGGCAAGGCTTCACTGGGCAAGGCTGCATATGACAATGGGCAAGGCTGCAAACGGCACTGGGCAAGGCTGCAAATGGACACTGATCATTCTGCAATGATGGACAAGGCTGCAGATGGACACTGATAAGGCTGCATTGATTGGCATTTAAATGCAAGTTTTTTTCCTTAAACTTCCCTCCTAAAAGTTTTTTTCCTTAAAATGCCCTCCTAAACTTGGGGTGCATGTTATACGCCGGCGCGTGTTATACGCCGATAAATGCGGTACTTAACTTGCTACACTTAGAAGGTACTATTCTTTCTCTCTCTTATGTTTTTGAGCTGGCAGCCTCCTAAGGACAGCACAATTGTTTTCCTCACATGGAATCATTGATTTATAAGGATGTCAGGAACCAGGGAGCGTCTCCGCTCGCCGGGCTCCGGTGCGCATGCGCGGGGGACTGGCGCTTCGCTGCACACCCGTCCGCGGCCTGATGGTGCGGCGCGCGCGGGTGCACGGCGGTCCTCGTGTGCGCGCTGTCGCCTGTGCGGGTGCCCGGTAGTGCGTCACACTGACGCGCTCGCCGGGCAGGGAGACTATTTCTGACAGCTCCAGCGCCCAGTCGGGTTGCTGGTTTGTCGTCAGCTCTCCCTGTTTCCTGTGCCTGTTATCTCCTGTTATCTGCCTGCCTGTTTACTGAACCTTGGCTTGTTAAAATCACTACTCTACCGGATTGCCCTATTACCTGCTTGCTCTGTGTACTGAACCCTGGCCTGTTTAACCACTACTCTGCTGGATTGTCCCATTACCTGCTTGCTCTGTGTACTGAACCCTGGCCTGTTTAACCACTACTCTGCTGGATTGTCCCATTACCTGCTTGCTTTGTGTACTGAACCTTGGCTTGTTAAAACACTACTCTTCTGGACTGTCCAATTACCTGCCTGCCCTGTGTACTGAACTTTGGCCTGTTTAACCACTACTTTACTGGACAGCCTGATACCCTGATCACTGCCTGCTACACATCTGACCTCTGCTTATTATTACAGCCTTGCCTCTGCCTTACTCCGCCCTGATCTCTGGTCCCTCCTGCAGACCCCAGAGCACCCGCTTCCAATCTTGGGACCTCCTACCTACCGGAAGTCCGTGCCTCCGCGTGCCCCCAGCTCCCTGTACCCATTTCGGGGGTCTGGGTGCGCGTGGTCGTAAGGGCGAGCCGCTCTCGGCATCTCGGCCTCGGTGAGTATTAGTCTCTGACAAAGGACTTGTCTTACTGCCCAGTTTAATCTATCCCATACCTATTTTTAGTTAGAAACTGTCATATCTAGAGTGTGCCATATTCCCCCATTATTTGTAGGTCAGGAAGGGAGTAAGGCCTCTTGCACACTGCAGCTTGAAAAAGCTCAATACAGCTTATTTTTTTACATAAACATATCGTGAACGCGAGGATAGGTTTGCGTGTATGTGCTAAATTGCACGAACACATATGCGGAAAATATGCGCAAATACATACAAAAGAAAGTGTCTGAAAAAATGAATGCTCAAACAGAAGTATTGTGTGCAAGAGGCCTTAACAACTTCACGCAAATCGACGTACCCGTACGTTGGTACTTTAATGCTAAATACCATTCTTATGGAAGCAGCTAGCTATTTTCAGGAACAGCGTGCGTTTCTCTTTAAGATAAAAGTGGTCTCTGCGGAGGATTTACCCCCCCTCCCGCTGCGCTCCTGTTGCCTCCGCCGCTTACCGGAGCCGTCGGTAGCTGCGGAGACAATCGCATTCGCTCCCCTCACTGCCTGGATGCTGAGTGAGGGAAAGATGACCCCCCCCCCACTCAGCTCCATAGCATTGGAGGGCGGAAGCGAGGTCAAACGTCCTTTCCGCCCAATGCTCTTAAAGGGAATTTTTTTTTTTAAATGACATTTTATTTTTTTTATTTTTATTATTATTGAATTTTGACCCCAAATCTCACATTTAAGAGGTCCTGTCATGCTTTTTTTCCTATTACAAGAGATGTTTACATTCCTTGTAATAGGGAATAAAAGTGTCACAATTTTTTTCTTTTTAAAGGACAGTGTAAACAAATAAAATAAAAGGTAAAATAAATAAGAAAAAATAAATAATTCTAAAGTGCCCCGTCCTGCCGAGCTGACGCGCAGAAGCGAGCGCATACTTAAGACGCACCTGCATATGAAAGCGATGTTCAAACCACACATGTATCGCCGCAATCGTTAGAGCAAGAGACATAATTCTATCTCTAGACCTGCTCTGTAACTCAAAACTGCTAACCTGTAGAAATTTTTAAACATCGCCTATGGAGATTTTTAAGTGCCAATGTTTGTCGCCATTCCACAAGCGGGCGCAATTTTGAAGCGTGACAATTTACTTGGCATAACATTATAGAAAAAAATTAGACTAACTTAACTGTTGACTTATTTTTTTAACTCAAAAAAGTATATTTTTTCCAAAAAAATTGCGCTTGTAAGACTGCTGCGCAAATACGGTGTGACAAAGTATTGCAGTGACCATCATTTTGTTCACTAGGGTGCTTCACCTCTTCCTCTTCAGGACCAATGTCCCTTGCACAAAAGCCAATGAAAAAAAGAGAATATTAGGGCTCTTGTGTTTACGTCACGTGATCGGCTGTCATTGGCTGACAGCTGATCATGTGGTTCTGTGTCCCGTGATGTACTCGAAGAAAGGGATTTTACAGGTAAGCTGTTATAAAAATCCTATTTTCTTTATCATACATCACGGAACACAGAGCCACAGTATTTACTGTATGGGATGTTCCAGAGCAATACTATCTGAGGGGAGAGAGACACAAACAAAAGTAGGGTGCAATCAGACCTGAGGACCTATACTGACGCCTGCAGCACACTGTGCCCAAAGGAAATATTCTCATGCCTTCTTACATCCACCTGATAGAATCTGATGAATGTATGGACTGAAGACCGAGTTGCGGCCTTGCAGATTTGAGCCATGGAGGCCTGGTGATGCACTGCCCATCAAGCACTAACAGCCCTGGTGGAGTGCACTTTGATTTGAAAAGGTGGAACTTTCCTCTTCAAACCATCAGCTTGAATAATTACTTGCCAAATCCACTTAGCAATAGTAGATTTCGACGCTGCCTGTCCTTTTCTAGGACCTTTTGGCAACACAAATAAAACATCCGTTCGCCAAACCTGAGCAGTCGCCTCCAAATAGATTTTGACCGCTCTCACTACATCCAGAGAATGTAGTGACTTTTCTTCCGTAGAACAGGGTTCCGGAAAAAATGAAGGCAGAACAATATCCTGGTTTAGATGAAAACCTGAAACCACCTTCGGTAGAAAGCTAGGATGAGGACGCAATACTACTCTATCCTTGTGAATGATTAAATATGGCTCTTTACAAGAAAGAGCCGCCAATTCTGATACCCTTCTTGCAAAAGAAATGGCTACCAGAAAAACTAGCTTCCTTGTCAAAAGGACCAAGGTAATATGTCGTATTGGCTCAAAAGGCTGATTCTGTAATGCCGACAGAACTAAATTCAAGTCCCATGGGTTCAGGGATGCTCTAAACTGTGGATTAAGCCGCGTTACCCCCTGTATAAAGCTTCGGACCAAAGAATGCGAAGCAAGCGGAGGTTGAAACAATACCGATAAGGCCGAGACCTGGCCATTGATAGTACTCAAAGCCAGCTTCATCTCTAACCCCATTTGCAGAAAAGCAAGGATTCTACACATGACATACTTTCTGGGATGCCAACCCCTGGATTCACACCAGGAAACAAATACCTTCCAGACTCTAATAAATGACTCTGGAAGCTGGCTTCCTTGCATTAATCAAGGTAGATATCACTGAGCCTGAAAGCCCACGATTCTTCAGAATGTGGGTTTCAATAGCCAAACTGTTAAATTTAGTGTTTGTAAGGTAGGATGGAACAATGGTCCCTGCGATAGCAGGTCTGGACGTGGTGGTAGAGTCCATGGGGCCGCTACCGCCATCTTTACTAGTTTTCTGCATACCAAGATCTTCTGGGCCCCGCTGGGGCCACCAGAAGCGCAGGCTTCTTTTCCTGCTTGATCCTGCAAAGTTGTCGTGGTAACAGCAGAATAGGAGGGAATGCATAATAGTGAGAACGGATTCCACGGGGTCACCAGCGCATCTGTCCCGCATGCAAGTGGATACCTTGTTCTTGACACAAAGTTGTTGTACTTGTTGTTGAACCTGGACTCAAACAGATCTACGTCCGGGATCCCGCATCTTTGGCATATAGCCAGAAAGATGTCAGTGTGAAGAGACCATTCCCCCGGAAACAACTGCTGGCGACTTAAAGTGGAATCCGGACAAAATGATACTTTTTAAATAAAAATACCCATATAATACACAAGCTTAATGTATTCTAGTAAAGTTAGTCTGTAAACTAAGGTCTGTTTTGTTAGTTTATAGCAGTAGTTTGTTATTTTATAAACTTACAGCAGGCCGTGGCCATCTTAAGTGTGGGCATCTGAAGCCAGACTGTATTTCTTCCTGGATCTCATCCTTGCAGATCTCGCACATGCTCAGTGCAGCACAAGCAGTGTAATAGGTTTCAGGTCAGGTTTCCATAGCAACGGCACTGTCAGAGGAAGTTGCCACCCCTTCCCAGAAGGCATTGCAAACAGGAAATGATGCGATGAGCCACGGCTAGGGAGGAGGAAGTGAAAAATGAATACAGCAGATATACAGTAGGTGCTGAGAAAAAAAATTTAAAAATATCCAATTTGTTTGCAGTGCACAGTTTAGTGAGAGATGCTGAAGAGTTGTAAAAGTGGGTGGAACTCCACTTTAAATAGTCCGCCTGCCAGTTCTCTACCGCTGGAATGAAGATTGCGGATATGCATGGCACATGCTTTTCTGCCAAGGTTAGGATCTGATTTAACTCTCCCTGGGTTACACGACTTCTGGTGCCCCCTTGGTGATTGACATAAGCCACTGCTGTGGCATTGTCGGATTGGATCCTGACAGGACAACCCTGCAACCTGAATGTCCAGGCCTTTAGGGCTAGGTACGCTGCCCAAATCTCTAGAATGTTGATGGGTAAGGTCCTCTCGGTTCTGGACCATTTCCCTTGGACAGTCTTCTCTTCCAGAACTGCTCCCCAACCCTAAAGGCTGGCAACCTTCCAGGTAACTGGTAAGAAGGATTTTCCTTTCCGCAGATTCTCGGTTATCAACCAACTAAGGCTCTGACGCACTAATGGCGACAAACGCATTAGAAAATCTAGCGCTCTGACTTTCTTGTTCTAGGCAGACAGGATAATGTTTTGCAGCAGTCTCGAATGAAACTGAGCATAGGGAACTGCTTTGAATGACGCCACCATTTTTCCCAACAACCTCATACAAAGGCGAATAGAAGAACCCTTCTTCGCCCTGACTACCTAAACCAGCTCCTTTATGGCGCTGATTTTTGCCTGGGGTAAAAACACCCTCTTCTGGGTTGTATCTATAACCAGACCCAAGTATTCTAGTCTTCTTACTGGTTTTAAAGAAGACTTCTCTAGGTTGATGACCCAACCTAGGTATTCCAGGTAGTTGACTGTGGTGACCAAGCTTTGGTCTAAGCGGGCTACCGACCGGTCTATTAAGTGCAGGTCTTCTAGGTAAGCTATAATCGTTATACCCTGGGCCCTTAATCTGGCCAGAGGAGGGGCCAGGAACTTTGTAACACCCGAGGTGCAGTAGCTAGACCGAAAGGTAGAGCTACAAACTGAAAATTACGTTTTTCCACTTCGAACGCAGATATTTCTGATGAGCGGGGAAAATAGGTAAATGCAGGTATGTATCCTTGATGTCGATTGATGCCAGAAGTTCAACTCCTTGTAGGATGGAGACTACTGATCAGATTGATTCCATGTGAAAAGATCCAATTTTTAGGAACCGGTTTAGATCTTTTTTTTTATATAATTGTATTTTTTTATTGGTTTTCAAAAATTAAGTACAAAGTTGTAACAAACGAGCATTACATTATCAATGTATGTGCATTATACAGCAATCATAATAGAAAAAAGGAAAACAAAGTATAAAGTAACAAATATAGGTGACAAAAAGTGTTCACAGTAACAAAACACATGAATATAGTAGGTCAATTCCCTATGGTGTGTATAATAAGCGTAATATTGGAGGGAGTCTGGACCCTTGAGATCAGTTCAGGCCATATACACAGGTAATATAGGATTGACTTAAGATTAGGGTGAACCTGGCGACATGGGGGTCCCGTACTCCGAAAGATCCCACGGTTCCCATATTTCAGTGAATTTGGAGACACAATCGTGTACCGAGGCTGTCAAAAACTCCATTGTCCGAATCTCAGCCACCAAGTGTAGTAATCTGGACCGTGGGGGAGGGGTACTGGATAACCAGAATAACGGGATAAGTCTTCTGGCGGCTAGTAATATGTAGGATATTAATTTGTTTGTCTTTTTAGATATCCCTGATGGAGGTAAGCCCAATAGATAGGTCAAGGGATCCACCGGAAGGGACACCCCCGTCACCTTTTGTATAAGAAAATGTACATCACACCAAAAAGGTTGAATCAAGGAGCACTGCCAAAAAATGTGGAACAGTGAGCCTATTTCAGTTCCACATCGCCAACAATGCTGTGAGACTGAAGGGTCATACTTATGAATTACATCGGGAGTTCTGTACCAGAACATGAGAATTTTAATGGTTGTCTCTCTCTGAGTGACACATTTGGAAGATCTAAATGTAGAGGACCAGATTCTATCCCACATCTATATTGTAACAATACGGCCCACTAGATGAGACCACCTGCGCATATAAAGATGTAATGTCTCTGTGATGGGAGACGACTCATGGAGGATACTATATATACAGGAAATTAAATGTAATTGATGAGGGCCTTGGGCACACAGATATTCATAAGTAGTAGGTCTATCTAGAGTTAGGGATGGTGATTTAGAATGAAAGAAACGTCTAATTTGCATATAGAAGTGGAAGAGATGTGGTGGAAGGTCAAATTTCTCACTTAAAGTGTTAAAGGTATGTAGTTTCCTTGTTATGGGATGTACAAGGTTCCTGAGTTGAAAGAGATGAACATTCACCCATGGGAAAATCCTGCCCAAGGACATACTATCCGGAATGAGAGGGTTAAATAATACGTTTATAAGAGGGGAGCAGGGAGACATAAGGGAAAAGCGTTTAAGGCAGTTACGCCATATATTTAGAGTAAATATCATTGGTCCAGTACACTGGCGTTTATATATAGGATCCAGAGCAGGGGGAGCGCCCCAAACCAAGGATCCCGGGTGGACCGGGTACAGTACCCCCTTTTCAATAGCAGACCATTGGTTTGGTGCATGTAAGGAAGACCAAGAGGTAATGGCCCTCAGATGTGTAGCATAATAATATTTAGTGATGTCAGGAGCTCCTAAGCCTCCTCTGGATCTAATGGCAAACAACACTGAGCTTGCTATACGGTGCGCTCCGCCATTCCATATAAACTTCAGGAAAGTTCTGTGAAGTGCTTTTAATTGTGTGGCAGGTACAGCTACTGGGAGGGTTTCAAAATAATAAAGTAATCTAGGCAGTATAGACATTTTCAAAACATTAATTCTGCCTAAGAGAGATAGGGGGTATTTGGTCCAGTTCGACAGAGATTTATTAATATCTAGTATCAGGGGAGGGAAGTTGGTATCATATAGGGAGGTATAAGAAGGGGTAAGTAATACTCCTAAATATTTAAGAGAGGTATTACACCATTTATAGGGGAAAGATTCTTTGAGTTGAGATATTAATGGCGATGGAATGTGTACAGGAAGGGCTTCAGTTTTAGAGGTGTTGATTTTGTACCCGGAGATAGCACTAAAAGAGTTCAATACTTTATGTAGTGAGGGAAGGGATATTAGCGGGTTAGTGATTGTGAGCAAAATGTCGTCTGCAAATAACGATAATTTATATTCCCCCTGTCTCATCACCACCCCACTGACATCCGGGTGAACTCGAATATACTCAGCCAGGGGTTCTAGGCACAGAATAAAAAGCAATGGGGAAAGGGGGCAACCCTGTCGAGTTCCGTTTGTCATGGGAAAGCCAGGAGACAGGAAAGACGACATTTGTACTTGCGCGGAGACATTGGAATATAAGGCTTCTAAGGCTGTTAAAAAAGGGCCAACAAAACCATATATCTTTAAGATGGCGAACATATAGGGCCAACTTAGCCTGTCAAAAGCTTTTTGTGCATCTAAACTCAGGATCAATGCCGGTCGGGAGGTTCTGTCCAAGAGATCTATCAGATCTATTGTACGCCGGGTGTTATCTCCCGCATGTCTCCCAAGGACGAAACCTACCTGATCCCTGTGTATCAGTTTGGGGATGAATACAGAAAGTCTGGTAGCAAGAATTTTAG
This sequence comes from Lithobates septentrionalis, assembly GCA_037952835.1. Lineage (NCBI taxonomy): Eukaryota > Metazoa > Chordata > Amphibia > Anura > Ranidae > Lithobates > Lithobates septentrionalis. The sequence goes on along the minus strand of JBBDGP010001327.1, from coordinate 865,751 downwards.
TAAAAATCTTGTAGTCTGAGTTTAAGAGGGCTATGGGCCTGTAGTTATCCGGGAGAGAGGGATCCTTTCCAGGTTTAGGAATAACTGATATAAAAGAATGGGAGAACTGTGAATGAGGGGGAGTACCCTTGAGAAAGGAGGCATATAAAGCTAGCATGTGAGGAGATAAAATATCAATAAAAGATTTATAGTATGAGTAAGGCAATCCGTCCGGGCCAGGGGCTTTGTGTAATGGGAGATTTTTAATTATAGCAGAAAGTTCTTCAGCTTTAACTGCTACATTTAAGCTTTCTAAATCCGTTGTAGATAGTTTCGGTAGCTTTATATTGGAAAAAAAAGACTCAAAATTTTCCTGGGTAAATTCAAATTGATTCTCCGGATTCAGGCAATTATACAGTTTATTGTAAAAGTTGCCAAAAATTTTGGACATCTCACGAGGACAATGAGTTCTAGATCCGTCTGGTCGTATAAGAAAATCGGGCAAGGAGTTAAACGGACGAGGGCATAACTTATTGACTAGCATTCTGTGAGGTTTATTGGAGAATTCATAAAATTTTTGCTTCGTCCACAACATGGATCTAGCTGTTTTGTTAAGTTTTGTTGATCTAATTTGTTCTCTAAGTTGAATGACTTTGCGAAGTTTTGGCACTGTGGGACCACCCAAAAGTCTCCGCTCAGCAATTACCAGAGCAGACATTAGGGACTGTAATAGGTTATTTCTATCCCTCTTCAGTCGAGAACCCTCAGCAATACATGTACCTCGGAAAACGGCCTTGTGTGCCTCCCACAGTGTAGAAACCTGAGACACCGATCCAGTGTTGAGTAAAAAATACTCTCTCAAGCTATTTGCTAGAGTAGAGCGGGAGATTTCACACTGCAAGAGATGATCATTGAAACGCCAATGACAGGATTTGGTGTAGGTCTGAGATAACATTAAATCCAGCATAATGGGTGCGTGGTCTGACCATGTAATGGGAGAAATATCTGAATCAACTAAATAGGGAATAAGTGGGGCTGAAATAAAGAAATGATCTAGACGGGAATACATATTATGAGCTGATGAGTAGAAGGTAAATTGTTTAGCAGAAGGGTGTTTTATCCTCCATGAGTCAAAAAGTCTATGTGACCTAATACATTTACGGAAGGCATTAGCCTGAGACAGTACTCTTTTAGATGGGGTAGGACTAAAAAGTGTTTGTCTGTCTCTAGTGGGTGACATGACCAGATTGAAGTCCCCACCAACTATCATAAAAGGTTGTGAGCAATATTGGGGAGTATCAAAGAGTTTGTCGAGGAAATCAATCTGGCCCGTGTTCGGGGCGTACAAATTAACCAGTGTAAAGGAGGTAGACATGTATTCACACTCTAGAACAAGAAATCTCCCATGAGGGTCCGCATGGGACTTCCGAACTTTAATAGGACATGTTTTTCTGATCAGAATTGCCACTCCTGCCCTGCCCGTAGAGTCAGAGGCAAGGTAGGAGGTGGGAAAAAACCTTGAGGCAAATTTGAATGATCCTCTTGACCGAAAATGGGTCTCCTGGATCATCACCACATCTGCGCCTGAAGCCCTGAAATCTTTCAGGGCCATCCAGCGCTTACTAATGGAGCCCAGTCCCTTTACATTGTAAGACATAATTTTTAAAGCCATGATTGTGGTCTATTTAGGAATGCCAATATGAACACAGCTAACACTATAAACATTAGAGTATTTAAAGAAAGAAAATACATATGTTGCATTTTACGGGTATTAATAATAGTAAGCAACCTCCCATCTCTAACTATTGAGATACAAACCCCAAGGCAGATCTCTCTCAAAGTGAGGTAATAATGACCATGGGGTCTCAATCTGTGAAACACAGCAGTGGATATAATTAAAAAAATTAAAAAGGAAAAACAAAAAATTTAAATAAAAAACAAAAAAGCAAAAAAGAGTTCAAAACTCTGTGTACCTGAGAAACAACAATCTCTCAGGAAGCCCTGGATGTAGACCAGGGCCTGGTAGGGGCGTGAACGGACTCTCATCTGGCGACTCTGTCTGAGGGGATGAGATGGGTCTGCTGCTCACCTTGTGCATTTGGTTGCTAATAGAACAAAGTAGGACAACAGTCATTAGAGGAGTAAGAAGAAAACAAAAACCTGTAAGTCCTTAAAGAAAAAGCAAGGTTAACAAATAAAACAGGTGCGTTGAACACTTAAAATTTCAAAACCTTTAGTGAATGCATCTCATGGGATGAGAAAGGATCTTCCCCCGAAAATAAATGGGGCAGGATCAGAAGAAAACTGGTAGGACCAGTACAGCAATATCCTTTCGTCGGGAAAAAAAAAAGAAAAAGAAAACTCCAGAGGAAACGGAAATGCAAAAAAATTTGAGAAAATAGAACCAAAAAAGTAAATTCCAAAAAAGTTCAAGGGGGTTGTTTAGAGGATCGCAGATGTTGAGGGGTGGAAAGATGCTTCTTAGATTTGCCCCGGACAGGGGTCCAGATGCGAGTAGGAGTAGTCGGAGGTAGACGAACTTGTGTGGCCGGTGGGATCATGTCCTCTTCTGGGAGGGGGGGGAGCCCCAAATTTTTCAGGAAGGCTTCTGCTTCTTGCAATTCACGTAGCGAGTATTGGGTGCCCTCTTTGGATACAGTTAAACGGAAAGGGAATCCCCAGTAATACGGAATCTTGAGTTGTTGCAGATGTGAGGTCAGGGGACGTAAGTTCCTACGTTTAGCGAGGGTGATGGGAGAGAGGTCGCTAAAGATTTGCAATTTAGCACCTTTGAACATTATTTGGGATTTATTGCGAGTCGCCATAGTTAGTGCTTCCTTACTTTCAAAAAAGTGAAAACGTACCACGACATCTCTTGGCCTTGCTCCAGCCGGAGGCTTTGGACCTAAAGACCGATGGGCCCTATCCAGACGCCAATCTATATCTACCACCGAGGGGGCTAGAGAGTTGAAAAGGCTCAGGAGGTAGGCTCGGAGCTCAGAGTCACCCACCGTCTCGGGTATCCCTCTGAATCGAAGGTTTTGTCTTCTTTCTCTATTTTCCAAGTCCTCCTGTTGTATTTGTAGTTGAGATACAGAAAGGCGTAAAGTATGGTTTTCCTCCTCAATTGTTTGCACGTAATTTATCATTTCGTCAAATTTGTTCTCTAGAGTGTCTGTGCGGTCACCAATTTGGGTTATTTCCCCCCTCAATTCGGCAGCTAGTTTGCTTACCTCGGCCGAGACATTGGACGTAATCTGTTGAAGTAAAAGTTGTAGCTTGGAATCCAGGATGTCAGGGGTAAGAGTCGCATTTGAGGGTGGCAAAGTGGGTGCCGGTATCTGCGAGTTGGTTAGAGAGGGGTTTGTAGCATCTTCCGAGACTAAAGAGGGATCCAGCAGGGCAAAAGGATTTACGGAAGGATTAGAGGAGGTAGGTTGTGATCTGGTAACAAAACGTTCCATGTTTGGTTCTTCTCGTGGTGCAATCAGTGATCTGTAGTATTGTTGCTGTTGGCCGACTTTGCCCATGAGGTATGCAGAGGATTTAGTGGTCAAACTTGCAGGCTTACCTCCGACGCTGTGTATAGCTACTGTTGTTGTACGGAGGTCTCGGTGAGCAGGCTAGGACCCTGAGATTATTTAAGCTGCATCCTTTTCATATGTAGTAGCAAGCTTCATCTGGATCCTCAGATCCCCCTGTTTGCACCTCCCCTCCTCCCCATCATTAAACTGGGAGAGAGGAGACAATATTCACAGTCCCCAGCACTCTGTGTGAGCCTGTGCAGCCTAAGGGGTGAGATGAGTGACACTGGGAGCAGATTGGAGTCCCAATATGGCCGCCGGCTTCCAGAGGTAGGCCAAAGCCGCGGACTATCCTAAGGGACGGCCGCCGGGGATGTGTACACGGCCGCCCCGGGTCTCCAGAACTCCCCCGGGGATATGGGAACAGAGGGTCAGGTAGGCCTTTGTCTCCTGGGGACTCGGTTGTGGGAGATATTGCGGGATGCCTTACTCACAGTGTCCCGGGAGAGCGTCCGTAATCCAGGCCGCGGTCCGCGTCTAGTTGGTAGGCCGCAATTTACTCAAGTCGGCCGCCGGACGGATCCCCGCGGTCCCTCTGTGTTTGCAGTGTAATCCGCCTGCCTCTCAGAGACTATGTGATCCACCAGGCCGTTCGATCTATCCGTCCACCTCTCAATCCGCTCGGCCAGAGGTACAGGGCGGAGAGCCTGCCTGCAGGCCCCAAGATGGCGGCGTAGGGTCCCGATGGTAAAGGGGAATCCTTATTTATGGAGAGGATCTGGCTGACAGGAGGCAGAAATATACTCCCAGGACCGATTGGCAATGGTCTGGGAACAAAACGTGCAGTTTGTGGCTGTGATGGGATGAGCAGAGACAAAGGATGGCTCCAGATTATTGCAGGCTGTGAGGAGCTTAGCTCACACACGTCTCTCCAGCTGCACGTCCGGACACGCCCCCCGGTTTAGATCTTTGAGATCTAGAATGGGTCTGACATTCCCATTTGGTTTTGGCACCATGAAAAGGTTTGAATAAAACCCCAACCCCTGCTCCATCATGATTACTTTTTGCTACAAAAGTCGGTCTAACGCTTGAAGGAGAGACTTCTTTTTCTCTGGGTCTTTGGGAACATTTGATCTGAGGAAACGAGGAGACGGGAATTCTCGGAACTCTAGTTTGTAACCTAGATTTATTGTGGAGACCACCCATCTGTCCTAAAAATCCTCCTGCCAGACCTTTGAGAACTGTAGCAGTCTTCCCCCCACTCAAACGAGTGGGGGCGGCCCTTCATAAAGAGGCTTTAGCGTTCTGTCTTGTAGGTTTCCTCCCCCAGGACTTCTTTTGTCCCTGGGTTTGAGTTTTACCTCTTGAACCTGACGGTGTAGGCCATTGCCACTGCCTGGAGGCTGTTGCCCCTGGCACTGGAGAAAGAGCCCGTGTAAATGAGGGACGTTTACTCCTTTTCTTGACCGGCAAAAGGGTACTTTTCCCACTTGAAATCTTTTGGATATAATTGTCCAAATCATCCCCTAACAGCCTTACACCGCGAAGAGGAAAACCAGCCAGGAGCTTTTTGCATGGCGCTTTGGCTGACCAACTTTTCAACCATATGATTCTACGCATATGCACCAACCCAAGCGTAAGTCGAGAGGTCTGAAGAATAGAATCTCTGATTGCGTCAATTGTAAAACACAAAGCTGCTGGCAGCTCGGCTAACTCCTGGGCCTGCTGTTCAGGGAAAACCTTGAGCACCTGTTTCAAGTGGTCTCTCAAGGACTGAGACACTCCAATTGCCACCACTGCAGGTTGAGCTACTGAACATGCCAAGGATAAAATGTTTTTTAACAGGAATTCCAACTTTGTATCGGTTGGATCCCCAAGCATTTGAGCGTTGTCAACAGGACAAGTCAAACTTTTATTTACAGAGGATATAGCAGCGTCAATTGCTGGTATACCCCACATCTTTGTAAATTTTTCCTCCATAGGATAAAGTGTTGAAAACTTTTTAGGAGGGAAACATTTTTTATCTGGGTGATCCCACTCAGAATATATAAGCTTTTCCAGCAATGAATGGACAGGAAAAGCATGCACAGCTTGAGGAGGCTTCAGTGAACCCAAAGAACCCCCCCTCCAACCACCCCTCCTGCCCGCCCCTCATCTTTTTTTCAAAACAGACTGTTTTCCCACATGAGTGGGAGCTCCAATCCGACCAGATCGTACGTGGAGGGAGGGCTGGGGCGGAGGAGAGAGGAGGGCAGGTGGATGGAGAGCCGCCGTAATGGCGGCGGCAGTGGTAGCGGTGCAGCATACCGTTGACTGACCCATGGCCTCTAGCCTGGAAAGAAGATGTGGGGGGACATTCCTGAAAAGAGAAAACCCCCCTTCCCACATCCTACCTGGAGCTTGGGCTCGGAGGAAGCATGCAGCTTGTGACACAGAGCAAGACCGATAAGCATGGAATCAGGTACATGCTCTTGACAGCCCCCAGTGGCGACTTTAGGCATAGCAACATTTACTTAAAGGAGAAAACCCACAAGAATTAGAAAAATTCCTTAGGAATCTCTCTTACTTTATCCGGCTGCAGGGTTCTGTGGTAAACCAGACAGACCCAATCTTCACCACTCACGGTGGGCTCCGTTAGAAAAACCTTCAGGAACCGGGGGGCCCCTTGTTATCAGGGGATCCACACTCCTGTGCCTGTAAAGCACCCTGACAGGAAATATGGCTGAAAAAACCCAACACTGGATCCCGAGGTCCAGATCTCTAAAAAGAGAAGCGTTACAGGCAGAACCTCGTTTTTTCTAACACAAGGCCCGGGTACCATTCAATTCGGCCTGGAAAAGACATTTTGAATGGATCCAGTTGCATGTCTTGCCCCAGCAAAGATTTCTCCAGCGGAGCTCAGCACAGCACATCTTTACTCGTGACCAACACCTAAGACACTGGCGAAAAAACTGAGGTGCTCCCAGTAAGGGGAGGGGTTATATAGGCAGCTAAACTTAATGTCTAGGGTGTGCCAGTGTCCATCACCTAAAGGTGCCTAATATAACCCATACAATAAATACTGTGGCTCTGTGTCCCATGATGTACAATAAAGAAATTGCAGTCCCGCTATAAGTCACTGATCATTACTAGTAAAAATAAATAAGCTGTATATATCCCATAGTTTGTAGACACTATAACGTTTGCACAAATCAATATATGCTTATTGGGATTTTTTTACCAAAAATATGTAGCAGAATATATATTGGCCTTAACTTCTTCAGATCCGCGCTATAGCCGAATGACGGCTAAAGCGCGGACCCGCTTTGCCGGGGGGGCATCTATTGACGTCCTCCTGTGCCCGAGCAGCCTACGCGCCCCCTGCAGGGTGCACGCCACGCGCTCTGTGATCAGCGAGTCTATGAGACTCGCTGGATCACAGATCAGAGTAAGGAGTCGATCCTGACCCCTTACCACGTGATCAGCTGTCAGCCAATGGCAGCTGATCACGTGATATAAACAGAGCCGGTAATCGGCTATTTTTTTCTCCTCACGCTGACAGCGTGAGGAGAAAAAAAAAAGGCGATCACCGGCAGCCGTGAGAGACATCAGTCCCAATCACGGACAGCTGCTGCCAGCTCCTCAGTGCCCACCTGTGCCACCTGCCAGTGCCACCTAGCAGCCGCCTACCAGTGCCCACCAGCGCCACCCCTCAGTGCCCACAGTGCCACCTATCAGTGCCCACAGTGCCATCTATCAGTGCCCCATCAACCGTGCTGCACATCAGTGCCACCTATCAGTGCCCACAGTGCCATCTATCAGTGCCCCATCAACCGTGCTGCACATCAGTGCTACCTATCAGTGCCCATCAGTGTCACCTACCAGTGCCCATCAGTGCCATCCATCAGTGGTACCTATCAGTGCCTATCAGTGCCACCCATCAGGGGCCATCAGTGCCGCCTTATCTGTGCCCATCAGTACCACTTTATCTGTTCCCATCAGTGCCACCTTATCTGTGCCCATCAGTGCCGCCTTATCTGTCCCCATCAATGGCGCCTTATCTGTGCCCATCAGTACCGCCTTATCTGTGCCCATCAGTACCGCCTTATCTGTGCCCATCAGTGCCGCCTTATCTGTGCCTATCAGTGCACACCAGTGCAGCCCATCAGTGCCCACCAGTGCAGCCCATCAGTGCCCACCAGTGCCGCCTCATCAGCGCATACCAATGAAGGAGACAAATTACCTGTTTGCAATGAAACTTTTTTTTTTTTTCAAAAATTTCCATCTTTTTTTGTTTGTTTAGCAAAAAATAAAAATCCCAGCTGTGATCAAATACCACCAAAAGAAAGCTCTATTTGTGTGAAAAAAATGATCATTTCATTTGGGTACAGTGTTGTATGACCGTGCAATTGTCATCTAAAGTGTGACAGCGCTGAAAGCTGAAAATTGGTCTGGGCAGGAGGGGGGTTTAAGTGCCCAGTAAGCAAGTGGTTAATTTATGAAGAAATTAGATTTTATTTTTTTATTTTTATTGGATAGGTTTTATAGCAGAAAGTAAAAAATATTGTTTTTTTTTTTTTTCACAATTGTCTGTCTTTTTTTGTTTATAGCGCAAAAATTAAAACATGCAGACGTGATCAAATACCACCAAAAGAAAGCTCCATTTATCGGAAAAAGGACATCAATTTTATATGTGTACAGCATTGCATGACCACGCAATTGTCAGTTAAAGTAATGCAGTGCCGTATCTCAAAAAAATGGCCTGGTCATAAAGAGGGGGTAAATCTTCCAGCGGTCGAGTGGTTAATAAAGATGGTTGTATAAGATTCTAGTACATTTGTGATGACACACAGGATCTGATGTTCCAGTAGCCTGTAAATAGGGGGACATCTAGATTACAGATGTATTACTACGGAGTGAAAAGGAAAATAAAAACAAACACAATACGATATTGTAATAAAACTGTAATAATATACTGCAATGATAGAACTCATTGTAATAAAATTATATTTCGATGCTTATAACTGTGGTAAAAACAACAGTTTGTAGTTTTGAGAATTTCCAGTGGAGGGCAGCAAGGAAACTGATCTGCTAAAAGAACGAAAATTCTTCTCACATAGGAAGAAGAAAAAATTGAAATGTGACTGCACTGGCTCTTTTTAGTTTGTGAACTTCTAAAAGTGCATTTTGTGTAGTTGGCTACTTCGATTCTAAATGACTGAAATTTAACTCCTTTCAATTCAATTTCAATGTTAAATTAAGAACACGCTGGTAGTAGATACCTTATCATGCAGTATATGTGAAATAGCCATGCTTCATTGTCAATTGCATTTGGCTTAGTATCTTGTTATAGATTGTGACTGGTTATAACTATATAATACTTGTTTCATGCATGGGAACAGCAGCCAAATCATCTTCAGTCTTACGCAGGGGTTCTTGAGGTCATCGATGCCAAGCGCAGAAATAGGCGACAGGGCTCCATAGCTATCTAGAAGGCTCAACCACAGTTGAAGCGTTTGTTAACCCAAAAAGATAAAATAAAGATCCTGTTCCTTTAAAACATGTTATACAGCACAGTGTTTGTGCTGTGTCATTTGGCCCCCTGTATCACCTGAAATATCTGATGATCCTGCCAGTTTCTACCTTCCCCCCTGTACTTTGACCACAATATATCAGGGCTGCTGAGCCCTGATACTGTTGTCAATGTACGTGCCTCCATCATATGCTGCTATCTGCAGCTCTCCTGTCACCCTCTGTCCTCCTCTCCACTCCCCTCTCTGCCCATCATCTCTCACTATCACTGATCTGCTCCTCTCCCCACTGCTTCAAAACTAACTGATCTGTATATCATTCTCTCGGTCAGATAAAAAGCTGTGTCCTTGTGCCTATGCTTTATATGGAAAAAAAAACAAAAACGATTTCCTGTGACTTTTTTTTGTATGAATCTATTTTTTTCATTCACTGACAAAACATTTAATGTAAAGCGATATTAAAGCCTTGTTTTTTTTAAAGAACAAACATGTTATACTTCCCTGCTCTGTGCAGTAGTTTTGCACAGAACAGCCTGAATCGTCCTCTTCTCGCCCCCCCCCCCCCTCCTGCCAAGTGCCATCAGAGTAAGCAGGTGTTTAAAATAATTAAAAAGAGGAAAGTGGCACTGCCTTCCAGCTAATAAACAGACCCTAAAGTCTGATCCAGCTAGTGGTATTGTAATGAGTGCAAATAACCGTTAAATATATGTGTATCCCAAAACAACTGAACAACACTCCAAGTGCTGGTAAACTCAAAACAAACAAACTGATAAGTGTGAGCATAAATGTGTAAAAAAAAAAATTAAAAAATTATATTTTATATATATATCTCCAAAAATGTGAAACCACGTGAATATTATACCAATGCAGATAAGTATAAAATAATAAATTGATAATAAATTGATTGAAAATGAACCAGAAATCCTGGAAGTGATGTGAATGCGTACCACGCTCCGCCTTACGCGTTTTGTCATAGGACGTCGTCTGAGGTGTCAATGATGAAACGTGTAAGGCGGAGCTTGGTACGCATTCACGCCACTTCCGGTTTCTGTAATCTGGTCTTTTATAAAATATATATATATACACACACACACACACATCCAAAAATGCTATTTGCAAATAACGTCCTTAATAAAACTTCCAAAGTGACTTGTGCAGAATAGCAAAATGACTTTTGCATACACTTTATCACAGCTTGTGTGTCAAAAAGTGAAGTAACTTTCGTGCTCCCCTCTCGGTTCCACACTCACTAAATCTCTGTACCCCTGCAGGGGTAAAAGACATGTAGTGAGGTCTAACTTTGGTCCTGGTGTCCCGTTAACCAACACGACTGCCTCCTCCGTGGCCTGTTAGATAGTGGGGTATCCACATGTAAATGGGTATAAAGAATGGGCACTCATAGTGTAAATCCGTGTAGGTAAATTTAATAATAACATTTATAAAAGAAGGGCATTCCAATTGCCAGATTGATATAACATGGGAATATGTCCTGTGGTCTGGACAGGGTGCATTCCACAGACCAGATTACAGAAACCAGAAGTGACGTGAATGCGTACCAAGCTCCGCCTTACACGTTTCATCATTGACATCTCAGACGACATCCTATGACAAAACGCGTAAGGCTGAGTGTGGTACGCATTCACATCACTTCCGGTATTTCTGGTTTATTTTCAAATTATTATCAATTTATTTATTTTATTTTATACTTATCTGCATTGGTATAATATTCACTTGGGTTCACATTTTTGGCTATATATAAATAAATAAATATATACACTACCGTTCAAAAGTTTGGGGTCACCCAAACAATTTTGTGTTTTCCATGAAAAGTCACACTTATTCACCACCATACGTTGTGAAATGAATAGAAAATAGAGTCAAGACATTGACAAGGTTAGAAATAATGATTTGTATTTGAAATAACATTGTTTTTACATCAAACTTTGCTTTCATCAAAGAATCCTCCTTTTGCAGCAATTACAGCATTGCACACCTTTGGCATTCTAGCTGTTAATTTATTGAGGTAAGCTGGAGAAATTGCACCCCACGCTTCTAGAAGCAGCTCCCACAAGTTGGATTGGTTGGATGGGCACTTCTGGCGTACCATACGGTCAAGCTGCTCCCACAACAGCTCAATGGGGTTCAGATCTGGTGACTGTGCTGGCCACTCCATTACCGATAGAATACCAGCTGCCTGCTTCTGCTGTAAATAGTTCTTGCACAATTTGGAGGTGTGTTTAGGGTCATTGTCCTGTTGTAGGATGAAATTGGCTCCAATCAAGCGCTGTCCACTGGGTATGGCATGGCGTTGCAAAATGGAGTGATAGCCTTCCTTATTCAGAATCCCTTTTACCCTGTACAAAGCTCCCACCTTACCAGCACCAAAGCAACCCCAGACCATCACATTACCTCCACCATGCTTAACAGATGGCGTCAGGCATTCTTCCAGCATCTTTTCATTTGTTCTGCGTCTCACAAACGTTCTTCTTTGTGATCCAAACACCTCAAACTTGGATTCATCCGTCCACAACACTTTTTTCCAGTCTTCCTCTGTCCAATGTCTGTGTTCTTTTGCCCATCTTAATCTTTTTCTTTTATTGGCCAGTCTCAGATATGGCTTTTTCTTTGCCACTCTGCCCTGAAGCCCAAAATCCTGCAGCCGCCTCTTCACTGTAGATGTTGACACTGGTGTTTTGCGGGTACTATTTAATGAAGATGCCAGTTGGGGACCTGTGAGGCGTCTGTTTCTCAAACTAGAGACTCTAATGTGCTTATCTTCTTGCTTAGTTGTGCAACGCGGCCTCCCACTTCTTTTTCTACTCTGGTTAGAGCCTGTTTGTGCTGTCCTCTGAAGGGAGTAGTACACACCGTTGTAGGAAATCTTCAATTTCTTTGCAATTTCTCGCATGGAATAGCCTTCATTTCTAAGAACAAGAATAGACTGTCGAGTTTCAGATGAAAGTTCTCTTTTTCTGGCCATTTTGAGCGTTTAATTGACCCCACAAATGTGATGCTCCAGAAACTCAATCTGCTCACAGGAAGGTCAGTTTTGTAGCTTCTGGAAGGAGCTAGACTGTTTTTAGATGTGTGAACATGATTGCACAAGGGTTTGCTAATCATCAATTAGCCTTCTGAGCCAATGAGCAAACACATTGTACCATTAGAACACTGGAGTGATAGTTGCTGGAAATGGGCCTCTATACACCTATGTAGATATTGCACCAAAAACTAGACATTTGCAGTTAGAATAGTCATTTACCACATTAGCAATGTATAGAGTATATTTGTTTAAAGTTAGGACTAGTTTAAAGTTAGCTTCATTTAAAAGTACAGTGCTTTTCCTTCAAAAATAAGGACATTTCAATGTGACCCCAAACTTTTGAACGGTAGTGTATATATATTTTTTTTTACACATTGATGCTCTTGCAGTGCACCATTGGATATTTGCCTTTAGAAGGTAATTTGTATGTAGTTTTTTGCTACTTAACACTTACCAGTTTGTTTTGAGTTTAGCAGCACTTGGAGTATTGTTCAATTGGTTTTGGGATACACATATAGTTAACGGTTATTTGCACTTATTACAATACCAGTAGCTGGATCGGACTTTAGGGTCTGTTTATTATTAGCTGGAGGGCAGCGCCACTTTCCTCTTTTTATTTATTTTAAACACCTGACTTCATTCATGGGTTTTTCTGGGGGGAGGCAGCAGCTTAGCCTATACTTAAGCACAGAATTCAAATTATTTATATTCAGAGCAAGCAGCTTGCTCTGGGGACACCCAAACAGGCTTACTACCGAGCCGTGGCTCTGCGTGTCCATTCAAACACAGAGCCGCACCGCAGCCCCACCCCCTCTCTCTCTTGATTGGCTGACTGGCTGTGATGGACAGCATGGGGAGCCATGGACTGTCTCAGCCAATGAGGAGTGAGAGTCCCCACAGAGAAGAGGAGTGAGAGTCCCTCTTGCACATCGGTGAATTGAGATGCGGCTCAGGTAAGTACTGAGGGGCTGGTGCACATAGAAGTTTCAGACTTCAATATCAAAACCTTGAGCCATTAGAATCACTTTAATATACAATATTACAAAAGATTAAAGTTGAACTGTAGGCAGATAAAAAAAAAAAAAGACCAATGAAAACAGATTCTGTTATAATAAAACGTTTTTTTGTTTTTTTATGAAATCAGTGCCTGAATTTGACCTGCAATCCCTGTATAACAGAGCTGGAATGTGAGAGGAAGAAGCAGCACAAGGAGCCAATCAGTTCATGTACTGACAAGCATGTTGAAAGGTAGAAAGGGCAGGGTGACAGAAAGATGAGCTCGTCCCTGAGCTGCTTCTCCTTTTACTGTCCACTCACGAGTTGGAGTGGGTTCAGGACAACCTGGACTCAAAATTAGTGAGCTGAATGATGTTGGCTGCTAGACAGAGGAATCTAGCAGTAGAAAAAAGTGCTATGGTGGAAATGTCTGGGTTGAAGATGAATATTGTTGCATAAGTGGACATTGTTATTTTATCTTTTATTGAGAAATTCATTTTTATCTAGTCATTTTTGTCTGGAATTCTAATTTAAGGTAGACAGGGTGGAATATCTAACGTTGGCAGCATTACAATGTTTTCTGCATAAAATTAGCAGTTCACTGACAGACATTTCTTGTTGCCTGGTTTTGTTCTTCAATGAAGCAAAGAATATTACAGAAAGTGCAATAAGCTACAGCGTACAAGCCTAATCAGTCTTCCACTGATCTTAAAATGGAGAAAAAAAAATGCACTGGCTACTCTGTCTTTCTGCTTTCACACCTTCTCATGGGTCTTTCATTATCCCCTGAAGAAAAATGGAAGCTTGACAAGTGTTGAGATACTGGATAGCACAAAGCAGCACAACAGACCAAGCATATCTTTTTAATCAGAAATTATTGTAAACTCTGTTGCTTTCTCTTCATTTTTTACACACATTTCCATCAAAACCAATACTTATCTCACATCACTGGGACAGTAAAGTTGCTTGGTGTAAAATAAGTCGCCCTTTACAAAGTGAGAAACACCTCTGATTTAAATTCAACAGTGCGCTCATCACTGGAGCCTCTCTTCTTTCTGCAATGTATTAGGGATTATTTATGAAGCCTTGAAGAAAGAACTTCTTCACAGCAACTAGATTCCTATTCTATTCTAGCACAAAAAGAAAAACCAATTTGTGTTTTAAAGAAAACCACCTTTTATTAGGTTGTAAAGTAAACCTATATTAAACGCAAGACATTTCAACAAAGACCTTCAGCTGGCAGGTGGCAGCATAAGCTCCCATCCTTTTTTAAGAGATGCTCTCCTCCAGCACTGCCCTCTAACATGATTCCACAAGCTGGTATAGAGAATTGTGCATGCCACTTGCACCTAAACCCAGAATTTTAGGTCAGGGGCCTTTTGAAGTAGATAATACCAACACTCCAAGAATGTAATGAAAAGATGCCTCTTTACTGAACATTGGAGGACATGTCAAAGAGAAAGCACTAACACTTTACGGACAAGTAGGTCCTCTCTATCAAGGTAGTAAAAACACTTAGTACAGCAAACCTTAAAGAAGAATTTCAGGTATGGATGTTTTTCTATAGTTACATTGCATATGCCATGCCTGTGGGATCCCTCTTGAAGCTGGAAATCGCTGTAGTAAACACCACCAATTTCCAGATTCTGTACCGTGTGACTACCCTGCTGCATTCTGAACATAGGTCGGCCACTCAGCTCGGGTGCTGTTCATAGACTGCTTTGCATTTTCTCAAGGAATGCAAAGCATTCTCTGATTGGATGAGATGGAGAGAAGGGGTGGTAATGTCACATAAACCAATCAAAAATCATGTATGCACATCATGATTATTGAAGGGAAGAAGAAAAAAAGATTTTCTATAACTCCATCAAAACATTATAACACAAAAGGCATAAGGCTACAAGGAGAAAGTCACCACTGGTGTAAATACTTGTGTAGATGGGTGTATTCCTGTGTTTGAAGCAGACATCAAAGGTAGGACTGCAGATCCCTATTTATTTCAAATGTATAACACGAATGTGGAAAGGGAGTCCAATAACAAAAATTAGGGTAATGCGCTTGTTCACCATGCATCCCACTTAAAATATAACTTTAATTGCGATCATCAAAAATGTATCTTTCTTACTGTGATTACACAAACACCACATGGTTTGTTACTCATAGGGGGAGCAAAGAAACCTCTCAGACCAAAAGTGTAATTCGTCCACTAGCAATGTGACAGCACTGATTTTTTTTTTTTATTATTTGTTCACATTATTGCACTTCTGACAGAGCCCTTGAAATTAGGGTGACAAATGTTGGGTTATTTGGGGTACCTGTTTTGAGTACACCATTTTGAGATCAGTGAAGTTGGTTTAAAGTGATTCTAAAAGTTTATTTTTTTAAAATAACAAACATGGTACACTTACCTGCTCTGTGCAATCGTTTTGCACAGAGAAGGCTCAATCCTCTTCTTTTTGGGTCCCCCCCGCCAGTGGTCCTGGCTTAACCTCCCTGCCTAGTGCCCCCAATAGCAAGCCTCTTGTTAGGGAGGCACTCAAGCAGGCTCGCTCCCGGGATATTGTCCATTCACACACAGATTGCAGCTCGGCCCTGCTTCCTGCTCTCTCCTCATTTGCTCGCTGGCTGTGATTGACAGCAGCAGGAGCTAATAGCTTCCACTGCTGTGAGAGCAAAATGAGGAGAAAGAGACCCGGGAGAACCGCTGCTGTCGTGCACATTGCTGGATCAAGATGGGGCTCAGGCAAGTATAAGGAGGGAGCTGCACCCAGAAGGTTTTTACCTTCTGGGTGCAGTAGGGTGGAGAGAGCTAAACTATTGGAATATAGAAGCAAAAGGTATGCTATGTAGATATGCACAATATAGACACATTTTTTTATTTACTGGTTCTAGTTTGGCCTTGAGATTAGTGATACCTCACCAATATTATAGTATGATGCGCCACTCAAGGATATCTATTAAAGTGATTGTACAGGCTTGTGTTTTTTTGTTTTTTTTTAATAACAAACATGTCATACTTACCACTCTGTGCAGTGGTTTTGCAAAGAGCAGCCTAGATCCTCCTCTTCTTGGGTCCCTCTTTTCTGCTCCTGGCCCCTCCCTCCTGTTGAGTGCCCCCACAGCAAGCAGCTTGCTATGGGGCATGCGAGCTGAGCTGCAGCTCCATGTGTCTATTCAAACACGGAGCTGCCGTTTGGCCCTGTCCCCTCTCTCTCCTAAATGGCTAACCAACTTTGATTGACAGCCGTGGGAGCCAATGGCGCTGCTGCTGCGTCTCAGCCAATCAGGAGGGAGAGTCCCGGAGGGACGAGGAACTCGTGGACATCTCTGGACAGAGATGGGGCTCAAGTATTAATACCCTAATTTCAAGTATTAGGGGGTGCTGGGGAGGCTGCTGCACACAGAAGGCTTTTATCTTAATACATAGAATGCATTAAGATAAAAAAAACTTTCTGCCTTTACAAACCCTTTAAGAATTTTTGTGATATCTCAATGACAGTTTGAATTCCTGTCTAGTGGTGCGGCCATATGGGGGCTTTAATAGATAGCATGGATGATTTGGTGTAGTGCACCAAATCTACAATGATTAATTAGTCTGTCATCCAGAGCATAAACAATGCAGTGTTATTGTACCCAAGTGCTTATATGACACATCTAAAATTATCCCCTGCTACAAATTTAGGAATATTGGACCATGGGCGGTGCTCTTTTTGGGGGCAACTGACTCCTGTGAATGTAATTTAGCTTGGTAAGAGCACCTTCTTCCATTTGAAGTACAGTTAGTTTTTGCTCCCTAGACCAATTATACTTCTGGTCTGAGAGGTCTCTATGCTCCCCCAATGAGAAACAAACTGTGTGGCTTTTGTATAATTAAAGTAGGATATCAATTTTAGATAAATTACAATCAAAGTTATATTTAAGACTAATGCCCCGTACACACGGTCGTATTTTCCGACGGAAAATGTGTGATAGGACCTTGTTGTCGGAAATTCCGACCGTGTGTAGGCTCCATCACACATTTTCCATCGGATTTTCCGACACACAAAGTTTGAGAGCAGGCTATAAAATTTTCCGACAACAAAATCCGTTGTCGGAATTTCCGATCGTGTGTACATAAATCCTAAGCACAAAGTGCCACGCATGCTCAGAATAAATAAAGAGATGAAAGCTATTGGCTACTGCCCCGTTTATAGTCCCGATGTACGTGTTTTACGTCACCGCGTTCAGAATGATCGGATTTTCCGACAACTTTGTGTGACCGTGTGTATGCAAGACAAGTTTGAGCCAAGGAATGTCCGATCAATGTCCGACCGTGTGTACGGGGCAATAGCGGGTTTAGAAGTGTGGTGAATGAGTGCAGCACCCTAATTATTGCTATTTTTGGTTTCCGAACTGTGGCCATTTATATACCTGTCTAAGACAAACAGGCATTTTCTTTGGTTGGTATCAAAGCAAAGTGAACCCAACTTGTTGCTGTGTTTTGGATTTGAATGCATATATTTGAGCAAATTTTGTTTGAATGCAAAAGGCATAAGCTCTGAATGTCTTTCAGGGAAACCCACTGAGCATGTACACATCAGAGTGAGCCATATGCCGGTGAATGCTGTGTGCAATCTCAACGATCAGTAGGATAAACTACAAGTCCTGTCTTCCACCACGACAGACAGCTTGTAGTTTGCAATGAACTGCAAGGGTGCTGGGGAGCACTCTCATAGCTCATTGGCTCTTCCTACACTTCAGTAACTGTCTACACGTATGGGGAGTACAGACAGTTGTATTGAGAGTCTGTAGGAGCCTGGCATTGCTCCCATGATCCACTAATCATTGGTGCAATGCTTTGCAGGCTGCAGTGTAAAAAAAAAAAAAAAAAAAAATGCACATTTTTAGCTGCAAAAATGTTGTGCATTTATTTATTTTACTAAAAGGTGAACTTAGCCTTGAAGGAGGAAGACAGGAGATCTACAATTATTGCACTATAGTATAAATAAATTAATGATATCAAACCATTTAATTTCTAAATGTATTCTTCTAGTTGTAAGATTTTCTTTTATTCTTCAAATAAGTTACATATATTTTATAAAGCTGTATGTTTTAGCTCCCATTCACACTTGAGCTTTTTTCTAATTTCCCTGACGTCTGACTAAATTCAACATGCAGAATCCCATTCTAATTATTCCTGTTTACACTTGTATACTCAATCCTCCTAAAGTCTACACTTAAAAAAAAAAGTACATGAGCTTGGCCTAAAGAAATTATTTTAAGTCAAATGAAAGCTGGAAATCTATTTGAACATTTTTACTACCCTCTTATTTCCTACACATATCAACTCCAACCAAGGTGTCATACTGTCCTGGCATTTCAATTCTAACAGTAAAAATGGGAACCAGTTTTTAGTCTTTTTTTCTTTAAATAGTAAAACAAACAAAAACAAACAAAATTAAAGTGGTTGTATACCCCACTTGGTCATTTTTACCTACAGGTAAGCCTATAATAAGGCTTACCTGTAGGTAAAATGAATATCTCTTAAACCTGCACGGTTTAGGAGATATTCACCCTGCATGCAGCCACTGACGTCAGTGGCTTCATGCGCTCTGAAGGTCCAGCGGATGGTGCCAGAACTTCAGAGCTCCTTGCCGGAGCAGAGGACTCCCGCACTCATGCGTGGAAGTGACGTCATTGCTGGAGCTGTGAACACGAAAGAAACACTGAGGGGACATGTCAGCTTCCTCAGCGGTTACCAGGCACGCTGCAGGTGCTTCATTCTAAAGGCAAGTATTTCATAATGTGCTTTAGACATTATGCTATTGTCTTGCAGGTTTTTAGTTTTTTCAGCGGTTTAATACTGCTTTAAAGCGGAGTTCCACCCAAAAGTGGAACTTCCACTTTAAGTACTTGTGACCCCCTTACATGCCACATTTGCCATGTCATTTTTTTTTTGGGGGGGGAGGGGGGCGGATACCTAGTTCCCACTTCCTCCTCCCTACAATCTTCTGGGACAGGTCACAGGTCCCAGAAGATTGCCCGACCATTCATAACGCGCAGCGTGGCCCACGTATGGGCCGTGCATGCCCGGCTGTGACGCCAAGCCTGGGCACCCACACTTGCAATGCTGGTGCCGCAGAGAGGAGAGGGAGAGAAGCGAGGCTTCGGACTGCCGAATCGCTGGACCGTGCTACAGGTAAGTGTCTGTTTATTAAAAGTCAGCAGCTACACTTTTTGTAGTTGCAGACTTTTAAATAGGTGGAACTCCACTTTAAATACCACAAAAACAATGCACAATGCATGTGTTGAAAAAAAAATGAAGTAAAATTAATCTTGGTATAGTGTTACATAACCAAGTGATTGTCAGTTAAAATATTAAAGCCCTGGAAAATGAAAAATGTCATGGTAATGAAGGATTATTACAAGATGGTACTCAGGTGGTTAAAAAGACCCCATCACCAACAAAAAATGCAGAAAAAAAAGCAAAGACAAAGAAAGTATTTTAAATGCTTACTCCAAATGATTCCATTTCAATATGTTATGTTATTATTTATATACTTGCTATGTGCCTTTGAATTTGCAAAATTTTCACTATTCCAGGAAGAGTTTACTCCCTAGCATAATACTCTCCCTTGTGCAGGTCACAGCCCTCTCCTCTTCTGGAAGTTATTAATAACTCTACCCCTCCCCTACCCTCCCTACATGCATTGTCTCCATTTATTGCTTGACTTACATTTGGTGACTGATAAAAATCCATCGGAGCTTTTGTGACACTACAGCCACATGCAGGATGATTTACTCTGTGTGCCCTAATTCTCCTCTCTGATCCATGGTCCCATGTTTTTGCTTGACCTTGTGGATTTCTCTGTCTGAGTAGCCACAAATCTGCAAAGCTCTTTGACAGGTGTGTGTTCTTTGTCTTTAGACTCTGTATTTGTTTTTACCATTTGACCTGGTTTTGAAGAGCTCTAAAACCCCAGTTTGTGTTCCAGTGGGTGGTGGGAGTCAAAGGTTTCCACTGAATTCCTGTGCTTGCTAAAATCTTGCACTTAAGAAGTTCTTATCTTGACTCACATAAAATTGACAAGCCTGGACCAAGGACTTGGGGTTGTGCCCATAAATTATTTTAAAGTTGTCCGCATCTTCAAGGTACAAGTCAGCCATGTTTATGCTTGGGAAAGTTATCCTTGTACTTTAAACAGATGATGTTGGGAAAAAGGTCCAATAAGGAATATACCTGGACTGCCTTGAGTCTTATGAACATCTTTCCAACTCCAAGGCCCCATTAACACCTGAACGATTTGGATCGTGGGCGGAACGCATTTGCAATGCCCTTATTTCCTAATGGCACACCAAACGCGGTGCAAGATCGTCGAGTGACAAAACGCAATACAATCGCGGCAAATATCGCAAACGCTCTGTGCCAAGATGTGAGCTTCTATGAAGTGTTTTTGGAGTGGAGGGGGGACCATTCAAATGAATGGTGCTGCTCCAAAAACGCTCCACTAAAAAACAAAAAAAACCTAAAGAAAACGTGCTGCAGACAGCTGTTGCTGTGCTATGCTCAGGCGTGAATGGAGCCTTATTAGAAGTTGCTCTCAGCTGCTAAGAAGAAATCTGAAATATTTACTGAAGTTGCTAAAGCAGCTGACATCCAGAAAAATAACAGATAGATGGAGATTCCATTCTTCCTGGAGTTCTTCTTTAAGCATTTTGAAAACACAGGTATGATTTCAGTAAATGAATGCCCATAAAAGATATTATATATACATATACAGTGGGGCAAAAAAGTACTTAGTGGGAGAACTTGTACAATTGGTGGCTGACTAAATACTTTTTTGTCCAACTGTATATATATATATATATATATATATATATATATATATATATATATATATATATATATATATATATATATATATATATATATATATATATATATATATATATATATATATATATATATATATATATATATATAAATTCCTGCCTGAGCTGCTAGACTGTATCACTAGAAATGACAGAGCAAAGTTCAATTTACTATTCTATGCATGGCTCTAAATTGAATGCATTAGAGACAATTACTTGCTTCATTTCAAAATTGATCGGTGTGTGCAGAGAAGCAGATAGACATCTGTCAGTGTCGTCTCTAGAAGGTGACGGTATTCTCTGAGCTTTGGTTGAAGAGTCAGCCTGGAATCACACCTGAATAATAATATGTTTCTAAACTGCTCAAATTGTTTATATTCTTATAATGCCATCAACACTTTCAGCAGGTTCACTAAGATTTTGAAGGTTAAGTTCACCTATGAGAACATGTAATGCCGCATACACACGCGCGGACATTACGGCGGACTTTGCCCGGCGGACTTTTCAACGTACTTTCCGACGGACTTTCTGAATGAACGGACTTGCCTACACACAATCCACCAAAGTCCGTCGAATTCGTACGTGATGACGTACGACCGGACTAAAACAAGGAAGTTCATAGCCAGTAGCCAATAGCTGCCCTAGCGTGGCTTTTTGTCCGTCGAACTAGCATACAGACGGCGGACTTTTCGACCGGACTCGATTTCAACGGATAAATTTTAAACAAGTTTCAAATCTAAGTCCGTCCAACTTTTGAGAAAACAAAGTCCGCTGGAGCCCACACACATCGAATTGTCCGACGAAATCCAGTCCGCCGGGCAAAGTCCGCCGTAATGTCCGCTCGTGTGTACGCGGCATTACATGTTCTACCCGATTTTAGGGTGGAACACATAACATGTTCTCAGTGCTGCTCCCCACCCCCCCTCCTGTGGCGCAGCAGTATGGGGAGAAGTTCCCTGTACTAGCTGACAGTTTTTGAAAGCAGCGAAGCCGTACGAGGCTGCACCCACGCGGCTGCATCATTCATACACACAGCTCTGTGTATGAATGAACTACAAGTCCGGAAGCCTTAGCGGCTGTTAGCTTGTAGTTCTCAAACTACCACGGTGTTGTGGAGCGCTGTGGTAGTTCACTGAATCTTCCTCTCAGTGAGTATCGGCTTACCCGTATGGGATGTACATGTAAGCCGTTACACTGACAGCGTGGAGGAGACCTGCATGGCATCAGCAATCTCCTGATCACTGATGCAATGATTTCCGGGCCCCTATTACAAAAAATAAATAGAAATGTTTACCTGCTAAAAGATGTGCATTTATTATTTTTTGTACAAAGGGGAACTTATCCTTTAAAAATGCCACACACTAAGGGCCATGGGCAAATTCTGCTTCTAGTGCCATTTTTCAGTTGCTAGCCAATGCACATTGCTCCCTCACTGGCAAAATACTGCAGATCTTGACAGCTAGTGAGGGATCAGCAACGTATACCTTTCACAGGTTCAGCCAGCAATGGAACAAGCCATGATGAAGGTGAATGGTTTCTTAGGCCACTTTCACACTGGAGGCACTTTACAGGCGCTATAGCGCTAAAAATAGCACCTGTAAAGCTCCTCTCCTGTCACTCCAGTGTGAAAGCCCGAGTGCTTTCACACTGGAGCAGTGCGCTAGCAGGATGCTCAAAAAAGTCCAGCAAGCAGCTTCTCTGAGGCGCTTTAGGAGTGGTGTATACACTGCTCCTAAAGTTCCCCTGCCCATTGAAATCAATGGGCAGCGCTGCTAAAACTACGGTAAAGAGCCACTAAAAACAGCGGCGCGTTACCGCCGATGCCCGGCTCACTGTGAAAGTGCCCATAGAAATTCTGTTACTGGTAAGCCATTAGCACACTTCTGCAACTGGCACTTTATGCACATCAGACCCTTGCACTCTGCGTTGCACACTCCTGGCCCCTGCATTAGATAGACGCTGTGTTGTACATTTCATACTCCTGACCACGGCACGATGTATACTGCGCTTTACAGGACATACTCCTGACCACTGCACTCTCAGTACATTATTATACTCATCTTTAAGGCAGGCTGTGTGCAGAAAGGCATATGTAATGAAACAGTTTCATATGAAGTTTCATAAAAAATGAACATGCTGAGGTGTGTGCGTCTGTTAAACCCTGCTTGTTGCACAGTCATTAAAGCATATTTTGTTGGTAAAGGGACTGTGGCAAATGTGTGCTTAGGGTCGTTGTCCTGTTGGAAGATGAACCTTCGCCCCAGTCTGAGGTCTCTGTACATTGCTGCATTCATCTTTCCCTCGATCCTGACTAGTCTCCCAGTTCCTGCAGCTGAAAAACATTCCCCACAGCATGATGCTGCCACCACCATGCTTCACTGTAGGGATGGAATTGGCCAGGTGATGAGTGGTAGCTTGTATCTTTCAGACATGACACTTGCCATTCAGGAACAAAATCGTTCAATCTTTGTTTCATTAGACCCGAGAATTTTGTTTCTCATGGTCAGAGTCCTTCAGGTGCCTTTTGGCAAACTCCAGGCGGGCAGTCATGTGCCTTTTACTGAGGAGTATCTTCTGTCTGGCCACTCTACCATACAGGCCTGATTGATTGAGTGCTGCAGAGATGGTTCATCTTTTGGAAGGTTCTCCTCTCTCCACAGAGAAACACTGGAGCTCTGTCAAAGTGAACACCGGGTTCTTGGTCACCTCCCTGACTAAGGCCCTTCTCTCCCCAATCGCTAAGTTTGGCTGGGCGGCCCACTCTAGGAAGAAGTTTGGTGGTTCCAAACTTCTTACATTTACCGATGATGGAGGCCACTGTGCTACTTTCCGGATGCACTGTATATCATATACAGCATTATGTCAAATTGAACCTAGTAGAGCAGACCTGTTAATTCTCTAACACCTAGCACAAAAGTTTTGCCCATTTTGTCAGTGTCTGGAACACAAAGGTTGTAGCTTAAACAGGACTAAGGGCTAAACCTGCGATTACATAAAATGATCTTGCAACAGATTCCACCTTCCCTGTTGGTCGAATTATTAAAGAAAGGAGAATCCCCTATTGGAATCATTTTTGCCTTGTTCAATCTGGACATGGGCAGACAAGGCATTCTCATTCAACTAAAAAGTTGTCAAAAAAAGGAATAAGGGAGCACTTTAAAAGAACATTTGGATTTCTAGGTATCAAATAGAAAGCAAGCTCTAATAAAATAAATGGTTCCCCTGCGTATCTTAAGAGTTTCATGGATAGGCTTAAAGTAGAAATCCTGGCCAAACCTAACTAGTCTTAGAAATGTCCTCTCCGAGCTCCTAACACCTATTCTGACTAACCTGTGTAAAAAAATTAGGATTTTTCCATCATATTTACCTGTAAAATCTTTTTCTTGGAGTACATCATAGGACACAGAGCAACCATAATAATGACTATAAGGGTTATACGCCACCTACTGGTGGATGGACACTGGCAGATAGTCAAACAGGAAGTCCACCTCTATATAGTCCTGGAGGACTGGGCCGACTTCTCAGTCGGTAACCGGTACTATAGAAGGGACGGACTGCACCTAAATGAGGAGGGTGCAGATCTGCTGGGAAGGAAGATGGCCAAAAAGTTAGAGGGGTTTTTAAACTAGGCGATGGGGGGGAGGGTCCAGAGGCAGAGATAGCCAGCACGGAAGATATTCCAGAGGGTAGTATTGGGGGCATTAGTGGTAGGTTAACCAAAGCACAAAAACACAAGGTGAGTATAGTAGCAAGTCCTAGTTGCAATCTCGAAACACCCAATACAAAGACAATATGCGACCGGTCTAAACTATGTGGCATGTTCACCAATGCCAGGAGCATGGCGGACAAGATGGGTGAACTAGAGATACTGTTGTATGAGGAGGATTTGGATTTTGTGGGAATTTCAGAGACCTGGTTCAACAGCTCTCATGATTGGCTGGCAAACATTCAAGGGTATACCCTATACCGCAAGGATAGAGAGGGTAAAAAAGGGGCAAAAAAGGGGCAGGGGTATGCCTATATATCAAGAATAATGTACAAGTGAATGTGAGAGATGACATCACTGAGGGAGCTAGAGAGGAGGTGGAATCCTTATGGGTAGAGCTCCAAAGGGATGAAGCTAAGGGGAAAATAATACTGGGAGTATGCTATAGGCCCCCTAGCCTGAGGGAGGAAGTGGAGACAGATCTCCTACCACAAATTGGAGTAGCAGCAAGGATGGGAAGTGTTATCATAATGGGGGATTTTAATTATCCAGACATAGACTGGGCGGAGGGAACTGCACATTCATTTAAGGCTCGCCAGTTCCTTAATGTCTTGCAGGACAATTTTATGGGTCAAATGGTAGACGCACCAACTAGAAATAAAACATTACTGGATCTACTGATTACCAACAATACAGACCTGATCATGGATGTCGAAATACGGGGCAATTTAGGTAACAGCGATCACAGGTCAATTAGTTTCAGTATAAATCACACAAATAGGAAACATAAAAGGGAATACAAAGACACTGAATTTCAAAAGAGCCAACTTCCCTAAACTACAAACCTTGCTAAAAGGCATAAACTGGGATAAAATATTAGGAACAAAGAATACAGAGGAGAGATGGGTTTGCTTTAAGAGCATATTAAATAAGGGCATTAGCCAATGTATCCCATTGGGTAATAAATTTAAAAGAGCGAACAAAAGTCCTGGATGGCTTAACTCCAATGTAAAAATGCATATAAAAGCAAAGGAGAAGGCCTTCAAAAAATACAAAGTTGAGGGATCATCCTCAGCATTCAGACTTTATAAAGAATGCAACAGGAAATGTAAGGGTGCAATTAGGACAGCTAAGATAGAACATGAAAGACACATAGCGGAGGAGAGCAAAAAAAATCCCAAGAAATTCTTTAAGTATGTAAACAGTAAAAAAGGGAGGACAGGCCATATTGGCCCCATAAAGAATGAGGAAGGACATCTGGTTACAAAGGATGGGGAGATGGCGAAGGTATTGAATTTATTCTTCTCCTCAGTCTTCACAAGTGAATCAGGGGGCTTTAGTAACCAAAACTGCAGTGTTTATCCTCATGACACATCACAGGAAGCACCTCCATGGTTAACAGAGGACGGAATTAAAATTAGACTTGAGAAACTTAACGTTAATAAATCACCAGGACCAGATGGCTTGCATCTGAGGGTACTTAGGGAACTCAGTCAAGTGATTGCCAGACCGTTGTTCCTAATTTTTACAGATAGTCTACTGACTGGAATGGTACCAGCTGATTGGAGAAAAGCCAATGTAGCACCTATATTTAAAAAGGACCCAAAATACATCCCTGGGAATTACAGACCAGTTAGCCTAACATCAATAGTATGTAAACTCTTGGAGGGGATGATAAGGGACTATATACAGGATTTTAGTAATGAGAACGGTATCATTAGCAGTAATCAGCATGGATTCATGAAGAATCGTTCTTGCCAAACCAATCTACTAACCTTCTATGAGGAGGTGAGTTGCCATCTAGATAAAGGAAGGCCCGTAGACGTGGTGTATCTGGATTTTGCAAAAGCATTTGACACAGTTCCCCATAAACGTTTACTGTACAAAATAAGGTCCGTTGGCATGGGCCATAGGGTGAGTACATGGATTGAAAACTGGCTACAAGGGCGAGTTCAGAGGGTGGTGATAAATGGGGAGTACTCGGAATGGTCAGGGGTGGGTAGTGGGGTTCCCCAGGGTTCTGTGCTGAGACCAATCCTATTTAATTTGTTCATAAATGATCTGGAGGATGGGATAAACAGTTCAATCTCTGTATTTGCAGACGATACTAAGCTAAGCAGGGCAATAACTTCTCCGCAGGACGTGGAAACCTTGCAAAAAGACCTGAACAAATTAATGGGGTGGGCGACTACATGGCAAATGAGGTTCAATGTAGAAAAATGTAAAATAATGCATTTGGGTGGCAAAAATATGAATGCAATCTATACACTGGGGGGAGAACCTCTGGGGGAATCTAGGATGGAAAAGGACCTGGGGGTCCTAGTAGATGATAGGCTCAGCAATGGCAGGCAATGCCAAGCTGCTGCTAACAAAGCAAACAGAATATTGGCATGCATTAAAAGGGGGATCAACTCCAGAGATAAAACGATAATTCTCCCGCTCTACAAGACTCTGGTCCGGCCGCACCTAGAGTATGCGGTCCAGTTCTGGGCACCAGTCCTCAGGAAGGATGTACTGCAAATGGAGCGAGGACAAAGAAGGGCAACAAAGCTAATAAAGGGTCTGGAGGATCTTAGTTATGAGGAAAGGTTGCGAGCACTGAACTTATTCTCTCTGGAGAAGAGGCGCTTGAGAGGGGATATGATTTCAATTTACAAATACCGGACTGGTGACCCCACAATAGGGATAAAACTTTTTCTCAGAAGAGAGTTTAACAAGACTCGTGGCCACTCATTAAAATTAGAAGAAAAGAGGTTTAACCTTAAACTACGTAGAGGGTTCTTTACTGTAAGAGCGGCAAGGATGTGGAATTCCCTTCCACAGGCGGTGGTCTCAGCGGGGAGCATTGATAGCTTCAAGAAACTATTAGATAAGCACCTGAATGACCACAACATACAGGGATATGTAATGAAATACTGACACATAATCACACACATAGGTTGGACTTGATGGACTTGTGTCTTTTTTCAACCTCACCTACTATGTAACTATATAACCCCTCCTACACAGGAAGGACCTCAGTTTTGTAACAAAGCAAGGAATATCCCAAAAAAGATAAGGGACCTCTGTGTCCCATGATGTACTCCAACAAAATGATTTTACAGGTATGAGGGAAAAATGTCCTTTAGGAGAGGGAGACAATCACAGAAACTGCCACCTGAGATGGACTCCTTCTGCCGCCCACAACATACTGCGACCAAAGCAGTATCCTCTGTGGCTTTGATATCTATTTGGTAAAATTCTGTGAATGTATGAACAAAAGACCATGTAATGGGCTTAAATCCTGAGCAGCTGACAACTGATGGCAGATGGCCCAAGATGCCCCCATACACCTGGTAGCGAGCGCTTTTACCAAAAAAAGTGGTGGGGGACCTTGCCCTTTCAAGCCATAGGCTCAAATGATTAACTGGCAAATCCGATAAAAAATAGTTAACTTGGATGCCTCCTGCCCAACCCGGGGCTCTACTGGCAGCACAAACCAGGATTCCTGTCCTGTACCGACAAATCGAGTAATTCTGACCACCAGAAATACCTCCAGAGTATGCAGTGATCCAACTCCTGCCAACTGAGGATTAGAAAAGAAGGCAAGACATTGTCTTGATTCAAGTGAAAACCAAACACCATACTAGGCAAAAAAATGGATGAGGACGCAACATCACCTTAATATGATGCAAGACCAAAAAACAGCTCCTTGCATTAAAGAGCCGCCAACTCTAACACTCCACTTAGTGAAGTGATAGCAACCAAAGAAGCCACCTTCCGAGATAAAGGACTAACAGAATCTCTCGATTGGTTCAAAAAGTGGCCTCTGCAAGGACAGTCAAGATCAAATTCAAGCCCCAAGGACACAAGAATGACCTAACAGGCGAGACTCAAGGAGTGAAAAACAACCGCCCCTGGAAAAATTGTATAGGAACGAACTCTGACCATTAACGGTACTTAATGCCAATCTTCGTTCCCCTACCGATTGGAGAAAGAAAGAGAAAATCTCCCACCCACATTTCTGCGGGTGCCACTTCCTGGCTTCACCCCAGGCAAAAAAATATTTCCAAGTCCTGTAATTAAAGTCTCCCTAAGCTGGCTTCCAGGGGCTCAACAGTGCTGAGATATAAGAGTCAAGACCATTAGGTCCCGCTGGACTGGGAGTGTTCAAGAAGCGACCCCCGCAAGACTCGCTATGTCGGTGTACCAAGCCCTCCTGGGCTAATTAGGCTAACACTATTATCAGTGTTACCACCTCCCGGATTCTTTGCAAAAGATGTGGGAGAAGTTGAAAGAGAGGGAAGCATCAAATAAGGGAGAACTGGTCCCTAAGGTGTTACCAGTACATCTACCCCTATTGCCTTTGGGATCCTCGTCATGGACACAACCTGTCCCTGCTTGTTGTAGAACTTGGAATTTAGTAGATTCACCTGCAGAATTCCTTTTGCCACTATTCTATACCTGGAATATGCAGGGATGATAGAGACAGTCCTTGTGCTGTCCCAGATAGAATGTGGTTGACCTTCATGAGCCGCATGACTCCTGGTTGCCGCCCTGGTGGTTGATAAATATGCCCCTGCAGAGGCTTTCCTGGATAGAACCTGACCTGGACATTTTGATGATAGGCAACTCCTATCCTCATATTGATTAGTGGTTCCAAATTGATAATAACTACTGCAGTAGGGAACAGACACAAAAGATACGCTCAGCATCTTTCCAAATAACTGTTCTGCTTTATTAGGACGCAATTGAAGGTTTTTATACACAT
Source organism: Lithobates septentrionalis (assembly GCA_037952835.1). Taxonomy (NCBI): domain Eukaryota; kingdom Metazoa; phylum Chordata; class Amphibia; order Anura; family Ranidae; genus Lithobates; species Lithobates septentrionalis. Next base: position 836,395 of record JBBDGP010001327.1, on the reverse strand, counting down.
GATTACGTAGGTATCACATTAATAATACATTTTACGTTTATGGTAACAAGGGGCGTTACATAGGCAGGCTAATTCTAATCAGGACTCGAAAGAATGTAAACATGTACTGAAAACATTATTAGTGTCGTGTGCACAGTGAGGGCAGTGTGCAATACATACAAAATAGAATACAATTATATACAGAACTTACAAAATTTCCATTACAGTCTCCCCTCTTTTGATTAATATTTTGATCACTAACCTGCTATCACCTTTAACCTGGAGCCTCCACACTATTAGGTGAAGGTAGTCCTGCCCAAAGATGCAAAAACTCCATTGTGGAGAAAATAATAGCTGAGCAGCTTTTTCATTACAAAATTACTTTTCATTGTGAAAAACAAATGATTGATAAGACATATTTACAGAGTACTGGCTGTACACTCCTGTGGCCAGAATGGCCTTCTAGCTGAATTGTTGACATGCTGACTTATCAGCCCATGTAAACACAGACAATTCTACATAAAATGGAAGACGTACAAAAGACAAATATGACTTCAACATGGCTAAACTACTTTTCAAATCACATTATATATATATATATATATATATATATATATATATATATATATATATATATATATATATATATATATATATATATATATATATATCCCTTACAATTAAAGTAATTGAATCAAAAAGTACCCTAGACTGCGATTCCAAAAGGGAAACAAATCAAACACAGAGATTTCTTTAATTTAGTCATTTTTGCAGTGTCTGGTGTGGATCCAGGTGACTTTTCCTTCAAGTTTTGCAAAACTGTACATAAAATAGATGCTCTATTGAGTCTCCAAACATTTCCATATATATAAATGTCTCTTAACAATCCACAAGTCACCTGGCTTTAGTTTTAGATCCTTCCAAACTTTTAGGATCTGGAATTGGGGATAAAACACATAATGAGTTTGTCAAAAACCTTAAAAGATCAGCAACATTCTCTGTAAGATCCGAATGGAGGACTTCAGCTGCTGAGACAAAATATAAGCAAGTGAGTAACACACTTCCAAACTAAATCTCATAGGGAAAGAGTCCAACATCCCCTTAGGGGCTTGATAAAATATAAGAAAACATTCAGGCAAAAGTTTTTCTAGTTTCTTACTCTACTTTGCCCTCTACATTGTAGACAGTAGGGAGTGTAAAAATAAAACCTCAAAACTTCTAGTAAGGACTCTCCTATAAAAATGTTTTCCTCTGTTACTCTCTGTAGATTCTGCACTCTGTACTTACAAACTACTTCTGGTAACACTTTTTACTGTGGCCTTTGCAGTCGCATTTGACACTGGACATCCAGAAAACAGGTCCATACAGACAAAATGCATACTCGCAAGATCCTGACTTGGGCATCTGGATATATCTTTTTGTAATCTCTGGAAGGGATGTTCAGCTTTTGGTAACACCTTTGGTAACAGGTAAAACAGGAAGTGGTATGCTATAAAAACAACTGTGATGAACCCTGGCTCTATCCCATGCTCATTTACTAAGGCAGCCATAACTGCTTGTGACTGATGACACGGTCCATGTGTCAAGCTGGAAAGAAAAGAGTGGCTGGGAGACATAAATGATCACCTTTTCCAAAGTCCTGTTTCATAAGAAGTTGCGCCCTGTGGACCACTTGTTCTTCTCGTTCTGGGGTCCTTAAAGTTGAATTATTAATCCCAGCTACACTGGGCAAGAACTAGGGTGGAATCTGTGAGTTGCACAGACCCATCAAGTGTCCGGGGCTGTAAATGCAGCATCCTTAGTCACCTGGTCTGCTTCCATGTGTGAAAGTTAATATGGCTACCTCAGCAAGAACCTGGAAGGTTGAAAACAGCCAATCAAATTAACTTGGCATGCTTTATTGGTTTACCTGCCGAAGTAAAAACAAACTTCTGGCCCTTCAAATGGAACCAAAAGCTCTCTATATCTCGACTTTCTATATAAATATACACTCTTTTTATAGCTCACATGCTTTGCTAAAACATGGAGCTCTGCTTCTTGAGCTGGGGAAAAAGGATCCAATGACTTTGAATACAGAATATCCTTCTGGGTGATAAACTGCATCCTCAAATCTACAAAAAATTTAATATCTGGGTCTTCAGGGAGTGTCCTGCACTGGGCTCACAGCAGCTGATTCCTACGTCATCAATTTAACACATGTGTCTTCCTTTTTCTCCAGCCTCCTCCAATAGAGGCAATAAGGTGGCTGGATTCAAATGTACGCATTTTTCATTGTTAGATTTGTACTTAAACTCATATTTTAAACCTTTCATTAGACAAACATTTAGTTAGCTGTATATTTGCTGCATAGAATGTCGGACCATTAAAAATGAAATGTTTGACCAAAACAATATCTAACTTTGTCTAATAGCACCTTTGCATAAAAGCTACAGCTCTAATATATCGGGATGAACCCTTCCTTACTGGGTCCAGCTTGCATAAATATATTACAATGGCTTATTTTCTATCACGCTGTTTGTGTATGAACTCCAGTTTCATATTTCAAAAGACAACTTTTTCCTGGCAATATTATAATAAATGATAACAATGCCCTGCGGTCATGGAGAGATGTTCATAAATCCAAAATATTCTTCTGCTTATACCGCGGCACTTACAAGGAAAAGGGGCACATCATTTCACAATCCACACATTCTGCTTTGGATTTCAAAAAAATAAAAACAAATAAAAACTAAAGGACCAACAATCTGTATGATGTACCAGAAAGCATCAAAAACTATAAAACAACTGGCTGCAGGTGGCATCTATCCTAACAGGGTGTGTGGACTTGATGTGATGGATCTGTTATATTTAAATTTTATTTATTATTACTCTCACATCATGGACCGCACATCAAGTTATTATCAAAAACCTTAAAATTTCATTTTTGTAGAAAAACTTCTTATGTATCCCATCCATCTTGGCTTTGTTAAATATTATGTATGGATGTAAACCTAAAAAAAATAAAAAATAAAATGTATATCATACTGTAGAGTATAAGATTTCCTATCATTTGAGCCCAGTCTTGCCACACAGAGTTAATTCATCTCTGAGCAATCCTCTTTTATTGTTCAGTGAGACAATTCCTGACAAACTGAGAAAAACTTTGTCAAATACTCCCCCTTGCTGTGAGTGACAGGTGATTTACATATCTCGTGCATTAGCCTAAGAGACATGCAGTATTTTTTAATTCCCTCCCCCACTCCTTTATTAAGCAGCTCTGCAAGGATTGGCTGTTCCACACCTCAGCATGATTTGGCATGCTGAAGTCATGTGGTTACTTTCCTGTCTTTTCACTGGATGTTAGAGATCATAGCAGAAGTTAAGCAGAAGTTCAATGTTAGAAATACACAGAGAAAATGCATATTGACAAGGGGAGTGTATAGGTGGGCGGGGAGTCTACTGATATCACGACTCCACCCACCGAGCTCCAGACAACAGACCCACCCACAGAATATGCAGTTTTTCGGGTCTAATAACAGACAGAGGGGAGACATTTGACAGGTAAGGATACATGCAGGAGGCATTTATATCCTTATAGATAACCCCTATGGCAGTAGCTTAGAAAGGATGACATTGGGTTTACATCCACTTTAATCTTTTTTTTTTCTCTCAATAAGGGTTTATTGTATAAATGTAAAATTACAAAATTGTTATCTTAATCTAAACTAATCCCATTCATTACAAATTGAAAGGTGATTGGAGATTCTCTTTTTTTTTTTAAAAGAGTCCAATCTTCACCCATCATGGTGAGCTTTGTCATAAAAGACCTCCAGGGACTGGGTCCCCCTTAATGCAGGGTCCACTCCCCTGGACCTGTATAGCACCCTGCAGGAAAGCACCTTGTTCAGAACAAACACTGCACAGGGTTCCATTACGCAGGGTCCAGCGCCGTAAGGCTGCATTATAGGCAAACCTTGAGGAATCTTCTCTCCTTCCAATAAGGCTCAGGTTCTATCCATTTTGGCTGATAGCTTTTTCAAATGGATCCGAATGAACTCCATGATTCTAAATAGAACCGTCCAGACCTCCAAGTATGTTTTACATCATTGACCATTCCAACTTACAGACACTGGTGAAAAAACTGAGGTCCTTCCTGTGCAGGAGGGGTAATATAGGGGTGGACTTCCTGTTTGACTATCTGCCAGTGTCCATCCACTAGTAGGTGGCATATAGCCCATATAGTCATTATTGTGGTTGCTCTATGTCCCGTCATGTACGGTAAAGAAAGATGTATATGCTTACCTGTTTTGAGCTCATTTCGATCCGGTCACGTGATCCAGCACCCCTGTGTCAGCCAGTAGTGGCTGCTGGGGAGAGAAGGGAGCGCTGACAACAGATGGGCCATGGGAGCTCATGGATGATGTCACTGCTCCAGGCCATACGAGCCATTGGCAAGCACTATCTCCTCCCCCCTGCCCTGTGGCCACTGGCTGACACAGGGGATCACATAACCAGACCAAGCTAAAAATAGGTACACAGATTTTACACAGATTAATCAGAATAGGTGTTGGGTGGTTGGTGACAGTTTAATGGCAAGTTAGGTTTAAGCTCGAATAGTACTTGAGAGTTTTGTGTGCTGCCCAGAATGTGAAAAGTCTGCATCCCCAGATTTTATGGGCACTGTTAGTCCTGCAGCAGGCTCATCCACCTCTTCAAAAAAAAACAGAGGAAGAGCAGAAAGGGGGAAAGCATGTTTGGCCATTTTTTGTGTCTGCTCCACGAGATACAAATCATTTGAGGACAGTAGAAAGGGCATCCATGGGAACAGATATCCCAGAAGACCACACAGGCTCTAAGATGGCACACAACAGGGGTGAAGAAAATAATGCCTTGTTGCTCCACATGAATATAACAGTGAAAATGATAGCCACTTCAATAGACCTTACAAACATAGGAGTAATCATTAGGTTGTTTTACTACACATTAAGACTTTGATATTTCCATGGGAACAATAAATTTAAACAATATAGAGACTGAAATCTGCAAACACTGGTAATGCTTCTGCAAACAGGTACGTTTTGACAGCAGGATATAAAGGGAAAGGAAGCCACAGACATGAATTTAAAGTGCACCTTATATAGATCTCAAACACTGTGTTATTTATGTCTACATTTTGTTTTTATGCATCAGAAATACAGATCCACGTGAGATCTTGGACTGCTCTACCTCCAATGGCCTGCTTACATCATAAGATTCTATGTGTATGCTAAAGAGTAACTCCACTTTTGTTGGGAAAAAAAAAACATTCCCCTCTGGGTGATCTATGTACATTGCAAGGATGTTAAACGTTGTTGCAGATTCATAACTTTTGTCATTCTGATGAAATAGCTGTTTGTCTGTGTCCATGTGCAGAGTAAATCTGTATGGGAGTGGGTTTGTAACTATCAATCAGCTGCTGTACATGCAGGGCTTTAATGAGAACCGGGACCAGATGGCTTGCATCCAAGGGTACTTAGGGAACTCAGTCAAGTGATTGCCAGACCGTCATTCCTAATTTTTACAGATAGTCTACAGACTGGAATGGTACCAGCTGTTTGGAGAAAAGCCAATGTAGAACCTATATTTAAAAATGGCCCAAAACACATCCCTGGGAATTACAGACCAGTTAGCCTAACCTCGATAGTATGTAAACTCTTGGAGGGGATGATAAGGGACTATATACAGGATTTTAGTAATACGAACAATATTAGCAGTAATCAGCATGGATTCATGAAGAATCGTTCTTGCCAAACCAATCTATTAACCTTCTATGAGGAGGTGAGTTGCCATCTAGATAAAGGAAGGCCTGTAGACGTGGTGTATCTGGATTTTGCAAAAGCATTTGACACAGTTCCCCATAAACGTTTACTGTACAAAATAAGGTCCGTTGGCATGGACCATAGGGTGAGTACATGGATTGAAAACTGGCTACAAGGGCAAGTTCAGAGGGTGGTGATAAATGGGGAGTACTCAGAATGGTCAGGGGTGGGTAGTGGGGTTCCCCAGGGTTCTGTGCTGGGACCAATCCTATTTAATTTGTTCATAAACGATCTGGAGGATGGGATAAACAGTTCAATCTCTGTATTTGCAGACAATACTAAGCTAAGCAGGGCAATAACTTCTCCGCAAGACGTGGAAACCTTGCAAAAAGACCTGAACAAATTAATGGGGTGGGCGACTACATGGCAAATGAGGTTCAATGTAGAAAAATGTAAAATAATGCATTTGGGTGGCAAAAATATGAATGCAATCTATACACTGGGGGGAGAACCTCTGGGGGAATCTAGGATGGAAAAGGACCTGGGGGTCCTAGTAGATGATAGGCTCAGCAATGGCAGGCAATGCCAAGCTGCTGCTAACAAAGCAAACAGAATATTGGCATGCATTAAAAGGGGGATCAACTCCAGAGATAAAACGATAATTCTCCCGCTCTAAAAGACTCTGGTCCGGCCGCACCTGGAGTATGCTGCCCAGTTCTGGGCACCAGTCCTCAGGAAGGATGTACTGGAAATGGAGCGAGTACAAAGAAGGGCAACAAAGCTAATAAAGGGTCTGGAGGATCTTAGTTATGAGGAAAGGTTGCGAGCACTGAACTTATTCTCTCTGGAGAAGAGACGCTTGAGAGGGGATATGATTTCAATTTACAAATACCGGACTGGTGACCCCACAATAGGGATAAAACTTTTTTGCAGAAGAGAGTTTACCAAGACTCGTGGCCACTCATTAAAATTAGAAGAAAATAGGTTTAACCTTAAACTACGTAGAGGGTTCTTTACTGTAAGAGCGGCAAGGATGTGTAATTCCCTTCCACAGGTGGTGGTCTCAGCAGGGAGCATTGATAGCTTGAAGAAACTAATAGATAAGCACCTGAATGACCACAACATACAGGAATATACAATGCAATACTGACACATAATCACACACATAGGTTGGACTTGATGGACTTGTGTCTTTTTTCAACCTCACCTACTATGTAACTATGTAACTATGAGAAAAACTGCATGGTCTGCTTCCCTTTAGACGTGATTTCCCTTTGGGAATATCTCACCAAAAATGCCTTTTTTGTTGCAGGGGATGCTCAAAATCGGATTTGCATCTTAGTATAGACTTCTGGGAAAATCAGTAAGCCAATCACACAAGCAGGAAATGACCTTTTCAGGGGGCGTTCTGTATACATTCTGTGTACAGAATGCCTCAAGGTAGCCAAATTGCATTCCATTTTGCAGAAAATTACAGCGGCTGCAGATTGAAAAGGAAAGGTAATTTTGAATAACACTCAATTACACTATGACTTGTGTGGCAATTGTATACGATATATTATTTTTTTTTATTTGCCAACTTTTTTCCCACAAAAGTGGGGTTACCCCTTGAAGATCATGATAAGCAGTGTAGGATGAGTCACTTAACACAAAAGCAGAGCCACTCACATTCAGCAGTGATGAGGCATGGAATTATGGGAAGTTTACATTTCAATACAGGAACTTTTGACTCTCAGAATTAAAGTAGAACTAAAAGCAACTTTTTTTTTAAATTATTTTGGATAAAGTAAGAGAGGGTAATAACCCGTCAGTTTTTTTTTTCATCCATGTCCCTTTGGGGAGGAGATTTCTCTTTTTTTCTTTTACTTTTGATGATGTTAACCACTTGCCCTCCGGAAGATTTACTCCCTTCATAACCAGGCCATTTTTTGCGAGATGGCACTGCGTTATTTTAACTGACAATTGCACGGTCGTGCGACGCTGTAACAAAATAAAACTTGTATCCTTTTTTCCCATTAATAGAGAGCTTTCTTTTGGTGGTATTTGCTTACCTCTGCGGTTTTTACTTTTTTGCCCTAAAAACAAACAAAAAAAAAAGACAATTTTGAAAAAAAAAAATATATATATTTCCTACTTTCTGCTATAAAACATATCAAATAAAAAATGAAGAAAAAAAAAATCGCATTTCTTCAGCAATTTAGGCCAATATGTATTCTGCTACATGTTTTTGGTAAAAAAAAAAAAAATCCCAATAGGGGTATATTGATTGGTTTGCACAAAAGTTATAGCGTCTACAAACTATGGGATAGATTTAAGGAATTTTTATTTATTTATTTATTTTACTAGTAATGGCCGTGATCAACGACTTATAGCAGGGCTGCAACATTGCGGAAGACACATTGGACACTAAGTGGCACTTTTTGGGGACCAGTGACACTAATACAGTGATCGGTGCTAAAAATATGCATGGTCACTGTACTAATGACACTGCCAGGAAAGGGGTTAACATCAGGGGCAATCAAAGGGTTAAATGTGTTCCTAGGGATTGCTTGTTAACTGTGTGTGTGTGTGCTGTACTATTGAAAGTCAGAGATCCGTGTTTCTGCTTTGTAGGAACACAGGATCAAAACTTTCCCTTCTAACATAACGGCGATCTGCCTTGTTTGCCTGTGTCCTGAACGATCGTCGGGTTCCAGCGGACACTGCGTCCACTGGACACGCTGATTGGCTCCCGTTGTGTTCCATTTCCATTGTATTGCGCCCCAAAACCGGAAGTGCAGAATCACTTACAGGTACATGATTCTGCACAGGAGAGCCACCTTGCTGCTGTAAATATATACTGTACGATTGGCAAGTGGGTAACAGGACAAATAGAGAGGGTGAATCTTCATAACGGGGACACAGACAGCACTAAAACCTGGCAGGGGTTCTAATCCCTCTCTACATGATTCAAAACTAAAAAAAAAAGTTTTGCCTTTACTTTCAATTTAAATTGAGGGTACTAAGTGGGCAGAACCCATATTTATGAATATGAACTACTTTTCTCTTCACTGAAGATTAAAACTAAAATTGTGCACTTATTCAAAGATCAAGTCCTGGGCTGGGTGCTGGAGCGAACGGTCACATTATTCCCACAGCTTTGGCATTCACAGACAGCCTCTCTTCTTGTTGCGTTTTTCTTACCACACAAATAGCAACGCAGGCAAGTCATTTCCACGCACCACTGTGCAGGGTCCTTTCCTGCTTTTCAGCCCCAGTGGGTCCTCTGGCTTCCCCTCCTCCGGGTTGGTATTGTGTGGGCTTGGGGGAGCTGGACCAGCACATACGGGCCAGGCATTTTCCTGTTCTTGAGGTATGCCTGCATATTGAACTATGTGGCTCAAGCAATTTGGAAACAACTCCTCTTGGCACCTCTATGTTTTTAAACAATTGTGACTTCCAGTCTATAATACAGAGTTTCTTGTTTAAACTATACCCCTGAAGGAGGATTACATTTTCACTCCGAAATGCGTTGGATGCAGGAAACACTAGTCCGTTATATGTATTCTGATTTGTATGACAACACTGGAATGTTTATTCTCAACATGTTTTTTTAGTAAATGTGTATTTTTCATATTTCAATAAATACTTTTCATATTAGAATATACCTTTTTACCATTCTGTGCCTTAAAAGTCCGCCACCTGGGGATCTTGTTTCATTTCTTATTCAAAGATCAAAGCCGTTAGCACACAGCTCAGTAACCCATAGCAACCAACTCAAACTATCTTTACCAAGTCAAAGCAGCACAAGATGGATTCTAATTTGCTGCTATAATTCCTACATATTAAACATAGTGCTTTGTTCTTATCGTTTTACATAATCATTTTATTAAAAGCAAAGTATGGCTTACAAATAAAACTTTTGCATAACCTTTGGGACACTTTCTAACAGCATACATCTCACATCTGAATTTTTCTTTATATTAAACCTACAGATAACATTTCATCAAGCTGCCACATGTAAAATTCCAATCAAGCATATTAACATTTTTATTCAGCTCAAATGCTTCATTACTAAATGATAAGATGGAAAAAAAATGTGACACAGTAACCTGAGGCAGTAACTGAGTTCAGTGAATAGTTGTAAGCTGACAACATTCATTTTAAAGAGCACCAGTATTTAAATTACACCTACTAGTATCCCGCACATGCCATAAAGCGGAGGTTTTCTCTGCTTATATTTTGCTTCTCTGCTTCCTCCCTCTCCCCTCAATCAACATGCTAATGACATGTATACCACATTTTAACACATAAAATGCATACCATATTTTAGACCCAGTAATGCCATCACTAGGTTTCTGTGCTTCTCTATGCAATGCATGCAGCAGATGATGGTTGGTGGGAGGGGCTGATAGGTGGCAGCGCAGGCTTCCAGAAAACATCACGGGATCTTGTCTTATTATACCTCTCAAGAGTCCTCAGACCTGATGCAAGCAGTGGGCAGGATCTTGGAAAAGGTATTCAAATATCAAAATGCCTTGCTGAGTGGATGTCAGTCTGGAGGTGTGCGACTTCTAGGCAGTGTATATATATATATATATATATATATATATATATATATATATATATATATGTGTGTGTGTGTGTGTGTGTGTGTGTGTGTGTGTGTGTGTGTGTGTGTGTGTGTGTGTGTGTGTGATTATTCTATATAGAGTGCCTTGAAAAAGTATTCACACCCCTTGAAATTTTCCTCATTTTATCGTGCTACATCCAAAAACGTAAATTAATTTTATTGGGAATTTATGTGACAGACCAACGCAAAGTGGCACATAATTGTGAAGTGGAAGGAAAACGATAAATGGTTTTCAATATATGAAAAGTGTGGCGTGCATCACTCCGATACCCCTAAATAAAATCTAGTGGAACCAATTGCCTTCAGAAGTTACCCAATTAGTAAGGAGAGTCCACCTGTGTGTAATTTAATTTCAGTATAAATACAGCTGTTCTGTGAAGCCCTCAGAGGTTTGTTAGAGAACCTTAGTGAACAAACAGCATCATGAACGCCAAGGAACACACCAAACAGGTCAGGGATAAAGTTGTGGAGAAGCTTAAAGCAGGGTTAGGTTCTAAAAAAACAGGCCGGGCAAGGAGAGCATTAATCAGAGAAGCAGCCAAGAAGCCCACGGTAACTCATGGTGGGAGAATCTGTCCACAGGACAACTATTAGACGTGAATAACACATATCTGGCATTTATGGAAGAGTGCCAAGAAGAAAGCCACTGTTGAAAGAAAGCCATAAGAAGTCACCTTTGTAGTTTGCAAGAAGCCATGTGGGGGACACACCCAACATGTGGAAGAAGGTGCTACGATTAGATGAGACCAAAATTAAACTTTTTGGCCTAAAAGCTAAACGCTATGTGTCTTGGAAAACGAACACTGCACATCACCCTGAATTCACCATCACCACTGTGAAACATGGTGGTGGCAGCATCATGTTGTGTAGATGCTTTTCTTCAGCAGGCACAGGGAAGTTGGTCAGAGTTGATGGGAAGATAGATGGAGCCAAATACAGGGCAATCTTAGAAGAAAACCTGTAATGTCCTGTACACACGATAGGATTTTCCAATGGAAATTCTGACACACAAAGTTTGAGAGCTTGCTATAAAATTTTCCGACAACAAAATCTGTTGTCGGAATTTCTGATCGTGTGTACACAAATCCAACGCACAAAGTGCCACGCATGCTCAGAATAAATTAAGAGATGAAAGCTATTGGCTACTGCCCCGTTTATAGTCCCGACGTACGTGTTTTACGTCACTGCGTTCACGATCGGATTTTCCGACAACTTTGTGTGACCGTGTGTATGCAAGACACGTTTGAGCCAACATCCGTCGGAAAAAATCCATCGTTTTTGTTGTCGGAATGTCTGATCAATGTCCGACCGTGTGTACAAGGCATTAGAGTCTGGAAAAGACTTGAGACTAGGGTGGAGGTTCACCTTCCAGCAGGACAACGACCCTAAACACACAGTCAGAGCTTTAGTGGAATGGTTTAGATCAAAACATATTCATGTGTTAGAATGGTCCAGTCAATATCCAGACCTAAATCAAATTGAGAATCTGTGGCAAGACTTGAAAATTGTTGTTCACAGACACTCTCCATCCAATCTGACAGAGCTTGAGCTATTTTGCAAAGAAGGATGGGCAAATATTTCCCGCTCTCGATGTGCAAAGCTGGTAGAGACATCCCCAAAAAGACTTGCAGCTGTAATTGCAGTGAAAGGTGGTTCTACAAAGTATTGACTCAGGGGGCTGAAAAATGCACGCCGCACTTTTCACATATTTATTTGTAAAAAAAAATTGAAAACCATTTATCATTTTCCTTCCACTTCACAATTATGTGCCACTATGTTTTGGTCTATCACATAAAATCCCCAAAAAATACATTTAAGTTTCTGGTTGTAACAAAATGTGGAAAATTTTAACCACTTGCCGACCGCCTAAGGCAGATATACTGCGGCAGAATGGCACGGGCAGGCAAAATCACGTACCTGGTACGTGATTGCTTGCCGTGGGCGGGGGGTCCGATCGCCCCCCCCCACCGGTGCCCGAGGCGGTCGGCTTCTGTCTGGGAGCGTTCAGAGATGAGGGGGAGGCCATCCATTCGTGGCCCCCCCCTCGCGATCGCTCCCAGCCAATGAGAATCTTCCCCTGCCTCTGTATAGTACACAGATGCAGAAGAAATGATGTCATCTCTCCTCGGCTCGGTATTTTCCGTTCCGGCGCCGAGGAGAGAAGACATCCAAGTGAGTGCACAACACACACACACACAGTAGAACATGCCAGGCATACTTTACACCCCCCGATCACCCCCTAATCACCACCCCCCCCCCCGCCCCCCACCGTCACACTGACACCAAGCTTTTTTTTTCTGATTACTGCATTGGTGTCAGTTTGTGACAGTTAGTGTGGTAGGGCAGTTAGGGTTAGCCCCCTTTAGGTCTAGGGTACCCCCCTAACCCCCCTAATAAAGTTTTAACCCCTTGATCACCCCCCGTCACCAGTGTCACTAAGCGATCATTTTTCTGATTGCTGTATTAGTGTCACTGGTGATGCTGGTTAGGGAGGTAAATATTTAGGTTCGTCGTCAGCGTTTTATAGCGACAGAGACCCCCATATACTACCTAATAAATGTTTTAACCCCTTGATTGTCCCCTAGTTAACCCTTTCACTAATGATCAACGTATAACTGTTACGGGTGACGCTGTTTAGTTCGTTTATTTTTTATAGTGTCAGGGCACCCGCCATTTATTACCCAATAAAGGTTTAGCCCCCTGATCGCCCGGCGGTGATGTGCGTCGACCCAGGCAGCGTCAGGTTAGCGCCAGTACCGCTAACACCCACGCACGCAGCATACACCTCCCTTAGTGGTATAGTATCTGAACGGATCAATATCTGATCCGATCAGATCTATAATAGCGTCCCCAGCAGTTTAGGGTTCCCAAAAACGCAGTGTTAGCGGGATCAGCCCAGATACCTGCTAGCACCTGCGTTTTGCCCCTCCGCCCGGCCCAGCCCAGCCCTCCCAAGTGCAGTATCGATCGATCACTGTCACTTACAAAACACTAAACGCATGACTGCAGCGTTCGCAGAGTCAGGCCTGATCCCTGCGATCGCTAACAGTTTTTTTGGTAGCGTTTTGATGAACTGGCAAGTGCCAGCGGCCCTAGTACACCCTGGTCGTAGTCAAACCAGCACTGCAGTAACACTTGGCGACGTGGCGAGTCCCATAAGTGCAGTTCAAGCTGGTGAGGTGGCAAGCACAAGTAGTGTCCCACTGCCACCAAGAAGAAGACAAACAGGCCCGTCGTGCCCATAATGCCCTTCCTGCTGCATTCGCCAATCCTAATTGGGAACCCACCGCTTCTGCAGCACCCGTACTTCCCCCATTCACATCCCCAACCAAATGCAGTCAGCTGCTTGAGAGGCATTTTCTTTATGTCCTCCAGAGTATCCCTACCCAACGAACCCCCCCAAAAAAGATGTTGTGTCTACAGCAAGCGCTGATATAGGCGTGACACCCGCTGTTATTGTCCCTCCTGTCCTGACAAACCTGGTCTTTGCATTGGTGAATGTTTTGAACGCTACCATTCACTAATTGAGTATTAGCGTAGGGTACAGCATTGCACAGACTAGGACACACTTTCACAGGGTCTCCCAAGATGCCATCCCATTTTGAGAGACCCGAACCTGGAACCGGTTGCAGTTATAAAAGTTAGAGTTACAAAAAAAAGTGTAAAAAAAAAAAAAACCCACAAACAAAAATATAAAATATGTGAAAATAAAAAGTAGCGCATAGATGGTGCCAAAAGTCTTCAATCAAGAAAACAACTGAAAAAAAAACAAATGTCCACAAATAATAAACATAACAGTGAAAAAACTTGTAAGTCTCTCAATATAGGTGAATAAAGTCCTGTCGGTGAGTGGGGAACAAATAACATGGAATGTCCCACTGAAAACCATGCGTAGATACGGGGAGGCAGAAGTTATAACACAGGTGAATCAACAAATCATCCCCAAGTTGTATCTCTCAACAACATGCGACTTGGTAAAGATGGTGTGTAAGAAACTCTTACCAGATACGATGGACTCCCTTGTCAGCGACAGGGAGTCACTCGAGCGGGTTGCCTCTCAGGGCCAGTGAACGGACATCACAGCTCTGCGAACCTTCTGGGTCAAACTCTGCGCGGATCTCCCGGGGCCGCCAGGTGGGTCCTCCCAAAGGATGGCCGAGGTACGGATCAGAGGGAACAGTGCGTCACGTACAAAAACTGGAGTGAAGGCTGGTTGAATCTCTCAGTAAGTATGTGGAGAAAAAATAAACAAGCTCCACATAGTGTAGATGAGCAAAAATAGGATTTTTATTGCTAAAAACGCCAGATAACAATAAAATGTGATCACAGAGTATAAAATCGAAAATGGGCAACAAGAAGGATGCTGGAAGCGCCTAACGCGTTTCGATCAATGGATCGTCTACTGGGGCATACAGCATGCCCTCCAAGTTGCCTAATATTTATAAAAAACATTCCAAAAGAGCAAATTGTATGTGCTGTCAAACAACATTCCCCATTGGATGAATGGGGTCACATGATCGCACCTGGGTAGACCTAACAGGTGTGAAACATCATGCATTTGCATACATAGTATGTGATTAACCTGTTGTATGTCACCAAACAGACCTCACATAGAAAAATAATTGAATAATACAACCTCAGAATGTTCAAACCTTTGGTAATGAAATGAAATAAACAGGGAACGGAATTTGACCTGTTATATATCACCAAAAAAACCTCACATAGAAAAATAATTGCATAATATCACATCAGAAGGTTCAAACATTTTGTAATGAAATGAAATAAACAAGAAACGGACTTTCAGGCACAATACTCCCATTGCTGACACTTCTGTGTCTGCTCCAAAGCAACAGGGAGTCAGTGCCAATCAGGGACTACGTTTCAGGGGGCGGGCGGAGCCAACCACCAATCGCTGTGAAGACAGGAAGTCACTGGCGGCGCCGCCCAACCTCCATGAGACAGACATAAGGAAGTGACGTCAGAGCGCAGGACCAGCTCCACGTCCCTCCCCTGTCATGTGATGCCTCTCTCTAGAAGTCAAGGAGAGGAAGAGGGAGGGGGGACGAGCGTCAGATAGAACGTTCCCAACGCCGGTGCCCACGCTCCTCCCCCGTGTCTCCGGAAGTAACAAAGAACGTGGATATCCCACCTGAATGATGGAAAACTGGCAAAAAGTTACCTGTGAAGTAGGGAAAGGGACGCACCACTCAACAGATAGCAAGGCACAAGGGCAAGGGCCATGCAGTTAAGTGGCGCGCCTGAAAGGAAGGCTAGTGCTCGGCTAACTTCTGACAGTTGAAAATCGAGGGACCAAAAACCAGCACTAAATACATCAATGCTGGCGAGAGCCCCCAAAGTGTATTAATAATCCCTTCCTATCAAAACAACAGACAAAATAAATGAATAAAATGTAATGTATTCTAAAAACATGATATGAAATGGGTTCATGAACACTGCATCTAAAAAGTAAGAGCCATCCTAATAATGTTAACCGTGCACATGCCAGTGTGAAAAACCAACATGCGGAAGGTATAGCTCACCCCTGAGTATAATGTAAGCGCACCCCCCAAAAATTGCGCCAACACAGGGGAGAAAAAAATAATATGGAAATAAACATAGGTAATAGTATTAAAGGGGAACACCTGAAAACATATACAGATGTGATGAAATAAATGCAAAAAAAGGGTGTTAGGATGAGTTGATAAACGAGTTGAGGTCCCACTCCACGTTCATCCCAAATGGGAAGAAGGACCTCAACTCGTGAATCCAGTATGTCTCGAGACGTGAAACCCCACGCAGAACGAGACTCACCCCTCCAGTGCGGGACAAACTTGTCAATAACCTGGAACAGAGTGCCTGTGGGATCCCTGTCATGGTGTTCCAGGTAGTGACGTGGCACAGTGTGCTTGTCCCTACCTTTTTTGATTGCAGCCACGTGTTCATTAACACGAACAGAAAAAGTTCTGATCGTGCGACCCACATATTGCTTGTAGCAGGGACAGGTTATCAGATAAACGATGTATTGTGAGTAACACGTGGTGAAATGCTTCATGGAGTAGGTGCGGGAAGTGACAGTGGACTTAAAAGTGACACTCTTGCGTCTTCCCCCAATATTATGTAGGCAGACCTGGCACTTACGACAGGGGTAGTAACCTTTACACTCCTGAAAGAACGACACTTTTTTGGGGGGGTCTATTATATTTGGGGCGATCTGTCCCTGAATGGACCTAGCGCCTCTGAAGACTACCGAGGCCTGCTTGGGTAAAACAGGACCAAGTAGTCTATCGTTCTGTAATATTCCCAAATGTTTTTTAAGAATACCTTTAATCTGTTTAGATTGAATGGAATGGATGGTAAAAAAGGATAGCTTAGCATTAAATGTAGTGTTGTCTTTAGAGCGTTCTATAAGCGTGAGGCAACCCGCTCGAGTGACTCCCTGTCGCTGACAAGGGAGTCCATCGTATCTGGTAAGAGTGTCTTACACACCATCTTTACCAAGTCGCATGTTGTTGAGAGATACAACTTGGGGATGATTTGTTGATTCACCTGTGTTATAACTTCTGCCTCCCCGTATCCACGCATGGTTTTCAGTGGGACATTCCATGTTATTTGTTCCCCACTCACCGACAGGACTTTATTCACCTATATTGAGAGACTTACAAGTTTTTTCTCTGTTATGTTTATTATTTGTGGACATTTGTTTTTTTCAGTTGTTTTCTTGATTGAAGACTTTTGGCACCATCTATGCGCTACTTTTTATTTTCACATGTTTCTTTGGTTGTTGTCACCTTCTAAGTAGCTCCTCCGCACCATATACTCCTTCAATTTAGCGCAGTGTACACTTTTATTAAAAATATAAAATAAAAAAAATAGTTGTAATTTTATTGTTCTCTCTCTCTCTCTATTCTCTCTCTATTGTTCTGCTCTTTTTTACTGTATTCTATTCTACAATGTTTTATTGTTATTATGTTTTATCATGTTTGCTTTTCAGGTATGCAATTTTTTATACTTTTATACTGTGTTTTATTGTTAACCATTTTTTTGTCTTCAGGTACGCCATTCACGACTTTGAGTGGTTATACCAGAATGATGCCTGCAGGTTTAGGTATCATCTAGGTATCATTCTTTTCAGCCAGCGGTCGGCTTTCATGTAAAAGCAATCCTAGCGGCTAATTAGCCTCTAGACTGCTTTTACAAGCAGTGGGAGGGAATGCCCCCCCCACCGTCTTCCGTGTTTTTCTCTGGCACTCCTGTCTCAACAGGGAACCTGAAAATGCAGCCGGGGATTCAGCCAGCTGACCATAGAGCTGATCAGAGACCAGAGTGGCTCCAAACATCTCTATGGCCTAAGAAACCGGAAGCTACAAGCATTTTATGACTTAGATTTCGCCGGATGTAAACAGCGCCATTGGGAAATTGGGAAAGCATTTTATCACACCGATCTTGGTGTGGTCAGATGCTTTGAGGGCAGAGGAGAGATCTAGGGTCTAATAGACCCCAATTTTTTCAAAAAAGAGTACCTGTCACTACCTATTGCTATCATAGGGGATATTTACATTCCCTGAGATAACAATAAAAATAATTAAAAAAAAAAGGAAAGGAACAGTTTAAAAATAAGCTAAAAAAGCAAAAAAAATAAATAAATAAAAAAAGCACCCCTGCCCCCCCCCCTGCTCTCGCGCTAAGGCGAACGCAAGCGTCGGTCTGGCGTCAAATGTAAACAGCAGATGCACCATGCATGTGAGGTATCACCGCAAAGGTCAGATCGAGAAAAAAACTTTCCTTTCCTTTCAGAATCAACACTTTCTATGGGACACTATACTACAAAATACTCCCACAAATGCGGGCCATTGATTGCAACCAAGATTTGTTAATTTATACGCACCAAAAAAGTACTTTTCCTAACAAATTAATTCAAGACCATTTTGCACAAATGAATACACCCCAATGAAAGTCTTAGGAGCAAAGCTAAATTTTAGACAACAAAATCAGAATTAACAAGAATTCAACTACAGGTGAGTCCAATTATTCATTAGGCCTCATGTACACAGAACGTTTGAAAACCTCTTCTGAACGCTGGAACTTGGCAGTTAGTAATGGATTTTTAAAATCGTCAGTTTTGCCACGTTTGCGTTTAGAATGCGTTATAGATCAGTAGTCCCTTCCAAATGCCTGCAATGCCGGAAAAAAAATTGTCTCTCTCGCCAAACTGGGGTGATTGTTTCCTGTGGCATAACACAGGATACACTGCAGAGGAATGGCATGAATGGGTATTGCCCAGGAAGGAAGCCTCTCCTAAAGCCCATGCATAAAAAAGCCTGCTTATAATTTGCCAGGGCCCATGCTGATAAAGACTATTGGGACTCTGTACTCTGGAGTGATTAAACCAAGATCATTTTTTTTTTAAACTGTATGGTGTCGCAAAGGTGAGGTGTACAATGAAAAATGCATGGTGCCTACTGTGAAACATGGCGGTGGCAGTGTCCCTCTCTGGGGCTGCATGAGTGCTGCTGGTGTCGGGGAGTTGCATTTCATTGATAGTATCATTAATTTACCAATGTACTGCTATATTGAAAGAGAAGATGCTGCCATCACTCTGTGCCTTTGGTCATCGTACACTTTTCCAAGATGACAATGATTCAAAACACACATCTAAGGCCAATGTTGCATTTCTAAAGAAGAGCAGGGTGAAAGTGATTCAGTGGCCAAGTATGCCTCCTGATCTGAACCCAATGGAATACCTATGGGGAATTCTGAAGAGACAAGTTGAGCATCGCTCTCAATCCAGCATCCAGGCTCTAAAAGAGGTTGTTCTTGAAGAATGGAAAAAGATAGATGTCGCCAAATTGTTCATTCTATGCCTAGAAGAGTTGGTTCTGTCCTTACAAATCACGGAGGTCATATAAAATACTAGATGTAGTAGTTTTTTGTTGTAGGGTGTATTCATTTTTGCATCAACTAATTTGAGTATAACTGAAGATTTTGTGATCCAAGTTATATTCTTAACCTTACTTTCATGTAATGAGCTAAAAAACAAAATGTTTTATAAAACTCAGTTTTGTCAAAATGTTGGAAATTATTATTGTTTTCTTGTGTTCATTGAGAACATTTAGGTAGCAGTCTGCAATACACCTTCATTACTGGGCTATTTTTCAGCGCTATGATAGTTTGACGGACAACTACTCTCTCATGCAGTACTGAACCCACATTAATTGTATCTATTTTCTTTGAGACATATAGAGCTTTTTGGGTGGTACTTATTGACTGCTTGGTTTTATTCTTCTCTTACTTTCTGTTAAAATGCCAGGACTGAACCAAAATCCCCAAAAATTCTTGTAAACGAGCATGCTGGTATTTAGGGGGTTAAAACCATGATAATGATGCACTAGATACAGTGAGTAATCAAATGTACAGGCCATACACAGGGAGGAGGAGGAGACCCTCCCTCCTAGATTGTAAACTCTAACGAGCAGGGCTCTCCGATTCCCCCCTGTACTGAATTGAATTGTATTGTAATTGTATTGTCTGCCCTAATGTTGTAAAGCGCTGCGCAAACTGTCGGCGCTATATAAATCCTGTATAATAATAATAATAATGTACAGGTCACATACATTAGGAGGCTGATGTGCAGGATAAGGAAGATGAAGAATTAATATATAGTTTACATGCAGAGACAGTGTGGAGATCATATGTGTAAAAGACCAGAGGAGGTGAAAGGGTTAAAAAATAATTTAATCTTACATTCAGTAGAAAATGAATTAATGGATTAGCAGCTGCTGATACAAATCCATTTATTCGTTCATAACTTATTACAATACCTTTCCTTCCTCTGTTGTAAGAGGAAAGAGAGGGATCAACAAAGTAAACAGTAGTGTGTGATCACTGTGATTGGCCATCACATTGATAACAAGGCACCAAGCAGCTCTATCAGCTCAGATTAATGGGTGCAATAGCAGCCTAGGGTATTCCATTGACGTTTATAAGCGATGCTGGGGTAAAACAGTCCATCAATCTGTTATTTATTGACATACATTGGTGGAAAACAGGTTAAAGTGTCACTGACCACCAATTATTGTAGGACTTTTTTCTCTCTTCTTTTTTTTAAAGGTGAGTTTTAAAAGGTAAGAGATAAAACGGTAAGTATAAGAAAACCTAACTATTTGTGTTTTTTTTTATACAGTTAAAAAAGGAACCACTTAACACACAATCACATACATGTATGTTATGGTGTTCAAGCTAGTGAACCAGGGCCATGGATGCAGCTGTCAGCCATAATCCTGGTATCATCTTTTTTTCTGCTGGCGATGCCCTACACCATAAAAGGATCCCAGCAGCTAATTAGCCACTGGACCGCTTTTACAAGCGGTGGGAGGGGTAACCCCCTTATCTCATTCTTTCAATGGTAGAAGAGACTTCTGGGGTCTTAGATACACCAGATGTTGCCATAAAGAGGACCTGTAATGCTTTATTGCTATCGCAAGGGATGTTTACATGTTTAGATTTCTTGTGACAGCAATAAAAGTGATTAAAAAAAATTAAAAGGGACAGTGTAAAAATAAAAAAGTTTAACAAAATAAATTACAGTATATACTCGAGTATAAGTCGAATTTTTCAGCACATTTTTTTGTGCTGAAAGTGCCCCCTCGACTTATACTTGAGTCAAGCACATTTCTGCAGCAAAAAATTTCATTTTCCGAACCGACTTTGGGGCCCCCGTATCTCAGGGCCACTTAGTGCTGGGAAAACCAAGTGGAACTGGTACCACAACATATCCAAAGCTGAAGTTCCTAGCACTAAGTGGCCCCGAGATACGGGGCCCCAAAATCGGTTCGGAAAATGTCATTCTCTGCTGCAGAAAAGTGCTTGACATTTTCTGAACCGACTTTGGGGCCCCATATCTCAGGGCCACTTAGTGCTAGGCATCCCAAATTTGGTGTGCAAACCCAGTGGAACTGGTACCATAATATATCTAAAGCTGGGGTTCCTAGCACCAAGTGGCCCTGAGATACGGGGCCCCAAATCTGGTTCAGAAAATGTCATTCTCTGCTGCAGAAAAGTGCTTGACATTTTCTGAACTGATTTTTGGGGCCCTGTATCTCGGGGCCACTTGGTGCTAGAAACCCCAGCTTTAGAAATTTTATGGTGCTAGTTCCACTGGGTTTGCACACCAAATTTGGGGTTCTTAGCACTAAGTGGCCCTGAGATATGGGGCCCCAAATTCGGTCAACTGTGTCCATCTGCAGCAATGTCATTTCGGGACCCTTTGGGTTCAGAGACCCCAAATTTTGGCTGCAGCTAGGGGGCATCTAGGAACCCTTAACTACCGAGTTTGAAGTTCAGGGGACCTATGGCTGCAAATGGGCACAGAGAGGCATGCAAATGGGCACAGTGATGCTGCAAATGGGCATTATTGACCCTCTTTTCCACTTACAGTAGCTGTGCATTTCTCACCCTCGTCTTATACTCGGGTCAATAAGTTTTTCCCATTTTTTTTGTGGTAAATTAGGGCCTCGACTTATACTCGGAACGACTTATACTCGAGTATATACGGTACATTTTTTTTAAAGCCCCCGTCCCCCTGTGTTTGCACACAGAGGCAAATGCATACTTAGATCACGCACGCATATGTAAACTGTGTGTGCACCACACATGTGAGATATTGCCACAAACGTTACAGCAAGAGCAATAATTCAAGCTGTAGACCTAACTTGTAACTCTAAACTGGTAACCTCTAAAAATATTTAAAGCCTCGCCAAAACCTTTACACAAATTTTGTGCGACAAAAATGCACAACCACCATTTTATTCTCTAGGGCAGTGTTTCAACTCCAGTCCTCAAGGCGCCCCAAATAGGTCATATTTTCAGGATTCCCCTCAGATGGAACAGCTGTGGTAATTACTAAGGCAGTGAAACTGATCAAATTACCTGTGCAAAATAATGGAATGCCTGAAAACATGGTCTTGAGGACTGGAGTTGGGAAACACTGCTCTAGGGCAGTGATGGCGAACCTTGGCACCCCAGATGTTTTGGAACTACTTATCCCATGATGCTCAATTACACTGCGGCGTGCATGAGCATCATGGGAAATATTGTTCCAAAACATCTGGGGTGCCAAGGTTTGCCATCAACGCTCTAGGGCAGGGGTCTCCAAACTATGGCCCTCCAGTTGTTCAGGAACTACAATTCCCATCATGCCTAGTTATGTCTGTGAATGTCAGAGTTTTACAATGCCTTCTTGGGATGTGTAGTTCGGCAACACCTGCTGGGCCGTAGTTTGGAGTTCCCTGCTCTAGGGCATCTGCCAAGAAAAAAATATATAATATTTGGGGATTCCAAGTAATTTTCTAGCAATACGTAGGTCACCCATGCATATGTAAACAGTGTTCACACCACACATGTGAGGTCATGCCGTGAACGTTACAGCAAGAGCAATATTTCTAGTTCTACACATCCTTTGTAACTGTAAATGTTTGTAGCTTCTAAGTGCTTTTCTAGCAAAAAAATACAGATTTTTTACATGAAGGAGAGAGGTGTCAGAATAGCCCTGGTCTTCAAGTGGTTGTATCTGTGTCAAACTATCACAGCACTGTTTTTTTTTCCCCATTTACCCCATGTTACTAATTCAGCCATGCACTTCAAAATTCCATGGTCCCCCCCCCAGGTGTGAGCCCACAAGTTCTCTCCTTTCTCCCTACTCTCTGTACCTACCCATTTATGGTTTGTTCCAGGAATTCCTTCCAGATATAGTAGGATTCCTAAATTCCTAAAACTATTATCTGCACCAAACACAGTGGGTCACTACCTTTGATTGCTCCAGTATTCCTTACCACGTTGTTACAATTTATTTCTTTAGTGTGTATTGTCTGAGCATTGACTTTGTATCTTAGGTGCCATAGTATAATACTATGTTATTCTGGCCCATGTCAACATTCCAAGTAACATTCATGCTCTTTGTTGTGTTATCCTCATTTTACTTAAATAAAAAATGTTAAAAAAAAAAAAAACTATCACAACACTGCAAACTGAAACACTGTCTGATAATAAAGGGGTATTACAGGCTAGTGTTCAAGTGGCACTCAGTTTTTCCAGACTGTAATGTAGTATAACAGATACAATGGTATAGTAAATCATTTCTTTATGAATAATATCGGCACATATAAGAGAGGGGCAGCCCTTGGATATTAGAATTCTGTGTGTAGATGTGCAGATTAGGTTTAGTGCCATTTTTAGATGGGAGGAGCAGGGAATGTGGTGCCTCCTGAGGCTTGTGAGCAGAAGTACCAGGAGACCGGATTACTTGTGTGCTGACCTTAGGGACTTGCAGACTGGTCGTGGCCTGGAGCACAGATTTAACACGAATTATAAATATACAGTGGGGACGGGAAGTATTCAGACCCTCTTAAATTTTTCACTCTTTGTTATATTGCAGCCATTTGTTAAAATCATTTAAGTTCATTTTTTTTCCTCATTAATGTACACACAGCACCTCATATTGACAGAAAAACACAGAATTGTTGACATTTTTGCAGATTTATGAAAAAAGAAAAACTGAAATATCACATGGTCCTAAGTATTCAGACCCTTTGCTGTGACACTCATATATTTAACTCAGGTGCTGTCCATTTCTTCTGATCATCCTTGAGATGGTTCTACACATTCATTTGAGTCCAGCTGTGTTTGATTATACTGATTGGTCTTGATTAGGAAAGCCACACACCTGTCTATACAAGACCTTACAGATCACAGTGCATGTCAGAGCAAATGAGAATCATGAGGTCAAAGGAACTGCCTGAAGAGCTCAGAGACAGAATTGTGGCAAGGCACAGATCTGGCCAAGGTTACAAAAAAATTCTGCTGCACTTAAGGTTCCTAAGAGCACAGTGGCCTCCATAATCCTTAAATGGAAGAGGTTTGGGACGACCAGAACCCTTCCTAGAGCTGGCCGTCCGGCCAAACTGAGCTATCGGGGGGAGAAGAGCCTTGGTGAGAGAGGTAAAGAAGAACCCAAAGATCACTGTGGCTGAGCTCCAGAGATGCAGTTGAGAGATGGCAGAAAGTTGTAGAAAGTCAACCATCACTGCAGCCCTCCACCAGTCGGGGTCCTATGGCAGAGTGGCCCGACGAAAGCCTTTCCTCAGTGCAAGACACATGAAAGCCCACATGGAGTTTGCTAAAAAAAACACCTGAAGGACTCCAAGATGGTGACAAATAAGATTCTCTGGTCTGATTAGACCAAGATAGAAGTTTTTGTCCTTAATTCTAAGCGGTATGTGTGGAGAAAACCAGGCACTGCTCATCACCTGTCCAATACAGTCCCTACAGCAGTGGTTCTCAACTCCAGTCCTCGGGACCCACCAACAGGCCAGATTTTAAGTATTACCTTGGGGAGTTGCAGACTAGAATACTGCAATCACTAAGCGGCAAGTGATATCACCTGTGATGTATTTCAGCTATCTTGCAAACCTGGCCTGTTGGTGGGTCCTGAGGACTGGAGTTGAGAACCACTGCCCTACAGTAAAGCATGGTAGTGGCAGCATCATGCTGTGGGGGTGTTTTTCAGCTGCAGGGAGAAGACGACGGGTTGCAATCGAGGGAAAGATGAATGCGGCCAAGTACAGGGATGTCCTGGACGAAAACCTTCTCCAGAGTGCTCAGGACCTCAGACTGGGCCGAAGGTTTACCTTCCAACAAGACAATATCCCTAAGCACACAGCTAAAATAATGAAGGAGTGGCTTCACAACAACTCTGTGACTGTTCTTGAATGGCCCAGCCAGAGCCCTGACTTAAACCCAATTGAGCATCTCTGGAGAGACCTAAAAATGACTGTCCACCAACGTTTACCATCCAACCTGACAGAACTGGAGAGGATCTGCAAGGAGGAATGGCAGAGGATCCCCAAATCCAGGTGTGAAAAACTTGTTGCATCTTTCCCAAAAAGACTCACGGCTGTATTAGATCAAAAGGGTGCTTCTACTAAATACTAAGCAAAGGGTCTGAATACTTAGGACCATGTGATATTTCAGTTTTTCTTTTTTAATAAATCTGCAAAAATGTCAACAATTCTGTGTTTTTCTGTCAATATGGGGTGCTGTGTGTACATTAATGAGGAAAAAAATGAACTTAAATGATTTTAACAAATGGCTGCAATATAACAAAGAGTGGACAATTTAAGGGGGTCCGAATACTTTTCTGTCCCCACTGTACATTCTGTAGTCAGACTTTGTTTTTACTGCATCCTAGAATGGTAAATGTTCAGATATTCTTAGATTATACTCTAAATACATCACTGATTTGTTGGTAAATGTTCAGATATTATTGAAATATACTTTAAATACATCACCAATTAGAATCACCTAACAACCATCTGTATTTTCCAATTAGGCATAGGATTGGCACTGCTTGGTACTGTAAATTGATCTGCTCTTCTTTGCAATAATTACGTTGTGCCGAGAGGTTATCCTTCATTCTGTTCTCTGGAGACACACTATCCCTGCATTCTTAATATGTATCTATATATACATTGCAGAATCCACTTGAGATTTTGGAATGACATATCTGGTACAAGGTTTTATGGCTTAGGCTTTTTATACACTGCGTAAACTGCAATGCTGAGTTATTTGATTTGTCTGTGGCATATGTTTGCATAGCTTTCGATATTGTGTGTATGTCGCTGTTGGCAAGGAAAAGGTGCCTGTGCAATCAGAACAGGTAGCACAAATTAAGCCTAGGTTCACATTGTAATGATTTGTCATGCGATTTGAGAGATAAAATCGCATGACAAGTCGCAGCCTATTGGCGGCAATGGCACTGTTCCAATCTGTGCAACACTGATTTTCTGGCACCTCACCGATTTGCAAAAGTAGTTCCTGCACTACTTTTGCCTATTTCAGGTGCGACTTCAATAGACATCTATGTATGTCTATCAAGTAGCACCTGAAATCGCGCTGACCTTGCTACTTTGAAATCGAGTTATTTCAAGTGAAGTAGTGTGATTTCAAAGTAGCATCAATGTGAACCAGGGCTAAGAGTGTGATTAGAGACCGGAGGGCTGTGTGTACAAAGGGGAGAGACTGGTAAGTTATTGCTGTTAAGGCAGTGGATATAGGAGACATACAGGGAGTTTCTGTCTGTGATAGAACTGACAAATGCCTAAACCAGAGGTTGGGACTGGAATAGTCAAGACTACAAGGAAAAAGCCAGGAGGCTGGGAAATATTGGTCTTCTGTGTAAGGGTCCTTTCACGCAAGCTTTCCACTCAAGTCTGTCTATCATTTTTTTGTTTTATTTAAGACAGGCCTTATGCCGCGTACACACGGTCGGACTTTCCGGCATACTTGGTCCGGCGGACCAGAGTGTGCCGGACAATCCGCCCGTGTGTAGGCGCCGGCGGACTTTTCCGGCGGACTTTTTCCCAAAAGCCCGCCGGACCTAGATTTGAAACAAGCTTTAAATCTTTCCGTCGGACTCAGTTTCGGGCGGAAAGTCCGCTCGTGTGTGTGCTGGTCCGACGGAAAGCCCGTTCGTGTGTATGCTGGTCCGACGGACCAGATACGACACGAGGGCAGGGTATTGCATCTCGCGCTCGCTGCAATAGGAAAAACAAATTTTCCTATTGCGGCGAGTGCGGAGCATACCAGGCCCTTAGGTCTGGTATGGATTATAAAGGGAAGCCCCTACGCCGAAAAACGGCGTGGGGTCCCCCCTAAAATCCATACCAGACCCCGATCCGAGCACGCAGCCTGGCCGGTCAGGAAAGGGGGTGGGGACGAGCGAGCGCCCCCCCCTCCTGAACCGTACCAGGCCGCATGCCCTCAACATGGGGGATGGGTGCTTTGGGGGAGGGGGGCGCCCTGCGTGGTCAACATCACCCAGTGACCATGCCCCCTAAAACGTCACAGTCCCAGCATGCCCAGGGACTGTGACATCAAAAGGGGGCGGGGTCTCCGCCTATATAAGTCACAACGCAGCCCTCGGAGAGCAGTCCAGCCGGAGAGAGCGTCGTGTCAACATCTGGAGAAGAGAAGAAGCCCAGCAGCCCAGAAGCTCAGAAGTCCGGACCTCTGCTGGCAAGAGAGCTACCTGAAAACAGCAGAGGAGCCGGCCGAAGAACTGGAACACCGGGAGAAGAAAGCGGAGAAGAAACAACCGGACGCCGGGAGAAGATGAAGCGGAGGGACCCCCGAAGCCGGAAGAAGACCCCCGAAGCCGGAGGAAGATCCCCCCCCCGGAGCTGTTTAATAAAATATTTTAAAAACCTGTGTAGTGTGTTTTATTACTTACACTTTTTACCTAGGTGAAGGGGTAGGGGGACCATGTACCCCATACTCATTCACATAGGGTGGGGTGCCGGGATCTGGGGGCCCCCTTATTAAAGGGGGCTCCCAGATTCCGATAAGCCCCCCGCCCGCAGACCCCGACAACCAACGGCCAGGGTTGTCGGGAAGAGGCCCTTGTCCTCATCAACATGGGGACAAGGTGCTTTGGGGTGGGAGGGCCCCGCAGGGCGCCCCCCTCCCCCAAAGCACCCATCCCCCATGTTGAGGGCATGCGGCCTGGTACGGTTCAGGAGGGGGGGGCGCTCGCTCGTCCCCACCCCCTTTCCTGACCGGCCAGGCTGCGTGCTCGGATCGGGGTCTGGTATGGATTTTAGGGGGGACCCCACGCCGTTTTTTCGGCGTAGGGGCTTCCCTTTATAATCCATACCAGACCTAAGGGCCTGGTATGCCCCGCAACGGGGCTCGCAAGGTGTCAATCTCGCCGATAAAAGCGGCAAGATTGACATCCTTTGCTAGTCCCGTCGCACCTGAGTCACGTTCAAAATGAACGGACTTGGCCGTGTGTGGGCAAGTCCGTTCATTCTGAAAGTCCGCCGGAACTCCGGCGAAAGTCCGTCGGAAAGACGGGCGGACTTAGCCCGCCGGAAAGTCCCGGCGTGTGTGGGCAAGTCCGTCCGTTTTAAAGTCCGGCGCACCTGGCGGACAAAGTCCGTCGGAAAGTGTGCCGGACCAAGTAGGATAGAAAGTCCGACCGTGTGTACGCGGCATTAGGAAGCTTTATGTAAGTCTATGGACAGGCATATGTAAATGGACATGCATCCAGTGCATCCGCTTACCTCCAAGTCCATCCATAAAAGGAAAAGGACTGCATTCTTTTCTGTTTTTCTACACCTAAACATGACGGATCAGAGGCAACCTGATATAATCAGAAGCAAATCGGTTTTCAACTGGCAGCCAATAGATTGAAAACAGGTCCGGAAAGGTCTACTGTCAAAATTTAGAAAAAAAATTTGACAGGCACAGATGTCACAAAAGTGACATTCGTCCTGTTCTTAAAACCAGCAGGGGATCTAATAACAGATCCCCTGCTTAACGGACTGGATACAACCTGTGTGAAAGAACCCTTATGCAGAATAACTCCTGTGGGTGTTAGAACCCTCTATTACGTCTCCTTTGTGAATAAAAAAAAGATAAGAAGCCCCAAAACCGAGCATGACCAATGGGCTTTAAAGGCTCTCTACACACACACACACACACACACACACACACACACACACATTGTACCTGACCCATCACACCTAATGACCTTGCTTTTTTAATATCTCAGTTGAAAACCCTGGGCATTGTGCTGTTGGGCGAGCAGATTTGGCTCACAATCGGTGTTCCACTGCATCCCTTAGGTCTTTTTTAAGGGTTACGGTCAGGCATATGTGCTGGCTTTGGTGAATTACATCTTTATTTTGGTGTCTTGACCTCCGCTTCAAGTTCTGCAACATATGTTTTATATTGCCAAAGACATCCCTGATGTGGTTGGGAGCATGCACAAGTCACATTAGTGAGGAGATCTTGATACAATGATTTATGAGCAGGCAGTCTGCATTTCTGTACTTTGCAAAAAATATTGCAATACAGACACCTGTATATGAAAATCCATATGTAAAGATCTTAATTACACAATTGCAACCTGTATTGAGAGCAATATACAGATTGCCATTGCTGACATATTGTTCAGAAATGCTAGCTATCCGTCTCTTGACTTTACTACCTTCTGAATTTGACACAAAAAAAAAAAAAAGTACTGTCTTTATATGCTGCATGCTTGTTCTGGATCAAGAAGATAGACAGTATTAAAGCCAATGGCAGACAATCAAATACTATTTTCAAAAGAAGGTCAATAAATGGCAGCCTATATATTTCAGTGAAGGTTCCCTTTAAAAGTACTCTAGGCAAAAGTGTTTGTGAGGTTTCCTTTTTTTATGTATCTACTTTATATGCAAATACTACAAAGGTATTTTTTTAAGCAATTATACTTTTAAGACTGCTGGCAATTACCAGTCTATTGAAGTGTAAGACATTTACCAGTTATGTAGTTAGCTTGAAAAAGTCTGGTCTATTCTGTCCTGGAAAAGCTGTCCCCACTTTCCATGCTAATCATCCTTCACCAATCTTGATATAAACTAGAATAGGCCAGGCTGCCACAGCAACAGATGTGAGAACAATCTCATGGTTGAGGTAAGCTAGGTTACTAACTTTGTCATAAAGGCAATAAAGATAGAAAAAAAAAAAGTTTCTAGCAAAAACAACCCTTTAAATATGCAGTATATTAGGGAATTGTTGAATGCCCCAATAGCTGACAGATGCTCTAGCAGAGGCACCTCATCATAAATCCCCGGGCGCGGACGGGCTGCCGGCCAAGGTATACTCCAGATATGGTAAGGTTCTTCTCCCACCTCTATTGCAGGCCCTCACAGAGGCCATAGAAACAGGCAGCCTCCCTGATAGTATGCAAGAGGCCATTATTGTGGTACTCCCCAAGCCAGGCAAAGATAAGCTTCTGCCCGATTCATATCATCCGATTTCTTTATTGAACGCGGATGTTAAGTTGCTGGCACGAGTTTTGGCCACCAGGCTCTCTCATGTGGTAGGATTGGTCCACCGTGATCAGTCTGGGTTTATTCCCGATCCACAGCTGATAATATTCTGCGTCCGTTTATGAACCTGCAGGTGCCAGTGGATACTCCAGGGGGTAGGGCCATTTTGTCATTGGATGCCGCAAAGGCTTTTGACAGCGTAGAGTGGCCCTACCTCTTGGAAATCCTGGCAAGGTTTGGTCTGGGAAGCCAATTTATTGCTTGGGTGAAGGTGCTATACTCGAGGCCCAGGGCTAGGATTCGTGTCAATAACAATTTGTCCCCCTCCTTTGATCTACACAGGGGCACCCGTCAAGGATACCCGCTATCCCCATTGCTGTCCCCTTTGGCAGTAGAGCCTCTGGCCATCCTGATTCGCAACGCGCCAGAAGTTGTAGGATTTCGTAGAGGCCTACTGGAAAACAAAATATCCCTGTATGCAGATGACGCACTGCTTGGTCTAAGGACGTGAACTCTGTCGCTCACCGTAGGTTGTGAGTTTGAACCAAACAACACAGACGCAAGTGCAGTGTCTTTCAGTGAGCGAGGAGATCGTGAACGGACGGGAGTCTGCAGCAGGAGAGAGAATCAACTATCCTGGGACTTTCTATGGGTGAGCTTCAAATATATTCCACTATTTGGGGAATGAATACATTGTAATCAGTGACATTTAAACCACGCTGGGGATATTTGGAAACTCAGACAAATAATTGCTGTTTGGCTGTAAACTTCGGCACAGCACTGCAAACAATCCCAGCCGGGAATTGCACTCGTAAGTGGACTGTTGATCCATCTCCTAAACATAACCCATGCAGGCAATTGCTTTCACTATATACCCATTTGATGCCGTAATTATGTCCGCTTCAGTTAGAGCTTTTTTGGACTAATGAAAATACATTGGACCTGGGTCTAAGATCTTTGTCTGCATGTGTATGGTTGATGATAGTGTGAGATGTGTATAATAGGTATGGTGGCCACCCAAGTCCCTTAAGACGTCAGTCTTATTTTAATTATATGTTATTAGTAGTTGTAATACATTTTGTTTTTCTTAAATTTGTTCTACTTTTGATAACTAATAAAGATTTATAATCAATTACGTTAGTGGGTCCTCGTTGAAGAACTGCTTTGCAGAATCCTTTTTCTGTTTTCTTTTTTGTAAAAGATGACACACTCATCTATCTGGGTGACACCACTGCCTCTTTGCGAACAGTGATGGGGATTATAACTGATTTTGGCGGATTCTCTGGCTTTACCATAAATTGGTCTATTGACCCCCTGGCGGCACCTTTGCCGGCAGGAGCAAGTCAGATTGACATTGTGCACAGCTTTAAGTACTTGGGGGTGGTGGTGTCCCCAGATCCTATAGATTATCTTAGACTGAACTTGGGTCCGTTACTAGACAGGCAGAAGACTAAATGTAATAGTTGGTGCAAGCTACCCTTGTCGGTGGTAGGACGAGTAAATTTAGTTAAAATGGTATGGGCCCCGCAACTTTTGTAGTGTTCCACAATTCACCTGTGTGGATCCCGAACAAGTGGTTCAAACGCATAGACTCCCTAATGAGAGATCTGATATGGAAAAAGAAAAAAGCAAGGCTCAGTCTGACCACCCTACAATATGGAAAGGATAAGGGGGCACTAGCGGTACAGCACCCTAAAATGTATTTCCTAGCCTCACAAATTCAACAACTAGCGTGGTCGGGAAGGGACGCAGGTGACGATCCTGTAATTAACCTGGTGACCATGACTAACCTCTCACTGAAGGCAGCCTCCCATATGGAAATGGATCTACCAAGTATCCCGCACTCAGCCCCTATCAGTGGCCTCCTTAAAAAAGCATGGAAGGGATTTCAGAAGGCGATGGGGATTGAGGGTCCGATGCCTTTCACTCCACTGTGGAACAACCCTAGATACCCAGAACTTCGGGATCTACAGGGGTTCTCCCCATGGAGAGAAAATGGGATCTGGTTCTTCCCGCAGCCATATGAAGGGACAGTACTGAAAACCTATGAACAGATATACGGGGAGTTTAATTTGACCCCAAAGGGCTTCTACGAATACCTCCAACTTAGAAATGCCCTGGGGGCACAGCAGCAGACCCAGTCCTAAACAGTGTCATCGTCTCCTCTGCTGACGGAAGTCCTCCGGGCTGAGACCCGGAAGGGACTTATAACTAGGATATATGCAGAGCTGTTATCCTCCATCCAGGATTATGCCTCTCTCAAGTGTAGGAGTAAGTGGATAGAGGATTCGGAGATATAGATGGTGATCAGTGTGACATGGTCCTGGAGTCAATACCTGCAGTATCTGTTTCAGCACCTCAAACTGTCACAATTATTTATCCTACATAGAGCTTATAGAACGCCAATACAACTCCACAGTTGGGGAAGTAGAGACTCCCCCTGTGGCCAAAATGTAAAGTACATCAGAGGGACTTTATACATTTGCTCTGGAGGTGCCTGAAACTCCGCCGGTATTGGGCAAAGGTGTCTCAATGCATATCCAGACTAGCTCAGGTTCCTGTTCCCCTGAACCCCCTGGTGTATTTGCTCGGGGCAATAGATGAGGACATGTACCCAAGGGGCATGTATTATATGATCACTAGGCTGATGTACTTGGCAAGGAAACTTATAGCACGGTATTGGATGGCACCTGCGGTCCCCACAGGAAAACAGTGGATTGCATATGTTAATTCTTTACTTCTCAGAGAGCGGTTGGCCTACAGCCGCAGGAAGGCTTTGGGAAAATCTAATCTTATTTGGCAACCATGGCTGGATGACCCTAGCCTAGCTCCACCACAATTGGTAATGGATAGACTCCTTCAGTTAAAAGTCATCAACCAATGTGGGGGGGGGGGGGGGGCGGCGGGAGAGAGCAAGACAGAGTCAAGAAACACAGGTTTGGTTAAGTTTAAAGGTTATGCACTAGACTTTTCTTTAGTTCACGGATAAAGTAAAGTATAACAGTATTTTATCATAATAGGTCGAAAGTGCTGGTTAGGCCCCTTTTAATTTTTTCTTCTTTGGGGATGGAAAGGGTAAAAAGAAATGTATCATCTGCACTATCTTCTGTTATTGCTCAGACACTATGTATACCTACAGAGACATATATTGTATGTATTGTATTTCTTTGTCTTTATATTGCAATGATTGTATGGAGCATATGAGAAATTATCAATAAACAAGTTACTATGCAGTATATTATATATTACAGTGGTTATAAAAATTCTACACACCCCTGTTAAAATGTCAGCTTTCTGTGATGTAAAAAAATGAGACAAAGATAAATCATTTCAGAACTTTTTCCACCTTTAATGTGACCTATAAACTGTTGTCGGAAAATTTTATATCCTGCTCTCAAACTTTGTGTCGGAAATTCCAACGGAAAAAGTTTGATGGAGCCCACACACGATCGGAATTTTCGTGTGTGGGCTCCACCTTTTGATCATATTACAGCACTCAGTCTTTTTGGGTATGAGTATCAGCATGGCAATATTTACCCACTCTTCTTTGCAAAAAAACTCCAAATCTGTTAGATTCCGAGGGCATCTCCTGTGCACAGCCCTCTTCGGATCACCCCACAGATTTTCAATGGGATTCAGGTCTGGGCTCTAGCTGGGCCATTCCAAAACTTTAACCTACTTCTTGTGAAACCATTCTTTTGATTTGGATGTAGCTTTGGGTCATTGTCAAGCTGAAAGATGAAGTTCCTCTTCATGTTTAGCCTTCTAGCAGAAGCCTGAAGGTTTTGTGCCAATATTGACCGGTATTTGGAACTGTTCATAATTCCCTCTACCTTGACTAAGGCCCCTGTTCCAGCTGAAGAAAAACAGCCCCAAAGCATGATGCTTCCACCACCATGCTTCACTGTGGGTATGGTGTTCTTTTGGTGATGTGCAGTGTTGTTTTTGCGCCAAACATATCTTTTGGAATTAAGGGTAAAAATTTCAACCTTGGTTTCATCAGACCATAACATTTTCCCACATGTTTTTGGGAGACTTCAAATGTGTTTTTGCAAAATTTAGCCAGGCTTGGATGTTTTTCTTGGTAAGAAAAGGCTTCCGTCTTGACACTCTACCCCATAGCCCAGACATATGAAGAATACGGGAGATTGTTGTCACATGTACTACACAGCCAGTACTTGCCAGATATTCCTGCAGCTCCTTTAATGTTGCTGTAGGCCTCTTGGAAGCCTCCCTGACCAGTTTTCTTCTTGTTTTTTTTATCAATTCTGGAGGGGACGTACAGTTCTTGGTAATGTCATTGTTGTGCCATATTTTCCCCACTTGATGATGACTATCTTCACTCCATGGTTTATCTAATGCCTTGTAAATTCTTTTGTACCCTTCTCCTGACTGATACTTTTTAACAAGGAGATCCAGCTGATGCTTTGGAAGTTGTCTGTGGACCATGGCTTTTGCTGTAGGATGCGACTAAGAAAATGTCAGGAAAAACCTACTAGAACAGCTGAACTTTATTTTTGGTTAATCAGAGGCACTTTAAATGATGGCAGGTGTGTATTGACACCTATTTAATATGAGTTTGAATGTGATTGCTTAATTCTGAACACAGCTACATCCCCAGTTATAAGAGGGTGTGCACACTTATGCAACCACATTATTTTAGGTTTTTATTTTTACCCCCCCTAAAAGATTTCAGTTTGTTTTATATATCCATTGTATATTGGGTAGTGGGTAGGCATATGGGATAAGTCAATGGCCACCAGGAGGAGACTAGTGAGAAAGTTTATTATTGACTTAATGCTAAAGTTTTTGCCAATGCTGAGCATTTTATACAATAAAGCAGGGATCCTCAAACTACGGCCCTCCAGCTGTTGCAGAACTACACTTCCCATGAGGCATTGTAAAAATCACAGACATGACTAGGCATGATGGGAATTGTAGTTCCTGAACACCTGGAGGGCCGCAGTTTGAAGACCCCTGCAATAAAGGGTATATTGAAACTTTTACCATTAAGTGATGAATTAAAATGTTCACTTTCAAAGAATTGGAAATCTCTTGCCTCACAATTAGAAGTAAGTCAAGGAAAGGGAAATAAAAAAATACATTTTTTCCCCTGGGTGTGTAAGCATGCATGGACTGACATGTCCTCCCTTCAATAACTCGAGAAATGACAGGGGCTGGAAAATAAGCACCGAGAAGCCAGCCATCCATCTGGATGTCAAGGGAAACCAAAGATCCGCTGTGTTTAAAAGTGTGCAAAAGATCATCCCATCCATAATGCTTGACTAGCATACTCTTATCTTAATAATGCAACCCTGAGCTGCAAGAGCTGTAAATATAGCAGTGAGCCTATGCCTCAGTTCATTTATCCCTTCTGCCATGCCTGGTTTACAGTTCAACCTTGCAAAAACACAGTATAAGCAAATGGGTGAGAGAAAAGCCCAAGTACAGCAGTGGCATGCTGTGTCAAAGAACATGGTAAACCTTGGATGGTTTATGCAAGAAATTGTGCAAAGTTAAAGATTGCTCAGTAACACATTAAAAAATCTCTAGCAGTAAGAAATATTTCTGAATCTTGCACTCATTCTCATACCACCACTGAATTAATAAAACCAAAAAGAACGCAGTTACAAATGTACAAAAAAAAATAAAAAATTAAAATACATTAACTGCACATTTAGGTACAGCAAGTACAAGTAAATTGTATCTATGTAATACCTTTCAAAAATCAACTGCATAACAGATTCTAGAGAAACAGATGGAAAGCCAATCAAGTTCAATTGTACTGCACATCACTGGCACACTAAAGGTGGCCAAACATTTTAAAAAATTTGGCCAGTTGAACCAGCCAAAATTGTCTCATTCAGTGGCTGCCTCCTGCCCTACATCCTTCAACTGAGAAATCGACAAAGCCGAGTGGAAAATTGTCATTCAAACAACGGCGGCATTCAATCAGATGCGGCCGCTGTTTAGGTATTTTGCTAGCCAAAGGGGCCAGCTGTAAAAATACAATAGTCACAGCGGGGGATTATCTATAAACATTGTGTAGTGTGGGTGCAGGCTCAAAAGAAAAAAAAATATATGTGTATGCCCGGCTTAACTCTTTGAATACAGGAACTAGGAGAATTCGAGAAGAGCAGAGAATACAGAGTGCAGCTCCTGCTTCATTATCCAAAAAGATGAGTGAGGGCAGAGACGTGACACGTGGAGCTGCATTGCTGAGTCAGAAATAAGTGTCACCTGCCTTAATGTGCAGTGTGGCAGATGTGAATGGAATTACAAATCCTTCAGACAAAACATGCATGTAGATAAGTTGTATTTAGCTGGAATTCTACTTTACCAGTAATAAGGTGGTCTTCTCGGTATTCAGTTTTGCAGGAAAGTGTGAATTATTGAAGACTGGACAGGATCACAAATATATGGGTTTTTAAAACCACACACACACAGAATATATTCTTATTACATGGTTTGAGGTTTGTCTGGATATCATTTTCTTCCTTTATTCTGAAGTAACATCCTTCACAAAACAAGACTGTATAGGCATCTAAATAATTACTAAATTAATGCAGTGAATGTAAAAGCAGTAGTGCTTTAATAACTTATGACTGCTGCTAAGGCATAACAATTATCAACTTTGGGTTCTTAAAAGGACAATTTTCACACTTATTTAGAAAAAAAACATCCCTCCGCCCTAGCCCACCAAATACACTAAGCTGAACCATCCCCCCCCCCCCCCCCCCTATAGGTTCACACTCACCTCCTCCAATTGTGGTTGGATTTTTACCCTGTTAGTAAAAATCTAGTGTGGGGTTTCCTGCACTTGGGCACAATTGTCCCATAGACTTGAATAGACCGTTGCTGCCATGATCGACCTAATTAAACACCTGCAGAAGGGGGGAATGGTTCTGTTTGGTGTGTTTAGGATTTTTATCAAGAATGTCTTGGTACATTTTTCCATTCATCCTTCCTTCAACAACATGAAGTTTGCCAGTACCGTATGCTGAAAAACAGTCCCACACCTCCAAACTTCACTGTTGGTATGGTGTTTTTAGGGTGATGTGCAGTGCCATTTGACCTCCAAACATGATGTGTATTATGGCATCCAAAGAGTTCAATTATAGTCTCACCTGAATAGACTATCTTAACCCAGTATTTCATAGGCTTGTCTAAATGTTGTGCAGCAATGTTTAAACAAGCTTCAACATGCTTTTTCTTCAGCAATGGAGTCTTGTGTGGTGAGCATGCATACAGGCCATGGCAGTTGAGTGCATTACTTATTGTTTTCTTTTAAACAATTGTACCTGTTAATTTCAGGTCTTTATGAAGCTCTCCACAAGGGGTCCTTGGCTCTTGGACAACTCTTCTGATAATTCTTTTCACTCTTGTCAGAATTATTGTTAGGAGTACCTGGTTGTGTTGGGTTTATGGTGAAATGATGTTCTTTCCACTTCCGGATTATGGCTCCAACAGTGCTCACTGGAACATTCAGACGTTTAGAAATCCTTCTGTAACCAATCACATCAGTATGTTTTGCAACAATAAGGTTGTGAGGGTCTTGAGAGAGCTCTTTGCTTTTACCCATCACGAGATGTTTCTTGTGTGA
This sequence comes from Lithobates septentrionalis, assembly GCA_037952835.1. NCBI lineage: Eukaryota > Metazoa > Chordata > Amphibia > Anura > Ranidae > Lithobates > Lithobates septentrionalis. Next base: position 798,556 of record JBBDGP010001327.1, on the reverse strand, counting down.
CACCTTGGTAATGAGACACCTTTTTATAGGCCAAAAGTTGAGGCCGAACCAGCTGATAATTTGTAATGACAAGGGGCAGAATTGCTTTCTAATTACTGAGATTTCAGCTGGTGTCCTGGCTTTCCATGCCTTTTTGCACCTCCCTTTCTTCATGTGTTCAATACTTTTTCCCTGCGTCATTTCATTTTATTACACATAACTTAATTTCTAAAACGTATTTGTTTTGGTTTCTTTGTATGCATTGCATGGGTTGTTACCGACATGTGGTGAGCATGTCATGTCAATAGCACCTTTAGAAATATATTTACCTACAAAAATGGTGACGTGCACAATACTTATTTTACCCATTGTAAATTTTAAAAAACAGTCCATTTCGATTTTGATTTTTAGAAAATAGTTTATATTTTAAATTCACCACTAACTACCACAATTTGGGTGTCCCTGGGAGAGTAGCGGGACCTAGTGGCAGGAACAGCTGTAGGATTATCCCATCTTTGGTCTGCACAATATCAGTGGACACTGCAAGTATTGGGCATTTTTGGCACTGTATTATTTATTTGCACTTTATATTTCAAAATTAAGGAAAATAAGAAATTGACACATTGGGCTTGATTTACTACGTAAAACTGGAGAGTGCAAAATCTGGTACAGCTCTGCATAGAAACCAGTTTCCAGGTAACAATTAACTGAACAAGCTGAAGTTAGAAACTGATTTGCTGCCATGCACAGTTGTAATATACAGTTTTAATAAATCAGCCCCACTGTAACCCAGTTATTTATTTCATTTTTTGCCACTTTTATATGTATTTATAGTGATTAAATATGTTTATTGGCTCTGCTTACTAGTATTCTTTGCATAATTCCCGCCTTGACTACTGCAACTCTCTCCTTAATGGCCTACCCTTACACAGGCTATCCCCCCTTCAGTCTATTATGAATGCTGCTGCTAGACTAATACACCTCACTAATCGATCCGTGACTGCTGCCCTTCTCTGCCAATCCCTTCACTGGCTTCCCCTACCCCACCATATAAAATTCAAAATGCTAACCACAACATAGAAGGCCATCCACAACATTGCCCCCAGTTACATCACCAACCTCATCTGCAGATATCGCCCAAATTGTCCCCTCCGCTCCTCCCAGAACCTCCTGCTCTCTAGCTCCCTTGTTACCTCTCATGCTCGCCTTCAGGATTTCTCCAGAGCCTTTCCCTTCCTCTGGAACTCCCTGCCCCGGTATATCCGATTTGCCTCTAACCTGTCCACCTTTAGGAGATCCCTGAAAACTCACTTATACAGGGTAGCCTATCCCACACCCACCTAAAAACTGTCCCATCAAATCATTCCCCGCATGTATTACTTTTTGTACCACCACCCCCTCCCTTTAGAATGTAAGCCCTATGAGCAGGGCCCGCCTGTCCCTTCTGTATTGAACTGTACTGTAATTGTGCTGTCCCCCCTCTACATTGTAAAGCGCTGCGTAAAATGTTGGCACTATATAAATCATGTATAATAATAATAATAATAATTTCATATTTTACAGCAGCTATGTTTCAGATTTCTTTTTGGCTAGCACTTTAGGAAGTGTAGAACTTTAGGTATACTTTATACCAGGGCTTTTCAAACTTTCTAAACAAAGGACTGGTTTATAGTCCTTCAGACTTTAGGAGGGCCAGACTGTGGCCAGTGTGAATGGAAATTTTCCTGGCATCAGTGGAAGTAAACATTGCCACATTAGGGTATTATTCCTCCCCCTAATACCAATCATTGGCATAACTGGGAGGAATAGTGCCTCATTATTGGTGTCAGTGGTAGAAATGGCGCCCATTTGTTGGTGTCAGATGGCAGAAGAGCATCCCAAGGGCTTAAACAAAGGGCTGCAGTTTGGAGACCATTGCTTTATATTATAAAGTTTATACTGGCTCTTAATTTTTTTACATAAAGAGAAGAAAAAATACAAAACAAAACTGCCAGCCTTGCAGGGCTCAAAAAACATACCACATACAAAAAAAAGAACTCACCCCCCCCCCCCCCCATTCCAGGCAATTCCACCTTATGAGAGACTCCACGCACTCGGATGCAGAACAGCCTCAGAAGGGTTTGAGGTAACAAGTTTAAAACAGAACATTTAGACTTACAGTCTCCAAAGCATGTGACATACAACAAACAGTCCCCAGGCTAAAGTAAAGGAAGCAGGACTTGTCTCGGGCCCTGTGGTTGGATAAGGAGCCACCCAGGTATTGTTTATTCAACAGGGAAAAGTGCCCACTGTATCAGACTACACATTGGCCACTAAAGTATAAAGCATTAAAACTATGTCTCTATGTGGTGGTAGCAGCATTGTCTAACCAGAATTGCCAGACTTTCTAAAAAAATGTTGGGCACCCCCTGCTCAGATATGTGGCCTTGTAAAAGGGAAACACTATTTCCAAGCCCTTTCCAATATGTCAGGGAGGGTGTCACTGGAGTATGTTGAGCCCTGGTGGGTGCCAGACCTTCCACAGGATCAAGAAGGCAAACTGTCACCGTCATGTGCAGGGGTAGGGAAGTGAACTCTGTTATACAGCATAGGACAACATTCCAAAAGTCCTGAACCACTGGACAATACCAAAATATAAGTAGCCAGGAAGTGAGAGCATCGCCAACACTCAGCTGAGACCTGTGGATAAATACTGGACAGTTTTGCTGGGGTATAATACATCGTGTGTAGGAATTTAAAGTGAATCAACCTGTTCCTTACCAATACTAAATGAGTACTGGGTAAACTCCACATGTGGTCCCAATCCTCCCCATTAAGATCCAGGACCTCCACCACCCATTTCTCTCTATATTTAGTTACCAGGGGGGAGGGACAGGAAAAAGTTAATTATACAATTCAGAGAGAGGCTTTTTTATGGAGTCATCAGGTAATATATTTTCCAGAGTTGAGTGCCTAGTCCACGGTAGTGCAGCCGAATTGGGAGACTAAAGCATGCCATAACTGAAGAGATGGGGGTTGGGTAGGTCAAACTGCTGTTTAATATCAGCAAATGATGATAATTTGTCCCCTCTAGTGACATCCCTTAATGTTTTAATCCCTTTTGCAGCCCATGTAATTAAATCAGGTATAGTAAGAAATTGGGGGAACTGGGATTCATCCACAGCAGAGAGGCCGGTGAAAAGGTGCCAGAGGCAGTATAGCCTGAACACACTCCCAAGCTTTGATACTGGCTCTTTTAATTATAGCCAATTTATAAACTGTGCATTTCCATTTTGATCTTTGCATAAAGTAGAAAGACGATGCATGTGTGGTCATTACTGTCTCAAAGCAACTGGAGGGTAATGCAGTCCAAAGAGAATAATTTAAAAAATTTAAAAAAAAAAAAAAAAAACCTACTTGGGGGTCACACCTACTTAATTCCAGGAAAAGATGTTGGCACTTTTGGTGTGCAACATTATAGTTAAAATTGCAATTTACAAAATGTAATCCCAGAAAATGGAGTCATAAAACATTCCTTGAAGTATTTAGCTGCAAAGTATGTAAGAAAGTGTAACGTATCAACTATAGAACAGCTGGGGCTGCATTAGTCACAGAGAGACTATCCACTGACTAAAACGAGAGACTGCAGCTTGAATAATTAAAGCTCAAAAAGTCAACTATGGTCAAAAGAAATAAATAAAATCACCACATACTGAACATGCTTAATGGAAAAAGTGTACTTCAGGAGACAGGTGAAATGGGGTTATCTACTGTAGTTGTTATGGAACCGTAAGTCCATCTTGTATGAAAAACCCTTGGAGCCAATTAAACAAAAAAAAGAATCCGATAATGTTTCACAGCACTGAGATAAGTCATAATTCTAAGGTCTCTAAAAGCTTGGTGATGGTAAGCAAGGATTCCAAGAATGACAGCTTATTATTTCAATGTAGTGTTTGGATAGTATTGCATTCAATTCTTATTGGCACAGCATTGTTAAAATTGTATATAATTCACACTGTACTCATGAACCTTGCTGTCAGTCTGTTGGAAAGCTGCAGGAGACAGTGAAAAGCGTTCATGAAGAATGTTAAGATATTGGGGAATTATTCCCTACCTTCATGCAACCTCTACATGTGAGAGGTTTATGTTTGGGCAGATTTGATAGGCATGGGTCACAGAGTAGCCAGCCATCCACACAATTTGATGCTTCTGCTTTTAAAAAACTACAGGTTCTACCATGCCCTGTCCTTCTACCATACACATAGACTCTGGCTGGGTCTTGTAGTTCTACAACTGGTTGGTTTATAGAATTTCTAAAAGTGTTTACAGATGCAAAAACATCTGAATTATGTATCCTTGGTGGATTTAGTTTCTAGTTCGGCAAAATTCTGTGCACTGCACCTGCATTAAATTTGTTTTCTGTAAAGTGAACAGTGCTAAATATATAAATTGGCCTCGGAAAATATGTCTCCGGTATCTTGTCTCCTGGTGACAATCACATAAAATATTAACACAGGACAATAAATGGTGAGGACTTAAAGGATTTAAGTTGGAAAACCTGTAAACATATGAGCAGGCCATGGCTGTGCTACTGAAATCTGTAAATCAGACAGTGGGATGGGGGCGTATAAGTGTAGATTAGTTACAGAGAGCTAGGGAGGATGGGTTAGAGAAGGTGTCTCAAATTGGTGGCCCTCCAGCTGTTGCAAAACTGCAAGTCCCATCATGCCTCTGCCTTTGGGAGTCATGCTTGTAACTGTCAGCCTTGCAATGCCTCATGGGACTTGTAGTTTCGCAACAGCTGGAGGGCCACCAGTTTGAGACCCGTGGGTTAGAGCATTTTTTATGTATTTTGGATTTGGATAAATGTGAAATGGTTAGACCCCATCAAGCTTTCATTGTGATCTTTGTCCATCTGGGGAGATTCACCTCTCTAATTATCCTATCGATCATAGTCACTGAGACAGAATATGAAACTAAGCTTCAAAGAGACATCTGGTCACAGAATACACTTTCATTTAATCACGGGGGTCTCCAAACTATTGCCTTCCAGCTGTTGAGGAACTACAGGTCTCACTGTGCCTCTGTCTATGGCCGTCAGAGTCTTGCAATGTTTCATGGGACTTGCAGCTGGAGGGTCACAGTTTGGAGACCCCTGCTCTACAACATCAGGATTGTAATAGCAATAAACAGTAAATGATAGCTATATTTGGCAATCCAATAAACTGTAAACTTGCTTGAAAGATCTCCTTTCATGCTGTGAGTGCTGCCTGTCTGCTGGCCATCTCTTTCCACAACTTCCTGGATTTCCTGTATGCTTTGCACCTTCTCCTCTTAGGTTTACTTTGAATTTGTAAGGACTACATATCCCATAGTAGCTTGCTGCCTACAAACTGATTCCTGCACTGACTCCCCCACCTGAAACTCCTCCTCTTGACATCTCTGCAGTTCAAAAGACACACTCTGAAATCTGTGACACAGTGGTGCCTACTCACAGAGTACTATGAATACACATCACAGGATTCAAGGAAGTAAATGTGTGGGGATCTTCACAAAGTTTTCAAACTTCAAGATTGTTCATATTAATAGGAGTAGACTAGAAATAATTTAAATTCAATAAGGAAATTAATATACCTTTTTTAATTTTGACAATAGATCTACTTTAAAATTTTGAGGTGTTATAAGAAGGAAGGGAAAGTCTTCCAATAGGGACAAATGTTCTGATGTTAACGGTCTGCAAGGGAAAATGACCTACTTCACCAGCAGGTCACAAACAGCAAAATATAACCTGATATTGCAGAATTCATTAAGCAGATTAGGAACATGATTGCCCCAAATAAAATGCACAAAATAGGCAATGTTCCCACTTGTCACAGGCACCCAATACAAAGGCAAACTAAAATATTTAAAAGGAATGTGGCAGAGGTGAAAGATCAACACTCATTACCAAACTGTACTGCAAAAGGTCAAATGGGCCATAAAGCAAAAAAAAAAAACTCAAAACAATCACTCAGAAAAGACAAAAACAGAGTGGCAGTCGAAAAAGACCACGTCGGTCCATCTAGTCTGCAAGATGCGCTACCCTGAAGACATAAAAGACACTGTTGCTATAGCGAATGTTTGACTTACTAAATGAATCAGCCTTTGTAAATACAATCAAACGGCAGCAACCTGAACATTTTTGCTGCAATTGTAGTCATTACACAAACCACAAAAATCATGCTTAGTGTAATTAATTTTCAAAGGTCACTGCAGAAGCACTGAATATATATAAGGCAACTCAGCTTACCACTCCCAGCAGTGACCTGACATCCTTTCACCCTCTGATGTGGACACAGAGAAGGAGCTCTGGGAGGGGGGGGTCAGGGGGAGCAGAGCTGCTGAGAGAACTATTTTGAACAACTTCAGTGCTTCTGCTATGAGCATTGAAAAGAAACTGTCCCATAGCGCCCGCAGCTACAAAGTTTAGTGAAAGCTTGTTTTTAAAGTGATACTAAAGTCTCTTTTTTTTTTTTTAATAACAAACATGTTCTACTTACCTGCTCTGTGTTGTAGTTTTGCAGCTCTGTGTGTTCATTTAGACACAGAGCCGCGGTTTGGCCCAGCCCCTCTCACTCCTGATTAGTTGACTGACTTTTATTGACAGCAGCGGAAGCCAATGGTGCTGTTGATGTGTCTCAGCCAATCAGGAGGGAGAGTCCCGGATGGCCGAGACACTCGTGGACATCGCTGGATCAAGATTGTGCTCAGGTATTAGGGGGCTGATGCACACAGAAGGATTATTATTTTACCCGAGCCCCTTCATCTCCTTGGCAGGGACGCACTGTCCCTCTCTCCACGGGGTCCCGGCTCTTGATTGTATAGATTGATAGCAGTGCAGCCATTGGCTCCCGCTGATGTCAATCAAATCCAAGGACGCGGGTGCCGGGGGGCGGGGCTGAGTCCAGCATTTGCGTCAGTGGATGCAAATGCTGGACTTGGGAGCGCGCCCGCAAGGTAACCCTCTCGGGAAAGCACTTCTCCTAGCAGGAAGGAGCAGCGAGAGGGGCTGGTGGACCCCAGATGAGAATGTTCAGGGCCACTCTCTGCAAAACGAGCTGCACAGTAGAGGCAAGTATGATATATGTTATTTAAAAAAAACAAAACGATTCTTTACAATCACTTTAAGTCCATGTGCTACTTGCTAAGAATATAAGGCCAGAGTTTAATTAATCAAAAAATACGTAAGAACTAGGACCACGACAGACGGGCTTCCTGTTTCTCTTTGTTTCCGGCGCAACGCTGACACCATCTAGTGCGCTCGGTTCCAGTCAGCTCGTTCGGCTCTCCCGGTCCATGGATTATTACATCTTTTCCCATGTTTAACCCACAAGCTGATCGGTTGATGTTGACCCTTCCCCACCCGGATGTTATAGTGGTACTGTTTTTATTAATAACATTCTTTTACACGAGTATCTATATCAGCTAAATGCTTTTATGACTGCCTTTGCAACCTCTGCAAGTTTTTATTATTGACAGTTGCTGTTTATTTCTCAGAAGTGCAATAAATTGACTTTTTACTCAGCCAAAGGTCTACAAGTATTTGTGCTTTACCCATAGAGCGCTGCTTCTTTGTTTTTGTCTTTTGTTATCTATTCTTCCAGTGGTTGGCAGCTGCCCTGGGTTCTAGCCCATTTTATATCCTCCAGGGTCTGCATACCCACGTATATGGCTGACAGTTTTTAGCGCTAACTTTGTGTATGTTGACTTTATACAATAGCCTCTTCTACCTCCTATGTAGCAGTTAGTTTTATTATAATGTCAAGTGTTGCCCTATTTTTGTCCCTACTCTTGGGGAAAGCACACATTCAATGCACACTTTACAATAAATGCATGTGTTATGTGGAAGTACCACTGAGTCTAGAGACTGTACCTCATTCCTGGTGCAAAACTGAAGTAAACACTACAAATTTACCATCCCTACTATATAAAAATACCTATAAACTACTTTATATTCTATGTTTCTTATATTTCTTTTCTCCTGAAAAGGTCAGCCTTTAACAGTGACTGATTTCTTCTGGCTTTTGCTAATCTTTATAACCCTACAGGACACCTCTTATCCACAACTACAGGACATCAGATATGTATTTCCCTGCTCATGAATCCGCTGGCTTCTGTCAAGCTGGATGTGCTGAAAAGAGACCGCTTATCCATCTCATCCTCCCTGCAGCACTACTGGTTATTATAGATCATGTACCCTGATGGAGCCACTGTGGTTATGTGACTTTTTTGTACAGTTTGCCGATTTTAAAGAAAAAATAAAACCAAAATTTGCAACATATTAATGCTACCCACTACACTGCAACTGTGGTAAAATTAGGCAGTTCATTCCATTTACCTTTGTCTGAGTCCCTGTAATCCACTGCATCTACAGCACACACAGACCACCCCAAAGGGTCAATGAGAGGGCAGTTGGTCTGTACTTTCTGAAGACTGTGTTGGTTAACTTCCTCTCCTTCTGCTTTAGCATTAAACTACATTCAAACTTCCAAAGCAGGTTTTAACCACTTGACAACTGGGCACTTAAACCCTCCTGCCCAGACCAATTTTCAGCTTTCAGTGCTCTCACACTTTGAATGACAATTACTCAGTCATGTAATACTGTACCCTAATGATTTTTTTGTCCTTTTTTTCATACAAATAGAGCTTTCTTTTGGTGGTATTTGATCACCCCTTATTTTTTGCGCTATAAATGAAAAAAGACCGAAAATCTTGAAAAAAAAGCATTTTTCTGTGATAAAATGTTGCTAATTATTAATTTTTCTTCATAAATTTTGGCCACAATTTATACTGCTACATATCTTTGGTAAAAATAACCCAAATTACTGGATATTATTTGGTCTGTGTGAAAGTTATAGAGTCTACAAACTATGGTGCAAATCATAAAAAATTGATCACACCTGATGTACTTTGGCCTCATTTTTTGCGCCCCGAACAAGCCAGGAAAGTACAAATACCCCCCAAATGACCCCTTTTTTGAAAGTAGACATTCCAAGGTATTTAGTAAGAGGCATGGTGAGCTTTTTGAGGTTTTCATTTTTTCCCACAATTCTTTGCAAAATTAGGGGTTTTTTTTCCCCCCACAAAATTTTCATTGTAATAGGTTATTTCTCTCACATGGCATGTGTATACCACAAATGACACCCCAAAATACATTCTGCTACTCCTGGGTATTACGATACCACATGTGTGGGACTTTTTTCACAGCCTAGCCACATAGAGAGGCCCAACACGTGTTCAAGGAGCATAAATTACACATCTAACTTGTGGACTACCTATTACACTTTTGAAGGCCCTGGAGCACCAGGACAATGACACGTGACACTAATGTGGCACTGATGACAGATGGCACTGATACGTGGCACTGATGACAGATGGCACTAATACATGGCACTGATGACAGATGGCACTAATACGTGGCACTGATGACACGTGACACTGATGACAGATGGTACGTGACACTGACAGGTGGCACTGATGACAGATGGCACTTGATATGTGGCACTGACAGATGGCATTGACAGGTGGCACTGGGGACAGATGGCACTGACAGGTACTGTGGTCACTTTTTCGGTTTCTTTTTTTTTCCCCTGACACTCACCGATGCAGCCGTTAGCTCTCCCTCCTCACATGCTGTCTCTGTGTGAGGAGGGAGAGCCGGCAATGAGAGATGATCTCATATGTTTACATATGAGATCATCTCTCATTGGAAGCTCTATTCGCACTGTAAACGACCGCTGTGATTGGCCATTTACAGCAATCTGTGACTGGCTGTGTCAAAAAGAACACGGCCAGCACAGAATTTCCCCGATGCGCGCCCGCATCGCGGAAGTAAACAGGAGGACGTCCAGGGACGCCCTCCCGGCAATTAGCGTCCGCGCTGTAGCCGTCTTTCGGCTATAGCGCGGGTGCGAAGTGGTTAATCTGAATGGTGGCTGGAATAACATGGGAACTATGTTTGTACTTTATTTTTTTTAGACAAAGTAGAACTACACTTCATCTGAGAACCATAAACCAAAAATGCTACTTAATGCATTTTTATTATTTGAAGCAAGCTCACCCATCCATCCATGTGTCTATGCTTTATTTTGTTGAGAAATCACTGTGGAAAACACCCCCTAGCATTTCTGGTCGTGGCCATCTTGAGTAAAGGCAGATGATACATGTAGCATTTACTTCCTGGAATCCACCTGCCCTTAGCTCAGGCATGCAAGCAGGAGAGGGTGTGCTTAGCTGAGAAAGCCCCTCCTCCCCTGCTGAAGACTCCTGGGATGTACAACATCATTTTCCTAGGTGATGCAACCAGGAAGTAACTGAAGAAATGTAAAATAAAAATGTTAAAACAATGAGATAGGATATACTTTCCTATCCATTTACTAATGCTAGCAGCATAAGGATTAAAAACAGTCAATGTTGTTTAAGAGAGTGATATTCTGCTTAAGGCTACCTGTATGCAAAAGGCATCAAGAAGGCTCTTGAAACAACACAAGGAGGTAAAAAGTTGATAGGAAGATGGATGGAGCCAAATGCAGGGCAATCTTAGAAGAAAACCTGTTAGAGTCTGCAAAAGACTTGAGACTGGAGTGGAGGTTCACCTTTCAGCAGGACAACTACCCTAAACATACAGCCAGAACTACAATGGAATGGTTTAGATCAAGGCATATTCATGTGTTAGAATGGCCCTGTCAAAATCCATATTTAAATCCATTTGAGAATCTGTGGCAAGACTTGAAAATTGCTGTTCACAGACACTCTCCATCCAATCTGACAGAGCTTGAGCTATGGGCAAGAATGGGCAAAACGTTCTCTCTAGATGTGCAAATCTGGTAGAAACATCCCCAAAAAGACTTGCAGCTGTAACTGCAGCGAAAGGTGGTTATACAAAGTATTGACTCGGAGGCTGATTATCAGGGCATGCCACACTTTTCAGATATTTGTAAAAAAAAAAAATTGACAACCATTTATCATTTTCCTTCCACTTCACAATTATGTGCCACTTTGTGTGGTCTAATACATAAAATCCACAAAAAATTTTTTTTTACGTTTTTGGTTGTAACATGACAAAATGTGGAAAATCTCAAGGGGTATGAATGTTTTCAAGGCATAAATACAAAGAATAGAGCTGGCAACTCCAAACATCCTTGATGCTACTTTATTGGTGCATAAAAAAGTGAGTAAAATTATACAGGGGCTCACGCAAACCGGCTTACAAGCCTTGATCATAGGCTTGTAAGCCGAAACACGTGAGCCCCTGTATATTTTTACTCATTTTTTTATGCACCAATAAAGTAGCATCAAGGATGTTTGGAGTTGCCAGCTCTATTTGTTGTATTTATGTCTGTACCGGTGTGAAAGAGAGCATCAGAACCAGAGCACCCATTGTGGATTTAATCACAAGCCTGCAAAGGACTCACAATGATTTTGAGCGTTGCATTATCTGCTTTTACTTTTTCAAGGCACAGTAAATAAAGGAATATCCAACTGACTTCTGGGGAAACAGAAATTATTTTTTTTCCCCGCTGGAGCAAATTGGACCATGGTTTATTGGGGGGGGGGGGATTGCCTTCCTCTGGATCAACTGTGGGTATAGTATTCTGTATATGGAGATTTTCTATTTATTTTTTATATTGGTTGAATTAGACGTGTCTTTTTTCAAACTAACCATGTAAGTAAACTTATGTCTTTGTGTTCAGTAATTCCTTCCTTGCATTACAAACAAGTTAACAAAAGTAGTTCCCAAACTGGTACACTACAAATATAACTGGATTAAAAAAAAAGGTATTTTTGGCCTTTGAGCACTTCAAGGCTTATACTGTATCACATTTCACATTTTATTATTCTCTTACTTGATTTGATTGTAGCCGTATTAGTGCAATTGTGACAGAGAAAATTGCGTACTGTCCGTGATACTTTTTTTATTTGAACTAACATACAATTTTTCAGGACAAGCAGTACTGATTTGTGAATCAGTACTGCTTGGACCTTGAAGAAGGGGACATACCCGAAAGCTTGTCCTGAAAAATTGTATGTTAGTGCAAATAAAAAAAGTATCACGGACAGTACTCATTATTCTCTTATAAATATAGAATGAATGTCATGAGTAGCTTTTCATGATTTATTTCATTTATTGTGATCATTACAGTAAGCGTGGAGTACACAAATGACAACTTTCAATAAATAAGAAAAGATTTGTATTTAAAGGGAGTATGCTCTGGGCGCCCAGAACTTTCTCCATCCAGATCTTCCATTTCAATTTTTTTTTTAATTCTTTCATCCCAGAAGCATTCTCGTGTCTGCCTTTTCACAGCAGTGTCACAATCTCTGACACTTTGATGGCTTTTATTTATAAGCCTGTACCTTAAGCTAGTCAAGGCCAGGAATATAAAGGATTCACTGTCTTTATCAAGTAGATGAAACCTTCAATTTTACGTCGGGACTAAAGGAAATCTGTCCAATATGAGGAGTTTCTGAAAAAGCAAAAAAGATACTAGCTAGTGAAAAGCTTACAATAGAATTCAAGAAAAAAAACTCATAATGCATGAAATATAACAGGTTTACTTCTGCCTGAGTTTTGTTTTCAAAGCAGTGTCTGAGCAAATTTTATTTTATTTTTTTTTAAACCAGAAGGACTTAAACCAAAAAATGAAGCTATGGTGCTAATTAAGGTTGGTCATTATACTAAATAGGTATCACACAGCTTAACAATGAACTTCCTCCCTATTAATAAAATGTGCTCTAATTAGGGGGCAAAAAAAACTTTTTAGTTCCAGTAACAATGCAACTGACAAAAAAAAAATGATCATTGATTATTAATTGATTTAAATCAATTATAGACAAAAAAATAACATGCCACAGACCTTATCAATTCAAAAAGTGTATACAATAAAAAAAAAAACAGAAAATGTAACATTCATTGAAAAGTATAGGACATTAAAAAAGATTAACCATACTGTTAGAGGAGCTTAAGGATAAACTGTAACGTTACTTCTCAATAGCCCACCCTCTAGGAAGGAATACTTATTGCTTCACATTCTCTCTCCATGGCCCTATGGGAGGGGTACACCAAGGGCAAACTCCAGTGTCAGATGCGTCCGACATATGGTTGTACAGTGGGGACGGAAACTATTCAGACCCCCTTAAATTTTACACACTTTGTTATATTGCAGCCATTTGCTAAAATCATTTAAGTTAATTTTTTTTCCTCATTAATGTACACACAGCACCCCATATTGACAGAAAAACACAGAATTGTTGACATTTTTGCAGATTTATTAAAAAAGAAAAACTGAAATATCACTTGGTCCCAAGTATTCAGGCCCTTTGCTCAGTATTTAGTAGAAGCACCCCTTTGATCTAATACAGCCATGAGTCAAGTTTTTCACACCTGGATTTGGGGATCCTCTGCCATTCCTCCTGGTAAACGTTGGTGGACAGCCATTTTTAGGTCTCTCCAGAGATGCTCAATTGGGTTTAAGTCAGGGCTCTGGCTGGGCCATTCAAGAACAGTCACAGAGTTGTTGTGAAGCCACTCCTTCGTTATTTTAGCTGTGTGCTTAGGGTCATTGTCTTGTTGGAAGATAAATCTTCGGCCCAGTTTGAGGTCCTGAGCACTCTGGAGAAGGTTTTCATCCAGGATATCCCTGTACTTGGCCGCATTCATCTTTCCCTCAATTGCAACCAGTTGTCCTGTCCCTGCAGCTGAAAAACACCCCCACAGCATGATGCTGTCACCACCATGCTTCACTGTTGGGACTGTATTGGACAGGTGATGAGCAGTGCCTGGTTTTCTCCACACATACCGCTTAGAATTAAGGCCAAAAAGTTCTATCTTAGTCCATCAGACCAAAGAATCTTATTTCTCACCATCTTGGAGTCCTTCAGGTGTTTTTTAGCAAACTCCATGCAGGCTTTCATGTGTCTTGCACTGAGGAGAGGCTTCCGTCAGGCCACTCTGCCATAAAGCCCCGACTGGTGGAATGCTGCAGTGATGGTTGACTTTCTACAACTTTCTCCTATCTCCCGACTGCATCTCTGGAGCTCAGCCACAGTGATCTTTGGGTTCTTCTTTACCTCTCTCACCAAGGCTCTTCTCCCCCCGATAGCTCAGTTTGGCCGGACGGCCAGCTCTAGGAAGGGTTCTGGTCGTCCCAAACGTCTTCCATTTAAGGATTATGAAGGCCACTGTGCTCTTAGGAACCTTAAGTGCAGCAGAATTTTTTTGTAACCTTGGCCAGATCTGTGCCTTGCCACAATTCTGTCTCTGAGCTCTTCAGGCAGTTCCTTTGACCTCATGATTCTCATTTGCTCTGACATGCACTGTGATCTGTAAGGTCTTATATAGACAGGTGTGTGGCTTTCCTAATCAAGACCAATCAGTATAATCAAACACAGCTGGACTCAAATGAAGGTGTAGAACCATCTCAAGGATGATCAGAAGAAATGGACAGCACCCAAGTTAAATATATGAGTGTCACAGCAAAGGGTCTGAATACTTAGGACCATGTGATATTTCAGTTTTTCTTTTTTCATAAATCTGCAAAAATGTCAACAATTCTGTGTTTTTTTGTCAATATGGGGTGCTGTGTGTACATTAATGAGGAAAAAAATGAACTTAAATGATTTTAGCAAATGGCTGCAATAAAACAAAGGAGTGAAAAATTTAAGGGGGTCTGAACACTTTCCGTCCCCACTGTATTCTAGCACTGGCACATTGTTTTCTAGTAAGGTTACTTTGCGGTATAAGCAAGGAAGCTCAGACCTCTGCAGCGTAGAAATGTGCTTTTACTAAACAAAAATGCTATACATTCAAAACTTTACAATATTAGAAATACAATTCAAGACTGACAGATATACCTTTAACAAGCAAAACGCCTAGCAAATAAACAAAAACTATGGTCTATACACAGTAAAAGTACACTTAAAAGTTACTTAACTCGGGTTACAGTGGGTTTATGATCTGCGTAGCAACAAGGACCCAAGCTTCTATAAGCAGTTGCTGGAGATCAGGCAAACGAGTTTTCTTCTGGTCTGGCACAGACCTTGCTTCTATGGTGTTAATGCATCAAGGAGTCCTATCCAGCTTATGCCCGACAACCTTTTATATGTCAGGTTGTTTACCATAGTTACCAACAATGGTTACAAACTTATTTACCTCAGTTACAAAACAGACTGCTCAAACTGTAGTTCTCAATTAGAGAGGCGTTCTCAAATTCTACCTCAAGATGGCACTCTGGTATCATACATGCTATATATTTATATATCTGTCAGGTTCTCAATCAATTGTTTACGACAATTACACAACAATGGACTGAACAACAGTCAACTAAAATACAACAATATAAACTGTAGGTAAACAGGTAAAAACCGCCCAGACCCGTACTACCACCTCTGCGCTCTATATAATAAAAGACGACCCAATTGGAGCTGCCACTTTAAAATTATAAATATATAAGCTGAATCCACCCCTCAATGGTAAAGATGAAATAGTGGCGCTGTCCCCACTGACTGTGGGAGTGAGACAGGCTCTAGCGCACACCCTGATGATGTGGAGTGAGCTGGAAGTGCGCTGAATCACAGAGGCTATATGTATGGGATGAGTTAGAGTGACCAAACAAATATACATCCACTATTGATATAGCATAAAAGATAAACACACATGGAAATATGTATAAAAAACCTAGTGTAGTGTGACACTAACAAAAGTGAATGAATGAGCAAAAATAATCTAACAAACAATATGACTAAAATGCAAAATAAGTGAGCTATAAATAATATTTACACCTTGTGACAGATGTGTGAGACTGGTATCGTAATACCAGCACTAAAAAAGCCTCCAAAAGCTAGGCTGAAGGAATAAATACTAGAAAAAATGTATATATAAAACGGGAAAAAATATATAGATAAATATATATAAAAAGTGAAATACAGTCCACATATAATGTGAAAAAATAAGGAGAAAGTTACAAAAGTGAGGGTGTCTCCAATCCGCAATGCTGTGATCCAAATATCCACCACACCTCAGTGACGTGATTCCACTCCCTTCTGAAATTCAAACTCACCAGCTGTTAAGGCCTCCCACTCTCGTGTTTGGCCGACAAAAGCCTCAACCCACTCTCATGGGGGTTAACATGCGACCATTGATATCCACTGCTGTGTAAACCGAACACTCTCCTTGAGGTAGTGATTCCACATATGAGATAAGAAGAAATGCTCCAATAGTGTGATACCATTTAAAAGTTTATTCAAAACGGAACCAACACTAATGCACTCACATTGTAGATAAAATCAATGGGCAAATCACTTCACAGCAGTCAGGAAACATCACAGCACAACATGAAGTAATACTGATACAGCAACAAACGGCCACTGAGTAGCGAGGCGCTGTTTGCCACAATTACTGTAATCCCAAAGGAGGCAAAAGATGAGACCCTATGTTCTAGCTATAGACCGATATCGTTACTAAACGCAGACACAAAAATATATGCGAAGGTAACTAGCTATGAGGCTGAAAGAATTAATGAACACCCTGGTCCACCCGGACCAAGTGGGCTTTATAGCAAGAAGGGAAGGGAGAGATAATGGGGTGAGAACCCTACTTCTGCTCCAGAAGATAAAGGATTAGGGATCCCAGGGTTTACTTCTGTCGAGTGATGCCGAAAAGGCATTCGACAGAGTAGACTGGGGGTTCCTGTTTCAAACGCTAGACATAATTGGAATAGGCCCAAAGATGATACGACGGATTAAAACGCTGTATAGACAACCAAAGGCAGCTATCAAGATCAATGGATCCCTGTCAGCATCTTTTGAGATGAAGGGGTGCCCCCTGTCCCCCTTGCTCTTTGTTTTAGCCCTAGAGCCACTCCTCGCAACAATTAGAAATAACCCTGACATCAAGGGGTTTAAGGTCGGAGAAGAACAAAACTTGTCCGTGTGCTCTTCTATATAAGTAACCCCGGGAGTACAATGCCAAAAACTGATTAAAACACTAAAACAATACGGTGAGATAACAAACTTCAGAATTAATATGGGGAAATCTGAAATTTTGAATATAAATGTGAGTAAACTAGAAGAGGAAAAGCTGAAGAGGGATTTTCAATTTCTGTGGAAAAGAGAGATAAAGTACTTGGGAATAAGACTAGCCAACTCCCTGGAGAAGATATATAAAAGAAATTACATCCCCCTATTAGATGAAATAAAGAGGGAGGGAAAAAAGCTTCAGACTAGACCGCTATCCTGGATGGGGCATATTAATGCCATAAAAATGATCCTTCTTCCAAAGATTACATATAAATTCCAAATGTTACCAATTAGATTACCACAGGTTTACATTAGAAAGCTAAAATAAATAATATCTAATAGGGTTGTCCCGATACCGATACTAGTATCGGTATCGGCACCGATACCGAGCATTTACCCAAGTACTTGTACTCGGGCAATGCTCCCGATGCTTCCGCCGATACCTAAACAGTCAGCGGTGATCAGCGTGTGGGGGAGTTACAAGCGGACATACAGTGGTGATCGGTGCTTGTAACTCCCCCACACGCGATCACCGCTGACTGTCACCTCATCCTCCTCCATGCCCCCTCCGTTCCTCTGTCCCCCTATGCTGTTCCCCTCTGTTGCTCTGTCCCCCTCCATTCCGGCGTTCCGCTGTCCTCCTCTGTTGTTCTGTCCTCCTCCGCTGTCCTCCTCCGTTGTTCTGTCCTCCTCCACTGTCCTCCTCCGTTGTTCTGTCCCCCTCCGTTACACTGTCCTCCTCCTCTGCCCCCCTCTGTTGTTCTGTCCTCCTCCGCTGTCCTCCTGCATTGTTCTGTCCCCCTCCGTTACACTGTCCTCCTCCTCTGTCCCCCTCTGTTGTTCTGTCCCCCTCTCCGCTGTGTGAATGGACAGAGTCAGCTGCCTCTGTCCATTCACATAACTGAAACATTGTAATCTCCTGTGATTACGATGTGTCAGTTTATGAATGGAGAGGAGCCTCTGTCTTCTCTCCATTCATTCTCAGTGCAGCTGAGGCTGCAGAGAAAGGGACTGGGGAATCTCTATCCTCTATCTATCTCTTTCTCTGTCTCAAGGGGGAGATATCAGAGGTCTATTAAGACCCCTGATATCTCACCAAAGCCCCCCAACAGGGCTGATAAAAAAAAAAACACATATTGCAATAAAGAATAAAAAAAAAAATGATTGTAAAAAAATAATGAATGTAAATAAAATAAAAAAAACACACAGAAACCGTTCACCCCTACCCCCCCCCCCCCCCTATAAAAAAAAAAAAAAAACACTGTCACGTGACATTAAAAAAAAGTATCGTAATCGGTATCGGCGAGTACTTGAAAAAAAGTATTGGTACTTGTACTCGGTCCTAAAAGAGTGGCATCGGGACAACCCTAATATCTAACACCATATGGAAAAATAAAAAGTCGAGAATTTCTTTAAAGACCTTAAAACAAGATAAAGAAAGAGGGGGTCTGGCGGTTCCTGATATTCAAAAATACTACAAAGCAATGATTTTATCAAGAGCGATAGAATGGGCAAGGGATAATGAAGAAAAATGATGGGTAAATATAGAAAAATTTTTTAGTAAGGCACTCTTAGGATCTATTATTTGGAATCCTCCTGATCACAGAATGATAGATGAGAACACACATTTTTTGACACGGGTGGTCTTAAAGACATGGGATGCTATGTATAAGCAACTAAATAAGGCATATAATTCACCCTTAATAGAATTAAAAAACAATGAATATTTTGCACCAGGGAAAACAAGTATAGGAGGGAATTGGATAAAAAAAGATAAGGTACAACTTAGAGAGATATTAAAAAAAGGAAAATTAGTCACATTTCAAGAGTTAAAACAAAACACAGATGTTTGGGTGATTGATGCATGGAGGTACGTGCAATTAGATCTTTTTGTGAAGAAACTACCTCAACCGATAAGATCAGGAGATGAATTGACGGCTCTAGAAAAGTTGTGTACCTCAGAAAACACAAAAAACACTATATCAAAGTTATACAAACTGTTAATGACAGAGGAAGAAGCAGAAGTACCTACATTCATCAAAAAATGGGAAAGGGAATTGGGGACACAGAAAGATTTAAGCACTATTAGAAAAATGTTGGACCTTGCCCATAGCTCAGCAGTGGATATAAAAACAGCTGAGATGAATTATAAATGCTTAGCGAGGTGGTATGCGACACCAGATGAGACTTGTAAATTTCAAGAAGGGAAGTCGGCAGATTGCTGGCGGGGATGCAAAGACGTGGGCACAATGGCCCACTTATGGTGAAATTGTCCGATCAGAAAGTTTTGGGAAAAGATTTTAGCAATTATTAAAGAAATTACTAAAACTGAGGTAAAGGAGGATCCATGCACAGTACTCTTCCACAGCATTGAAGGGAATGTGAAACAGTATAGAGCCTCCCTGGTCCCACATTTACTAAATACAGCAAAAAGGTTAATTCCTAAAAATTGGCTGGTAAAAGAAAGCCCCCAGATATGGGATTGAATAAATGCCGTGGAGGAGACTTATATCATGGACCGGATGTATTATAACAAGGAAGAAAAGAAGGAGGTGGAAAAGGATAAATGGAAGTGTTGGAAGGAGTTTAAAAAATCATGGAGTTATGCAGAAAAAATTAGGATTTAGTCTAGCTATTGAGGGAAACATGGGTATCGCACAAGGGCTGGGGAGGGGGGAGAGAGGGAGGGGGATTTATACTCATATACATGGGTAGTAAAATGGAGAGACACTATAATAAAGAAAGAATTTTATAGTTTTGTAAGGGGGGATAAGGCTTGCTTCGGTTTGGTTGATAGAGTGTTTTTTTCTCCTAGTGTACCCCTCTTTTTGAAACGATGAGTAGCCACGGTGATGTAAAGATGAGAAGAGACATTTATGAATGGCTTTAGGTCTCTCCAAAACTTTCTGAGGTGGCAAAAAAAAAAAAAAGAAGATAGATCATGATTCTCTCACGATTCTCGCGGCGTAACATCATCGTTCACATTAAAACAAAAAAAATTGGGCTAACTTTACTGTTTTGTTTTATCCATTGAAGTGTATTTTTTACCAAAAATTTGCATTTGAAAGACCGTGTGACATAAAATATTCCAGCAATTGCCACTTTATTCCCTATGGTCTCTGCTAAAATATATATAATGTTTGGGGGTTCCAAGTAATTAGCAAAAATATTGATTTTAACTTAAAAAAAAAAAAAAAAAAGATTTAGACTTTGAGTGGTTAAACTTCCTGCATTTACACCTTATTGAAAACTTGGCAGACTGCCCAGATTATTTATTTATTTACACAGAAGTTCTATCCCTTTGATCTAAGAAGGAAGCTTAGTTACAATGTTTCAAGTTAAATACTTGGCAGGCTGCCCAGATGCTTTCTTTTGACAGCTGAGTGAGCAAATAAAGTCTCTCCACTTGTTTATATGAAAGAATCAGCAAAATCTGCAGGAGAGATCGTCAGGGGGGTGAATCGAGATCACAATTTTTTAACGATTAATTGTGCAGCTCTACCATGCACTGTTATATCTGATTAGTTATCAAAAAATCATTAATATCATTAAATGCAACACACACATGTGGGTGGTTATATTCTACCCCACACCCTAAAGTTTCACTTCAAAATAGCAGGGTAAGGACTCCAATAAACAGTGGCTATAGAAACAGAGCCAGAATAAATGACTGGACATACTAAAAACACACATAAAAAAACTACAAATCAGCAATATGAACAGAACTTCAGGTTTACAAAAAGTATGAACTCCCTCAAAAACACTTTTTGCCAGTGAATTGTGACCCAACACGTCTAACCAGTCAAGAACTGTATTGTACTAACTCAGTGATTGATTGCTTTCCTATTCCTAATGTTCTCTAAAATACAGATGCATAGTAGGTGAGGTTGAAAAAAGACACAAGTCCATCCAGTTCAACCTGTGTGTGTACGTTTATGTTAATAGTACATTGTATACCTCTGTATGTTGTGGTCGGTAAGGTATCCATCTCATTTTTTTTTTTAAATTATCAATGCTCCCAGCTGATACCACTGTTTGTGGAGGAGAATTTCACATCCTTACCGCTCTGACAGTAAAGAACCCTCTACGCAGTTTAAGGTTAAACCGCTTCGCTTCTAATTTTAGTGAATGGCCATGTGTCTTTTTAAACTCCCGTTCACTGAAAAGTTTGTTCCCTATGCTAGGGTCACCAGTATGGTATTTGTACATTGATATAAACATAATTAGCTTTCTTGCCCTTCTCGGGACTCTCTCCAGTTCCAGCACATCCCTTCTGAGGACTGGTGCCCAGAACTGGACGGCATACTCCAGGTGCAGCCAGACCAGAGTCTGGAGAGTTATCATTTTATCTCTGGAGTGAATCCCATTTTTAATGCATGCCAACATTCTGTTGGCTTTGCTTGCAGCAGTTTGGCATTGCATGCCATTGCTGAGCCTGTCATCTACTAGGACCCCCAGGTCCTTTTCTATCCTGTCCTATATTTCCCCAGAGGTCCTCCCCCTAGCGAGTAAATTGCATTCACATTTTTGGCACCCAAATGCATTACTTTATATTTTTCATCATTAATCACTTCAGCCCCAGGAGAATTTACCCCCTTCCTGACCAGAGCACTTTTTGCGATTCGGCACTGCGTCGCTTTAACTGACAATTGCGTGGTCATGCAACGTGGCTTCCCACAAATAGAGCTTTGTTTTGGTGGTATTTGATCACCCCTGCGCTTTTCATTTTTTGCGCTATAAACAAAAAAAGAGCGACAATTTTGAAAAAAACGCATTATTTTTTACTTTTTGCTATAATAAATATCCCCCAAAAATATATAAAAAAACAAGTTTTTCCTCAGTTTAGGCAGATACGTATTCTTCTACATATTTTTGGTAAAAAAAAATCGCAATGAGCGATTATTGATCGGTTTGCGCAAAAGTTATAGCGTTTACAAAATAGGGGATAGTTTTATAGCATTTTTATTAATTTTTTTATTTTTTTAAAAAGGCGGCGATCAGAGATTTTTATTGTGACTGCGACATTATGGCGGACACATCGGACATTTTTGACACATTTTTGGGACCATTGTCATTTATACAGCAATCAGTGCTATACAAATGCACTGATTCCTGTGTAAATGACACTGGCAGTGAAGGGGTTAACCACTAGGTGGCAGTGTAGGGCTTAAGTGTGTCCTAGGGGAGTGTTTCTAACTGTGAGGGGCATGGCTGTGGGTGACATGTGACTGATCTCTGCTCCGATGACAGGGAGCAGAGATCCAGTGACACTGTCGCTAGGCAGAACGGGGAGATGCTTGTTTACATAAGCATCTCCCCGTTCTTCCTCCCCGTGAGACGATCGCGGGTATCCCCGTGGCGATTGAGTCTGCAGGACCCACGACCCGACTTACGGAGCTTGCCGCCGGCGGCGTGTGCGCCCGCTGGCCGCCTCTTAAAGGGGAACGTGGTTTTGCCTGTACGAGCCCTTCTGCCGCAGTATATCTGCATGAGGCAGTCGGCAAGTGGTTAAAGAGGAGGGCCCATCAAAAAAAAATAAAAAATTAAAAGTCAGCAGCTACAAGTACTGCAGCTGCTGACTTTTAATTGGACACTTACCTGTCCCAGGGTCCAGCGATGCGGGGGCATCGAAGCCCCGCTCGTCTCCCCCTCCATTCAGCGGTGCCGGCATTGCAACTGTGGGCGCCGGACTGTGGCTTCACAGCCTGGCACCCACTGCGCATGCACGAGCGGCGAGGCGCGCCGTGATTGGCCGCTCAGTCATCTGGGACCTGTAATGGGTCCCAGATGATTGACAGGAGGGAGGGAGCAGAGCCGAGCCCTTCCTGTGCCGAGGGGGAAGTGATGTCACCAGCCCAGGCACTGGAAGAGGCAGACTACGAGGGACCCCCTAGCAACAGGCATTTAGAGGTAAGTTAAAAAAAAAATTTCCAAATGTTTTTTTTTATTTTTTTTTAGGCACAGTCATGATTTTTTTTTTTTTAGGGTGGAACATCACTTTAAGGCTCATTTGCCATGTAGTTGCCCGCCCCAATAATTTGTTTAGGTCTTCGTGTAAGGTGTCCACATCCTGCGTAGAAGTTATTACCCTGCTTAACTTTGTAACGCCCGCAAATACTGAGATTGAGCCATTTATCCCATCCTCCAGATTGTTTATGAATACATTAAAAAGGATTGGTACCCAGACAGAACCCTGGGGGACCCCACTTTCCACATTAGACCATTCCGAGTACTCCCCGTTTATCACCAACCTTTGGACTCGCCCCTGTAGCCAGTTTTCAATCCAGGTACTCACCCTATGGTCCATGCCAACAGACCATAGTTTGTACAGTAAACGTTTGTGGGGAACTGTATCAAATGCCTTTGCAAAATCCAGATACAACACATCCCACAGGCCTTCATTTATCTAGATGGCAGCTCACTTCTTCAGTAAATAGATTGGTCTGGCAAAAATGATTATTCATGAATCCATGTTGATTACTGCTAACGATACCCTTTTCATTACTAAAATCTTGTATATAGTCCCTTATCTCCTACAATAGCTTGCAGACTATTGATGTTAGGCTAACTAGCCTGTAGTTCCCGAGGATTTATCTCACCCATTTTTTAAATATTGGTGTCACATTTGCTTTTCTCCAATCAGCTGCTACCATTCTAGTCAGTAAACTGTCCACAAAAATTAGGAACAATGGTCTGGCTATCACCTGACCGAGTTCCTTAAGGACCCTCGGGTGCAAGCCATCTGGTCCTGGTGACTTATTTATGTTACGTTTTTCAAGTTTATTTCGAATTCTGTCCTCTGTTAACCATGAGGGTGCTTCCGGCTATAAAAATTAACATTACCGTCTTGGTTACTGTATCCCCCCGTTTCCCTTGTGAAGACTGAGAAGAATTTATCCAAAACCTTTGCCATCTCTCTGTCTTTTGTAACCAGATTCCCTTCATCATCCTTTATGGGGCCAATATGATCAGGCCTCCCTTTCTTACTATTTATATACTTAAAATATTTCTTGAGATTTTTTTTACTCTCCTCCGCTATGCACCCTTACATTTCTTATTGCATTCTTTGTAAAGTTGGAATGCTGACAATGACCCACCATCCCAGAGCATCAGTGTTGTGAATGGAGCTGGCAGTAGAGAAGGCATGCAGCTGCGGAGCAGAGCTGCATAAGCTGATGCGTCCTGCATAATGCCGGCTCCTGTCACACTGATGCGCTGCGGTTTACCAGCACTGTGGGTGCAGCGCAGTGCACCTGTAGCTTTCCTGCGAGTTACCTGCACAGAGCCATTGATTTCTGTTATTACCTGTGGGTTTGGTGTGCTTCCATAAAGTGCACCACACCTGCAGGATATATTAGAAGTCTATGGCAAAGTGCAGCTAACCTGTAGGAAAGGCACAGGTGCACTGCATGACACTCGCAGTGCGGGTAGACCGCAGCGCATCAGTGTGAAAGCAGCCTCAGGCCCCTTTTATAGGATCGGTCAGATCAGGTCCGCCTATCCTTTTTTGTAGGCAGACTCAATCAGACCCTCCATTCACCTCTACGGAGCGGCAGATGTAAATGAACTTGTGTCCATTTACACCCACATACCTCTAATCCGCAAAAAATAAATAAAACAGGAGGGGCATCTGCCCCCTTCCGTCTGAGCAGATCGGATCAGAGGGCCCATAGAGTAAAGCGGGCTGTGTCCATGTCCGCTCTGCATATGCAGAGTGGACACAGACCTGTCATCCGCTCATTGTGGCCTGCAACCAGTTACCAAGTCATATAAGTGGCCCTCGCTCTTGAAATGGTTGGGCACCCCTGCTGTAAGATTTGAAATTCTGTCCATTGAGATCTAAAGTTTATAAAGCTCTGCAACAAAGCAGAGCTCTGCCTGGCAGGGCATGTGACCTGATGTATTATTTAACTGCAGTATAGAATCAAACTAAGTCTTGCCCCTCTTTCAGTGTGTTACAGAACAACAAGGGCTATTGCACATGGGTGTATGGGCACACAGAGTAAAACATGCCTATATTTGTTCACAGAAGCTGCAGCATAATTTTGCCCTCAGACAATTTTGCATTTATAAAAATGTGCCCAAATCCACATTGGCGTCTTGTGCAAGAGCCCCAATGGAGACTGTTGAGTTTTTAGCCCTGCTCTCACTTGTTTTAAGCCTGCTTCTGGATTGGACTTAACACTTAATTTCATAACTTAAAATAAAGAATCACAAAGCTGCCACCGCTGAAGTGCTATGGCACTTGATCTCAGAACCCACACATGCAATTAAGCACAGGTTCACACTGATGCGCTGTGGGACACCACACGTAATTTGCACAGGAATTACAGCACATTCCTGTGCGAATTACGTGTGGTGTCTCTGGGGTGTGATTTAAGCGATGGATTTGTATGGCTCAATTCGCACCAAACTCGTGCAGGACCATATTTTTTTTTTCCGCACCAGAATCGGATCGCATGGGTGTTCACACCCATGCGATCCAATTCTGCAAATCACACTGCGTTTTGCAAACTAATTGCAGGGTGTCATTACCATACACTCCGCAATCGGTTCGCATGAACAGGTTGCGATTTTGATGCGGTGCGGGAATCTGCAGCAAATTGGCACCGCATCCAGTGTGAACCAAGGCTAAAAAAAAATGAAAAATAATAATTACTTAACTGATAACTGATGACAGGTAACAGAAAAGAACAATCTCTGTCTACATCCATTACTCAGGGCAAGGGCCAAGCCTACAGACATTTCACATGGCCAGCTGCTGAACTTCAATAATCATGAAGGCCGTTTCTCTCATATACGTTCGACCCTAACCAGGCAGGGTGTGAACTGGCCACTTATGCTAAACAAATCAATGACTCACCCACTTCAAATTTGGACTCAGCAGCAGACCTATTCCAGATGTTTAATAGTTAAATGAGCTTGCTGCTAATTTCATTTCTTTGTAGTAGACAGGACTATTGCTCAGTAAATTCTAATCCAAGTTGCAATTCCAGCCTCTAACTTTATATAAACATTCTATATGAATCTATTAATACAACAAGGAGATGGCAAGTCAAATTCAGGTACTTGTACTATTTGCATTTTAGAAAAATGCATTTATTGATGTATTAATGAAATACATTAATGTGTGCACTCTATGGCTGGCTGGAGTTCAGACGTAATGAAATTTTATGTCATTTTGTTCATTATATGTGAAAAATTTTAATTTTAGAAATGAACACAAAATTTAAGGTGCTTCCATGACAGTGTCTGCGAAGTATTCTTGGATTTCGTAGCAGATATTAGCTTGTCTTGAGAAAGGGGATCAGAAATGTTGGTGGATAGCACGTCTTTATGCTGTATTTTTGCTTTTTACTAAATAGTCTTTATTAACTGTATATCAAGCCTTCTGTTCCATAGTACACGACTATGTCATTTCAGTATATGTTCTGACCTCAATTAGTGTTTAAACATTCACAACAAGCAAGTTATCTATTATGTGTGCTGAGCTATAGTTCCACATTACTTTTAGTTATGGATACGATCTGCTGCATTAAGAATAGGAAACATTGCAAATATATCTTCTACATCAACTTCATTTTGTCTACGATGTACATTTTATTATAGTTATGTTTTCTGGGTTGATACAAACTGCACTTTGTTAAAAAAAATTTCCATTGCTCTCGGTGGTGTATTTCTCGTTTTATTTCAAATAAGACAGTCCTGCAATACAGTAGTTGCTTACTTATTGATGTCTTTCTACCTGCTAAGCTATCCAGAGCTATAGGAGGTTGCAAGTACCTCCTCTGACTCATTCAGCTGAGAGATGGACAGCAGTAGATTAAATTACCCTCATTACAGGGCTAAGAGCTTCAGGCAACTTGCAGTCAGCAAACTCTAGACCTCCACTTGCTTGCTGCATAAGGTATATATTAAATATTTTCATGAAACATTTTATACTCAATTCACTGAAAGACTTGAAAAAAAAATGTAGTCCTCAACAAAATAGACAAAACAATATACTGTATATTCTTTTAAGAATGCTAAATAATCAGAAGACAGATTTCATCAGACATCGGTGGTTCGCCCAGAAAAATATATCTCAAAGAAACCATATATTTCTAATGAGTTTGCATTTCTATGATATCAGTACATAGTGGCTATCACAGGTTTTTCTTACTTAGCAGTACAGTGCACATGGGCTGTAGTATATTTTCTCTTCTTTGTTGTGTAGTTCCAGCAGAACATCATACAGTTAGCGGACCTTCTTTTCTGCCTTCAGCAGTCAACAGTGACACTGCCTGAATCTTACTCCTGATGAAAGGGCTACAAATCAGGCAACAGTGAAGACTGCCTGTCATCTGACGGGGACCCAACGTGGTCCTTTTTAAGTCAAAAAGACAGTAGAAGCATATTATATATCTCATCGACAGCTAGTTTTCTGTAAAAGGAAATGTATACAACTTTCTGCGCTGTGAAATATAAACCAAAAAAGTGGCAACTATCAAATAAGCAGTATACCAAAAACTTATGACAACATATACATAAAAAAGTGCAGCACCAGTATAATTCATAAACAGTCAATTGAAGAAACCTCAGTCCATATATCCGCATAAATGAGTGATCATAAAGCAGTGCAGTTCATAAAAAGTTCAGAAAATAGACGCTGTGCTGGCCGCTCTGGTGCGCGCTGGTGTTTGCCGGTGCGCGCTGGCACGTGGGTTCCTGTGCGCGCCCCTGTGGGCCTGGTGTGCATGATCCTGTGGGCGTTGGTGTGCGCGCTGGTGTTCGGGCGCGTACGTGTGCACACGCGGGTGTGCGCACCGGCGTGCGCGTGTGCATGGTGTTTGGCGCTAATCGGCCTATTTAGGTTAGCTGTGCTTGGTGCTGCCTGATCATCAGCTCCCCTGTGCCTTGCTCCTGTTACCTGTACCTGTGTTCCTGATCTCCTGACTACTCGGCTTGCTACTCGGATACCCCTGACTTCTGCCTGCACCTGAACTTGGCCTGTTTGACTCCGCTACTGCCTGCTCCTCTGTACCTCGCTGCCCACCTGTTGCCGAACCCTGCCTGTGCTCAGACCTGCCTGCTCTGCTCCTGCTCAGCACCCGTTTACCTGTGTTCCAGCCTGCATACCTGCTGTTGAAAGATTGTCATCTGAATCCTACCGCCAGGCTCTCATACCATTCTGCACTCCCGTGCCTTCTGTTTATTCTACCAGGGGCCACGAGTCGAACACGTAAGGGAGACCACCCCCTGCCCAAGCGGACTCACCAGTCAGGAACGTAGAAGTCTGATATATATATACACATTCTATCAATACTTAAAGCATTTAACTTCCTAAACATTTTGAAGATAACATAAAAATCTAAAAATCATAACTATCTGGGATGTCCTAAAGCAATGCATTTTAGGGGAGGGCATAGTATTCCTAAATCCCCTTCAGGCCCAGGACTTATAAAGCCGCTCGCAGCATGCTGTGGCCAAAAACAGTCTCCCTTTGAGATCCAACGTCCAGCTGGTAAAACCTGGTGAACGTATGAACTGAAGACCAAGCGGCCGCTTTGCAAACCTCAGCCATAGACACCTGTTGGCGCACTGCCCATGATGTACTAACTCCTCTAGTAGAATGAGCTTTGAAATAACGAGGTGGAACTCTGCGTTTCAACTCATAAGCCTGGATAATGAGTTGGCGAATCCACCTAGAGATAGTAGAAGTAGTTGCTGCCTGTCCCTTCTTAGGACCCTCTGGCAGGACAAAAAGGGAATCAGTCTTCCGAAAAGGAGCTGACATGTTTAAGTAAACCTTGACTGCTCTCACCACGTCCAGTGAGTGAAGCGACTTTTCCTCTTTAGACTTAGAATTGGGAAAAAAGGAAGGTAAAATGATATCCTGATTCAAATGAAAATTGGAAACCACCTTAGGTAAAAAATCTGGAATAGAATTAACGGAATATGCCTAATTGGTTCAAAGTGTTGAACCTGTAGAGCTGATAGCACCAAGTTCAAGTCCCAGGGGCATAAGGGGGGCTTACCGGGCGGTTTTAAGTGCAGTACCCCCTTGACGAAGGTTCGTACTAAAGAATGAGATGCAATTGGCCTCTGGAAAAAAAAACTGGTAAGGCCGAAATTTGTCCTTTAATGGTTCCTAAAGATAAGTTTAAATTAATTCCCGATTGAAGAAAGGCAAGGATCCTCCCAATCGTATACTTGCGAGGATGCCATCTTTTCCTCTCGCACCAGGAAATGTACAATTTCCAGACCCTATGGTAAATACTTCTAGAAACTGGCTTTTTAGCATTTATCAGAGTAGAGAGACAGATAACAGATCTGGACAGTATGGGAGGCACAGCGGGTCCTCCACCGCCATCCTCACAATCTCTGAGTACCAGGACCTCCTGGGCCACCAAGATCACTGTATTCTGCTCCTCCTGTATTCTGCGTAACAGGTGCGGCAGCATCTGGATCAGAGGAAAAGCATAAATCAGGGAATACCGGTCCCAGGGAACCACCAATGCATCCGTTCCGACAGAGAGCGGACCCCTGGTCCTGGATACAAACCTGTCCACCTTGGCATTTAATCTGGATGCCAGAAGATCCACATCTGGCATCCCCCAGCGCTGGCAGATCTGAAGGAAAACTTCGGGGTAAAGAGACCACTCCCCCGGTAGTAGCTGCTGGCGACTTAGGTAGTCTGCCTGCCAATTGTCCACCCCTTTAATAAAGGCTGCCGACAGAAACGGAACATGTCTCTCTGCCCAAGTTAATATGCAATTTACTTCTCTTTGGGCCAGGCAGCTTACAGTAGGGACACAAGGCATACACTAAAAAAATTATGTTTGGTAACAATAGTAGTATTTTTAGGCCCCCCAAAGGGAGTACTCACCGGTCCTCGCTGCAGGGCCTGATACAGGCCCAATCTTCCCCCATCACGGCGGGTAGCGCCACTGAGGACCTTCAAGGACCGGGTCCCCCTTTGTACAGGGGCCACACCCCTGGACCTGTAAAGCACCCTTCTGGTTCCCTTGGGCAAGTGAAGACCAGGGATACCATATAACAAGGGTCCAGCGCCTTAAAGGACACATTACAAGCAAAACCTTGTTCTTGAACCAAGGCTCGGGTACCATCCACTTTAGCTTTTTATGCCATCCGAATGGATCCAATTGTAACATCCTCACTGGGACATTTATTGAAGAAAAATTGAAGAGCTTCCACAGCCGTGACCATCACCTTCAAGACACTGGCAAAAAACTAAAGGTACTTCCTGTATGGGAGGGGTTATATGGGAGGAACCTTCTTACTATTGGTTGCCAGTGTCCAATCACCTAAAGGTACCATATAACCCAGATAGTCATTATTATGGTGCTCTGTGTCCCGTGATGTACGATAAAGAAATGCAGGTTTCAGGTGTAGGTTAGCCCAAGTCACCAAAGCACAGCCTACCTATCTAACTAGAATATCACATTGTCTTTGTACCCCAGAGTCCAATGGGCATGAATTATTATTTTTTTTTAAGTACACTAACACAAAGCCATCTCTTTGAAGAATCACACTGTCTCTGTATCTTCAAAGTAGGGATCGAATAATATCATTTTTTCCGTGCCGATACGATACCGATATTTCGGCCACCTCTCCTGCCGATAGCCGATATTTTATGCCAATATCTTGTACATTTAAAAAAAAAAAAAAAATAAAAGTCTTAACAAAGTGATTTTAATTTTTTTTTAGTTTTTTACTACTGTTATTGCTGTCACAAGGAATGTAAACATCCCTTGTGACAATAGTAGGCATGTGAGAGGTACTCCTTATGGAGCGATCGGGGTCGATCGCGGTCGATAAGGCGCCAAACCCCTTCTCTGCACTTCAAAGTATTCAAAACGTCAAGATCTGTGTTTTTGAATACTTTATTTTTTTAAAACTGGCGCCTTTAAGATGGCAGTAATCCGGGAAGTGATGTCATGACATAGTTTCTGGATTACTAGATCCAAGCTGATGCTTCGTTCAGGTCTTCGGCTAGCCGGCGGACGTGCCAGCTGGTTGCTTGGGCCTCCAGGTGGGACAGGAGATCCTGGGCAAGCGATGGAAGGCGTAATGGTATAAATAGAAAAGATATTCTCCTGCGCTAGTGCGGAGGGCTTTGGTACAGATAGTAGTATTTTCTGGTAGTGGAGTGATCATGAATACCCTTCTGCCTAGGCCGACTAGGGGAAGTCTGAAATGCTATGTAGAGAAGGAAAAGGAAGGCGCGTGGCCTGATGCATAAATCATAATGAAAAGTTTATTGTAAACAAATGGGTTTATACAATGGTAGATACTACGTATTCAAAAAATAAAAATAATAATAACTAAAACAATGTTGTCAATGGATGGAATTATATGAAATGATACCCATGCAAGGGATACAATGAAATTAATCCTTGGCTAACACGTTTCAAAGGTTTTCAAGGGTTGTGGAAAGGATAAATCCCTACAGTGAAAGATAATCCACCCATATGGTTACAGCACTCAACTAGAGTTTTACCACCCATCCAGTTGTCTCTCTATTATAACATGCAGATCAGATTTTATTCTTCAAGGCTCTGATGAAGAGGAAAACCCTCAAAACACATTAGCCAAGGATTCATTTCATTGTATCCCTTGCATGGGTATCATTTCATATCATTGCATCTAGTGACAACATTGTTGTTAGTTATTAATATTATTTTATTTTTTGAATACATAGTATCTACCTTTGTATAAACCAATTTGTTTACAATAAACTATTTATTATGATTCATGCATCAGGCCACACGCCTTCCTTTTCTACAAAGCGACGAAAGGCAGCGGGAGGGGGGAAACGGTACCGGAGCTGCATGCATCACACCGGTAAAACCCCTTGAAGCAATATCCATAATATTGGTCCATTTTTTGACTGATACTTCTAAAAAAGTGAATATCGGCTGACGATAATCCGTCAATCCCTACTCCAAAGTTTAGTAGGTACAAACTTTAGTGTGAACATTCTTGCTGGCTCTGTCACACCAAAGTCCAACAGGTACTTTCCTTTTTTTAAGTGTAACAAAGTTCCATTGTAGAGTGACAACAACTTGTTTTTCCCTAGTCACTGATTTCAGGAACTAAAGACTTGTAGTGTTGCAAACTTTCACAAAGGCAACACAGAAACTTGAACATGTCTCCTGCCTTTTGCAGGAGATTGAGGCCATTTTCCTCACACATGGAGAACAAGAAAATGCTGACAATCCAGAGCAACAGATCAGCATATTACTTTGCATAGTGAGATATATTGGCAATTCCAGGGCAACAGGCTAATATATCGCTTTAAGGGCACTTCCTGTGACTTGATGGTATGAGGAGCAGAGTTCAGCAGCAAACAGCACTGGCAGAAGTGTCCCCAGGATTCCTTCCATGTGAAGTATTACGTCCTGTGAAACAAACACAGCCAAGCTGTGTTCCATGTTGACTTGAAAAAAAACGGCTTGTGGCATCACCAGTAGTAATGTGGATCAGTCAATTGGATTGGCTTCCCAGATGATCCAATAGTGGTAATGTAATGCTGTAGGTCAGCTTGATTAGGCCTTCTGATAATCACACAGTCTGGGTAAATGTGCCTACCATAATCCCAGGTTTGCAATTGTAGTGTATCTTTCCTGCATTTCTGGATGACAATTTCTTTACATCACAAACTCATACTTGCCAACAGTCCTGATTTTCCCGAGACAATAATTGGACCCTCGTCCCGATCTGAGTGCGTCCCAATGAAAATCCCGGGATTTTGTTTTGTCCAGGGAATCGGGACTTTTTTTGGCACCAGCCGCAGCTTCTGACTACAAAAATATGGCCGCCGCTGCGAGATTTCTTTCCGGCTAGCAGGTCTCTTTCCCCTTGTGTTCAGTGGAGAGAGGAGGGGCCTCCGATCCGTGCAACCAGTCGGCATCTCTCTTCAGTGTACAAGTAGACAATTCGCTTGTACACTGAAGCCGGATAGCCGCACTGATCGGAGCACCCCCCCCCTCCACTGAACACATGGGGGAAGAGACCTGCAAAGACACATGGAGCTGCCACCAACCCTCCGCCCTCTGGCCTGCTGTAAGGAAGGACTCTGCTGGGAATGCCTGATGCAGGGAGGGACTCTGCTGGAAATGCTTGATGCAAGGAGGGACTCTGCTGGGAATGCCTGATGCAAGGAGGGACTCTGCTGGGAATGCCTGATGCAAGGAGGGACTCTGCTGGGAATGCCTGATGCAAGGAGGGACTCTGCTGGGAATGCCTGATGCAAGGAGGGACTCTGCTGGGAATGCCTGATGCAAGGAGGGACTCTGCTGGGAATGCCTGATGCAAGGAGGGACTCTGCTGGGAATGCCTGATGCAAGGAGGGACTCTGCTGGGAATGCCTGATGCAAGGAGGGACTCTGCTGGGGATGCCTGATGTAAGGAGGGACCAATTCTGGGGACACCTGATGGCAGGCGAAGTGACACGCTCGGAGCTCCCACTAATTCTGCAATATGGTGAGTTGAACTATTTAATTTTATATTACAATGTAATAATTTAAATAATGTGCTTTAATTATCCTGACACCATAACAACCATGGTACCGGAATGATTGAAGCTCTAACACCAGGTGTTTGGAGTATCTTTATCTGATGATTGTTAAATTTTATGGAATACACATATTGCTATTGTCGTGTAGGAGCTGGGCCTGCTGTCCCTCCATCCCTCTTTCTTTCCTTCCTTCTCCCCCCTTTCCCTCCCCATTTCTTTCTCCCTCCATCCTAGGGCTGGAGAAAAAATCGATTTGAATCTTCAAAGGGCTGGGAGGTCAAATCGATTCAAATTTTCAGCAAATCGATTTTTTAGTTTTGTTTTTTTTCACCAGGATCGGCTCTGACACTGCGCCGGTCCTGAGGAACTGCGGGCAGGAGTTTTTAGGCGAGGGCGCGGCTTCGGCCTAGTCCGCGAGGCCGGACGCCGCAGACTAGGCCGAAGCCGCAGCCTCGCCTAAAAACTCCTGCCCGCAGCTCCTCAAGACCGGCGCGGTGTCCATCAAAAAAAAAAAAAAACTTGATTCGAATCGTGAATCGAGTTTTTTTTGGAGAAAATCGCCCAGCTCTACTCCATCCCTCGTTCATCTCAGACTCGAACCACGCCTCATTTTAGCCACGCCCCTTTAAGCCACACCCAATAATATGTTTATTTTTTTTGTTTACAAACTTTTATTGAGTGTAAAAACATTGGTACAAAAAAGTTGTTTACATATGCCATGAAAGTATAATAAAGAATACTTCTAAGAAATTTTTATTAAATGTTAATTAGTAAAATAGCTTTAGTATCGTAAAATATCATCTTTATTGTCATCACTAAAAGGTATCACTATTCTGAATTGAAGAAATGACTGGAGTGATTAAACCATGGGTTCCATTTTTTATCATATAAATGATACGTATTGTGTACTGTGTGAAATATTTTTTCCATGAGATTTATATTATTAATTCTAGTTTTCAAATGTGTTATGCCGCGTACACACGAGCGGACATTACGGCGGACTTTGCCCGGCGGACTTTGACGTACTTTCCGACGGACTTTGTGAATGAACGGACTTGCCTACACACAATCCACCAAAGTCCGTCGAATTCGTACGTGATGACGTACGACCGGACTAAAACAAGGAAGTTCATAGCCAGTAGCCAATAGCTGCCCTAGCGTGGCTTTTTGTCCGTCGAACTAGCATACAGACGGCGGACTTTTCGACCGGACTCGATTTCAACGGATAAATTTAAAACAAGTTTTAAATCTAATTCCGTCAAACTTTTGAGAAAACAAAGTCCGCTGGAGCCCACACACATCGAATTGTCCGACGAAATCCAGTCCGCCGGGCAAAGTCCGCCGTAATGTCCGCTCGTGTGTACGCGGCATTAGAGGTATCGATGGTGATTTCCAATGATATGCAATCAACCAGTGTATTGCACACATATTGTATGGATAAGTCTCATTTGATGAATACGTAGCCCAGGGATTGAGAAGAATAATAGGCAGTTTTGGGGAGTGAGTCGAATGATGTTATCTGAGATTTTAGATGCAAATTTTTCTAGTTGCTTCCATATATTTGAAACGTTCTCACAATCCCAAAAGATGTGAGAGAATGACCCTGTGGATAAGCAACCGCTAAAACAAGATGGGGATGTTGTGGGGAAAGTGGCGTGGATTTTAACTGGAGTATAATACCATCTTGTGAGTAGTTTAATTGCCGTCTCTCTGATTGTAAGAGATCTTGTGCATTTATGCATGTTATTTATGCAGTCTTCCCAGCCAATAATACGTTTGAATTGTGGCGCACAAACAATGGGCGTGGTCCAATAATACGTTTAAACCACGCCCATTGTTCGTGCGCCACAATTTTCTTTCCCTGCTACACCACGCCTACAAACGAATGTCCCGCCCCCTAATTTTAAGACTCCGCCTACAGACAAAGAAGTGTCCCTAGAAATTTCTGCAGAAATTTTCAAATAGTCCCTGATGGCGGTATCAATGCACTGTGCTCGTCTACATTGGATCTCATCAATCAGAGTCTCTGGCACATAAAGGTATAGGTAACCAGATTCCTCCCATCAGCCCTCAGACAAAGTCCGGAAGTGACGAAACGTGTCAGGGACGTGATCTACCGGAAGTGACGTGTGCTCTCCACAGACCAGGGAAGAATCAGGAAGCGTTTAGTTGTAGCTGCATACAGCGAACGCTCCTAACAGCTTTCCGACTGGAAGACGCAACAGGCACAGTGCACTTTTATTTGCTCCTTTATTAATATTCTCTGGTACGCTTATTGCTTATGGGGGGATATTTGGATGTTTTAAATAAAGTGTTTTAGCAATATCACACTATGTGGGCATTCCATTTCTCCCATATGTTTCATTGGAGCTACCAAGGGTAATACTGACATCTGGTGGTCGTTTAGAATTGGTGCAGACCTGCTATTACCATTCAAAGCTGATGTTTGCTGGATTTCTGGTGAGTGCACGTTCATTAGGGGTTCCCCGCACGTGGTGTAACACTTGGTGGAAGAAATGCCTTCTCTCACAGAACACCGCGGCAGCCACTATAGGATCTCCACCAAAATATTCATTTCATATAATGAACTGTATATAAAAGCATGTCCTGGTGATCTGGACATAAAGCGCTGCTGCTATATTTAAAGACTTTTACTTATTTAATACTTTATTGCCTTTATAATCACATTCAACTATTTAAGTAGTTGCTTTCTATTTTTTATTTGTGCTTCTGATGTACCGTTGGTGATTTAGTACTAGGCGCGGAGTGATGTTTTGATAGGCGGGCATTTATAACATCTTTTTTCATCTAGAAGTCATTTGACCACTAAACACTACAAATTAGCCAGACTGGCTACCGCCCAGCATAACTAAATTTACCTGTAGCCCTATTCTAGGACGAGGGTGCTACACATTATGATGGCTTACACCAGTGAATTTCATTGGTATAAGGAACCATTTTTACTGAATAAAACAAATTCATTCAGTGTTTACCAATCACTGTGATTAGCTGCGATTGGCCACAATCACATGGTACAGGTGGGCTGTGATTGGCCCTGACTGTACCATGTGATCACTGTGACCAATCATAGCTAGCGAAACTTAGTGATAGAGTGATATATTAACACAAAAAGAGGATTACTGATACTCCAAAATTACCCAATAAAGGAATACATATTTGAACCATGTAATAAATACACATGTGCACAACTGAAATTCACGTGACTAATAGCTTAGAGAAAATAAGTGAAAACAATGTGAAGAAATATAATGGTTTGAAATCGTGCCACACTATGGACACAAGAGGTCTGATGATACAAAAGTCCAAAGCATGTCAGCAGATGTAAAGAAAAAGTCCAAAGATGGAAGAAACGATCCTACATATCAGGACACAAGTCATCGGACATCTGCTGGAATGGCCATGATAAAACCTGGACCAGGAATGTCTCTTGATGCAAACGATCCAAGACAGCGACTTGTAGGTAATACTCCAATGGGGAGCTCAGATCCGATATTCACATACCATGCAAAGATAAATGAATGCTCGCATAGTGTGATACCGTATGTACAAAAATGTATTAAATAAAAAAGAATAAACTCACATGATAAAGATCATCAAAGGCATATACAGGCACAAAAAGCGTGTACAACCACCAACGTTGTCTATTTACTAACATGCCCCTGAGGCAAACAATATGTTGGTCGCACTATAAGATCTTTCACAGTTAGGATAACTGAACATATTAATCTAATCAAGTCTGGCAGCACCAAACACACAGTACCTCGGCATTATAGACAGTATCAAGACCGAAACCCTACTGGCACCCAGTTTTTGGCTATTGATAAATATATTGCTCCATTGAGGGAAGGAGCTAGTCTAAGAGGGGTTTCCAGACTAGAAACGTTCTGGATATACGAGTTACAGACCCACTATCCACAAGGTATGAATGTGGAGTGGGACATTAACTCGTTCATTAAGCAGTCTTAATTAGAACGACCTTCTTTGTTTTTTTAATTTTTTTTTATTAATTTTAATTTTATTTTTGATTTATTTAATTGTAATTTTAAAATTTATATATTTTTTTCATATATATGAAATTTGTGATAGTGACCACCTAGTTTCTTTATCTAGTTGGCAATTTAAAATTTGGGGATGTAGACTATTTTTTTGTAGATTTTTATATTTTGTCTTTAACAGATGATCCCACTTGGAAATTGCTATACGGCCCTATTTTTTGTCTATTACTAAATGTTGAACCTTATTGGTGGCATTGATAATGAAACATACACTGCTGGAGCCTATATATTAAACCATAAACATTAGTCATTAAGATATTAGATCCATTTATCTGTGTTTTTTTAATCTAATATATGTTTTCCTATGGGGCTCCCACACAAGGCTTGTCTTATATATATATTAATTTTTTTTATTTAAAACAGGTTTTCTGGGAAAGCCTCTTTTTAATGTGCATCTGTTTTTATTGACAGTTTATGTAATTAATGTGGAACCAGCCGAGCATCCCGTTCAGTGTTTCATTCATATCGAGGCTTGTGTGAACACTGACGGTGTGGCCCACAACGTCTGTGACGTTATTACGTCACGAGCGGTGGTCATATGACCTTCCTTTATACCTTCTGGCGGTGCGCCACGATGTTGAAAAGCGTATGCGGCGACGTCACGGGACCTCTCTAGAACGAGGCTTGGTTTAGCGCTGGTTACGGCGCAATTCTTTTCATCTCCACAAGAAATATTTTATACAATATACACCATCTCAGACTTAACAAAGTATTCGGATAGATGTTATATTTAATTATAATTCCTTTAGTTCACTATACCGGAAATGATGTAAATTTTGTTACACTTCTGGTGCCATGAAATTTCCAATAGGGGGTCATTAGTACTTTATAAGCGGTAATGTTCGGGGGGTCTGCACCCCAGATGATGGCTTATTAGCAGAAACGCGTTGGGTGGACATACTTACATACCGCTTTTTTGTGCCTGTATATGCCTTTGATGATCTTTATCATGTGAGTTTATTCTTCATTTAATAAATTTTTGTACATACGGTAATCACACTATGCGAGCGTTCATTTATCTTTGCATGGTATGTGAATATCGGATCTGAGCTCCCCATTGGAGTATTACCTACAAGTTGCTGCCTTGGATCGTTTGCATCAAGATACATTCCTGGTCCAGGTTTTATCGTGGCCGTTCCAGCAGGTGCACCCTTCCAGCCAGCTGGTTAAAAAAGCCTTTTTGACTTGGGCGGCATAAGCCTTCCCAAGTCACCAACATCTGGTAAGCCTCCTTATGATTATTGGTGGTGGCTTACTTACTATCCCAACCTCCTGTCAAAGTGATGTCTGATGACTTGTGCCCTATGTAGGATTGTTTCTTCATCCTTGGACTTTTTCTTTACATCTGCTGACATGCTTTGGACTTTTGTATCATCAGACCTCTTGTGTCCATAGTGTGGCACGATTTCAAACCATTATATTTAATTCTTCACATTGTTTTCACTTATTTTCTCTAAGCTATTAGAGTCACGTGAATTTTAGTTGTGCACATGTGTATTTTTTACATGGTTAAAATATGTATTCCTTTATTGGGTAATTTTGGATTAGCAATAATCCTCTTTTTGTGTTAATATATCACTTTAAATCTAAGTTATTGGTTTAATTATGATATATAGCGCTACACTTATACTTTCTTATACAACTGCTTTGGTCTATAGCTGTGTTGGCCGCTATATATACATTTTTTGCACAGCGCAGTAATTTTCTTTTTTCTTGTATAGCTAGCAAAACAACTGTACACAATGAATGGCATGAAAGGATGGCATCCATTGTGTACAATTGTCGTGTGATCTGCTGTGATTGGTCAAGGCAATCACATGGTGCCAGCAGTGGGCCGGTACGCTGCTCAGTCATTGCCCACATATCATGCCGAAGCATGGCCTATGGGAGGAGGTCATAGCTGTCCGATAGCTGGCTCCAGATCTTAGCACATGGCTGAGAGCCGAAGCCAGCTGTGCCCGTCCCCTCTCCAACCTAGCACTTCAGTGAGTGCCGGAGGAGCAGAGCAGAGAGCTGAGCAGAACAAGAACTGAGCGATTGGTGGTCATGTAATCGCTAGGTTCTCGGGCTTAGAGCTGCCAGGGGACAGCTGCAGCGTCAGGCTGATTCTGCAACATAGAAAAGATGTTTGTTTTTTTCATTAACTACCCCAAACTTCTCCATTAAAAAGGATAAAACAAAGGGCGTAGTGGATGTAATCCAGAGATGTACAAAAATTATTTTTATTTTGACTTGATATACAGTGCATTCAAAGAACGATAGTGTGCTGGTAAAAAGCTTCATCTCATCTCCTGTGGTTCTAATCTGACCTGTAAGTTTGATACTGATAACCAGATCATTAAACAGTGAAGAAGAGCACTTCAACAGAGACATTAATTATAAAGGTGCAACAAGAGGCGATGCATTGAATCCTGCTGGTCTGGAGCATGGATGAATTTTTAGTTCACTCCAGAAAGACCCTTAAAAACAGCTGCCTGAATCAGAGACTATTTTACTCTATATGATCAGCAAGCAAAGAACTGCTGCAGGGTATCCCTTAATAATACAAGTAGATGCTGCCTGAACAGCATCGCATTATTCCTCCCTTGTTATTTGTTTGGTGGAAGCAATTTCAATCTGATTTCCACAGCTATTTGACCAGGGGGAGTACATCACTGCTAACATGATATTAATATAAACCGAGAATTCTCTATAGCAAGGAAAGTCGATTTTTCCTACCATGTCCAAAGCTAGTATACCTTCCATCTTACTAGTGATAAGAAAGAGAAAAAAAAAATGATTTTATAGAACATAAGGAGAGGCAGTGTGGTACAGATAGACTTTGTTCTGTGCATTTAAAGGGAAAATCTAAGCAAAACAAATTTCCCAGATTTGAGTGGATGATATTACTCCAATGGTGCCCCAGCTTCTGCAAAAACTGGGATTCTCAGAGAGCAAATATCAGCCCCCTAATGTCAGGGCTGTAGCATCCCAGTCCTGCAAATGTCCCATACTTTAAAGTGATTGTAAGGGCAGTAGGTTTTTTTATCTTAATACATTCTATGTATTAAGATAAAAAGCATTCTGTGTGCAGCAGCCCCCTAATACTTACCTGAGCCCCTCTAGATGTATTGATGTTGCAGGAATGTCTCGGCTTCTTGGGACTCCCCTCCTCATTGGCTGAAACAGCAATGCGACGCCATTGGCTCCCGTTGCTGTCAAAGTCAGCCAGCCAATGAGGAAAGAAAAGGGCGGGGCCAGGCTAGGCTATGTCTCCATGGCTGAATGGACACAGGGAGCTGGGCTCGGCTCTGGTGCCCTCATAGCAATGGGGGCACTCAACAGGAGGGAGGGGCCAGGAGAGCCAAAGAGGGACCTGAGAAGAGGAGGATCTGGACTGCTCTGTGCAAATCCACAGCACAGAGCAGGTAAGTATAACAGGTTTGCTATTTTTAACTAAAAAACAAGACTTTACAATCACTTTAATACACACTTAAGAATTCTGATGTGCCTCCATATGACAAATGTTGGTGCGGGCAACAGATTAATGTACTTGTTTGTAACAGGTACAAAAGATTTCATGGCACACACCATGTTCAGAGGTGCATTGAGCCCACAATGTCCATATAGACACTCCAACTGAGCTCCCTGCCCACCACTGTAGCTGTCACACAGACAACAGGTCAAAAAGTTTTGTGTCAGGGATGGGGCCTGATAGGAATTTAGAGATTGGCCATTATGTCTGTTCCCCTTGTGATTAACAGCAAGCAGATCTATAGCCAATGCACAGCCCGCTACTGGCTATACGATCTGCCCACTGCCAATCACAAGAAAAAAGCACACCTGAGAGTGAACTAGTGTGTCAGCTTCTCCATTAGGCTCCGTCCATTGTCCTTAGCAACTAATGACAAGTAATGTGGGGTGAGGTGAGCCAGGGGTAAAGGCGGCAAACATGCTGTCTGCTATGCACAGGGAAGGGCACCCTTGCTTGTCTCTGTATTTTAAATTCCTGGTGATCTTAATTATTGCCAGTTTGGTTATCTACAAAGTGGAGTTTTTTTTGTTTTCTTTTTTATTTGGTGCACTACTATTGCCACTTTGTAAAAGTGGTGCTATTAAGAACTACCCACATTTACCATGTGTCTACCAAAAGCTATTGAAACGTGCAGCAGGAGTTTCTGAATGTGGCACAGGCCATTTTAAATTGCCATACAGCTAGACAAGAGCTACATACATTTCATTCTCCCCACAGTTCCTGTGCCTGGTTGGAGTTTCTGTAGGAATTTTCAGCATAGGCATTAGGTTGTCTGGCATCTGTCATAACTCTGATCCACCTAGCAGTATTTTCTTCTAATACCATTTGTCTTAAGGTTAAATGTCTTATTTCGTTTTTTTATAGCCTATACAGTGTTTAATAAAGGTGCTGATGTACTGTCATATAAAAGCAGTGTTAATATAGAAGGATCAATACCAACATTTTAATCAATCAGATCAGAATTCTATAACAGAGTCAGCTCTTTTTCGGTTTTGATGTACAAAGATTTTCTGTTGCAATTACTCTTAGTATGGTAAATCATAATGTGTTAGTCACTCATAAGGGTAGTTTTACTAAAGGCAAATAGACTGTGCACTCTGCAGGTGCGTCTGCTCCAGAGCTTAGTAAATGAGGTGAAGCGTCACTTTACAAAGGATAATCAATCACATGCAAGTAAAATAAAATTGGATGATGGAAGTCATCAATATTTGCAAAGTTACTTACCAAAGTCAGTGGGGTGTTCTCTTTAGGGCTGTGTGCAGCAGTATTCCCAAGAAGCCCTATTGAATAGAAAAGGCTCAGATGTAAAACGAGGGGAACAAATAGCAGCTGTACAAGAAACTGTTTTCTCAATGTAAGAAACGACTGTACTATTTCACATAAAATTTTAAAACCTCGCAATGCATAAACTGCATCTGCAAATAACCAAAGACTGACTCCTAAAGGAAACAAACAACATCATAGCCTTTTCTGGTGCTGCTACTGCCGGTATATGTACAGAAATGTGAACTTTAAACGCCCCCTTTTTTATTTTTTTTTAGCTATGTATTGCCGGTTTCTTTATTAATTAAAAAAAGTCGATGCAGCATGTAAATAGAGTATACAGCTACTTAGTAAAGTCACAAGAGTTAAAGCACACATCCTCACAGTAGGCCAACATAGAAAGTCAGTGATCTGAATCACAGAGACCTGCTAATGACTAGCGCCATGGAGAGCGTACCTGGAGTATCAAGCCACATGCCTCAAAAATTTTTCAAATGTATTTTCCCTATGCAGAAAAATAGTGTTTCACCCTTAATGGTCTATTCATAAGCTGCACCTTTTACTGAAGAGGAGGGTACAGTTGACTTCCAATACTGCAATATTAATTTCCTAGCCTGAAACGAGGATCTCAGCATAGCTGCCCTGGTGAACTCATCTACCCACTCCGTCTCTAGAAAGCCCAAAATACACAGATAATGGTCTAAGGATAGTATTTTTTGAAATATTAGTATGTGTGTGGACCTCGGTCTGCGGTATTTATGCAGTTTTGTGTATCGTCATAGCCTATAAATAAAGTCCCCATGGTCTCTTTTACACCTGCTACAAGTTGGGT
This sequence comes from Lithobates septentrionalis, assembly GCA_037952835.1. Taxonomy (NCBI): domain Eukaryota; kingdom Metazoa; phylum Chordata; class Amphibia; order Anura; family Ranidae; genus Lithobates; species Lithobates septentrionalis. Next base: position 755,336 of record JBBDGP010001327.1, on the reverse strand, counting down.
CATACATTTTTTTTTTTTTTTTAAAGAACAACTTCAAAGGGGTATAATAAGCCCTCAGCACAATGTAGAGTTGAGAAAGATTCTGCGACATATTCAGTATACTCCTAATAATATGTCATTATATGCAAGTCATGCCTTAAATATACATTTTTTTCGTAATGTCAAATAAATTTCTGCCCCATATTTAGTACACTTTGCTGGCACATCCCACATCACAAAAGCATCCACTTGCAGACTAATCGTACTGAGGAATGGGGAGAAGGGGGGTGTCTGACCAGGTCTACTAGGCAGCCCATAGAAAGTCTATTGGACTAAAGGCTGGTACACATGGGCCAATTATTAGCCAGTTTAACAGAAACCAGCCTACATTCGGCCAGTGTGTACACCAGTCTGTCCGGCTTCTCTTGAACAGGCATGGTGGAAAACCAGCAGCCAACCGGGATCTGATCAGCGCTCGCAGCCAATGGCTGCAAGCAGTGACCGGTGTGTTCTGGTGGGGCAGTCCTCCTGTCAGAACACAATAGCTCAGCGAGGAGATTGCTGCACTAAAATTGCATAGTTAGTATGGCTGTACTAAAATCGCATAGTTAGTATGGCTAGCTCCTCACAAGCTCCTCTGGTTTTTTTTTTTTTTTGGGGGGGGGGGGGGGGTTTCGTTGAGCCCGCTGGGTTGAATGAAATAAATAAAAACTACTTGCGTGCATCAGGCTTAAACATCTATTTCTGCAACATGAATAGGGTTTGAAATCCAACATGGTATATTAGAAAAAAAAAAAAAAAACTCAGTTCCCAGCAAGTAATGGTGCTTTCCCATCTCAGATCCCTTTTAACATGTCAAACTGTAAACACAGGCAGTAGAGCGACTGACATCAAGACAAAAGACTCAGTTAACTAAGGTGCAAGCCATGTGTCATTTACCACAATGATTGTTCTTTTTTTTAGCCACAAAACTGTTATTCCCAGTTCTCATTGGTGTTTCTTGCTGAATATCATGGTTATTATGGTAAATAATGATTGAACTTAAAGTTTGCTAAGATGCTGAGCCCCACAGAGATGAAAACTAGCATATTAGCATCTCTTTGTTGCAAGAAAAATAGGTAGGCTAATGCTTGTCATTAATTCAATTTAGTGACTTCAACAATTCCTCATTTTCAAACAACTCCTGCATTTTAATTAGTCTTGTGATTTTCTTGAAATCAAAGGCTAGATATTACCAGCCTGCTGATCAATAAACCCACAATAATTAGTGTGTCTGCAATTAGACCGGACTAGCAAGTTTGCTGCATTGTGCAATTATTACACTAAAAAAAGAAAAAAAAAATCAAGTTCATCAATTCACCTTCCTTCAGGGCAAATGTTTAAAATGGTTGCATGGCCTTTATGCAAATGCCAAGTAGATGCATGAAGTATAAACCCAATTCTATCCACACACTCCCACTATATACCCCCACAGTCAAAAAAATGTAAACTAAAATCCAAAGATTTATTGCTACTAATCTCAAATTCACTTAAGGGACATCAATAGGTACATAATTTTGAAACTGGGCAATGAGGGATCAGAACTAGGTACCACATCCCATTAAATAAATGAGAACAATTGGTAAAGTACAAGCGGGACTTTAAAGGTACATTTCAGTACCAGCCCAGGGAAGTAAAGTGGCATGCCTCCTACTTCAGTGTATGGGGGAGTCACTCCTTGTGCTTCATTCCACATGACAGCAGCACTGCTGCTTGGTGACTGGCAGTCAGGCACCTACTGTTATTACACAGTGTGTGTGTGTTTTATATATACACACACATACATATATACACATACATATATATACACATACACAGTACCTCACAAAAGTAAGGTACACCCCTCACGTTTGTAAATATTTTTTTTATATCTTTTCATGTGACAACACTGAAGAAATGACAGTGTGCTACAATGTAAAGTAGTGAGTGTACAGCTTGTATAACAGTGTAAATTTAATGTCTCCTCAAAATAACTCAACACACAGCCAATAATGTCTAAATCACTGGCAACAAAAGTGAGTACACCCCTAAGTGAACATGTCCAAATTGGGCCCAATAAGCCATTTTCCCTCTCCGGTGTCATGTGACTCGTTGGTGTTACAAGGTCTCAGGTGTCAATGGGGAGCAGGTGTGTTAAATTTGGTGTTATCGCTCTCACTCTCGCATACTGGTCACTGGAAGTTCAACATGGCACCTCATGGCAAAGAACTCTCTGAGGATCTGAAAAAAAGAATTGTTGCTCTACATAAAGATGGCCTAGGCTATAAGAAGATTGCCAAGACCCTGAAACTGAGCTGCAGCACGGTGGCCAAGACCATACATCAGTTTAACAAGACAAGTTCCACTCTGAACAGGCCTCCCCATGGTCGACCAAAGAAGTTGAGTGCACATGCTCAGCGTCATATACATAGGCTGTCTTTGGGAAATAGACCTATGAGTGCTGCCAGCATTGCTGCAGAGGTTGAAGGGGTGGGGGGGGGTCAGCCTGTCAGTGCTCAGACCATACGCGGCACACTGCATCAAATTGGTCTGCATGGCTGTCATCCCAGAAGGAAGCCTCTTCTAAAGATGATGCAAAAGAAAGCACGCAAACAGTTTGCTGAAGACAAGCAGACTAAGGACATGGATTACTGGAACCATGTCCTGTGGTCTGATGAGACCAAGATAAACTTATTTGATTCAGATGGTGTCAAGCGTGTGTGGGGGCAACCAGATGAGGAGTACAAAGACAAGTGTGTCCTGCCTACAGTCAAGCATGGTGGTGGGAGTGTCATGGTCTGGGGCTGCATGAGTGCTGCCGGCACTGGGGAGCTACAGTTAATTGAGGGAACCATGAATGCCAACATGTACTGTGACATACAGACCGCAGGGCAGTATTCCAACATAATAATGACCCCAAACACACCTCCAAGACGACCACTGCCTTGCTAAAGAAGCTGAGGGTAAAGGTGATGGACTGGCCAAGCATGTCTCCAGACTTAAACTCTATTGAGCATCAGTGGGGCATCCTCAAATGCGAGGTGGAGGAGTGCAAGGTATCTAACATCCACCAGCTCTGTGATGTCGTCATGAAGGAGTGGAAGAGGACTCCATGGGCAACCTGTGAAGCTCTGGTGAACTCCATGCCCAAGAGGGTTAGGGCAGTGCTGGAAAATAATGGTGGACACATAAAATATTGACACTTTGGTCCCAATTTGGACACTTTCACTTAGGGGTGTACTCACTTTTGTTGCCAGCAGTTTAGAAATAAATGGCTGTGTGTTGAGTTTTGAGGGGACAGCAAATTTACACTGTTATACAAGCTGTACACTCACTACTTTACATTGTAACAAAGTGTAATTTCTTCAGTGTTGTCACATGAAAAGATATAATAAATTATTTACAAAAATGTGGGCGGTATACTCATTTTTATGAGGTTATAAATATATATATATATATATATATATATATATATATATATATATATATATATATATATATATATATATATATATACATACATACATATACATACACACACACACACACACACACACACACACACACACACACACACACACACACACATACACAGCCTGCAGGCTCATTCACACCCCATATGCATTGAGCTGCGCTGGGCATAATGCATAGGCAATTTTCCTCGAGTCCTACAAGTTCAGTTCATGCCTCTGCGCTGTTGTGGTATGTGCTGAAAGAAAAAAGCAGGACACAAGACATGGCAGGACATGCTGTAGGTTTTTTTTTCAACATAGCATGCTGCGACGCAGTACACCGCATTGCAACCCAATGCATTAAATGCCACTTTGTGACATCAATAAAGCGCTGCAGAATCCGTTGGCAACTATAATCCTTTATGAAAATAATAAGTTGGAAAAAAAATAGGGTGATGCATCATTTATGCATTAAATATCCATTTCTGTTTTGGTTTCTCTCTGTAGTAATAACCTGTCCACATCACCACCCCTCTCATTTAGGGGGATGTACTCCAGAGCAAAAAACCTCATCATGGCGGCATCAAACTGGTGATATAATCCCATGTGGCAGCTAATTGGGCTCTCAAATATTTTTTTGCATTGACCAATTTGAGATGGTCCCGAATTCTGTGAAAGAAAGGCCTCTTGGTTTTGCCAACATAGAACATACCACATTGACATTCCATATGGTATACAATACCTATCGATTGACAATTAACAAAAAAGAATTTGGGACCATGTCAAATTGGTCAATGATCAATTAGAGGTTTTTTGCTCTGGAGTACAGCCCCCTAAATGAGAGGGGTGGTGATGTGGACAGGTTATTACTACAGAGAGAAACCAAATGGATATTTAATTTGTCTGCCATAAAGTATCCAGGACTAAATGATGCATTGCGTTTTAAGCAATTCCTTTAGGACAGTTTGTGTCCCTCTATGAGAGACGTTTGTCTTTCTCTGCGTTTCCATCTGTTGCTTCTTCTGCTTTTCTTTTCTGGATTTTATGTGGGGGATTAATTGAGGATGCAAGAGCTGTCATAGGTTTCTAATGCACAAAAAAAAATTATTTTTTTATTTTATTTTTGCTGTTTTTATGTAAAGCTTATCTGATGTGATAACAGTCTGGCCCTTGATTTGGTCTGGTTCTATAGCGTCCACTTTTGATAGTTTCCCTTAAACATCGGGGACAGTCTGGTTAGTAAATGAACCTGATGATTAATGTATTTTTTGCACATGAACAGTGCTATGTTCCCCTCTTATATCACCAATACTCCCACCTAATTGATTCCCTGGTTGATTGTTGGGCGGTCCCTCTTGTTCGATCCCTGGAGCCACTGCTTTGGGAGATTGGTGACCTCGATTTGGCGCGGTATAATAAATACAGTTTATTAGCTGTAGCCCATGACACTGTGCCCTACTGCTGGCAGAGTCCATTGTGAGGATTGTGAAAACATTTTTGCTGCCCATTACATATTGTGGTCCAAATTTCAATCTGTGGCCACCAAGTAAGGGCAGATGGACCCCTTAAGATGGCCGCGGTGGGTCCGCGCATACGCGGTATGGCGCAATGTGCCGACTGCGGCCTGCAAGCATTGGGGGGCCTAACACAGCTGCCTAAAAAATGGTGGTCACCCCTGGGATAGAGAGCATCTATCCTTATGCCCATCGAGACCTAAATAGCATGCCTTTCCCAGAATTACCTAGTATCGGCAAAAGGATTTTCCAAGATGGCCGCGGCGGTCTCGCGCATGTGCGATAGGGTACCCTAAATGGCCTGAGTACACCAGTTTAAAATGAAACCTCTGATTGCCCCAATTAGCAATGCTATCAAACATTGCTGGGGGTATGATCGTATATAAGAGCGCTCCTAATACACCACATTGCTGTGGCCATCCACACTGTTACTAGTGAGGCTCTTAACCTGTTTAAAAGTAAGTAGCTTTCCTTTCTTTCCCATTTGAGCAGGGAAGTTGGCTGCTGTAGGCGTGTAACCTTTCACAATCCTTTTGGCTTTTTTTTCAGGGATTTATCCCTTGTGATATATTGAAACAAGTTTTTCAGTCTTCACTGGTTAAAGAGAGACAGTGGTAAACTGAAAGAGAGAAGTGCTCAGGTAAGAGCTATAGGATAGCTGATATTAATCAAAGTAAATCATGTATTTGTTTAATTAGTAAAAACCTGATTCTCATTTAATTAATATATTATAGACGGCATAATTACCCTGTAAATTTGCTGGCATCAGAGGAGGTTTATAAACGGAGAAGGATTAAAACATTGATTGATTAATCGATTGATTCATTAAAACTCCTTGAAACACTCAGTTAAGCTCAAATCAATTCAGGTAGGACCAGAATGGAAGTTAGGCGATATAGTTAATGATCTATTTACATGTGTAATTTCACAGGTGCTGCTACAGAGCAATGCCTCTTTTTGCTTTCATTTGGCACAGATGTTCCCCATAAAACCTCTTGATGGGTCCAGGGGATCATTTGGAACTAAGATCATTTTTAAAGGGTGAGAGTATATCCATCAGATAATCTCAATGTGATGTTGGTAATGTAAATGTATTTTTAGGTACCACTACTGTGTCCCTACATGAATGTATTGTCAATTAAAAGATACAAAACCGATTTTAGATTTTTCTGTTTTAGTGGCAAATATTAAGTAACAAGGTTCTACAAAAGCTCCAGAAGAAGCCATATTTGTGGTGAAACATGTAGAGGCAATCACACTTTTGTACCTTGACCATTGGGTCGATATGGCCTAAATTTTATAATTGTTTTAGAATATCTATGTAATAAAATTTTCTATATTTTTTGTAAATTTTTGTTTTTTGATTGATTTTTCTGCACCTTAAAACTCCAATCTGTGCTCTTTGGGTATACATTGTTTTGTTATATTTAAAGGAGGTGGTGCATTTATTAGAGTCTCCCAGCTCCAATACCAATTTGATAAAAAGTGTGGGAAATCTGTGCTCCATGTGCATTTCCCGCACCGCTTTCAAAACGCACTTGGGTGTGCGATCTGCTGTGGGTGTCAACATATTCCACACGACACACTCAACGCAGATTGTAAATGCAGCACCACAGTACCATGCAATTTGGTGCAGTGCATTTTTTGTGCGATCCAGGGCAATTTCAGCCCATTCAAATGAAAGGGCTGAAAACCTACTGAGTCGCACATGAATCTGCGTTCCTGTACGATTCAGGTATGAAACAGCTCTAGGGCCTCATACACACGGGGGCCTTTGCTTTTCTCCTCTGAAGGCCAGAGCCACACAAGCAATGATACAAACCAAAATTGAGGCCACCCTACAAGATCAAATCAGCTCATACTTAAAATTTTGCAACCCTGGGCAGACAAATTCTTACCCCCTGACTTTGACACTACCCTGATAGAGCCCTGACCTCCAGTACCCCTCGGCCCCTACATTTGAGCTCAGAAACACTTGCCAGGCCAACCCATCTCACCATAACCCCTTCTCCCCCTCTTATCTTTTCCCATTCTTTACTCAGGATTTATCTGGTGACTATCCGCTCCCAGTGAACCCAGTTCTATGGCTGGGGAGGGGCATTTAGCAGGCACTTTGACCAGAATGTCTTCATTGTTATTTGTTTGGTTCAAAACTTGGGTTTTTTTCCCCATTCATGATCCTCTGTATTTTAATATGCTGAGAAGCCACTTATTACATGGTTTTCACCATTCATGCCGTGTACACACGAGCAGAATGTCCGACAGAAAAAGTCAGACGGGAGCTTATATTCCAATCGTGTGTATGCCCCATCGGACTTTTTACGTTGAAAATTCTGACGGACCTTGAAAGAGAACATGTTCTAAATTTTTCAGATGGAACCAATTCCTCTCGGGAAAACCGATCGTCTGTATGCTGTTCCGATGTACCAAAAATTACGCATGCTCTGAAGCAAGTACGAGACGGAAGCTATTGGCAACTGGCTATTGAGCTTCCGTTTTCTAGTTCCGTCGTACGTGTTGTACGTCACCGCGTTCTGGGCGGTCGGAATTTGGTGTGACCGTGTATATGCAAGACAGCTTAAGCGGAATTCCGTCGGAAAAACCTTCAGAGTTTATTCCAACGGGAAAACCGGTCGTGTGTACAGGGCATTAGGCTCGGTTCACACCTATGCATTTTTTGGTGCTTTTTGCAGAAACGCACTACAGTTAATGCAACATGGTTTTCTAAAGGATCACATATATGCTTTTTTTCAGCCGCTGCATTTTCAGAAAGGGTCAGGGGCTTTTTTAAACGGTGCTTTTTTAATAGACTTCAATTGAGAAGCTGCAGAAAAGCATGTAGTGCATATTTGCCACAATTTATCATCTGCCCAACACCAAAAAAAAGCATACAAAATGTAAAACGCAAACCGTGCCAAAATCAGTGGGAAAATCATGTGTGCAAAAACGCAGAACACACAGCAAAAAGCACTGCAGAAAGGACCAAAAGTAAACTGCATAGGTGTGAACCGAGCCTTAGAGAACCAGGCCGTCTTCTATTTCTCCTGGCGTGGAGTTTTGTTCGGCCCAACTTGGATCCTATATGTGATCTGTGTGCTCATGTTGAAGCTTTTCAATAACAATATTTGAAGAAGAAAATACATTGGCCACATTGGCCACCTGACCACTGTAATGGAAGAACACCTGCAAACGTTTGATTCCTCTAAATGCATAAGACGCATCAAGCATTTTTTCTGCTTAAAATCTTCTCTTCTGATCGTGACTTTGAAGGGATGGGGAGGTTCTGCCTCTAAAATGCTTCAGCCACTAAACACCTGTAAAACACCTAGGCATGCATGGACACATAATTGAACATTGCTCTCGTTTAAAAAGAAGCTGAAACACCTGTAATTCAGATGTTTTTGAGCTCAAGTGTGCATGAGCCCTTCAAAATATAAGCAACAGAGAAATATCCATTCTACCCATAGCATCATAACATATATAAAACATATCTGTTCAATGTGAAATTCCAATTTCTAGGGATGTTTTTATCTACCAAGTACCACAAAGGTCCTGCTTTAGAATGTCCATGAAACACAGAGCAAGTTGTCAATTGTTTGCAAACATTTTTGAAAATATAATACCCTAAATGCTTACATTGTGCAGAACCAAAAGGTAAATGGTTTGTTGCAGATGTTGTACAGAACACTGCCAATATGCATATCAATCTCCAATCTAATAATAGCATTGGCTTGAACACTGGGAATCCACAAAGCTCTGACTTTTTTTATCATTCCACAAGATGCCTAGTAACATCAAGTCCCATAATGAGAACCATATATTTTCTTGCAACAAAACCGCCTTCTCGTGGTAAACAAACCAATCTTCTGATAGAAATCAAAGCTTCTGTAATAGTTAGCACACTAGCATAGCTCCCAACTGTCCCTGATTTCAAGGGACTGTCCCTGATTTGGAGCAATGTCCCTCTGTCCCTCTTCCCTCCTCATTTGTCCCTCATTTTGGTCAGATCTATATAGTTGTATATAAAATGCACTTTTTATCTTTCAAAAAGTGTTTCCAAGTGCTAAACCTTTCATCCAAATTCTAAATTGCTGTATTTGTAAATTTTAAAAGCCAATATAAAGGAATAACAGTGGTAAAAAAAAGCCCTTGTGAATTTAAATAACCATTGTTTTGTTATTTCCCCTTTAAGGGGGCGTGGCAAGGGGCCTGTCCTATGCCTACATACGTTTTCTAGTAGGTGTCCCTCCCTCCCATCTCAAAATGTTGGGAGGTATGCACTAGGCACTTTATTTAAATCATACGAGGCATCATGTTGTTGTACAAACATATTTCTATAGGCCTCATTCTCTTCTATAAACACAGTTCCACACTGCAAATACCACCATCCCCCCCGTTCCCTGGAATGGAGTCTATCTTCTCTTTCTCTTGACCACAGAGCCTGTTCTTTTACAGTACTTGTCTATACTTTCTCTTCCACCTTTTCACTAACAGGGCCATTGGTTGCTGCATTAAAGTGGTTCTAAAGGATGAAGTTTTTTTACTTTCATGTATTCTATGCATGAAGTTAAACCCTCAGTGTGCAGCTGCCCCCCAGCTCCCCTTTTTACTCACCTGAGCCTGATCCCAATCCAGCGATGTGCACAAGAGCAGATGTTCTTCCAGGTCTCTCCCTGCTCATTGGCTGAGACACAGCATCAGGAGCTATTGGCTGTTGTCAATCACAGCCAGTGAGGAGGAAGCGGGGGGCGCATTAAGTGTCTCAGACACACAGAGGTGGCCAGGGAGCGAGCATGCAGCTTGCTGTGGGGGCACCCAGCAGGAGGGAGGGGCCAGGAGCGCTCATGGGGGGATCCGAGAAGAGGAGGATTTGGGCTGCTCTGTGCAAAACCACTGCACAGAGCAGGTAAGTAGAACATTTTTTAAAGGCAAACTTGAAAAAAATCAAATAAACACTTTAAGTCCATTATACCTGTTATGAGTGTTAGCACTTTAGTTAACGCCCTCTTATACAGTTTGGGTTTTATGGTCCTCTTTTTGACTTAGGATGATTCAATAATTTTGTTATCCATCTTGCTGTACTTAAACGTAACAAATGTATTTTAAAAAACACATTTATTTGTCTAAGAATGGATATGGCGCGGGGCGTGGCCTGGACGGAGACCGTGATGGCAGCATAAGCCAGAGCTCCTGTGTTCCGGGGACAGATCTTAGCTTGACGGGGAGCCCACATCTTGATTTCAGCATGAGCAGATCCACCCGGAGCTCCTCAACGTCTCGTATCACATTAGATCCAGGTACGCAACTCAGTAGGAACATCCCTGACATATTTCGCACCCAAAGACTGTCCGCACACGCGGCCTCACAGGCCCAGGCGCCGGCCTCTCCTACTGAACGGCCCGCCATGCAGACCATGGGTACTCTTACTCCCACAACCGACTCCGGACGAACACACATGCTAAACCTGTTCGACCTGGAAAAAGTAGCATCGGACATTAAAAGCACGGTGACAGCAGCTATTGCGGACCTAAAGTCGGACATGCAGGCGATAGCACACCGCATTGACACGGTAGAACAAACAACCGTGACTCACGCAGCAGCCATCCGCCAGGTCCAATCTGCCTACGACTCACAACTCGCTCAAATGTTTGACCTCCATAGGCATGTGGAAGACCTCGATAATCGCGGCCGACGGCACAACATAAGAGTAAGGGGGATACCTGAAAGTATTGATCCAAACTCAATACAGCAAACCCTGTGTACACTATTCAATGATCTCATAGGAAGACCTGCAGACTCACCCATCGACATGGAGAGGGCCCACCGTGCTCTGCGCCCCCAGCCCAGGGAGAATGAACCACCCAGAGATATTGTTTGTTGCCTGGTGAACTTTCCCCTTAAGGAGGAAATCCTACGGAAAGCCAGGGAAAGAGGCCGAGTAATCTTTAATGGGACCGAAGTAAAACTATTCCAGGACTTGTCACAGATCACACTACAAAACAGAAGAGCACTAAGACCTTTACTGGATGCACTACGCGCTAGGAACATCCAGTATCGCTGGAAATTTCCCTTTGCCCTAGCTGCGTCCACCAGGGGACGCTCTGCCATCCTTCGCACACCAGATGACCTGAAGAATTTCTGCGATCAGCTCGATATCCCACGGATCGAGCTTCCGGAATGGTATGATCTCTTCTTCGCCTCGGAACCATGGCATCCGGTTACCCTCAATCCATCTCCGAAAGCACCGCGCCAGAGATCACGTAGACGAAAGGCAGGATCGACATCCCCGAAAGCACACTCATCTCGTCGAGACCTCTACCAACGAAGTCCCGCTCGGGCTCCGATGTCCCCCCCGGGACGCAATCATCCGGAAGATTGACGATACCTACTCAGCCATGTCGCAACAGCAGTGAGTTTTTGATTTAACCCCCGATGCACACTCCCCCTTCATCTTCTACTGTGTTCTAAGCTATGCATCAAGAATGCAACCACTTGATATCCCCCGGCACTTCTCATCCTCACCCGACTCACCCCTACCCGGCTTTTCCATCTTATCATACACAGGAACTTCTCCATATCTCACAAACTGGTCAAGTCTCCATCTGGAAAATAACATTCAGGAATCGAAGGACCAGATCTTTAAATCCTTTCTTCTCCCCTCTTTTTTTTTTTTTTTTTTTTTTTTGTGTGCCTGGTCTTGCTTCATTTATACTTATTTTACTATTCTTTTTTAGGCCTTAAATATCCTTGCCGAGGGTTGAGGATCAGCAGATCTTACCGATCTTTTTCATAATTGCGCACACCCCAAAATCACCTTACTTGAATTTCTCAAAGAACAAAATATGATCTGCCTTTCCTCTCCCACTGTAAGATACGGCCATGTATTTCCCCCTCACCCACAAATGTAGATAAGGCATGTATGCCATTAACAGTCATGAGCGATATCTTTATGGTAAATGTTCCTATGTATTTAGCAAAGGTAAACTCATAGTTATCCTAATCATCAGGGACGGCGTCCTTACCCGATCCGAGGTGCCCCTCCGAGGGGTGCCACTTTCTTACTTTAGCTCTAATCACCTCCCGCACAACCTACATTTGTGGTGGGTAGGAGAGATTCCATTAACCAGAACGTCCCTGATACTCAATGAGCTAACCACCTATCCCAGAAGCTAGATTACATACAATGCGCTCTATCAGGTCACTGGGACCCCCAGAGGGGTTATCTAACAAGCCATGACCTCACAACCTCATTATCGCACATTATGACCCTTCCGTTCAAACGTTGAGAATAATTTTTTTTTTTTTTTTCCCCCTTCCCCCCTCCCTCCCTCCCCCCCCCTCCTTCCTTCCTTCTCTCTTCCCCCCTACCCCCCCTCCTTCTGACTCCCCTATCCACCCAGTCCTCCCCTCCCTTGCCCTTCTCCTTATCCCCCCTCACGGGATCTGCCATCTTAGTTTTCACCTCTAAAGATAGTGATTAGCTTTTCGTTTAGCAGGAAAAGCTTAAGTTTGATATCTTTCCCACAATGAGCATCGGATATCGGTTGTCTTTGTTCTTGTTAATATTCTTGTATTTGTTTTAGGGGTATTATACTGTTATCTTCTCCCCCTTGTTTGATAAACTCAATACATGTCTGAAAGGGTAAGGTATACAGCTTTTAGGCTATTCCTACTATGATGTATTATGTTTATGTTTTCCTAATGATTGCCTTGTGCTTCTATTCACGGGTTCCTTTACTATGATATTAGTGGTTCTATAGTAAAGTATAATGTTAAGTGGGCTCCCCTTAAAACCACAAAAACACAAAAACACAAATCTTCAGCTTACATTTCTCCGCTTCAGCAGAGAGGCGGATCTGTCCCCCGATCCACAACCGATCGAGGTCCCCCGTCTTTTCTCACTCCCCCACACAGCAAGTCCCTAAGGACACCAGCTGATACTCCAGAACTTTGTTTTCCCCCCCCTAGGCGAGGCAGATTTTCTAACCTCGCCTCTGGTATATCTTCTTCGCTCGATTCCTCTCTTCTCTCTTACCCTATCTCACACTACTTACCCCTTCCTTCCTCTCCTTCTCCTCTCCCCATCTCCTATTCCTATTTCCCTTCTCCTTTCTCTCCCACATCCCAGACTTACTCCTGCTTTATTACTCCTCATCCCTCCTCTCCCCTTCTTCTCTTCTCTTCCTTCTCCTTTTTCTTCTCCCTCTCTTCGCTAATTCTCTCTCTCTCTTGTTCTGCTCCTAGGCTCCGGGGATTGACTAACCCCGCTCAACCCCCTCCCTGACAGCCCTCACACACTGTCCACCACTACTTACCGAACTGCAATTTGGTGAGGCCTGACCCCCAGGCGCAAACAGTGCATAACCATGCAATCGAAAACATTAACTGATATTTCATTAACGCTAAAATGTATATCCCTTAACGTGAAAGGTCTTAACCTTCCTGAGAAACGCTCCCAGGTCTTGACATCTCTCTCTAAACACAAAGCTCATTTTATTTTTTTGCAAGAGACCCACTTCCGCTCTGACACAATACCTAAACTTGCCAATCACATATACCGTACAGCTCACCATGCCACGAATCCAGATGCCAAAACGAAAGGTGTCTCAATATTAATCTCCAAACATGCAAACTTTTTTCTCACAGACTCATTGATTGACCCGGCGGGCAGATATATCTTCCTCAAAGGGAAGTACGCAAACAAACCAATAACATTGGCAAACGTTTACTGCCCCAATGAACATCAAGTCTCCTTCTTTAGAGACATCTGTGACCGATTGGCAACCTTCCAGGAAGGCCTAGTTCTCCTTGGAGGAGATTTTAACGTGCCCCTGAATCCACTATTGGACTCATCTTCAGGCTCTTCTGCCCTAACGTACAGGGCCCTATGTCAGATCAAAACCCAATTACAAAACCTGACCCTTCACGACACATGGCGCACATTATCACCCACAGTAAAAGATTACACATTTTTCTCTGCCCCACATCAAAAGTATTCGAGAATCGACTATTTTTTCCTCTCCCAATCCGATCTCTCATTTTTAAAACAGTCCACGATAGAACCCATGTTTCTATCAGACCACCACCCCATTACGGTTACACTAACTTTTCCCGAAATTCAACCTCGAACTAAAGTATGGCGATTTAACCCTTCGCTGCTCGGGGATCCGGTCTCCCTAGATCACATACGCACGTGCATCCTCAACTACTTTGCTGAGAATTCGTCACCTGAAATCTCTCCTATCTCCCTCTGGGAGGCTCACAAGTGTGTGGTCCGGGGGGAACTGATTGCACTGGCGGCTAAAACCAAAAAACTGAACCAAGAACTTATTAACTCGCTCATCGGAACAATTAAATCTCTAGAAAGAACACACAAACACAGGCAGTCGCCACCTTACAAGAACTATCTCACGCCCACGCTCTTCTTAAAATAGAATTGGACAAACGCTCTAGCAGGCGCTACATCCTCTCCCAGAGGATCTTTTACGAGCAAGGGAACAAATGTGGCCGCCTGTTGGCACGTTCAGTCCAATCTGCAAAAACCTCTACCAGAATACATCACTTACGCAATCCCAAAGGAGATCTCCTGGTCAAGAATGAGGAAATAGCTAGAGAATTTGAGACCTTTTACTCAAAACTATATAACTTATGCCCTGATCAAATGTCTCAAAACACACAGAAAACCCGCTCTGACCTCATTAAATCTTTCCTCTCCAAATATAGCCCCAAGCCTATATCACCCCAACTTAAACTAGAACTTGATAAACCCATATCCTTAACTGAAATTGAAGTGGCAATTAAACAAATGAAGCTTGGCAAAAGTCCTGGTCCCGACGGTTACACTCTCCAATATTATAAAACATTTTCAGACATCCTTTCCCCTGCACTCTTATCTACATTTAACACCTTAGCTGATGCCCAATTTGATCCTTCCAGAATGCTAATGGCTCACATCTCGGTCATTCCAAAAGAGGGTAAAGATCCTGCATCAGTCGCGAACTACAGGCCAATATCCCTATTAAACGTAGACATCAAATTGTATGCAAAAATCCTTGCTATTAGACTACTCCCCTTAATACCAAACCTTGTATCCCTAGACCAGGTAGGGTTTGTCCCGGGCAGAGAAGCCCGAGACAACGTAATCCGCACATTAAACTTACATCACTGGATTTCGGCCACTAAAACCCAGGGTTTCCTCCACTCCCTAGACGCCGAGAAGGCGTTTGACAGGGTGGCCTGGGACTACATGCACGAAACTCTTTCGGCGATTGGGATCGGAAATCGTATGCTTTCCTCTATTATGGCACTGTATTCTGGTCCCTCCGCTGCAGTTAGAGTCAACGGCCTCCTGTCAGGCGCCTTCTCGGTCAGGAATGGCACACGTCAGGGGTGCCCTCTATCACCACTTCTCTATATCCTCACCTTAGAGCCCTTCCTCAACAAATTAAGAAACAATCCTGATATTCGGGGCATTGTGGTAAAAGGGAGAGAGTACAAGGTAGCGGCATTTGCCGACGACATCTTGCTCTCACTACAAGCACCCCGTGTCTCGCTCCCAAATCTCCTACATGAAATTGATCTCTTTAGCAAAATATCCAACTTAAAAATCAATCACACAAAATCACAGGCCCTGAATATCTCGCTTCCCCCCCAAGAAGTGACAAGCTGTCAAGAATCCTTTCCGTTTCAATGGCAAAAAAACGCCCTCACATACCTAGGAATACAAATCCCACCCCTTTTATCAAACCTTTACGCATTGAATTTCCAGGTAGCTCTTCTTAAAGCCCAAAATTTCCTCAAAGAATGGAAGACGTTAAATGTCTCCTGGTTTGGGCGAGCAGCTCTGATTAAAATGCTTATTTTACCCCGCCTTCTATATCTCATACAAACAATACCAATAGTATAAGAAAAATATATCAGCGCACATATGACACAAAAATAACTGAAGCAGCTGAACACCAGGGTAAACGATCAAATCCCTCCAGATAAATAAATAAAAAGGTGCAGCGCTAAATCAATAAATGACCATAGAGAAAAATATAATAACACAGGGAGCAAAAAGAAATGTCCAATAATAAATGTCCAAATATGCTGACATAAATCCACCAGGAGTGTGATGATAACAGCAAACAATTGTGACTGATACTGGAACCCTTCACCATAAACCGAGTGGCCTCTCACCTGGTCCCAAAGATAAATCAGGCAATCTTATAAGGTCAGCAGGTAGCAAAGGATCTTTAAAACGAGGGACTCCTCCGGATGATCAAGTGGCAGGTGGGTATCATTACCATGAAATCACAAAAGGTACAGACATAGTGCTCTCCGTATGTAACAATTTATTATAAAACGAATAAAATCAAACTTACATAGCAAGCACTTCTCAAGTGCCAGGGAACGAACATGGAAACACAGTAAGTGTGTAAGCGGTGGAGCATGTGCAGTAGCCGCGGATGACGTCACGACGTCACGTTCTAGACGCGTTGCGTCCCAGTGGGCGGGGACTTCCTCAGCAGATGTCGTGACTACGTGGGCACCCGCGCTATAAAGAGGTGAGTTGTTATGGCAACACCAGAAACAACTACAAATGACGTATACCGAAAGTGGGCGGGCTCCGGAAGTGTCTCCACACACATCATTCCGAGCCAGTACAGCCCAATTCAGTATTGAAAAGGCTCAAAACTGCACATGAGATAAAATTTAAAATAGGACTATATAAAACAAGTAAAATCTGGTGTCAGCACAAGACATACACAAAGTGTAGTCTCGAAAGAACAGTGACAAACACCATAATACCTAAAATGGATAAATGACTAAAACAATGCACAAAAATGCATGATAACTGTCATCCGCGACCACCGACTGCTCACCAACATGATATAGTAAAATGAGAACATCATTACCATCACAGTACTTCTCGTTATACAGATAATCAAAAAAAGAAAAGAAAAATTTTATCGATCAGATATAAAGCAATTGGTATCGAATTCTACATTTAACCCATCGGGGTACATGACCCCAGTCTCATAAATCCAGTGGGATTCTCTTTTACTAAGCTGCCGGATAAAGTTACCCCCTCTCCAATGCTTAGTAACCCTTTCAATGCCCCAGAATTTTAAACACTTAGGGTTTTGCTGGTGGAAGATCTTAAAATGTCTGGACACGTTATGGGTCTTGAGACCTTTCTTAATATTATTAACGTCTGCAGATAATATTCTCTGTTATACCAGAAATAGTTCCTCTTGAGGCAGAAGTCCAAGCAACTCAAGAGGAATTCCTGGTGGCCACCAGATAGGGAAGACGAAGCTAATGCCCATTCGACTGAGGTCATTGCATCCTCATGGCCAATAATGGTATACAGGGAACCTACGTCCGCTGTTACCAAAAATGTAGAAGGCGAGCATTTCAAAGTTTCAAGGATCTGAATAATATGTTTTGTATCCTTCAGAAATGCTGGAGTTTGCATAACTAAGGGCTGCAAAAAAAAAACCTGATAGACCTCAGTTTATATACAAAAAAGCCCCTACGCTTAGGGATCGTTTGGCACCCAGTGTTCTTAACCCCCCAGTACCCACTTCAGATAAGCTTTTTTCCTTCTTGGGAGGTTTTTACGCCTGTGGTAGATGTGTCCCCTGTAAGCATGCCAAGGGAAATATCAAAAAGAGAAAAAAATTCTTGGCTTCGGTCACTAACAGGGAGTATGAGATTAAACAGCTCATCACATGTGACACTATTGGGGTGGTCTACATGCTGGAGTGTAGCTGTGGTCTACAGTACGTTGGAAGAACGTCAAGACCCTTACATGTCAGAGTGGCTGAACACGTTAATAATATTAAGAAAGGTCTCAAGACCCATAACGTGTCCAGACATTTTAAGATCTTCCACCAGCAAAACCCTAAGTGTTTAAAATTCTGGGGCATTGAAAGGGTTACTAAGCATTGGAGAGGGGGTAACTTTATCCGGCAGCTTAGTAAAAGAGAATCCCACTGGATTTATGAGACTGGGGTCATGTACCCCGATGGGTTAAATGTAGAATTCGATACCAATTGCTTTATATCTGATCGATAAAATTTTTCTTTTCTTTTTTTGATTATCTGTATAACGAGAAGTACTGTGATGGTAATGATGTTCTCATTTTACTATATCATGTTGGTGAGCAGTCGGTGGTCGCGGATGACAGTTATCATGCATTTTTGTGCATTGTTTTAGTCATTTATCCATTTTAGGTATTATGGTGTTTGTCACTGTTCTTTCGAGACTACACTTTGTGTATGTCTTGTGCTGACACCAGATTTTACTTGTTTTATATAGTCCTATTTTAAATTTTATCTCATGTGCAGTTTTGAGCCTTTTCAATACTGAATTGGGCTGTACTGGCTCGGAATGATGTGTGTGGAGACACTTCCGGAGCCCGCCCACTTTCGGTATACGTCATTTGTAGTTGTTTCTGGTGTTGCCATAACAACTCACCTCTTTATAGCGCGGGTGCCCACGTAGTCACGACATCTGCTGAGGAAGTCTCCACCCACTGGGACGCAACGCGTCTAGAACGTGACGTCGTGACGTCATCCGCGGCTACTGCGCATGCTCCACCGCTTACACACTTACTGTGTTTCCATGTTCGTTCCCTGGCACTTGAGAAGTGCTTGCTATGCAAGTTTGATTTTATTCGTTTTATAATAAATTGTTACATACGGAGAGCACTATGTCTGTACCTTTTGTGATTTCATGGTAATGATACCCACCTGCCACTTGATCATCCGGAGGAGTCCCTCGTTTTAAAGATCCTTTGCTACCTGCTGACCTTATAAGATTGCCTGATTTATCTTTGGGACCAGGTGAGAGGCCACTCGGTTTATGGTGAAGGGTTCCAGTATCAGTCACAATTGTTTGCTGTTATCATCACACTCCTGGTGGATTTATGTCAGCATATTTGGACATTTATTATTGGACATTTCTTTTTGCTCCCTGTGTTATTATATTTTTCTCTATGGTCATTTATTGATTTAGCGCTGCACCTTTTTATTTATAAACAATACCAATAGCCCTGCCAACTAACTTTTTTACAACATACCAAAAAATCTGCTCAACATTTTTATGGAGAGATTCTCCCCCCCGCATTAAATATTCTAGACTCACCTTATCTAAATCCAGGGGCGGAATAGGACTGCCGATCTGGGCAAATACTATAGCGCAAGCCATCTCACGAGGATAGCGGATTGGAATATCCACTCCCTCAAGAAATCTTGGATTCCCCTGGAAAATGCCGTATCACATCTTCCCTTACACTTACTCCCATGGTTATCCCCTAAGCACTGGCCACAACCAATAATGACACATCCACTAATCTATCCGTCCCTATTAGCATTCAGAAAGGCTTCACTTAAGGGGAACTTAGCCTCAATCCCGGGCCCCTTGACTTCGTTAAGAGGAAACCCTGCTTTCCCCCCAGGCTACTACAGCAATTTCCTACAGAAAGAATGGCCACATGAAGACGTTCTAATCATGCACTTTTATCAGGATGGGAAAATCATGCCCCTTGAAAAACTCATAGGAATATCCAAAACCTCAGCATTTTCCTTCTGGACTTACAGGCAAATCAGACATTTCCTTGAATCTCCCATCAATCAAACCCACGGGATTAAACAGCTCACTCAGTTCGAAACCCTGTGTCACCGTAAAATCCCACAAAGACACCTCATCTCTCTTCTGTACGCTTGGCTTAATGACCCCTTGACACCTACTATCTCACCTTCTCAGAGTTCATGGAACAGGGACCTTTCGACACCCTTAACTAGTGAGGAATGGAATAAGGTCCATGAATACATACACAAGGGTTCATTGAATGTCACTACACAAGAGAACGGGTATAAGATAGCTACCAGATGGTATAGAACCCCCTCAAGACTCCACAAATTTAAAACCTCTATCCCCAACACTTGCTGGCGATGTGGAGTGGAAGTGGGTACTATGCTCCATATATGGTGGGACTGCGCAATCCTCCAACCTTTTTGGAAGGAGGTTCATAAATTAATAACACAAATTACCCCATTTACTCTCGACTTTACCCCAGCCCAATATCTTCTACACCATACCTCATTATCCAAACAAAATTACTTCAAATCCCTAGCGATGCATCTGGTGAATGCTGCTAGACTATGCATCCCAAAACATTGGCAATCAACATCTGTTCCATCAATCGGTGAATGGTTTGCAAGAATTTCCAAAACGAAAGACATGGAAGAGCTTATTCATGTTTCTCAGGATAGGACTCAGAAGTTCACGGCTACATGGTCCTGTTGGATACACTTCACGACCATTGAGGGATAACGCCAGTATCTTCCACGGGCCTCCATACAAACATAACCGCATACAATCAGGAGGGCACTCTTGTTGATGCCTTCCCTTCGGGTTCTGGGGGGGGGCGGGGTTGGTTACACCCCGGAGCCATCCTCTTCTATTTCCACTTGCCTTATTTCCAAACGCTACCCCCCCTACTCCCTCATTTCTTTCATACACGCCTCACTTTTCACACTAAACCCTTTCCCCTTTCCTTCGTATCTTATACGACTCGCTTTATTCCATGATTCACTCTAGGCCCCCACATCTATATTCCTGGTGGTCTACCCATTTTATCTCTCTGTTTCCTCTTCACTATTTTACCCTTTCACTTTTACGTAACCCTCTTTTTTTTATTTTTATTTATTTCTTCCCCCCCCCACTTCTATCCCTTTTTTTTTTCTTTTTTTTTTTTTTCCTTTCCCTTTCCCTTTTCTCTCTTCCCCCTTCCCCCCTATTCCTTCTCCCTTTTCTCTTCTCCCTCCCTCCTCTCCTTCCTTTTTAGACTATTCTATTTTCCTTTCCTTGGTTTGCAACCCATGTACAGTTGTCTCATGTATATTAGGCCCTAAGTTGAGGGCCTCCACTTGTTGATCTTGAAACTTCGAGACACTCAACATTTGTACCCGGAGGGGCCTCGACGTTTCCTGAGCCCTTACCCGGGACTGGCCCGGTGCTCAATTCTCCCCTTAATACTCGCCGAAAGATGATGTGAGTGGGGGGAATTCTGCACTGGAATATAACACCCCGTTGAGAAGTTCCATGTTTTTGCTCCCAACATTATCATAAATCTCTCTCCAGATCAACCTCCTACTAGCATTTTGTTGGAAAATGTATGAATCCAATGTTGTTTGTTCTTTAAGCTATGTAGCGATTGTACAAGATTCAATGTACGATTTCTGTATGTGATAGATTTTCTCTATACAATAAAATCTTTATGGAAAAAAAAAAAAAAAAGAATGGATATGGCGCAATAGCCCTTCTCCAAAGACCATTGACACAATGCTCCTGGCCAGTGTGTGCTACACGAAGTCCAATGTTAACGTGCCCTAATCTCTAAGAACAAGATCAAACATCTATCTTTTAATAATAAATAATGCAGTTCCAATCCAAACATAATGAGATGTTATAGTCTTATTATTTCAGGCTGCGGGTGGAAAATGTCCAAACCTAAAAATTTGAATGGTTTTACAGTACAGGGTTGTATATGGGTCCTCCTTACATATGATTGGCATTTTTCTGTGAAAAAATGAATAAATATGAATTGTGTTGCAGCAATTGGTGCCAAATCTAGTCCCATGTGTACTGCATCACTCTGTAGGACTGTATCATCACTGCATGCATTGCATTTTTAACTTTACTCAGACTGTCTGCCATGATGTTTGATGCTGGAATCATGAACAGACATATTTTATTTATGTAATAATGTCATTGGTGCTATAGGTAGCTTGGATACAGTTCTTAGTTTTTAAAAAGGCTTTTTGGTGTATTTAAACTTTATAAATATAAATGATTTGAATTTGTGATATTAAACTTTCCCTTTCTGAGAGATATTTTGCTATTCTGAGTTTAAAGTTATACCTTTATTATTTACCTATATAATTTGTAGAAGTCATCTAAAGAGGATTTGTTTTATTCTTGAATTCTGATATTACCCAGAGATTCCAAGGGGTCGATTTACTAAAACTGGAGAGTACAAAATCTGATGCAGCTCTGCATAGAAACGAATAAGCTTTTAGGACTTTTTTTTTTTTTTTGTCTTAAAAGTGATACTAAAGTCTTGTTTTTTTTCTTTAAAAATAACAACCAGGTTAAACTTACCTGCTCTGTGAAATGGTTTTGCACAGAGCAGCCTGGATCCTCCTCTTCTCGGGTCACTCTTAGGGGCTCCTGGTCCCTCCCTCCTGTTGAGTGCCCCCACAGCAAGCAACTTGCTATGGGGGCACCCTAGCCGCAGCTCCGCATGTCCATTCAGACACAGACCTGAAGTTCCGCCCCACCCCCTCTCTCCTGATTGGCTAACTGACTTTGATTGACAGCAGCGGGAGTTAATGTCACTGCTGCTGTGTCTCAGTCAATCAGGAGGGAGAGTCCCGGGCGGATAAGGCATTCCTGCACATCGCTGGATAGAGATGGGGCTCAGGTAAGAGTGTTTGGGGGGGCTGCTGCACACAGAAGGTTTTTTTAGACTAATGCATAGAATGCATTAAGATTAAAAAAAAACCTTCTGCCTTTACAACCACTTTAATTGAGCAGGCTGGAGTTTAAAAGTTGATTGGCTGCCATGCACAGTTGCCCCAGATTTTGCACTCTCCGGTTTTAGTAAATTGACCCCCAAATGTCTACAGCTGTAAGGTCTGGGGGAAGGTTTTTTTTTCGTTTTTTGTTTTTTTACACATATACTGTATATTAATTATAAACCCACATGGGGCAGTGGTATTTGCTTATTACAGTGCCTTGAAGAAGTATTCATACCCCTTGAAATTTTCCACATTTTGTCATGTTACAACCAAAAATGTAAATGTATTTTATTGGGATTTTATGTGATGGACCAAGACAAAGTGGCACATAATTGTGAAGTAGAAGGAAAATGATTTACCATTTTTTACAAACATGTGAAAGGTGTGGTGTGCATTTGTATTCAGCCCCCCTGAGTCAATACTTTGTAGGACCACCTTTGGCTGCAATTACAGCTGCAAGTCTTTTTGGGGATGTCTCTACCAGCTTTGCACATCTAGAGAGTGACATTTTCGCCCATTCTTCTTTGCAAAATAGCTCAAGCTCTGTCAGATTGGATGGAGAGTGTCTGTGAATAGCAATTCTCAAGTCTTGCCACAGATTCTCGATTATATTTAGGTCTGTGCTTTGACTGGGCCATTCCAACACATGAATATGTTTTGATCTAAACCATACCATGGTAGCTCTGGTTAAATGTTTAGGGTTGTTGTCCTGCTGGAAGGTGAACTTTCGCCCCAATCAAGTCTTTTGCAGACTACAACAGGTTTTCTTCTAAGATTGCCCTGTATTTAGCTTCATACATCTTCTCATCAACTCTGACCAGTTCTCTCGTAACTGCTGAAGAAAAGCATCCCCACAACATGATGCTGCCACCACCAAGTTTCAGGGTGGGGATGCGGTGTTCAGGGTTATGAGCAGTGCTAGTTTTCTGCCACATATAGCGTTTTGCTTTTAGGCCAAAAAGTTAAATTTTGGTCTAATCTGACCAGAGCGACCAGAGCACCTTCTTCCACATGTTTGCTGTGTCCCCCCACATGGCTTCTCGCAAACTTCAAACTGAACTTCTAATGGTTTTCTTTCAACAATGGCTTTCTTCTTGCCACTCTTCCATAAAGGCCAGATTTGTGGAGGGCACGACTAATAGTTGTCCTGTGGACAGATTTTTTTCCTCCTGAGCTGTGGATCCCTACAGCTCCTCCAGAGTTACCATGGGCCTCTTGGCTGCTTCTCTGATAAATGCTCTCCTTGCCCGGCCTGTCAGTTTAGGTGGACAGCCATGTCTTGGTAGGTTTGCAGTTGTGCCATACTCTTTCCATTTTGGGATAATGGATTGAACAATGCTCAGTGAGATGTTCAAACCTTGGGATATTTGTTCATAACCTTACCTTGCTTTAAACTTCTCCCTGACCTGTTTGGTGTGTTCCTTGGCCTTCATGATGCTGTTTCCTTACTAAGGTTCTCTAACAAACCTCTGAGGGCTTCACAGAACAGCTGTATTTATACTGAGATTAAAATACACACAGCTGGACACTATTTAATAATTAGCAGTTTTCTAAAGGCAATTGGTTTCACTAGATTTTAGTTAGGGGTATCAGAGCAAAGGGGGCGGAATACAAATGCACGCCACACTTTTCACTTATTTATTTGTGAAAATTTTTATCATGTTCCTTCCATTTCACAATTATGTGCCACTCTGTGTTGGTCTAACACAAAATATCCCAATAAAATACATTTACGTTTTTGGTTGTAACATGACAAAATGTGGAAAATCTCAAGGGGTGTGAATACTTTTTCAAGGCATTGTACATAAGCATATTCAGTTTAATTCTATGGGTAAAGTCTGCCCTGACTGCAAACATCCTCTGGGACGCTGAGGTTATTTTAGCAGTCTTTATCGTAAAACTGTGTATTTAGAAGGAGAACTATGAGCCCCACCCTTCCCTGACAGACTTTAAGTTCATCTGACAGAAATAGGAAGGACCAACAACACACGAGGAAGCTTGGTTGGTTGAGTACAGACCCCAGACAGCATGCAGACACACAAAAATGCCAGCTTAGGCAACGTGTGTCCAATCTCTGCGTTTTAGTACACCTGGGAGGCATAGGTGTAACGTTCATTCCCGTAGCCTGTCAAAGTCTATGGTAGGCTGAAATAAGCTGCAGCTGGACGGAGATGAATGTTGTACTGAGTGATATTTGCATATAGGACCCTATGAATTCAGGTATGTATGCCTGGATTGCAGGTATTCTTAAATCCCTAAACGCATATAGCACTAAAGGCGAGTACCACTCCATGCAGCATTTGGCCCCATTCAGCCACAGTGTAGTTTAGCATGACATAGACTTTGACCGGCTGCAGGGCAGGATGCTGCACTTGTGTATCCAGTTCACATTATAATTTCAGATTGGATGCAAATGGGTTAAATGCCTAGTAAGCAATAGCCTAACTACAGTATAGGGAGTTTCTATAAAACACAAAACAAGAAGATGAAATAGAAATAAAGGTAAAAGTCACATTGAAAAATTACTTTCAGCTTACTGCTGCAACAATGACTGTAAATGTGAGCTTACTAAAAAATAGTTTTTACATGAACTGTTTAAGTGCTATGAAGCGCTGGTCAGAAAAAAAAAAAATGTGAACACCTTCCCCGTGTTGATATTAAGAGAACAACAGCCCCTCGCGCACCTGAAATACTTTTCACTTATGCCAAAAATCTATAAAACAGCCTCATTAATATAAAACTAAAAATATATAAAGGATGTATTGCTCTCACGTTTCCCCTGAACAGGGACCAACTCAACTTTGGGGAAATTTCCTTGTTCATCCACTTCCCTAGCCTCTCATTTACTCTCACAGATTCACTGATGAGTCTTTTGAGTAATAATTTAATTTCTACACAGATGTTTTATCAGCTGCACAAACCGAAATCTGCATTTTGTTCCTCAGAAACGATAATTAACTAGGAAGTTGGAGGGGCAGTAGTCAGTTATTTACACATACACACGTTCAGAAAATGTGCAGAATGTAGACAGGCAGCGCAGACAGAATACAAATTAAGACATATTAAGCTTCCCTACATATGTTTTGTGGGGAACAGCAACAGAAACAAAGCAAATTAACATCTTAAACCTAAACATTGTCCATAAACAACATTAGCATTTCAGCCGGGAAACCAATCCTAATATTTTATAAAAAAAAAAAAACAATCAGTCCACACATTTCCAACCCTGGATGGATTTTGTATTTACTCACCCTAAACAATTTAATCTATATTTAAACTTATATTGGGCACTAGAACATTTAGTGTGGAATGTACAAAATCAAGAATACCACATTTCCATGGCTCCACTGCTTTAACCACTTCAGCCCCGAAAGAATTTACCCCCTTCCTGACCAGAGCACTTTTTGCAATTCGGCACTGTGTCGCTTTAACTGACAATTGCGAGGCCGTGCAACATACCCAAATAAATATGACGTCCTTTTTTTCCCCACAAATAGAGCTTTCTTTTGGTGGTATTTGATCGCCTCTGCGGTTTTTATTTTTTGCGCTATAAACAAAAGAATAGCGACAATTTTGAAAAAAAAAACGCATTATTTTTTACTTTTTGCTATAATAAATATCCCCAAACATACATAAAAAACAATTTTTTTCCTCAGTTTAGACCGATATGTATTCTTCTACATATTTTTGGTTAATAAAAAAAAAATCCCAATAAGCGTATATTGATTGATTTGCGTAAAAGTTATAGCGTAAGGGATAGATTTATAGAATTTTTATCATTCATTTTTTTTTATTAGTAATAGTGGCGATCTGCGATTTTTATCGGGACTGCGACATTATGGCGGACACATCGGACATTTTTGACACTATTTTGGGACCATTGTCATTTATACAGCGATCAATGCTATAAAAATGCATTGATTACTATGTAAATGACACTGGCAGTGAAGGGGTTAACCACTAGGGGGCAGTGAAGGGGTTAAGTGTGTCCTAGGGACCGATTCTAACTGTGAGGGAGCTGGACTTCAACACACAGAACAGTGATCACAGAGATGACAGAGAGCTGTGATCACTGTCCTGTCACTAGGCAGAATGGGGAAATGCTTTGTTTACAAAAGCATCTCCCCGTTCTTCCTCTCCATGACATGATCGCGGGCACCCTGCGGACATCGAGTCCACGGGACCCGTGGTCACGGAGACCACAGCTGTGCGCACACGCTCGCGACACCGCTTTTAAAGGGGACGTACCTGTACGCCCTTTTGCCTGCCAGTGCCATTCTGCCAACGTAAATCAGCATGCGCTGGTCGGCAAGCGGTTAAAAAGAAATCTATTGTTTGACACTCAGCTGAAAAATCTTCCCACAATCCAGGAACCAACTCCAAAAAGCCATACGCCACTCCATCCTCTTCCTCCCAGAGGCCAAATATACACTACATCTCATTATTCCATCCTCTTCCCTACAGAGGCCAAAAATACACTACATCTCATTATTCCATCCTCTTCTCTCCAGAGACCAAATATACACTACATCTCATTCTATCCTCTCCCCCCCAGAGGCCAAATATACACTACATCTCATTCTATCCTCTCCCCCCCAGAGGCCAAATATACACTACATCTCATTATTCCATCCTCTTTCCTCCAGAGGCTATACACTACGCCTCATTATTCCATCTTCTTTCCTCCAGGGGCCAAATATACACTACATCTCATCGTGATGACTAAGGCCCTTCTCCCCCGATCGCTCAGTTTGGCCGGGCAGCCCGCTCTAGGAAGAGTCCTGGTGGTTCCAAGTTTCTTCCATTTACGGCTAATGGAGGCCACTGTGCTCATTTGGACCTTCAATGCTGCAGAACTTTTTCTGTACCCTTCCCCAGATCTGTGCCTCAATACAATCCTGTCTCGGAGTTCTACAGACAATTCCTTGTACTTCATGGCTTGGTTTGTGCTCTGACATGCACTGTTAACGGTGGGACCTTATGATGGTCTCCATTGGACTCACTCCCTCAGATCCAACAGACAGAAAGGAGGTGGAGTTGGCTTCCTTCTATCCCCACAAAGCACCTTCCAAGTCCTTCCTGTCCCTCCCTCTCTATCCCTCTCTTCTTTCGAGATGCACTGTATTAGTCTGTTTTCTCCCATTTCGCTGAGGATTGCAGCAATTTATCGGCCGCCTGGGCCGGTATCGTGCTTTCTTGATGACTTTGCTGCCTGGCTACCCTACTTTCTCTCTTCTGAAATAACCACTATCATTCTTGGTGACTTCAACATTCCTGTTAATGTTAACAGCCCAACTACAGCTAAACTTCTCGACTTAACCTCATCTTTTGACCTAACCCAATGGACACATACTTCCACTCACTCCAATGGTAATACCCTTGACCTTGTATTCTCCCATCTCTGCAACCTTGGCAACCTCATCTCTTCAGGAAAGCCTATAATGTCTCTAACTAATCTTTTACCACTTCCGTCAGCTCATTCCCCACAGTTACAACCTTTTGTACCACCTGTCCCACCCTATTAGATTGTAAGCTCTTCTGAGCAAGGCCCTCTTAATCCTCCTGTATCTTATTGTATTATAACTGTATTGTCTCTCTTTTATATTGTAAAGTGCTGCGTAAACTGTTGGTGCTATATAAATCCTGTATAATAATAATAATATAGACAGGTGTGTTCCTTTCCAAATCATGTCCAATCAACTGAATTTACTACAGCTGGACTCCAATCAAGTTGTAGAAACATCTCAAGGATGATCAGTGGATGCAGGATGCACCTGAGCTCAATTTTGAGTGTCATGGCAAAGGCTGTCAATACTTATGTACATGGGATTTTTACATTTTTAATAAATTTGTAAAGATTTCAAATAAACTTCTTTCACATTGTCATTATGGGGTATTGTTTGTAGAATTTAGAGGAAAATATGAAATTGAATCCATTATGGAATAAGGCTGTAACATAACAAAATGTGGAAAAAGTGAAGCGCTGTGAATACTTTCCAGATTCACTGTATACAAACTACTTCTCATTGGCCCCATCCCCTCCAGCAGTCACATATACACTAGTCTCTTTAATGACCACATACAATTTATTTCCCACTCCCACTCCCTTTTTCTTGGCTTCTTTGCATAATAATCCATCCCCATCCCCAGGCCTTCCAATCACCTACTTTCTGCACTGTCCAAAAAAAACGTCAGAAGCAGCTCTGTTCTAGCAAGCATAAGATATAGGGCTAGCACTAAAAAAAGAAAGGAAATAACTGGCACCAATGTGGAGGAACAATATGACAGAGCTGCTTATCATTAAAGTCACACTAAGATGAAGCATTGCAGGGGCTGGGATCACGTTGGTGACATAGGTAGAAATTCAGCTCTGTATATGCTTACTAGGGATGTTAGAACATCCCAGTTACTAGAAATGGGGGTTGCATTTGCCACAATAGGCAATTGTTCCAATCTGGTTTGAAAGGGTATTGGTGAGTTTTTAAGACAAAAATATGTGCTTACAAAAGATTCCATCTAGGGTGCTGTTAACATTTCACTAGTGGTAACCGGAGCTCAAACACTATGAATGCACAAGTAAGGGGCAGGTGAGAACAGATCACATGACCCACGTCCTCCAAAAGTCATCAGCTTACAGAAGGGGTGCAAACTGACACCAAATACTGTATTTATTGGCGTATAACACTCACTTTTTCACCATGAAAATCAGATGCAAATACCATGTGCGTGTTATACGCCAATATAGCTGCCTCGGAGGGGACGGGGAGGGGAGCAGGATGAGCGCCATCACATTACATAAAGTGAGAATCTCCTTTTTACTTGGCGGCCTCTGTAATAGGAAGTCCTGTCTCCTGGGCCGCCATTGGACCACTGTTCTGTCTATCATAGGAGATTCTCACTGTATGTAATCTGTTGACGCTCGTCCCTCCCTGTTCCCTCTAGGCTGCAGATGGGCATCAATCAGGCTGCACTGATGGCAATGGTAAGGCTGCTGGATTGAAGGCAATGGTGAGGCTGCTGCGTTGATGGCAATGGTAAAGGCTGCTGCATTGATGGCAATGGTAAAGGCTGCTGCATTGATGGCAATGGTGAGGCTGCTGCATTGATGGCAATGGTGAGGCTGCTGCATTGATGGCAATGGTAAAGGCTGCTGCATTGATGGCAATGGTAAAGGCTGCTGCATTGATGGCAATGGTGAGGCTGCTGCATTGATGTGGACTGATGAGTGAGACTGCATTGATGTGGACTGATGAGTGAGGCTGCATTGATGTGGACTGATGAGTGAGGCTGCATTGATGTGGACTGATGAGTGAGGCTGCATTGATGTGGACTGATGAGTGAGGCTGCATTGATGTGGACTGATGAGGCTGCATTGATGGCACTTGTGAGGCTGCAGATGGGCACTTACCATTTTTTGCTTCAAAGTTCCTTATTTAAAATGTAAGTTTTTTTTCCTGAAACTTTTTTTCCAGAATGTGCGTGTTATACGCCTGTGCGTGTTATATGCCGATAAATACGGTAATTGGTGTGCACTGCCTTTATTAAAATAGTGCAAAACATCAGCCTTTCATGATTCATATTAAACAAATGTACTGGATTACAAAAAGATATTAAAAGGACAAAGAAAACCAGTTTAATACAATGCCATACCTTGCAGCACCATAGCAGGATTCCGCTGAATATAAATTTTGTTTCAAACTTTTGCGTGTCAAACTTTTTTACTGTCAAACAACCTTAAGGAAGATAGGCTCTGTGCACTGAAGGTTACAAGGAGCACAGAGCTGTGTGGAATAACAAGAACAGTACAGAGAAGATATACTGGACTTATATCCAGGCAGGATAGAGATATTGGGCTTGTGAACTGGCTGGATACATATGGCTGCAGCTGTCGGGGATTATAAAGCTTAGGAGTAGAAGGCAGTAATAGGACAACAGTAAGAAGATGGACTTCACAACATAATAAGACAAGACTTCAGCTCTAATATTATGCAATAAAAATAGGAAAATTCTCAAAAGGTCAAGCTGGAAATTCTTGTATCAAAATGACTGGAAGCCAAGTACCATGTTTACGGAGAGAACCTGTTTTATTACATACCATTCATTTTACTATTTCATGACTAGGGAACCTTTATAAATGTGTATTCAAAAAGACAGTGCAAAGAGTCTGATTCCAGTTTAATTTAGTCAGTTCTGCGAGAAGCTAATATCTGCCTTTCTGAATAAAGCACTAACTCAACTTGCTGTGTACGTTATTTTATATAAATAATATGCATCTCATCAAAACTTCTAGACCCCTTCCACACTGCCAGCGGGCCACGCTAGTTTTAGTGGCGCTTTTCAGCCGCTAGCGGGGAGCTTTTAACCCCTGTTAGCGGGCAAAGAAAGGGTTAAATGCGCCCGAAAAGCGCCGCTGCTGAAGCACTTTGCAGGTGCTTCGGCAGCGGTGCCCATTAATTTCAATGGGCAGGGGCGGTATATACACCACTCCAAAGATGCTATTTGCAGGACTTTTTCTAACGTCCTGCAAACGCACTGCTCCAGTGTGAAGGCGAAGGGCTTTCACACTGGGGCTACAGGGGAGGAGTTTTTCAGGCGCTATTTTGAGCCTTTTAGCGCCTGAAAAACGCCTCAGTGTGAAAAGGGTCTAAAGGCGGGAATTAAACCCATAAACACAAATGTAACATATTACAGCTTACCAATCTTTACATGTGGGGGCTGAAATAACTTCATTTATTTTTTCCCCTTTTTTTCACCTGGTGATCAAGGCCAGTAACACACTTCCTGTCTAAGGCCAGTAACACACTTCCTGTCTAAGGCCAGTAACACACTTCCTGTCTAAGGCCAGTAACACACTTCCTGTCTAAGGCCAGTAACACACTTCCTGTCTAAGGCCAGTAACACACTTCCTGTCTAAGGCCAGTAACACACTTCCTGAGGGCTGGTTTACACTGCTGAGTGGTGTGAGATTGCAGGTGATCTGTACCGCACTGCTGTGCAAATCACATGTGATGCGAACTCAGCCATACAGATAGTATGACTGAATTTGCATCGCATTCGAACCAAACTTGCACAGGACCCTTTTTTTGGTCCGCAGCAAAATCGGATTGCATGGGTGTTCACACCCATGCAATCCAACCCCTGTCTGAATTTACAGATTTGCACTGCAATATGCAAACTGATTTGGGGTGTCATTAACATGTAATTGACACTCTCAACAGTTCACATAGGGCAGTGTGAACTGCTGCCGGGAGACATGCGATGCGGGAATCCCCAGTGGATTCGCAGGGTTCCCGCATCACAGCAGTGTGAACCGGCCCTTAAAAAGAGTCTGCTCACATAATTTGTAATAAAAACATCTTTGCCATTCTGAAGCTTCCCTCCAACCACTTTGTATATTATTTTATATATACTGTGATTCTGTACTTGCCAAATTTCCCTCCACTAAGTCTGACTGCAGCCATTTTAACTGTGGGCAGCTAAAGCTGCTGCCTGCTCACTTCCTAAATTTACACAGAGCCACACCTCCAGCTCTGCAGCTGTCATTGGCCCTTTTATGACTCATCTTCTCTCTCTCTTCCTGGCAAACTCTCATGTCACGAGAGTCGGAGAGAGAGAGAGCTGTGCCTGATGTCATAAACCTGGGCTTTTTACCAGACAAGAAACAAGAAGTGGGCTGTATAAGGTATTTACTGGCAGAAAAAAAAAAATGTTTTACTATCCAAAGTTAAAACAACAAAAGGCAGAAGATTTTATAGATGGAAAGATGAAAAAATTACTGAAGGTCCGCTTTAAGCCTTGTACACACTAGTAGTTTTTTTCATTCAACCCATCAGGGCTGAACAAAAAAAACTGACAGCTCAGGTTGGAGCTGATGTACTAACAATCTGATGTTAGTACAGTGATATCCCCTGCTGTGCTATTGTGCTCTGACAGGGGTCCCCGCCACAACACTCCGCTCAGCGCTCCCAGCAATTGGCTGAGAGCGCTGATCGGCAGACCATTCTCAGTCAAATGTTGGCCAGGATCTATTGAACTGGCCGATGCCGCCCGACATTCGGCCCATGTGTACTAGACTTTAGGGCGTTTCCCCTCTGGATGGAGGAGCAACAGAAACACCTTTGGACAGCAGCATTGTCAGTCTGAAGAGATGGTAGTTCT
The DNA here is from genome assembly GCA_037952835.1 of Lithobates septentrionalis. Classification (NCBI taxonomy): domain Eukaryota; kingdom Metazoa; phylum Chordata; class Amphibia; order Anura; family Ranidae; genus Lithobates; species Lithobates septentrionalis. The sequence continues at coordinate 722,639 of JBBDGP010001327.1, read as the reverse complement.
AGATGTACTAGCAGATTTAGATTTTAGACTTGACTAATTAAAAAGTGTTACTAAACCCAGGACCCTGCATTCACCATATCTGGTCTCCCACAGTACACAGAACATGGAAATTTAATTATTTTAGTAAACATAAACTGCTAAATACCTTTTCTCATCAGCAGGATATAACAGTCTTTTCACTTCTATCAGTGTCTGGTTAAAGCTTTTAGGAGGAGTTTTCATACTGCACTGGCTGACCTATCAGGGTTAAGGACCCCTGACCCTCTGTCTGGACCTGCACTGTTCACAGGCACCCTCCCAAGAAAAAATAAAACTCTCTAGCAATACACACTAAACTGAGCATGTGCAGCCTGACTCCAGTAACTCTGTCTTATCCACACATGTTTTGGAGACAGTGGAAGAAGGGGAGGATCAGAGAAGACAGGATCAAACTGCCTTTCTACACAATGCACAGGATTAACCCCTTTGGTTCCACAGTGAGTATAACAAGCATGCTTTACGGAATATACAGACTGGTTTAACTATTGTGGGTTTAGTAACACTTTAAAGCCTAATGCCAGATAACACGTTCAGGCAGTTACAGCAACATTTTACCCCCCCCCCCCTTTTCAGATAAAGGTTTTACATACATAAATAAAAGCTGACCATTGGGAGCACCCCTCTCAGTGGTAAATGGTTTTCGCCAACCTTCTAACAGACCAAACTGTCTTGCAGATGTAGCTGTTAGAGGAGCAACAGACTTACTGGCTGATCACTAGTTGCAAATGAAAGCAAAATAAAGTCTTTAAGAAAATGCAGCCATCATAATATAGATTGGTAAACTACAATATATTACAGTTTTGTTTTTAGGTTTAACCACTGCAGCCCCGAAAGAATTTACTCCCTTCCTGACCAGAGCACTTTTTGCGATTCTACACTGCGTTGCTTTAACTGACAATTGCGCGGTCGTGCGACGTTGCACCCAAACAAAATTGACGTCCTTTTTTTCCCACAAATAGAGCTTTCTTTTGGTGGTATTTGATCACCTCTGCGGTTTTTATTTTTTGCGCTATAAACAAAAAATAGCGACAATTAAAAAAAAAAGCATTATTTTGTACATTTGCTATAATCAATATCCCCATTTTTTTTAAAAAAAAAAACTAATTTTTTTCTCAGTTTAGGCCGATATGTATTCTTCTACATATTTTTGGTAAAAAAAAAAATAAAAAAAAATCGCAATAAGCATATATTCATTGGTTTGCGCAAAAGTTATAGTGTCTACAAAATAGGGGATAGATTTATAGCATTTTTTTTATTTTTTACATTTTTTTTTACTAGTAATGGCGGCGATCTGCGATATTTATCATGACTGCGACATTATGGTGGGAAAATCAGACAATTTTGACACATTTTTGGGACCATTGGCATTAATACAGTGATCAATGCTATAAAAATGCATTGATTACTGTAAAAATGTCACTGGCAGTAAATGAGTTAGCACTAGGGGGCGATCAAGGGGTTAATGTGTTCTCTGGGAGGTGATTCTAACTGAAGGGGGAGGGGACTGACTGGAGGAAGTGACGGATCGTGGTTCCTAGCTAAAAGGCACACACGATCTGTCACACCTGTCAGAACAGAACAGGGAAGTGTGTGTCTACACACACTCGTCCCTGTTCTGTGTCTCCTGCTCACGATCGTTCGTGGCCGGCGACCATCGGATACGAGCATCAGCAACCCCGCTGTGCAGTGGGCGCGTGCCTGCTATCCCGACCCCACGAGCCAATGTATAGCTATGACGGCTCACGCAGGGGCACCAACCTGCCAAAGTATAACTGCGGCGGTTGGTCGGGAAGCGGTTAATACCACTTTAATGCATGAACCTGAAAATTGCATGACTCTAGTATTATTCTGTTTTTAACTATTTCAATTTTGAATCCTGTATTTTTGTTATAAACCTTAAAATGGTCTCCTTATAGCATTCCACGTAAAACAGTGGTTGTCAACTCCTATCCTCGGGACCCTCTAACAGGCCAGATTTGAAGTATTACCTTGGGGAGATGCAGACAAGAATACTGCAATCACTGAGCAGCAAATTATATCACCTGTGATGTATTTCAGTTATTCAGTTATCTTGCAAACCTGGCCTGTGAGTGGGTCCTAAGGACATGAGTTGAGAACCACTGATCTAAAATAATACAAGAATTAGAATGATATTAAAGTCTTGTTTTTAAAAAAAAAAGTTCTACTTACCTGCTCTGTGTAGTGGTTTTGCACAGAGCAGCCTGGAATCTCCTCTTCTCGGGTCCCCCGCCGGCGACAATGGCCCCTCCCTCCTGCCGAGTGCTCCCAGAGCAAGCAGCCTGCTATGGGGGGCACTCAAGCAGTCTTGCTACCGAGTGGTGGCTCTGCGTATCCATTCACACACAGAGTTTCGGCTTGGCCCCGCCCTTCCCTCTCCTGATTGGCTTCCTGGCTGTGATTGACAAAAGTGGGAGCCAATGGCTCTTTCTGCTACCTCAGCCAATGATGAGTGAAAGTCACTGGAGAGTCGAGGCACATCGCTGGACTGAGACGTGGCCCAGGTAAGTATTGGAGGGGAAGGGCTGCTGCACACAGAAGGTTTAGGTTTTTAACCTTCATGCATGAAGGTAAAAAACTTTGGGCCTTTAGAACCACTTTAAGTGAGATTTTAACCACTTGACCTCCAGAAGGTTTTACCCCCTTCTTGACCAGGGTATTTGTTTGCTATTCAGCACTGTGCAACTTTATCTGGCAATTGTGGAGTCATACAATGCTGTACCCAAACAAAACTTATATCATTTTTTTCACACAAATAGAGCTTTCTTTTGGTGTTATTTGGTCACGATTGGTCGTCTCTCTTGTAAAAGCAATCCTAGTGGCTAACTAGCCACTGGATTGCTTTTACAAGCTGCAGGAGGCGATGTTCCCCCTCCCACAGATTTCTTGGGCTCTCCCATCACACCGGAAGACCCAAGCAACCAGTCGGTGCTTCTGCTTCAGCTGATAAGAAAGCCGAACAAAGCTCGGATTGGCTTTGATCAGCTCTCGGCTATGGTAACCTAGAAGCGATGTCCTGACATCACTTCTTACGCGATGTTAACGCCGTCATTTTCAAAAATCAAAAGCATTCATAAACACCAATCTTGGTGTAATCAAATGCTTTTATGGGCAGAGGAGAGATTTGGGGTCTTATAGACCCCAGATCTAGCCATATAAAGTATTTGTCACATTCCTATTGCTGTCATAAGAATGTTTACATTCCTTACGACAGCAATAAAAGTAATAAAAAAAGCTACAGTGTAACAAAAAAAAAAATTTTGCCCCTGGTCAACCATGCTCGGGTGCAAAGGCGAACACACGTGTTGGTCCAGCACGCACCCAAACAGCGATCGTCCCACACATGTGAGGTATCACCGCAACCATCAGATTATGGGCAGTAATTCTAGCACCCGACCTCCTCTGTAAACCTGAGTTTGTAACCTGTAAAGGCATTTAAAGTGTCACCTATGGATAGTAAAATTTACGTCACCTTTGCATGAACTTGCACAATTTTATTCCAGTACAGAGAACGCTGGGACGCCAGGAGAACGCTAGGTCTGTGAATCATTCCTAAGTGGTCATTTACAGCAGCAGGAGATCTCCATTGGGTGGCAAGCCTATCATATTGGCTATCTGGTAAGCCTGCATTCCTTAAGGTAGTGGAATCACACAGTCTTTTATCCCATGAAGATTTTGCAACTCTACCATCGAGCTGATTTCAACTGATACAGACTTCATGTTTATCGTGTTTGTGCACATTTATTTTGAGCATCTAGTATCATAGACTTTTGGTTCGGAGGGTTTATTCACAGTATTTTGGTGTGATGCACATACATATACATTCTATTTATTTTGTAGCATTTATTTGTTTGAATTATTTTTGGGTTTTATATCACAATTTTTTTACATCATTTTGGTGTTTATATCACAATTTTTTGTTTTACCATAGCGCAGCTCCCTTTGCTCCACAATTTTAAAGTGTGACATATTTGATATCTATTCACTCGGCGCAACATTATCTTTTATATTTTACAAAAAAAGATTGGGTTATGTAATGTGTTTTTTTAGCATTCAAATTTCAAAAAAGTGTATTACTTCCAAAAAAAATGCATATGAAAAACCACTTGCAAATACTGTGACATAAAAAAACAGCAAAACCCACCAATTTATTCTCTAGGGCCTCTGCTTTAAAAAAAAATTATATAATGTTTGGGGTTTCCAATTAGTTTTCTAGCAAAAAATACTGATTGTTACATGCAATCAAAAAGTGCCAGAAAAGGCCTGGAGCTGAAGTGGCTACTTTCTGTTATAAAACATATCCCAAAAAAGTTGGTCCAAATTGTATTTTGCTACATGTCTTTGGTAGAAAAAAATCCCAATAAGTGTATATTAGTTGGTTTGTGCAAAAGTTATAACGTCTACAAACTGACATATATACTGGAATTTACGCAGCTAGACGCTATACTGTAATGGCGGTGATAAGAGGGGGCGCACCGGGAGAGCAATTCTGGGAGGATATCATTTTACGCCCTTCCAGAGTTATCTGACCGCGCTGTAGCTGTCATTCGTTTATTGGCTAATGTGTGTAATGCATGCTGCTTTTACTTTTTGATCTGAATGTTTTTTCTGCCTGCTTTTCAGGGAGAACAGACAGACCAGATTGCTGCTCCTATGCACACAGAGTTCTGTGTTTTTGTAAACACAGAACTGTGTGTGTGATTGGACACAGCCGATCAGCAGGTTTCAGACTAAATCATTGGCTGAAATCTGCTGCCAAATTCGTGCTGTGTTCAATCACAGCATAGGTCAGCAGGGTGCGTGCTCATGCATGCCCCAAATCCCAGCAGTAGGCTGGTCACGTTCATGTCCGTGCCTGTACCTGCCGCCCGCTCACACTATATTTACTGCTGTGGGGGTCGGCTGGTGGACCAAAAGATGGAACCCCTAAACAAATTAAATCTTTGTTTGCCAAAGAACTGTGCATCATAAACAATATAACAATACAACAATACAGCTACATTTGAATGGGCTGAAATCACACCAGGCCGCACCAAAAAGTAGTGCATGCACTACTTTAACCACTTTGCGACCTCCCTATAGCACATTTACGGCTACAGGGCGGCCGCTCTGTGCAGGATCCTATATATACATGATCCTGCAGTTCCAGGTATCGGGCATGAGTGTGTGCCGCCGGCGGCTCTCTGCCGCTGTGACTCTACACAGCGGGAGCTTATCAGTGGGTCCCACGGACCCGATGTCCGCCGGCACCCGCTGATCATTCTGTACACAGGCAGAACAGCGATCTGCTTATGTAAACAAGGCGGATTGCCATTCGGTCTGTACGGAAGGCATGAATCCTGTGTTCCTGTAAAGGAACAACGATCCATGCCTTCCACTAGTAACAGCCCCTCCCATACTACACTGAAACACCAGCTAGGCACACGGTTAACCATTTTGAGAACCCCTGAGAAGCCCAGCCAAAGCTCAAAAGCTCATTTGGCTGTACTTCTCCTGTGGATCACAGGAGTACAGTTCGTTTTGCACTCCTGTGACCCGTTTTCAGCAGAGAGCGGGCTGAAGTCCGCTCTCTGCTGATGTCACGGATGTCAGTCCAGGCACCACGTCATTGCGACAAAGCCTGGATCCTGGACTGACCCCCGTCTCAGCCTCTCAGTGAGACACTGAGAGCCTGAGCTGGCTGCCCCCTCTCCCTTCACAGCTCAGCGCTCCAGTGAGCGAGGAGGGAGCAGAGCAGAGAGCTGTGGCTGACAGTCTACAGCTTTCTGCTCACGGAGCTGTGAAAACCGAGCGATTGGCGGTGTTCGATCGCTCGGTTCTCAGTGCAGAGGTGTCGGGGCACAGGGGTTAAAAAAAGTAGTTTTTTCTTTTTTTTTTTGCAGGTTTATGCTTACCTAGGTGGATGCAGCATCGTTCCGATGCTGCATCCACCTAGGTAAGCATAAACCTGCAAAAAAAAAAAAGAAAAAAATACTTTTTTTAACCCCTTCCCAGCCAGTGTCATTAGTACAAAAACTGTGCATAGTTTTAGCACAGATTACTGTAATAATGTCACTGGTTCCCAAAAAAGTGTCAGTTAGGTGTCCGATTTGTCTGCCTCAATATCGCAGTCCTGCAATAAGTCGCTGATCGCCACCATTACTAGTAAAAATAAATAAATAAAAGTTACATAAATACACACCATAGTTTGTAGACGCTACAACTTTTGCACAAACCAATCAATGTACACTTATGCCCCGTACACACGGTCTGATTTTCCGACAGAAAATGTGTGATAGGACCTTGTTGTCGGAAATTCCGACCGTGTGTAGGCTCCATCACACATTTTAAAAGGCTGATGGAAGGGATAAGTACAGCGCTGTGCTAAAAAAAGGGGAGAGCACCGGAGCAGCAGCCAACACCCCCGTAGACTCAGGGTAAGAAAACAACAAAAAATTAAAAGTGTAGCGCTATAAGCTCAATAAATGTGTACGATAAATAAATCTATCAAAATGATGTGAGAAATAAAAAACCTTATACAATTAATGCAACTACTAAGTGAAACTGTAGTGCACCAGATACACAAATATAACAGTGACTGTTATAAAAAAGCAATAACACATATGTGTATATAACACCTCAAATAATTAGTGAATAGCATCAAAAGATATAATAGTCCAATGCCTCCCAAATGCACAGGGGGATGATTAGACCTAATCAGGCAGGTAAGTGGACCGTGGTAGAACCGAAGGTGCACGAAAAGTTGAAATCAGTGCCAGGACCATCACCAGGAGAGTATGGAGGCTTACCAGAGTTTAATGGCCTGAAATGGCATACGCCATACAGGTCAAAAAAGCTTGATGACCAACAGGTCTAGGTAGCTTGTCTGGTCAGATGTCATCTCCTCTCGGTAAGAAGGAAAATCCGCACGGCATCCACATCAATAGATACACCACCATAGGCCAAATTCGTATTGCATAGAAGTAAAAATACTCACATAGCGCGATAACGTTTAACTTGGATTTATTACAAAGTAATAAAAAACAAACTCACATTTTCAGAAGATATGAAACAGCGTAAAAATCATATAGCGGCAGTCGTGAGGGATCCACCCGACATGTTTCAACTAAACAGTCATCATCTCTGATGATATCTTTTGATGCTATTCACTAATTATTTGAGGTGTTATATACACATATGTGTTATTGCTTTTTTATAACAGTCACTGTTATATTTGTGTATCTGGTGCACTACAGTTTCACTTAGTAGTTGCATTAATTGTATAAGGTTTTTTTTTCTCACATCATTTTGATAGATTTATTTATCGTACACATTTATTGAGCTTATAGCGCTACACTTTTAATTTTTCCATCACACATTTTCCATCGGATTTTCCGACACACAAAGTTTGAGAGCAGGATATAAAATTTTCCGACAACAAAATCCGTTGTCAGAAATTCCGATCGTGTGTACACAAATCCGACACACAAAGTGCCACGCATGCTCAGAATAAATAAAGAGATGAAAGCTATTGGCCACTGCCCCGTTTATAGTCCCGACGTACGTGTTTTACGTCACTGCGTTCAGAACGATCGGATTTTCCTACAACTTTGTGTGACCGTGTGTATGCAAGACAAGTTTGAGCCAACATCCGTCGGAAAAAATCCTAGGATTTTGTTGTCGGAATGTCCGAACAAAGTCCGACCGTGTGTATGGGGCATTATTGGGATTTTTTTTTTACCAAAAATATGTAGTAGAATACATATTGGCCTAAACTGATGAAGAAATTTGATTTTTTCCATTTTTTTTTTATTGGATGTGTTTTAGAGTAGAAAGTAAAAAATATTATTTTTTTTTCAAAACTGTCGGACGTTTTTTGTTTATAGCGCAAAAAATGAAAACTGCAGGGGGGATCAAATACCACCAAAAGAAAGCTATATTTGGGGGGGGGGGGGGGGGGGGAGGACAAACATTTTATTTGGGAACAGTGTTGCACGCAACGCAATTTTCAAAGTAACGCAGTGGCGTATAGCAAAAAATGGCCTGGTCATGAAGTAGTTAAAAAATGCACAGCAACCAGATTGCATGAAACTACTGCACCATGAGATCCGGTGCAAGCAAAACACACTGTGTTTGCGACCTGTGTTTGGCTCAGTTTTCACAGCTCTGTGAGCAGAGAGCTGTAGACTGTCAGTGCTCCCTCCTCGCTCACTGGAGTGCTGGGCTGTGGAGGGGTGGGGGCAGCCAGCTCAGGCTCTCGGCGTCTCGCTGAGACGCTGAGACGGGTGTCAGTCCAGGCACCTGGTGGATCCAGGCTTTGTCGGGATGCCACGACACCTGCTGCACATGGCAAGTGCTGTGTGTTTTTAACGTGGTGCGGGAAGCTAGCATGGAATGGGTTTCCCGCACTGTGTTCTGGTGTAAACTGGCCCTAAAAGTATACAGATAGGTATACCAGTAGAAGTGGATGATTCTTGGTACAGTAGGTAAGAGCAGCAGAGACATGGGGGAGGGGATTGTTGGGAATTCATCTTTAAATTTTTAGGTGTAAAAGTGGAATTACATTAAGTGATTTTTGAAGGCAGCTACTTGCACCAGAGCTTAATTTTAAAATTTCACAGAAAAAGAGGTGAATGTAATCAAGACCTTTGGTAGTTTGTAAACACTTAGAAAAATGAACATTTTCTACTTGAACAATAAAGCCCATTTTGTGCATTTCAGTGACATTACAACCTCAATTAAATTTTAATTACAGGTTGTATCGCTACAGAGCGTGGAAATTGTAGAGGTCAATATTTATGCAAAGTGCTGCATAACAAGAAAGAGCAGCAGATACACCTGACCTATGAGATTAAGAACTCTTTTAAACTGAAAATTTCACTTTAGATCTCAAAAATAGCAGGTCAGTGAAAATACTACGTGCCTTGTTATTTTGTAAACAGGCTACTTTGCCTGACAGACAGCTTACCAAATGAAAAAAAAAAAAAAAGGGGGAAATAAAAAAGGTGTTTTTTGTTCAAGTCCGCTATAAGTTGCACCACTTCTTTTCTTTTTCAATGATATTTATTGAGGTTAACACTAAAGAACGGTACAAAAAGAACGCCATATAAAGTACCTAAAAACACCCCTTCTATTAAGTATTCAACAAAACATGTCTCAAACAGCATTTTATTTTGTTAAATCCGTGGTGGTCAACTTTCTTGATATAAGGGGGCTCAAGTTTGGCCCCTGACACCCCCATAGATTTGCACATAAAAATCAATAATGTAATGCTACAGAAAGCTGTTAGCGACTGTAGACATTGAACAGGAGATGGCTAGAGACTGCTAACATGCTATAGGACTTGTTGGATACTCAGAACATACAACCTCAGGAGGTTGTAATAGACTGAAGACACATTAAATGAGACTGCTAGAGATCACTGCAAGAGGAAAGTGATCACAGGGCAATAAGAAACACAGGACAATGTAGGGTCCCCGAGGGCTGCAGGTTGGGCACTACGGGTGTTAAATCATTAAAGGAGGACAAGTCCAGCCTGAGCTCTTTAGGCTGGGCTTCTCCTCTGGGTCACAGACGTGTGATTCGTTTTGCACTCCTGGAATCAATCAAGGCAGCGCATCATCCCGACTTCCCAAGTCTGGATCCGCCAGGTGCCTGGACTGATGGCAGTCTCACCAAGCCGCTGAAATGGCAGCTCCCCGCCCCTCTACAGCTCAGCGCTCCAATGAGAGTGGAGAAGCAGAGCAGGAGAGATGCTGACTGACAGGCAGCATCTCTCCGCTCGGGGAGGAGTGAGAACTGAGCCATCGGCGGTGTTCGGTGACTCGGTTCTCAGTGCAGAGACGCCGGGGGACAGCTGCAGCATCGGTCCGATGCTGCATCCACCTAGGTAGGTATAATTAGCAGAAAAAAAACAAAACACACTTCTCTTTTAACCACTTCCCGCCTGGCCTATAGCAGAATGACGGCCGGGCGGTGTTTCTGTTATCCTGACTGGGCGTCATATGATGTCCAGCAGAATAACTGCCGGCGCGAGCCTGTGGGGGCGAACAGCGCGCTGATCAGTGGTGCAGCGTGTCAGTCTGACACACCGCTATACCGATCTCAGTAAAGAGCCTCTGGTGGAGGCTCTTTACCACATGATCAGCCGTGTCCAATCACGGCTGATCACGATGTAAACAGGAAGAGCCATTTATCGGCTTTTTCTCACTCACATCTGACAGACACGAGTAGAGGAGAGCCAATCGGCGACTCTCCTGATAGGGAGGCTCTATTTGTGGGAACAAATTTATAAAAATTTTGTTTGGGTACAGTGTAGCATGACCGCGCAATTGTCATTTAAAAAGTGATAGCGCTGAAAGCTGAAAATTGGCTTGGGCAGGGAGGGGCGAAAGTGCCCTGTATTAAAGTGGTTAAAGAGCACATAAACCCAACACTTCATACTGCCGATATGTGTCTGCTGTACCATGTACGTGTATAAAAAACTATCTTGTTCTTTTTGTATTGCTTCCTTTATGCGACATGTTCCTGTCAGTCCCTCTGCTTTCCTATTAAAAACTGACCACACTAAGAAGGAGAACACACCATGGTCAGCTCTCTAGCTGTCCTGGGAACTCAAGTCTGCTCTCCTCCAATGATCAGACTTATCCTGACACACCCCCTCTGCACAGTCATTCACTGGGAAGCTTAGTGTGCTGCTAGTTCCCCTCACCTAGCTCTTATTCAGCTAAGAACAAAGGGAATGTGATCACTGCTAAAAAAATAGGGGGGGGGGGGGATGTTTTTTTTAATCTATACACAAAGGATTTGCTTTTCATTTCTATTTTAAACTGAACAGGTTATTTTACAACGTGAAGATTCTGACACTTGTTTACAAGTAAAAGGAAAAAATAAGTATTTTTTGCTAGAAAATAACTTAGAACCCCCAAATTGTGTATCTTTTTTTTTTTTTTTTTTTTTTAGCAGAGACCCTAGAGAATAAAATATCAGTTGTAAGTCACACGGTTTGTGCGCAAACACAAGTTATTTGGAGAAAATACACTAACGAATAAAAAAAAACAACAAAAAAACAAACATAATATATGCCCCAATTTTTTTGAAAAATTAAAGGTGATGTTACGTTGAGTGAATAGATAATTAACAGGTCACGCTTTAAAATTGCATGTGCTCGTGGAATGGCACCAGACTACGGTGCTTAAAAATCTTCACAGGCGGCACTTTAAAAATGTCTACAGGTTATCAGTTTAGAGCTACAGAGGAGGTGCTAGAATTATTGCTCTTGCTCAGATGTTCACTGCGATACCTCACATGTGTGGTGCGAACACCGTTTACATATGTGGGTATGCATTCACTACTGCGCTATTTTATTACTTTTCTTTATTTTTACACTGTCCGTTTTAAAAAAAAAGTTTTTGATCACTTTTATTGCTATAGCAAGGAATGTAAACATCCTGGGCGGAGGGATGACAGTTCCATTGTAAGCCAGGTAAGTTATGCTGAATCACACAGCACTGCTCATCTACTACTAATGTATTCTCAAATTAATAACTACTGCAGTAGGGAACAGACACAAAAAGATACATTTAGCATCAGTCCAAATAACTGTTCTATTTATTCAGCGCATTTCCATTTTTATTCATAAACATGCTTCTCCAGATTATAATTGTAGGCAGTACATAGGGGGGCTAGTGCCTTATCACAGTATTAGAAATGTGAGCAGGTGGCAGAAAAATTAGTATAGTGCCAAGGCCAGCTATAATTAATTGTTTAGCTGGAATTTAGCTATAGCACGGCATATAAAAAATGGAAGGTAAATAAAATGGCAATTTTGTACATAGTAACGATTTTTAGAGTCACAGGCAGCCACTCACCACCATTTGTATTTGTTTGCAACCCCGCCCATTTCTTTTCATTCTAATCTTCCAGTAGATACCGCTCTATTCACGTTTATCATGCTCTCCAGCTCTATACATTTTTTACTTTAAAGATTTCAAACAAACCACCTTTTGCAGATTATACAATGCCGACGTCTGTCTATGAATATTTCCTTTCAAGTATGACAGTTGCAGATAAAGACAGAGATAAATGCAGGAATACTGTGCATTCTTTTTTATGAAACTGAATATAATAATTACAAAAACCACCATTGGCATCAAATCAACTTTAGAAAAAAAAAGGATTTTTACTGTAGCAAAGAAGCTATGCAGGTTATCAAAAAGCTTAAAGACCTAAAGCTGGCCATACACTGGTAGATTTTAATACAAACGTTTGTAGGTAAAATCACATCAGTACACTCGACAATGCCGAGACTTGGTGAATATCATTTCAAAATACAGGGAACTCAAAATGTTGTTTGCTTCTCGTTTCAATGTGTTTATTACATTTTTCAAAGCTGAATTACAAAACATTAGACAGATATGTCATTACATAGAACAGGAGTTCAATAAACAATACAATATCCAGGTCTGCCGAAAAAAAAATATTAAAAGCCAGCAGCTACAAATACTGCAGATGCTGACTTTTAAAATATGGACACTTACCTGTCCAGGGAGCCCGCAATGTCGGCAGCCGAAGCCGATCTGTCCATCGGCTCTCGGCTGCTGCCGCCGCCATCCTCACTAAGGGAATCAGGAAGTGAAGCCGTGCGTCTTCACTTCCTGGTTCCCTACTGCGCATGCGCGAGTCGCGCTGCGCGTCCTCACTGTTCCCTGCTGTCTCCTGGGACCTGTGTCTCCCAGAAGACAGCAGGGGAGGACAGAGTAGGCGCCGGTAGTGGCATAGGTCACCGCGATCATCTATGCCAGGAAGTGGGAGCAAATACCTGTATTAGATAGGTATCTGCTCCCTCCTCCCCCCTGAAAGGTGCCAAATGTGACACCGGAGGGGGGGGGGGGGGATTCCAAAAAGTGGAAGTTCCATTTTTGGGTGGAATTCCACTTTAACCACTTGACAACTGGGCACTTAAACCCCCTTCCCAACCAGACCAATTTTCAGCTTTCGGTGCTCTCACACTCTGAATGACAATTACTCAGTCATGCAACACTGTACCCATATGACATTTTTGTCCTTTTTTTCACACAAATAAAGCTTTCTTTTGGTGGTATTTAATCACCGCTGGCTTTTTTTATTTTTTGCGCTATAAATCAAAAAAGACTGAAAATTTGATTAAAAAAAAGAAAAAATTCTTTGTTTCTGTTAAAATTTATTACAGAGTATTGGCGAGTATTGGCAGGGTATTGGCAGAGTATTGGTAGAGTATTGGCAGAGTATTGGTAGAGTATTGGTAGAGTACTGGCAGAGTATTGGCATTGTTGCAGAGTATTGGCAGAGTATTGCAGTGTTGCAGAGTATTGGCAGAGTGTTGCAGAGTGTTGCAGAGTATTGCAGAGTGTTGCAGAGTATTGCAGAGTGTTGCAGAGTATTGCAGAGTGTTGCAGAGTGTTGCACAGTGTTGCAGAGTATTGCACAGTGTTGCAGAGTATTGGCAGAGTATTGCAGTGTTGGAGAGTATTGGCAGAGTATTGCAGTGTTGGAGAGTATTGGCAGAGTATTGCACAATGTTGCAGAGTATTGCACAGTGTTGCAGGGTATTGGCAAAGTATTGCAGATTATTGGCAGTGAGCAGCGCTGTGGGCACTAAACATCCAGCCCACAGCGCTGCTGCAATCTCTTCCCCTTGCACTGTACCGATCGGTACATAGAGGGGAGGGAGGAACCGGCATCATGACTTGATGCCGGTTTGTTTACAACTGATCGCTCCATCATTTTACGGAACGATCACAAGGTAAATGGTCGTGATCCGCGATGTGCCGGGTCCTCTGGACCCGGTGGTGACGGATGTTCCCGGGTGCGCGCGGCAGCAACATTCTGGAATGACGTCCCACGGACGTCAACCCAGAATAAGCCGACCGCGCTGTAGCCGTCTTTCGGCTATGGCCCGGTCGGCAAGTGGTTAAAGTCCTGTCGTCATACAAAACATATTCAAACATAAAAACAAAGAGTCCTCTACTTGTTGCTCAGTAAGTTAGACAATTCAAAAGTAAAGGCATACAGTCATGGCCAAAAATATTGGCACCCTAGCATTTCTGTCAGATAATGCACCACTTCACCTGAAAATTGTTGCAATTACAAATGTTTAGGCATTCTCAAGTTTATTTCTTTTGTTTGTATTGGTATGACACAAAAAAGTGGAGAAACAAAAAGCTAAATCTGACACATTCCATGCAAAACTCCAAAAATGGACTTGACAAAATTATTGGCAGCCTCAATTTAATATTTGGTAGCACAACCCCCTGGAAAAAAATAACGGAAATCAATTGCTTCCTGTAATGAGTTTCTTACACCTCTCTACTGGAATTTTGGACCACTCTTCTTTCGCCAACTGCTCCAGGTCTCTCAGATTGGAAGGGTTCCTTTTCCCAACCGCTGTTCTGAGATCTCTCCACAGGTGCTCTATGGGATTTAGATCTGGACTCATTGCTGGCCAGTTCAGTACTCTCCACGCTTTGTCTTAAACAATCCTGGGTGCTTTGGGTCATTGTCCTGCTGTAAGACCTCTGACAGAGACCAAACTTTCTGACACTAGGCTGTACATTGAACCCCAGAATTTTTTGGTAGATTTCATAATGCCATGCATACAGTCAAGAAATACAGTGCCTGAAATAGCAAAGCAACCCCAAAACATTAGTGAACCTCCACCATGTTTGACTGTAGGGACTGTATTCTTTTCTTTAAAGGCCTCATTTCTTTTTCTGAAAACAGTACAATGATGAGCTCTACCAAAAAGCTATAATTGTGTTTTGTCTGTCCACAGCACATGCTCCCAAAAAGATTTTGGCTTTTTTAGCAGTGGAGTCGTCCTGGGTCTCCTACCATAGGGTCCCTTTTAATTCATATGACGACATATAGTGCGAGCTGACACAGTTGTACCCTGTGCCTGAAGGTCAGCTTGAATTTGTCTGGAAGTTGATTGAGGTTCTTTATCCACCATTTGAATAATCCTTCATTGCAATCTTTGATACATTTTCTCTTTTGTCCACATCCAGGGATATTAGTTGCAGTGCCATGGTCTGATCTTGATAATGTTGCGCACAGTGGACACAGAAACATTAAGGGCCAATTCCCACCACATGCAGTCCAGTGTGTTTTTTCTGCATCAAAAATGCATGGAAAGTAAGTTATATGGTTTCGAATGGCATAGTTCACACCAGTGCGGTAAGTTCCAGGGCTTTCCAGTTCCAGAAAAAAAGTAGAACATGCTGCATTTTTCCTGCACTTGACTGTACTGGAATGCAGTATAATGCATCAAAAATGCACCGGAATAGACTGCAACGCATCAAAAACATGTTAAA
Organism: Lithobates septentrionalis; assembly: GCA_037952835.1. Lineage (NCBI taxonomy): Eukaryota > Metazoa > Chordata > Amphibia > Anura > Ranidae > Lithobates > Lithobates septentrionalis. The sequence continues at coordinate 707,253 of JBBDGP010001327.1, read as the reverse complement.
AATGCGCATGCAGAAACGCATCCGGAACAGATCTGGAGTGCATTTTTGTGGCGTGAACCAGCACCAAGATCTCTGGAGGTGGACTTATAACTTTAAGATTGTCCATGCTTTTCCACAATTTTTGTTCTCAAATCCTCTTTCTCTTCTCCATGCTCCGTGTGGCACACAGACACACACAACAGACAGGTTGAGTCAATTTTTCACCATTTTAACTGGTTGCCGGTGTCAATTCTATTTTGATAGCACCTGTTAATTGATACAGGTGAGTTTAATTACAAATTAAAGGAGCATCACAAACTTGGAATGCAATCTTTTCTTACAATTTTTAGAAGGTGCCTACAATTTTGTCCAGTTCATTTTTGAAGTTTTGCGTGTAATGTGTCCGATTTAGCTTTTTGTTTCTCCATTTTTTTTGTGACATACCAATACAAACAAAAGAAATAAACATGATAATGCCTAAACATTTGTAATTGCAACAATTTTCTGGGTGAAATGGTGCAATGTCTGACAGAAATGCAGCGGTGCCAATATTTTTGGCCAAGACTGTATATACGGCCAATAGAGAATGTAAGTAACGGCTTAGAAGGCTATACAAAAATCATCTTTCGAGTAGGAAGGAGGGAGAAGAAAGACGAAGAAGAAGAGGAGAAAGAAAAAGTAAGAAGGGAATCATAGGAGGGGGGATAGGGGGAATATTGGATATCATGGATCACTAGGAGACCAGATTAGACTGCAAGATTTAGATGGCAGTATGCGGTTCAAGGGTTCAAGATTTTGTGAAACTTGGTGTGGTTATTAACCACTTGCCGACCAGGCGCCGTCACTATATGGCGGCAGGTTGGCATGATCCCGTGAACCATCATAGCTATACGGTGGCTCGCGGGATCGGGATAGCAGGTGCGCGCGCGCGCTGCACAGCGGGGGTGCCGATGCTCGTGGCCAACGGTCGCGATGACCGCCGACCACAAGCGATCGCAAGCACGAGGGACAGAACACGGAAGTGTGTAAGCACACAAATCCGTGTTTTGTTCTGAGAGGAATGACAGATCGTGTGTTGCTTTTACTTAGGAACCACAATCTGTCACTTCTTCTAGTCAGTCTCCTCCCCCTTAAGTTAGAATCACCTCCCAGGGAACACAGTTAACCCCTTGATTGCCCCCTAGTGGTAACTCCTTCACTGCCAGTGACATTTTTAGAGTAATCAATGCATTAGCACGGATCGTGTATAAATGCCAATGGTCCCAAAAATGTGTCAAAATTGACTGATGTGTCCGCCATAATGTCGCAGGCACAATAAAAATTGCAGATCGCCGTCATTACTAGTAAAAAAAAAAAAATTAAAATGCTATAAATCTATCCCCTATTTTGTAGACGCTATAACTTTTGCACAAATCAATCAATATACACTTATTACGATTTTTTTTTACCAAAGATATGTAGAAGAATACATATCGGCCTAAACTGAGAAAAAAAATTAGCTTTTTAAAAAAAAAAAGATGGGGATATTTATTACAGCAAAAAGTACAAAATATTGGTTTTTTTTTTCAAAATTGACGCTCTTTTTTTATTTATAGCGCAAAAAATAATAACCGCAGAGGCGATCAAATACCACAAAAAGAAAGCTCTATTTGTGCGAAAAAAAGGATGTCTATTTTGTTTGGGTGCAATGTCGCAGGACCGCGCAATTGTCAGTTAAAGCGGCACAGTACCGCATCGCAAAAAATGGCCCGGTCATTCTGCAGCCAAATCTTCCGGGGCTGAAGTGGTTAATGATGATGCTGGATAGCGGGTTGTTCATGAAAAAATACACCGGGACGCGACTTCAGAGAAGTGGGTGAATTGTTTTTTCCACACCCTGGCTATTGTCATTTTAGAAGCTAGAAGGACAAAACCAGTAAGTTTAAACTGTGTCCCAGGGGGATTGAAGTGTAGAAGAGCTTGCCTGGGCTCTCTAAAAAAGTGGATCCCATACAAAGCTTGCAGCAGGGAGGAAACTTTAGACCAAAAGCGGCTTATCAGGCTCAGACTACCAAATGTGAAAAACATCGCCTATAACCTGGCATCCTCTGAAACAAAAGCCCGAATGTCCAGGGAACATATGGGCCAATTTTGACAGTACCAGGTACCATTTAGTAGGTACCTTATAAACCAATTCTAAGGTGGAAATGTTAAAACTGGAGGTTGCAATAGTGGACTATGTTTCCTGCCAATTTTTCCTAATTTTTGAGCCCTCAAATCCTCTTTCCACCTGGTCACATGTACGGCTGGAAAGGGCAGTCTGTTGAGTTGGGAATAGATACCGAAAAAATTCCAAGGAGGGTACCTTAAAATCGGCTTTGGAGTGTCGCTTAAGGTAAAACAGCCTCCTTCTCCATAAGAGAGTATACCATTGAGGGTTTATGCAAGGTCCACCTAGAAAAGTAGGTCGGAGATTCAAGACCTGGTAGGAAAAGAGGATTGCCCATAATGGGGAGCAAGGGGAGTTGTGGAGAAAGCAATTTACAAGAATATTTAAGAAAGTCCCATATTTTCAGGGTGTGTTTCAATAAGGGGCTAATAGTGAATGGGCGAGAGGCGGGAGGGGCCCAGGGAAGCAATTTTATATTGATAGGAGCTGTATATGCAGATTCCAGTTCCACCCACAAGAGGGCTTCATGACCCGCATATAAAACTACTAATGGCGTGAAAAATTTTGTTTGCTTTTAACATTCGATTTTGGTGTGAATAATAGAATTTCCAGATTGTGTTAGAAGTTTTTTCATTCAAGAAAAACGTTCGATCATGCTGCTTATTTTCTCATCACTATCACTGAAGGCGGTCATCGATTGATCCTACTTAGGATTCGAAAATCAAATGAATGTTAGGAAAATGTCTGAGCAAAATTCCACTAGTGCAACCATTCTCAACCAGAGTCCCATGGAACCCTGGGCTTCCTCCAGAGGTTGCTAGGGGTTCCTTGAGCTGTGACTATTTCACCTCCCAGTTGATGCTGCCTACATAATTCCAGACTCGATGACACTTGGTAGAGCAAGCTGTAGGGACCCAATGATCTTTTTTGGCTGTCTGTAAGAGTGACATTCTGACCACCAATATAAGAGACGTTTCTAACCACGGACCACCAATATATCGGTTTCTGGAAGGGTTCCCTTAAGCTTAAAAGGGCAAAGAATGCAACGGAAACACCCATATTAGCACCTCAAACCAGTCAGGCTCTACACTGCAAAAATGACAGCTGAGATGTCGATGGTTGTTATAGTTAACACAAAAAGCGTTTCTTTCAGATAAATATTTATAAAAATATTTAAAAAAATCATATCCCTCTATACTAGTTTGTACTTTTCTCAATTCTGAGCACTAAGTGTAATTTTTGTCTGCTGCCTCATTCCTCTACTATCAGCATGATTCATGAAGGACAGGTTTCCCTGACAGAGAGAAAAAAAGGTAACAGGGGAGGGAGTTCCAGCACACAGCATGTGATTGACAGCCTCAACTCTGTCCCCGTGTGCTGTGAGAAAGGGACAAAGTAGATATTTGCCAGCACACCAAGGTTAGGCACAAAGTGGCGTCCAAACGGGTAGTTTATTGCATGATCACAACACAAGAAAGGTGCACCTTTCTTGTGTTGTGATCATGCAATAAACTACCCTTTTGGACGCCACTTTGTGCCGATCCTTGGTGTGCTGGCAAATATCTACGTTGTGACGTGAACCAGTATCCAGATGATTGTTGCTGCAGCACCCAAACCTTGAGAGCTTATCCAGGAACGTGTGGGATGGGAATATGAAGTATTACCTGTGAGAAAGGTAGGCGTGCCCCTTCCCTCTAATCAGTTCTCACTGAGCTCTGCAAAGTACAACTTCAGCTCCCCGTCCCTTGCTATTTAGAGCTGAATGATCCTGTGTAAATTCTGGACTTTGAATGGCTGTACTGAACAGGTGGCTGCAGATAAAGAGGTACAACTTATTTGGGGGAGAATTTATTTAATCTCTGTGTATAACCTGAGTTCAGTCGCTTCACTGGGTATATGTAAGGGTTTACAACCACTTTAAAGGATTCAACTGGAGTTTTTAGCAAATACAGTACATAACACATACAAATTGAAGGTACACATGTTTAACACAAAAGTAAATAGGTAGACCGTCAGGTAGATTTATTGTCTGTGCATTGGGATGCAACTTGAATGTCAACACACTGCTAAAAATGCATGCATGAGTGTGATCGTGGTCTGAAAGATGTTTAGCCTTGGGAGGGAGGAGGGAGCCAAACCTAACATTTATAGAAAAAATACAGATGTAAATTTTGCTTAATGTCCCTTTTCTTTTCTCATCATGGGCTCAGTTTGAATTTCTCTTGCTTGTGGCAAGTTTTCATGAACAGTATTCACTTTACCAGTCCTGCAGCTAATTCAAACTGTGCCCTCAGGAGTTAATAGTTTGTGAAAGGATACTGTTTGTTTTGACAATGACAGCCAGTTCAGTTATCCCTTTCCATTTGTCACTGGGGTTAGAAAAATAAAAGGTGCTAAGTGGTTGGCGATTATTCTTTGAATAAATGTAGACCGGTCCCTTAGAAGTTTGAACGTAGCTCACCCCATCAACTGGCAACTAGAGGCATTGGGATTTTTGTACGTGAAAGTTTATGAATAAATGTCTACCCCATTCATAGTTTTGCTCCGGGTATTGATGACAGTAGAAGAAATGGCCCTAAGACACTATAAACACTTACCAACCTTCATTCTTTATTGCATCTCAATGCTGTTGATCTCCTGCAGTCAATTCTTGCACTCAAGAAATGGTTGCATGCTTTTTCTTAGAATGGGTTTCCTGATGGTGACAACACAGGACCACACTTAAGCCTAGTACACACTAGTAGTTTTTTTTTTTCAACCCAGCAAGGCTGAATGAAAAAAAAACTGACAGCTCAGTAGGAACTGCTGTACTAACTATCCAACGTTCTACAGCGATATCCCCTGCTATTCTACTGTGTCCTGATGGGGGACGGCCCCCGCCAGAACACTCTGGTCAGCGCTCTCAGCCACTGACAGACCTTTTTTGGTTGGACCAGCTGCAGTACACAAGGGCCAAATGTTGGCCAGTTTCTATTGACCCGGCCAATGCCGCGCGACATTCACCCCATGTGTACTAGGCTTTATAATGTGCTGAATTAGCCAGTCTCCACTGGAAGTTGGTGTGACAGAGCGACAACACAGGAGCACAATTTAAAGTGTTGTCACCCCGTAACAGTAAATTTCAGAACAGGGACCCCTCATGGCAGGATCACCAAGTATTATTATAATGAAAGCCCAGCCCCCCCCCCCCCCCATTTACCACAGCCAGGTTTCCCTCTTTCTTTTAATGGCTCATTTGGGCGAAGCTCAAGCTGGCCTAAACAAATTATTTCCTTCACTAAGAAATATGGACACAGACAGTGCTGTATAAGTTGTACATAGTACATCAGCAGCATACAGTACACAAAACTGTAGTACTGTCCCGTTCTTGGAACAAACCTGAGTCAAGCTGATTGCTTCTCAGCCATAGAAACCTTGTATTTTTATGAATGAATACATTCTGCTGATTAACCAAGGTGGAGAGCTGAGCAGGTGACATCAGGAAACCAGGTGAAAGGGCAATGCACCCCACAAACAAATGATTTCCCAGCACACTTACCAACCGGCCTGCAAAACAACTGAATAGTCCTGACAGTTTATGTTAAAAACAGAGGGTTTTATTTGCTCATGCCAATGGACCTCTGTATATACTGTGGACCCAACTCTAAATTTCCGGAGCTTCCATAGTGGGAGCGCATATAAGAACGGATAGCCTGGTATGCCTGAAGGGAGCCCACCCCTCCTTTAAGGCACAGGGACGCACGTGACGCCCATCAAAAGCACAATGGCAACAAAGGTATTCCGTGCGTCCCTGCACCCAATTCGCCCAACTGAAAAAAAAAAAAAGTGGCAACCACCTCAATCTATAAGTGGCCTTTGCAGCAAGGTGCACATGGAAGGGCAATGCACATCACAAACAAAAGATTTCCCTGCACACTTACCGACCAGCCTGCAAAACAACCATATTGTCCCATCTAAGGGCCAGTTCACACCATAGAAACGCAGTCCGGATGCGTTCCAACTGCTTTTCTGCATGCGCCTTTTTGATTCAGTCCAGTGCATTTTTTCCCCTTCTTTTTTCTTAACCTTAACCACTTCACCCGGGTTCACGTCATATGACGTCGGGGACTTGAAGTGTCAATATCTGAATGATGCCTGCACCGTGAAAAACAATTATTGCAGCTGTTCAGTTGCTTGATTGTTTTTACAGGCGGTGAGAGGGGACGTCTCCCCCCCCCCCGTGCTTCTCTTCTTGCCCGTGCGACCAGCGGGGGAGGTTCACCATAGAGCTGACTGAGGACCGGATGGTCCCCGATCATCTCATACGACTCTCGGGGCCAGGCACGATGGTATGAGGTCACGTCCGGCCAAGGCAGATGTAAATCGTGTATGCGGTTGGGAAGCCAAGATAGTTTTTTTTTTTATGTCAGTCTTTTCAGCATAGACGTCGTTGTCTTATAGACCCCAGATCTCGCTATGAAAAGGACATGTCATGACCTATTCCTATTACAAGGGATGTTTATATTAAATAATGAATAAAAGTGATCAAAAAGTAAAAAATTTAAGAGAAAGTATAAAAATTTATATTTTTTTAAATAAAACCAAATTGGGCCCAATTAGCCATTTTCCTCCCCGATGTCATGCGACTCGTTAGTGTTACAAGGTCTCAGGTATGAATGGGGAGCAGGTGTGTTGAATTTGATGTTATCGCTCTCTCTCATACTGGTCACTGGAAGTTCAACATGGCACCTCATGGCAAAGAACTCTGAGGCTCTGAAAAAATGAATTGTTGCTCTACATAAAGATGGCCTAAGCCAGTGATGGCTAACCTTGGCACCCCAGATGTTTTGGAACTACATTTCTCATGATGCTCAACTACACTGCAGAGTGCATGAGCATCATGGGAAATGTAGTTCCAAAACATCTGGGGCGCCAAGGTTCGCCATCACTGGCCTAGGCTATAAGAAGATTGCCAAGACCCTGAAACTGAGCTGCAGCTGCAAGACCATACAGTGGTTTAACAGGACAGGTCCATTTAGAACAGGCCTCGCCATGGTCGACCAAAGAAGTTGAGTGCATGTGCTCAACGTCATATCCAGGGGTAGTCTTTCAGAAATAGACGTATGAGTGCTGCCAGCATTGCTGCAGAGGTTGAAGGGTGGGGAGTCGGCCTGTCAGTGCTCAACTATGATTGCATCAAATTGGTCTGTATGGCTGTGTTCCCAGAAGGAAGCCCCTTCTAAAGATGATGCACAAGAAAGCCCGCAAACAGTTTGCTGAAGACAAGCAGACTAAGGACATGGATTACTGGAACCATGTCCTGTGGTCTGATGAGACCAAGAAAAACTTATTTGGCTCAGATGGTGTCAAGCATGTGTGGTGGCAACTAGGTGAGGAGTACAAAGACAAGGGTGTCTTGCCTACAGTCAAGCATAGTGGTGGGAGTGTCATGGTCTGGGGCTGCATGAGTGCTGCCGGCACTGGGGAGCTACAGTTCATTGAGGGAACCATGAATGCCAACATGTACTGTGACATACTGAAGTAGAGCATGATCCCCTTCCCTTCGGAGACTGGGCTGCAGGGCAGTATTCCAAGATGATAACGACCCCAAACACACCTCTAAGACATTCACTGCCTTGCTAAAGAAGCTGAGGGAAAAAGGTGATGGACTAGCTAAGCATGTCTCCAGACCTAAACCCTATTGAGCATCTGTGGGAATCCTCAAACGGAAGGAGGAGGAGCATGAGGTTTCTAACATCCACCAGCTCCGTGATGTCGTCATGGAGGAGTGGAAGAGGACTCCAGTGGCAACCTGTGAAGCTCTGGTGAACTCCAGAGGGTTAAGGCAGTGCTGGAAAATAATGGTGGCCGCACAAAATAGACATTTGGCCCCAATTTGGACATTTTCACTTAGGGGTGTACTCACTTTTGTTGCCAGTGGTTTAGACATTAATGGCTGTGTGTAGTTATTTTGAGGGGACAGCAAATTTACCAGTGGCAGCTGGTGAAGTTTTAGGATGGGGGGGCGCCACACCCACCCCTTCTTTTTGACCCCTCCCACTTATAAGCCCCACCCCTTATAGCATCCACCCACTCCGTCTCCTGTATTCCACCCATAGTGTCAGGAGTATACGGCTCAGGACAACTCATCACAGGACAGAGTATACAGCCCAGAATCACAGCAGAGTATAGCATATAGCATTTCTCACAAAGCTTGGTATATAGCATTTCTCACAAAGCCTGGTATATAGCATTTCTCATTGGTCTCCCCTTCTGCTTGAGTCTGTCGCATGGCTACTTAAAGTGTAAGTTCACCTTACAAAACAATCTGTAAGGTGAACTTACACAGGTCCCCCTCCCATTTGTGCCTACTAGTGCCTTCTCATCTGTGACCACCAGTGCCGTCTCATCTGTGACCACCAGTGCTGTCTCATCTGTGACCATCAGTGCCATCTCATATACAGCTATATATACCCCACCTTCCTTCCTGTATTTAGAGACCTTCCTCCATCATCACTGACTGCAGATATACATAGTTTGTCCTGTATACAGTTATATATTATCAGGAACCATGAATCAGACCGAGACAGAAGTATAGTTAAATCACACTTGTTTAATAATAATAAGGTAAACAGAGTAAACGTAGTCAAAACAAGCCAGAGTTCAGTAACCGGATTGGGTAGTCAGCCAAGCAAATGTCAGAAAGCCAGAGAAAAACGTAGTAGTACAGCAAGCAGGATCAGGAGCCAGAAGGAACATCAGCCAAGCAAGTCTTCAACAGGAACGCACGAGAAAGTCTCTGTGATGATGACAAAGGCGAAGGCAGAGATCAAGTGGGCTGGACCGCTTTAAGTAGGCAGGACTGACAAGCAGAATCAACAACAGCTGGGTAACTGTGGAGAGAGATGGGAGCTGACATTTAGCCGACAGCTGAGCGGCCAGTTCAGAGAAGGAAGGGCTGAGCCCAGCCCCGACATATATACAGTAACAGGACAAATGATGTATATCTACAGTCAGTGATGATGGAGCAAGGTCTCTATATACAGGAAGAAGGTGTGGGTATATATAGCTGTATACACTACAACACAGATAGTATACACACATTGGGAGTACATCTGTCCTGGGTAGTGTATAGCTAGATACACCTACCTTCTTCCTTCCTGTATACAGGACAGATGTACTCACAACGTGTGTATATAGTGTATACAGCTAGCTATATATAGACATGACATCCAGGCACACAGGGGTCTCTTAATATGAGTTTAGTCCTCCTAATCCACATCCCCCATTGTGAGTACACTGTTCCTGCTCAGGACACACAGGGCCCCCCCCTATTAAATGAAGTAAAGCCCCCCCACACACATACATACAGGGTCTGCTACCCCCCATGTTCCATCACACATGTTGCATTTCTTCACCGCTCTGCAATCGTGTTCACCATTGATGGTAAACAGGGATCAGTGTACACAACTGTGACAAGAGAGGACACTGGCTCTTACCCCTCTTGCTCCAGCAGACATTTTATTCTCCAGGCTGCACATTGTACTCCCCAGCACAGCCTGGACTTCAGGGGGAGACAGGTGCAGGGCTGAGTGACAGGGCAGCAGACCAATCGGCTTCCAGCTGCATTTGGGTAAAACAGTAGCCAGCCAGACCTCCTGCTGGGAACTATGCAGATAGTGTGGGAGAGACACATCACTGTTCTCACTGACATGAGGGAGATGAATAAAACAAGTCACAGTCACACATGCAGCCCTATTTGCCAGTGGTGCTGTGAACTTATGCCGACCCCTGCCCTGAGTTCTCTCACTGCTGGTTCAGGAAGTGCTGGTGCCGCCACCTCCTCCTCCTCAGGCTGTCTCTTTCTCTCTCTGCAGTCTGCAATGGACTGGCCCGCTTACTCCACCCATCCACCCCCCTCCTCCTGCAAGGAGCCTCTCATGCGCTCCTCTCTCTGAATCCACCGCACGCACACGCACGCACTCCAGTCAACTCCTCTCCCTGTGACCGGGAAACCAGAAGTGATGTTAAAGTACCGCGCACTGTCTTCTTCCTGTCCCAGTCGACTCCACCCCCATAGTACCGCCAACTGTCCTCTCCTCTGGTCCCCGCCTCACAATCGCAGCCAATCCTAGCCACTACTAATAGCATACTGCCGAATCCCAGGAGAGTGGGAGCGTGTGCGGCGCACAGCTTGCGCCCTAAACACGGGCAATTCAGCTTCCCATAGACCCCCGCATGTCCGGCGCCCAGTCAATCTTAAAGTGCCATTTTTTTTTTTGAGCTTGGGGGGGGGGGGGGCGCCACTGAAATTTACACTGTTATACAAGCTGTAACTCACTACTTTACATTGTAGCAAAGTGTCATTTCTTCAGTGTTGAAGATATAATAAAAAGAAGATATAATAAAATATCTGCAAAAATGTGAGGGGTGTACTCACTTTTGTGAGATACTGTATACAATGTTTGGGAGTCCTGAGTAAGTTTCTTTCTTTAACTTGTTAAAATGTAAATGAGATTTTAGTGATTGGGTTTGCATGTATAAAACTTTCAATAATAGTTACAGATTTGCAAAACATATTATCATAAAAATCCTATATTTTTTAATCATTAAAAAGTCTCAGTTCCTCTGTGTCTGTTTCTCGTAGGCCTGATGCATACAGAGGATGTGTATAAATGTTTCTTAACCATCAGAAGTGTGACCAACTAACATTTTTAGCAACATAAGTTATAATTGCTGTATAACGATCCTTGGATCAGCTTTATTTAAGAGGCCTGGAAACTCCAGCTGTTATGGAGCTGGGCCCTGTGCCCTGTGCCCAAATGAAATAAACAATCTGCTTTTCCCTGTCACCATTGGGACGAGGGTTCAACTGTTTATGATCATTTTTATGAGTTCAGCACATTAAGCTGCACACAAGCATGGAGATTATATGCACCATAAAAAAATGTTCCACAGAGAATCTAAAGTTATCTGCAAAACTGCCTGTGTTTAGCAAAAGAGAAAATACTAGCAAAGCAATAAATATACGTGATCTGAAAACTTCACAAAGTATTTTCAGCAATGCACCAAGGCACATTATAGCTAAGAATATTGTATTATGGTAATTACTCTGGATGAAAGCCCTACTCCAGGCACAATCTTTTTCACACCTTTCTTGATCTTTGTATCTTCAGTACAGTTAAAAAGCAGTGTCTCTTAAGTGGAGTCCTTCTTTATTGATACCGCCTCCCCTCCAGTGCCGCCATTATGGCTCATGGGCAGTTGTGTTAAAGGGCTCTGCCCAGTTTTCCAGTGTTGGAAGAGCTCTTTGGCACATCTGCGCACACACAAACACAGCAAAGGTTTGGGAATCCAATATTAGTCGTCTTTGCATACACACGGAGGAAATCCACACATGCACAGATGTTGGGCATTGCTCACTTGGGGCCCAAAGCACCACGGCATATCTGTACATGCGCAGAATTCAGGAGGGGGCAAAGGACACAAACATCTTGCCTATGTGAGAAATGAGGAAGTGCTGCTTTAAAGCACAAAAGAAGTCTCATATTAAAAAAAAAGTTCTATCCAATTGTGAGAGATGGAGAGGGGGGAGAAGGTAGGGCAATAGGACACTTCGTTCAGGGTAAGGGTCCACTATAAAAGGATCTTCAGGGGGGGCGTGGTCTGGCTATGGAGGAGTGAGGACGTGCTGTGCCTGCGCGCCGTGTGGTCCACAGCTTAAACAGCAGCTACAGGAGTGATTCTCCCCCGTCTTTTGCCTCAGGGTATCTCACAAGGTCGGCGGACATCCTCGCAGGCTAAAAGAACCTAACAGACCATCCAGGGATCGCTGGAATCCTTCTTCTCGGACAGTCCTCGCCAGCAGAAGGGGAAATCCAAGATGGCGCGTGAACGAACGGCCCCGCAGCACCACGAGGCCCAGCCTGCGCAACCTGCACTGTCTTTCATCCCCTCTCCCAGGGTTGTAAGCGATTCTGTCCCCCCTGTCTCCCCCGCTCCATCACATCACAAGATCCGGGCTCTAAGATTGCTGACCTGGCGGGGGACAGGGACATTAGACAGCAGCTATGGTCTCTTCCTACTAAGGGGGATTTAGAACGCTTCACTAGCCGGATTGAACGGGCTTTTAAACAAGACATTGAGCAACAGAAAACGGACACTACTGAACTAGGTCACAGGCTTGAGACTCTGAAGCAGAAATTTGATGATAAAGACCAGTCCTCTGCTCTTGATCAGAAAATAGAAGCCCTCCTTTGACAGCTAGATGACTATGAAAATCCCAGCAGGCGGGCGAACATTCATATTCGCGGCCTGCCAGAAGCCCCCCACCTAAGGATATAATTCCCACTCTGCAGGCAGTGTTTCGTCAGGGCAGCCATCAGAAATTTTGGGGCCCCTTACACAGGTTTAGGACTGCGCCCACCCGAGCCTGACCACCAACATTCCCCAGGGTCCACCCATTGGCCGTCCCACCGAATCTGCTGTGAATGGAGAGGAATAGAATTTACATCCTACCAACAGAGAAAAAAGTTGTGAGGCAATTGAATGTGAGGGACTGCCAACATCCTTAAATATAGAAAGAGAGAACATGCAGCTAGTGCAATAGGAGCACATCCTACCAATACTAAGATGTGGTGGCTGCATTCGTTTTCTTTTTCTAGGCTTTTTATTTTCTGTTTCCGCTGGTGATCTGGTCAGTAATACACCTCCTGTATTAGAGTGCCCCCACTCTAGATGAAGGAGCAACAGGGACACCTTTGGACAGCAGTCTGAGGGGCAGGGAGGTGGGGTGGAGGTGTCAGCTGTACTAGCAGTTTTAGGTACACTAAACAAATTTTAGCCATACTCCAGCTCACACATGAGTTACAGCAAACATTTTTTTCCTTTTGGGATAAAGGTTTTACATGAATAAATGGAAACTGATCATTGTAAGCACCTGCCAGTGTTAAATGGTTTGTCTTAATCCTTTAACTGCTACATCTGCAAGACCACTTGTTCTTTTGAAAAACAAAACAGACTTACTAGCAGGATCAGCAGGTGAAAATAAAAGAAAAAAAAAAACTTAAAAAAGAAAACAAATGCAGCCATGACACCTAATAGGAAAGCTGCATACAAATAAATGTATGCTTTGGGGATTAATACCACTTTAAGTGGATAAAGTTAATAAAGTAATTCTGTTATACCATTATACACCACATCTATAAGTAGATGATGGGAAGGAAGGAGTTCAACAAACAGACTGGGGTAAAGCTATTTCCAGTGCTGGCAGGGAGAGAGAGAGAAAGAGAGAGGGGACAGAGAGAGAGAGAGAAAGAGAGAGAGAGAGAGAGAGAGAGAGAGAGAGGTGCAGAGGGAGAAGGAAAGGGGGGCAGAGGGAGAAGGAAAGAGGGGCAGAGGGAGAAGGAAAGAGGGGCAGAGGGAGAAGGAAAGAGGGGCAGAGGGAGAAGGAAAGAGGGGCAGAGGGAGAAGGAAAGGGGGGCAGAGGGAGAAGGAAAGGGGGGCAGAGGGAGAAGGAAAGGGGGGCAGAGAGGGGGAGGGCAAGAATGAGAGGGGGGGCAGAGGGAGAGAGAGAGGAGGCAAAGGGAGAAGGAAAGGGGGGCAGAGGGAGAGAGAGGGGGAGAGGGAGATATAATCAGAGTGGGGCAGAGGGCGAGACAGAGACGGGGCAGAGGGAGAGAGAGGGGGCAGAGAGAGAGAGAGAGAGAGAGAGAGAGAGAGAGAGAGAGAGAGAGAGAGAGAGGCAGAGAGAGAGAAAGAGAGAGAGAGAGAGGGGGGGTACAGAGGACAAGGAGAGAGAGAGAGGGGGGGTACAGAGGACAAGGAGAGAGAGAGAGGGAAAATGGGATAGAGAGAGGGGGAAAGAGAGGGGAAGGATAGAGAGAGAGGGGGAGAGGGTGAGGGAGAGGGAGAGAGAATGAGAGTTGGGGCAGAGGGAAAGAGAGAGGGGGCAGCAGAGGGAGAGAGAGGGGGCAGCAGAGGGAGAGAGAGGGGGCAGCAGAGGGAGAGAGAGGGGGCAGCAGAGGGAGAGAGAGGGGGCAGCAGAAGGAGAGAGAGAGAGATGTGGGGGCAGAGGGAGAGAGAGGGGGGGCAGAGGGAGAGAGAGAGAGAGATGGGGGGCAGAGGGAGAGAGAGAGAGAGATGGGGGGCAGAGGTAGAGAGAGAGAGATGGGGGTAAGAGAGAGATGGGGGCAGAGGTAGAGAGAGAGAGATGGGGGGCAGAGGTAGAGAGAGAGATGGGGGCAGAGGTAGAGAGAGGGAGCAGAGGGGGCGAGAGGGAGCAGAGAGAGAGAGATGGGAGGCAGAGGTAGAGAGATGGGGCAGAGGTAGAGAGAGGGGGGGCAGAGGGGGAGAGAGATGGGGGGCAGATGGAGAGAGAGATGGGGGAAGAGTGAGAGAGATGGGGCAGAGGGATAGAAAGAGGGGGGGAGAGAGAGAAGAGGGGGGGCAGGAAGGGAGAGAGGGCGGAAGAAGGGTTGTGTATGTGAAGCTCAGGCATGTTGGAGGGGATGGAACAGAGTGGGGATCCCCACCTTACAGGACAGCCGCATCTCCCGAGCTGCCTGTCACTGCAAAATGAGACCAGGGTTGGTCAGGAGGACAGAGTGGCCATCGGAGGAAGGGGAGGATAGCAGGTGGATGGAACCATGGGTTTTCAGGGGGCAGGGAAGACTGGCACTCATTTCTGCACTGCTTGAGCGCTCCAGCTACTTCTGCACGCTAGGTCACTGGCTGGGAGTCAGGAGCCAGTGCAGCGGGCGGCACCATCGCGAGTCGGGATTAATGTAGGGGGTGGAAAAGAACAAGGGGAGGTGCCAACTTGGGGCCCATGCATTCTGAGTAGGAAATTTTGGATCTCCCAGCTTCGGCTCAATTGAAATTGACAGGGCCCACAGGGCGCTCAGGCCCCCATCTGACGATCCTGACGAACCCAGAGATATCATATGCAAGCTTCAAAAGTATACAGTCAAAGAGCGCATCATGCAAAAAATGTGTAACAGACCGTTCTTTGACTTTGATGGGGCTCACCTGTTTCTACCAAGACCTGTCAAGGTGCTCCCTTATGCAGCGCAGGGCCCTCCGTCCCCTGCTGGCCATGATTCAATCCGCTGGCCTTACTTACTGCTGGGGTTTTCCATTCAGCCTGCAGGCGTCCAAAAATGGCTGATGGGCCATACTACGCTCCAAAGATGATCTCCCCCATTTTCTGGAAACCCTTCGGCTTGAACCGGTGGACTTCCCAGATTGGCGCAGCATCCCGGACATCGCGATTCCCCAGATGCCTCAACCATGGCTTCCTGTAAGTGGCCATCGACGATACCACGGTCGCAAACGATGGACTGAGGGCCTTTCCCCTGACCCTTCCATATCTGGAGATTGACAACAACTCGACGCTCTCTACCTGCTGTATTCTGGAGGGACTTTGACCTTATTCTTCCACAAATTTACATCCTGGGCCTATTGAATATCCTAATGGCTACATTATTGAAACCACAGACCTGCACCATGGAAGGCGTTGGAGCTTACAGTGCTGTTGCTCTACTCCATGCTCAGCCAATCTCACTCCTGCCTTTCGGAGCCAAGTGCATGTTGCAACCCTGTGCCTGTTGTCCTGCACCTTTACCAGACACATGTTAGGATGCCCCTTACTTGTTTATTTGATTTTATGGACTGGACGGGGTGCCAGACCCCACGTTCCCTTTATGGTTGCCCACATACCCCATATAGGCATTACCTATTTAGGTAACTGTCCCTAGTGGGACACCAGGTCAGTGTTTGGGGGTTTTCAGTTTTGAATCATACCCTGGGCCTGACCTGTAGTTGTGTATTATGCCAGACCTGCTAGTAAAGGTCTGGTCTGTTTTTTTTACTCCTGGCTTTTATTCTGCTTCACCCTTCCCTCTTTTCTTTTCCAATTTCCTTCCTTCCTTCTTCCCACCCACCCTCTTTTTTTCTTTTCATTTTCGATTTTTTTTTTTTTTCCGTTTGTTCATTTTAATCTCAGGTCGCTTTTGCTCGCTGACATCACTTCAGGTACGGTCTTATAATGTGAGGGGTCTCTGCTCCCCACACAAACGCAACAAATTATGGTTAGGATTGAAACGCCTGGGTGCCCAGATAGTATTCCTACAGGATACACAATTCAGGCAACAATCCCTCCCCAAAATGCCCACACACCTCTACAACTAATGTTTTTTTTAGTAACTCCCCGGTCACTAAATCCCACGGTACAGCAATTGCATTCAACAAATCATGCTTGTTTCAACTCTCAGAGAGCTATCTCGACCCTCAAGGCCGTTATGTCTTTGTGAAGGGGGTCATAGCCAGCAAAATATTTATGTTTGCGACCCTCTACACACCCAATGCTTAACAACTCTCCTTAATAGATACAGCCCTAGAAAAGTTGGTGGACTTCCGTGAAGGCCTCCTGATTCTTGGTGGGGATTTCAATGTCAGCCCTGTCCCCCTCTTAGATACATCCCGTGGCTGCCCAGCACACTCCCATGCCTTTCTTAAACATTTCCACAAATCGCTGTAGAACAACTTCCTTATTGACACCTGGAGAGCATTACACGCATCCGATAGGGTCAACAGCTACTACTTCAGGGTGCATGATGTCTATACACGCATAGATCTTCTGTGTGTGGATCATAACACCCTGGAGTTGTTACAATCTGCTGAGATAGGAAGCATCACTATCCCTGACCATGCTCCTATTCTCGCTACGATATGGGTTCACGACGGGTCGCCTAAGACGTGGTCTTAGAGACTGAATGAGAACTTGCTAGATGATGCCTCAGTGGTGTCTAAGGTTCCTGAGGCCGTCTCGCATTATTTCTCAGAAAATGTGTCTGATGATTTATAGGAGGGAGTATTGGAGGGCCATAAAGCAGTACTTAGGTGAGAGCTGATCTCATTGGGCTTTAAACTCAAAAAAGAAAGGCAGATTGACTACCAGAGAGCGCTGATCGCTTTACAACAGGCAGAGCTCGGACATGAATGCCAGGGTGATGCGGAGGCCCTTTGGCATCTGACTGAGCTCCGAGAGTTGTTCTGGCGCCTTTTGGATCATCGCGTCCACAGGCAACTACGCTATATGTCCCACAAATACTACGAGCATGGCAACAAGTGTGGCAAAATGCTCGCCAGAGCTCTTCGGAAGAGACGAATGGCCACCCATATACTGTATATAAACTTCAATCCCCTGGCAGTGAGGCAACCCAGCACTCCTCCAGGATTGCCTCATTATTTCGGGATTATTATACGGAATTATGCAATTTAGATAAGAATGTCTCCCCGACAAAGAAAACCTCTAACTTGCGATATTAGAGAATACCTCATGTCGGCAGGTCTCCTTTCCCTGACGACGGGACAACAATTAGATCTCGAATCTCCCATTTCCACTCAGGAGGTTGCTGCAATGGTGAAATCTTTGCCCAATGGAAAAAGCCCTGGCCCGGATGGTTATACCAAAGCATACTTACGTCAAGTTTCTCCCCCCCACTGCAAAATCATATGTGTAGGTACTTCAACTCGTTCACTACTGGTAGCCCAATCCCACCCAAAGCCTTGTTGACCCACATCACGGTGCTTCCAAAGGAGGGTAAGGATCCTACCCTCCCCCAAAGTTACTGTCCAATATCGCTACTCAATATTGATATCAAAATCTTTGTAAAAATTCTGGCGAACAGTCTAAAACACTTTTTACCGTCCGTTATTCATCCTGATCAGACAGGCTTTATATCAGATGAGGCAGCTAGGGATAACTCCATCCGGGCCACGCAGCTTATTCATTGGGCACTTTCTCCCCAAGACTCCCTACCCTACCTCATTTTGTGTACAGATGCTGAAAAAGCATTTGATCGGGTCGACTGGTCATACCTTAGAGCGGTCCTAGAGGCCCTGGGCTTAGGCCCTCACATGTTACAGTGGATCATGGCCCTTTATACGACTCCAAGCACGAAGGTTTGGGTAAATGGCCTCTTATCCCCTGGGTTCACTATTCTCTCTCCTTCTTTTTGCCCTGGTTCTGGAGCCTTTTCTTAAAACTGTTTGGGCAAGTCTAGACATTAGAGGGATAACAGTGGGGTCCACTGAACACAAACTCTCAGCTTACGCTGATTATGTTCTCTTCAACCTTACGAATCCCCTTGTCTCGCTGCCAAACCTTATGAGGGAACTCCAACTTTTTGGGCAAATATCAAACTTCAAAATCAATTATGCCAAGTCTGAGGTATTGTTTATTACTGTACCTGAAATGTTAGCTACTAATCTGCGTGAAGCTTTCCCGTTTACTTGGGATAAATCCTCCATCAAATATCTCGGGGTGCAACTCACTGACCGTTTTGAAACGCTGTACTCTGCCAACTTTTCTACATTTTTGGGTATGGTGCGTAGAGACTTGCAAAGCTGGATAAAGACAACCTTCACATGGCTAGGTCGGGTTAATATGAATGTCCTCCCTAGGGTATTTTTCCTGATGCAGATGTTACCTATCCCTCTTCCCAAGAGCTTCTTCGCCCAACTTCAGAGTTTACTGGTTGGGTTCGTATGGCACAATAAAAAAACCAAGGTTGGCCATGTCCCTACTTCAGAGATCTAAATGGACGGGGGATCTAGACCTCCCTGACATACGTCGCTACTATAGGGCAATAGTACTCCAACGTATTCTAAATTGGCACTTTCATACCCGTTCCAAAATGTGGGTTTCTCTGGATTAGAGCTTGGCAGGCTGAAAGTTATCGTTTGCCCCCTGGTTGTCCTGGGAACACAGAGAGTTCTCAGAGTTGGTCTCCCCACTGATTACCAATGTCCCACGAGTCTAGGACCGCATTAATGCCTTGTATTCCCTGGTCCCCTCTTGGTCCCCGCTGACACCATTGAGAGGCTTTTTGTGGTTCCCTCCTGGGAAACACGTGGCCATTTTTAGATCCTTGGTCGATGATGGTAACCCCAGTTGTGGCAAGTTCCTGGAACATGGCAGGCTGCACCCCCTAGAGACCCTCAGGGATAGACTTGGACCCTTGCCAATGGACTGGTGGCGATATAAACAGTTACACAATTTTTTTTAGACCCATGGAAGTTCTATTAGGGAGCTCAATACACTTACTCCATATGAACGGCTGTTCAATGAGAAAGAGCCTACACCTCATATGATCTCTGAACTCTACTACCTTCTAGGCTCTGCCCTCACTGTACCAAAACCGGCCTTTATCTGGGAATGGGAGTGTGACTTGGAGCTGGAATTTTCAGCTGAATAAATACCACACATGCTTAGACTCGCACACACTAGCTCTATGGACTCCAAGACACAGGGGACTAACTATAAACTCTTGACACGCTGGTACTAGGTACCTGCAGCCCTGCCACGTATTTACCTCTCAGTCACTGACCGTTGCTGGCGTGGCTGCGGTCAGAGAGGCACACTCCTGCACATTTTGTGGGAATGCCCTGTGATTCGACCATTCTGGTTGGACATCCAAACCCCCATAAAAGACGTTCTCGGGGTTGACATCCCACTTTACCCAGTTCGCTTCCTCTTGCACGTCCCTGCCCTACCTCTGAGCCACTACAAGAAAAGTATGCTACCGCATCTACTGAATGCAGCCAAACGACTTATACCTCCCTACTGTAAACGCCCACAGGTGCCCACTATAACTGAATGGCTTAAGAAGGTAGATGAGAGGAGGCAGGAGGCGTGGGTGGTGACGTGTAAAGATAGACGCGAGCGGTTTACCAGTATCTGGGCACCTTGGCAGAAGTACACCGCTGATCCTGATCTAGTGCTATCCAGCCTGGAGGTTGCTTTGTTGGAGTTGGCAGAACCCTCGCTGAAAGTGCCTACTAACTGCGATGCACATACCTGAATCCGATTTTTACAGTCCTTTCCGCTGTTGCTGTTTTTCCTACCGCTTTCTGGTCCGTGGGGCGGCTAGACCTGACTAAATTATAATATATTTTATTTATTTTTCTTTTTTTTTTCACTTAACCCCCTTTCTTTTTTTACTACTTGATATACTTTTCTTTCAGTTACTGTTTTTGTAATACCTTGTATGTTGCACTGGGCAAGGTACTCAACCTATTATCCCAATGCATCGGTAGGGCTCCCACCCAGGGTGGTCCTGAAGCAGGCCTGGGCGACTGTACCCCTGGACGGAGGTTTGATGGAGGCCTTGTTGCCCCCTTCCTCCGGGGTGGAGCTAGTCGGGTACTCTATGGCCGCATCATGGTGGGGCACCCTAGAGTTCATGAAGTTGATCTACAGCAGAGATCACGTACTTACTCAGGGTCACTTAGGGGATACCCCCTTAGAAATGTTGCCTTTTATGCTTCTCCTTCCCCCAGTTTCCCTACCCATTCCGCTTTGTTTTTTCAGTTTTTGCAGTCAGACATGTTGATGCATTCATTTCTGCTAATTTGCAAACCCTCATCAATGAGGTATTGTTGGCAATGTTGTATTCCATGTGTCAAAAATAAAGATTATATAAAAAAAAAATGATGAGGGAAAAGGATCTTCAGGCCAGCCCCACCTCCCAAAAAAAAACAAAGTTTAAGTCAGCAGCTACTAACGCTATAGCTGCAGCCTTTTAGTAAAAGGACACTTACCTGTCCAGGGATCCAGCGCTGTCCTCACCCGGGGACTGTTCAAACTGCATCCAATTTGCATACGTGTGAACCTAGCCTAAGAGTGGGTTCACACTCTTGGGTTGTGCGTTTTGAATGGGCAGCTGTACCTGTGAGAAACACTGGGAAAGAAGTCTTCGACCCTTTTTTAAAAGCTCAGCTGCGTGGAACGCGCATGCGAACCCCCGCCACTTTTTCCAATGCACGGTGTGCCTCTGATGAAGAGTAGCATGTTTTTCCTACTTTGGGAATGTGTGCGTTTATGCACTCATTTCCGCTCCGCATATATGTGTACCTGGGCTTAGACTGAATCAGGCTCTGCAGAATCAATCTGCATGCTGGGTGTGTGCCCAGGTCCTGCATGTTGGGCGTGTGCCCAGGTCCTGCATGCTGTAGGTCCCCTTCCTGGCTATTCCATGTGGCAGGAATGGCAGAACTTGTTGCACAGACATACAAATCTTTTTCAAGGCAAAGCAGTACCCATTTATGTATTTAGCTATTTAGTTCAGCTTTAAGGCTGCTCCATTAAAGGGTTTTCAGCAAACATGTAAACATGATTATTTTCTCCATGGAGAACGCCTACCATGGAACAGCGAGGAATCTGTAATGACCCCTGTCACCAAAAAGGTTAATAAACACGGCTGCCTGTCACACCTGATGGCAAATGCAATCACTTAGACGCCTTATTTTGTACCAGGCGCATTTTCACATCCGCACCGTAATTAACATGTCAGCAGAAGATTTCTCTGCACATTCCCACTTTTCTGGGTAGCAATATAAAAAAAACAACAGTACGTTGTTTGTTTGTTTTTTAGTATTTACTGAATGACAGCAATAGAGTTAACCCTGTTTTTTAAAGTATCAACCTTTAAAATACTGTACAAGATCAACTGCATCAATAAAAAAAAAAAAACGAAAAAAAATAAATAAAAAAAACACACACAAACAAAAGCAAATTCTATGATTTTCTAGCAAAACAAAAACAGGTTTTCATAGAGAAAATATGTCTGTGGCTAAGCTGTGAATTCTTTTCTTACCTTCAGCAGCCAGCCCTGTTCTCTACTCTCCCTAAGGGCTGGTGCACACCAGATGCAGTCCAGTGTATTTTATTATGTTTTAAAAATATATGGACAGTGTTTTACACAGATTCCAAGGGCCCTAGTTCACATCGGTGTAGTGCGTTCAAGTGCAGTCAACAAAAGTAGAACACATTGCATTTTCTCTCTAGAACGCATCTGGAATGTGGCAAAACGCACTGCAAGGTACATGTCCTCAAATAAGAGAACGAAAATAAAGAGGGGAAAGAAATGCATTGGAAAGCATTAAAAATGCACCGTAACAAATCAAAAACACACATACAGAAATACATCCAGAATGCAGAAACCGTGTTGTGAACCAGCCCTAAAAGGACTTTTTATCCTAAAATTCTACAATGATATAATTATATCTCACAGATTTCTTTCAGTGCAGTCCAAACACCTATGCTACCAACTCCTGAAGTAAACATCAAGTGGAACCTGAGTCTGAGCATCACAGACTGAAAACGCTATTTAATTCATTTTTAATACTCAAAGAAAACTCAATCATCCATCCACATCTCCATGCTTTATTTTGCATAGAAAAATCACTTGTAAAAACACCTCCCCCTAGCATCTCTAGCGGTGGCCATCTTGAGTAAGGGCAGATGATTCATGTAGCATTTACTTCCTGGAATCCATCGGTCCTTAGCTGAGGCATGCAAACAGGAGGGTGTGCTCAGCTGAGAATCTCCTTCTCCCCTCCTACAGATGAAGTAGGATCGATCAACCGATCCTTCCTGCGATCGATCAACCCTACCTTCCTTACTTTGATCCTTCCTGCGATCGACCGACTAATCCTTCCATTGACCAATTCTTCCTTCTATCGATCGAGCCTTCCTATTTTTGATCCTTCCTTCATTATTTTTGTGCTAATACTTTTTGCAATGTTATTTATCCTTTTCCATAGAGTAAAATAACTGGTTGATCCTGCCTGTTCCTGTCAGTAAACTGACATTCCATCATCCTGCTCACTCTCCAGCATCTATATCTCCCCCCCCCCTCTTCCTGTCATTTCTGTAATCTGTGTGAAGCCCCTCCTCTCCCCACTCTCCCAAAACTGTAACTTGGGATGTGAGCCCCTCCCACTGGAGTGTCTCTGCTTAGGAGGAAGACCCAAGAAAAACTTGACTGCACAGAAGCACTGCTGTGAAGCGGTATTTAGAAACTATATTGCTGAAAAAAAAAAACACACTGCCATTTCTATTGCTCTGTAATAGAACCGATCATGGAAGTTTATTGTGGAGACTTTACAACCACTTTAACTAAAAAAAAAACAGGAGAATTACAATGTTATAAGGAGAATTTAGAAATAGTTGTACCCAAGCAGTATCCTGAAAAATAAAGCTTTCATCATTAATTTCCCATTAAAAAAACAGCACTCCCTGGTATATGATGGAGCCTAGGCACTTCCCTGCAAACAGCCTCATTGCTGTATATCTACAATTTGAGATCTAGGGCATTGGTGCCTCTAATTGCTAGTCTAAGCAGATTAGAGTGAGATTTGGTTATGTCACTACTCTCTTGCTCAGTGCCCATCCTGTGGGAGGCTCTGAGATGAGGAAGCAACAACGATGCCTCTACCAAGATGGCCAACCCCACATAGGAGACATTGTGTAGAGCAAGACATAAGTCAGTTTTGGGAAAAAATCTGCTACATTGAGACAAAAGGCAATAGTGGTCATTAGTCTTTTGCCCACTACCCATCTTCTTAGGCACAGTGTTCAGGGTACAGTTGCCCTTCAATGCCACTTAAATGCTCTTGCCACCCCCCCTTCCCCCCAGCTATTTTTTGTTGAGGACAATCAATAATTTTATATGTTTTAGCATAAATTATGACAATGTCATGACAATATAAACCCCTTACATAATGCTCTCTCATTTTTTTTATGTGTTGTGACTAGTGGAAAGTGTGCCGTTATTATTATTATACAGGATTTATATAGCGCCAACAGTTTACGCAGAGCTTTACAATATAAAAGGGAGACAAAACAGTTATAATACAATAAAATACAAGAGGATTAAGAGGGCCCTGCTCAGAAGAGCTTACAATCTAATAGGGTGGGGCAGGTGGTACAAAAGGTTGTAACTGTGGGGAATGAGCTGATAGAAGTGGTAAAAGATTAGTTTGAGACGTGATAGGCTTTCCTGAAGAGATGAGTTTTCAGGGATTGCCTGAAGGTAGCAAGAGTAGGGGATAGCCAGACAGGTGGAGGTAGCGAGTTCCAGAGGATGGGAGAGGCTCTGGAGAAATCCTGGAATCGAGCAGGAGGAGGAGACGAGAGAGCTTGAGAGTAGGATGTCTTGAGAAGAGCAGAGAGGACGATTTGTGTGATATTTGGAGACAAGATTGGTGATGTAGCTTGGGGGCAGAGTTGTGAAAGGCTTTGTATGTTGCGGTTAGTATTTTGAATTTAATTCGCTGGGTGATTGGGAGCCAGTGTAGGGATTGGAGTAGAGGGTTGGCAGACACTGAGCGGTTGGTAATGTGGATAAGTCTGTCAGCAGCATTCACGATAGACTGAAGAGGGGATAACCTATGGAGAGGCAGGCCAATGAGAAGGGAGTTGCAATAGTCAAGGCGAGAGATAACAAGGGAGTGAATGAGGAGCTTGGTGGTTTCATTTGTTAAAAAAGGGGCGAATTTTAGAGATGTTACGGAGGTGAATTCTACAAACTTTTGACAACGATTGGATTTGAGGCTGAAATGACAAGTCAGAGTCTAGGATTACACCTAGTATCCTGGCGTGAGGGGAGGGACTGAAGGTTGCATTGTTGATTTTGATGGAAAAGTCATGGAGGGGGGCACGGGCGGGGGGGAATATTAATAGCTCAGTTTTAGAGAGATTTCGTTTAAGGAAGTGGTGTGACATCCATGCTGATATGTCAGTTAGTAATGCGAGAGGAGACTGAAGGAGTGAGGTGAGGAGTAGACAGATAGATTTGGGTGTCATCAGCGTATAAGTGGTATTGGAAGCCGTAGGCGGTTATCAAGTGACCAAGGGAGGAGGTGTAAATAGAGAAGAGAAGGGGTCCAAGAACAGAGCCTTGGGGGACCCCCACAGAAAGGGGCAATGGAGAGGAGGAGACAGAGTTGTAGGTGTCAATGAAGGAGCGCTGTGATAAATAGGCAGAGAACCAGGATAGAGCAGAATGTTGGAGGCAAAGGGAATGTAGTTTATGGAAAAGGAGCGGATGGTCAACAGTATCAAAGGCCGCAGAGAGGTCAAGTAGTAGGAGTATGGAGTACTGGCTGTTGGTTTTAGCAGTTAGTAAATCGTTTGTGAGTTTTAGTAAGGCAGTTTCCATGGAGTGCTGTGAGCGAAAGCCAGACTGTAAGGGGTCAAGAAGGTTATCTTCACTGAGGTAGGAGCTAAGAGGGTTGTAGACTAAGCGTTCTAGAAGTTTAGAGGTGAATGGGAGCAATGAGATGGGTCTAAAGTTGTTCAGGTTGGTGGGGTCCAGTGAGGGCTTTTTAAGTATGGGAGTGATCTGCGCATGTTTTAGAGGGGAGGGGAAGGTGCCACTAGAGAGGGAGAGATTGAAGATGTGAGTGAGGGAGCATAGGATAGAAGAAGAGGGTGACCGTAGTAGTTGTGAGGGAACAAGATCCAAGGAACAATTGGTTAGGTGGGCATCTGAGAAAAGTTTTGTAACCTCTTCAGTAGTAGCCAATTCAAAAGAGGAGAGTGTTGAATATGCTGTTAGGCAAGGTATGTTGGGTGGGGAAGATGTACGCACAGTGGAGGTGTCCTCACAAATTGCATCAATCTTGTCTTTGAAGTGATTGGCAATCTCTTGGGCAGTGAGTGAGTTAGTGGGTAAAGGGGGTGGGGGACGAAGCAGAGAGTTGAAGGTTGAGAAGAGCCGACGGGGACTGGGTGACAAGGAATTAATAAGAGAGACAAAGTAGGTTTGTTTGGCAGCATGGAGACAGGAATTGTATTTTAGAAGAGCAGATTTATATAGGGTGGAGTCTTGCAGGCATTTGGTTTTACACCACAGTCGTTCAAGAGCACGGCAATGTCTCTTGAGATTTCTAGTGTTGTCAGTTTGCTAGGGTTGTAACGGTCGGGGCCTAATTCTGCGTATGGTTAGAGGAGTGCATCTAGTGATGAGAGTGAACTGTGGTAGACAGAAGTGGCCAGGTCAGGACAGGACAGAGGAGAGATTATGTCATATAGGTGGTCAGTAGCAGAATAGAGAAGAGAAGGGTTAATGTGGCGAAGGTTTCTGCAAGTAATTGTTTGCTGCTTGGAGGGATGGGTGGTTGGAGGCAAGGATACAGTCAAAGTAATGAGGTTGTGATCAGAGAGAGGAAAGGGGGTGTTGGTGAGGTTGCCAAGGTTGCAGAGATGGGAGAATACAAGGTCAAGGGTATTACCATTGTAGTGAGTAGAAGTATGTGTCCATTGGGTTAGGTCAAAAGATGAGGTTAAGTCGAGAAGTTTAGCTGTAGTTGGGCTGTTAACATTGACAGGAATGTTGAAGTCATCAAGAATGATAGTGGGTATTTCAGAGGAGAGAAAGTAGGGTAGCCAGGCAGCAAAGTCATCAAGAAAGCGCGATACCGGTCCAGGAGGCCGATAAATTGCTGTAATCCTCAGAGAAAAGGGAGAAAACAGACAAATACAGTGCATCGCGAAAGAGAGGGATAGAGAGGGAGGGACAGAAAGGACTTGGAAGGTGCTTTGTGGGGATAGAAGGAAGCCAACTCCACCTCCTTTCTGTCTGTCTGGGTCTGGGGGCGTGAGTCCAATGAAGACCACCATGGGAGAGGGCAGCAGGAGAAGCTGAGTCAAAATATTGAAGCCAGGTTTCTGTTATGGCGAGTATGTTAAAGCCATGAGAGATGAAGAGGTCATGTACAGATGTTAGCTTGTTACAGATGGAGTGGGCGTTCCAAAGGGTGTATGAGATTGGTGGGCTGCTTTGGAGAAGCAGGGGGATAGAAATTAAACTGAGTGTATTGCGGTGGTTGCCAGAGGGGGAGGGGTATTGGATAAGTGGCTTGCAGTTGGAAAATGGTGGACCAGGATTAGGAGAAATGTCACCTGAGACTAGGAGAAGGAGGAGGGCGAGGAAGGCAAGGTGGGAGAGGGATGTGCATGAGCGCACATGTCTAGTGGCCCTGGTGTTTATGTCAGCATGTGGGTGCAGCAAATGCAGGAGATGTTGGGTGCCATAGTAGGGAAAGGGTAGGAGTGAGGGTGATATGTGCATGCTGCAGAGAAGAGTGGAGGGGTAGAGTAAAGATAATTTGAGGATAGAAGACACCAATGTGAGAACGAAGAGAATAAGGAGCATGTGAGTGGATAGAGAGTGAGAAACTGAATTTATGTAAAATAAATGTCAAAAGCTGGTTTGCTAGCTAGCTAGCGTTTGGAGGGGTCAATGGTGCTGATATACTGCCAAGAGCTATATAGTGACTTTAGATCTCCCTTAAGCACAGTGCAATGCATTATACATGAAGGAAAAAGAAAACTGATTTTGACTCATGCTGGGAAGAAAAGTCCTTTAAAGCACTTAATAAACCATGTAAATACTTGCTAAACGCAATGCAAGGGGCGTGAATCCAGCCTTAATGGTTTTCATCTCCAGCAGCAATATAAAATCTTCAGACCCCAGCCACAGCCTGCAGAGAGAACCGCTACGATCATTGTGTGAACACTTTTCCCTTTACAGCGGTCCAACATGTTCCCTCTGTGGGTCACAGCTAGAGCTGTGCAATCAGCAGGAGTATGAGCGAACTGCCTAGCTGTAAGGCTCCATTCACACTAGCGCGTTTTTTGATGCATTTTGCATTTTGCAGAAATGCACGGGAATTTTTTAACATGGGTTCCTATGGAACATGTTCACATCAATGCCTTTTTGTTTCTCTGCATTTTTGGAAAGGGTCAGGGACTTTTTTTCATGCAAAATGCAGCGTTTTGCATGTAATAGAATTCAATGGACAAGCATCAAAAACGCAAGTGCACTGTTTTTGCAGCGTTTTTGGTGCGTTTTAGATGTGTTTTTGCGGGGGTTTTTTTAAATTTTTATTTATTTTTATTTTTTAAGACTGTAAAAAAAAAACTGTAAAAAAAAAAAAAAAAAAACCACGCAAAACGCAAATCGCGGCAAAAACGCGGCAAAAACGCTGCTCAAAAACGTGGCAAGCATGAAAAAAAAACCTCCAAAAACGCTCAAAAGCAACATGCATAGGTGTGAATCGAGCCTAAGTCAGCGGGAGGAGTGTTAAGATCAGCATTATGACCAAAGGTCAGGCCACCCCAACAATACATTTATTTTTTTTATTTATTTATTTTTTTTAGTATGAAAAAAAGTTACTAATGTCAGAGAGGTAGTAAAGCCAGTCATAGATGGTTAGAAGAATCTCAGCCAGTTCAGCAAGATTCAAACCATCTATGGGCAGGCTAATTGACCAGTCTGTCAGCTATAGCCGCTAGCAATAATCACTGTATGTTCTCCCAGCCGGCAGAACACAATAGCTCTATGGGAGGGATTCACCCGTCAACACTGACTGTGCTGATGGAGGAATCAAGCAATTTTCTTTCCTGCAACCCATAGTTGCAGGAAAGAAAACTGCTCCATTTATGGCCAGATTTAGCCATTTCAGGGAGGTATTTAGCCATTATCATAAATTTAATAAAAAGCAGATGCACTCACAAAAGGACAGTTGCGCAGGCTGTGGTATAATGAGACAGTGTGCCGCTGTACTTCACAGATAGCTTGTGTCATCCAGCTGATTCAATGGGGAAACTGTGGCCGGCCTGCAGAGTGAGCCACACTGCTCTCATGCAGGAAGCCACTGACAGTTCTGGCATTAACACTTGTGAAGCCTGCCCTCTGGGATGTCATCTTCTAATGACGTGTGCCCAGACCAAAGCATTTCTGGGGGGAGATTCCCCTTTCATCAGCCTCTTTGGAATCAGCTGGATGGCCTGAATAGTCCAGGAGGCACAGCGGCACACTGTTTCATTATACCCCCAGCCACTGCAATTGTCCTTTTTGTGACTGCATCTGCTTTTTATTCATTTTTCAATAAACATCTACACTTCAATCCCTTGTGCTGGTTTCTCCTTGCTTTATTTTTGCATGTACCCGGAGCTCCCTCTCTGGTTTCCTAGCAGCATGAGATTTCAGGGTAGCAAGATGTGAGATGCCTCTATTTAGCATGTAACACCCGTGGTCATTCGGGTCATCAGACACTTGGCTATTGTGTACACTTAATATTGTTTTCAGTTTGTGTATGCATACACATACAGTATCTCACAAAGGTGAGTACACCCATCACATTTTTGTAAATATTTTTATTATACATTTTCATGTGACAACACTGAAGAAATGACACTTTGCTACAATGTAAAGTAGTGAGTGTACAGCTTGTATAACAGTAAATTTGCTGTCCACTCAAAATAACTCCACACAGCCATTAATGTCTAAACCGCTGGCAACCCAAGTGATTACACCCCTAAGTGAAAATGTCCAAATTGGGCCAAATTATCAATTTTCGCTCCCCGCTGTCATGTGACTCATTAGTGTTACAAAGTCTCAGGCGTGAATGGGGAGCAGGTGTGTTAAATTTGGTGTTATCGCTCTCACTCTCTCATACTGGTCACTGGAAGTTAAACATGGCACCTCATGGCAAAGATGGCCTAGGCCAGTGATGGAGAACCTTTTTGAGCCCGAATGCCCAAACCGCGACACAAAACCAACTTATTTCTTTCAAAGTGCCAACACAGAATTAAACCTATCAGTGGCTCTGTACAGAGGATGGGACTGATCATGCATCTGAATGAGCCCTAAGGGGCCAAAAACGTATGATTCCGCCAGATTCGCTTAGAATGCAGGGATCAGGAATGCGTTGTGCTCAGAATGCACTCTGCAACATACACTGACCTAACTGACACATGCACTGACCTTTACACTCACCTACCTGTACATTACACTCGCCTACCTGACACATGCGCTCACCTACCTGACAATTACAATCACCTACCTAACACATGCACTCACCTACCTGACACATGCACTCACCTACCTGACACATGCACTCACCTACCTGACACATGCACTCACCTACCTGACACATACTTCCTGCACTACTCACATCCCCATCCCCCCACACACAGTACAATGTAGATTGGAGGCAAGTGACTGCCTGGCTGGGGGATTCCCCTGGCGTGCCCACAGAGAGGGCTCGGCGTGCCAGCTGTGGCACGCGTGCCATAGGTTTGCCATCACTGGCCTAGGCTATAAGAAAATTGCCAAGACCCTGAAACTGAGATGCAGCACAGTGGTCAAGACTAGGGTTGTCCCGATACCACTTTTTTAGGACCGAGTACAAGTACCGATACTTTTTTTCAAGTACTCGCCGATACCGATTACCGATACTTTCTTTTTAATGTCACGTGACAGTGTTTTTTTTTTTTAACAGTGCTTTTTTTTGGGGGGGGGGGGGGGGGGAGGGGGTGAACGTTGTATGTGTGTGTGTTTTTTTTTTTATTTACAATTTTTATTTTTTACAATAATTTTTTTTATTCTTTATTGCAATATGCGTTTTTTTTTTTTTTTTTTAATCAGCCCTGTTGGGGGGCTTTGGTGAGATATCAGGGGTCTCCCCCTTGAGACAGAGAAAGAGACCGAGGATAGAGATTCCCCAGTCCCTTTCTCTGCAGCCTCAGCTGCACTGAGAATGAATGGAGAGAAGACAGCGGCTCCTCTCCATTCATAAACTGACACATTGTAATCACAGGCGATTACAATGTTTCAGTTATGTGAATGGACAGAGTCAGCTGACTCTATCCATACACAGAGGAAGGAGGAGGAGGACAGCACAACGGAGGGGGAGAACGGAGGGGACAGAGAAGGAGAGGGGAACGGAGGGGGAGAACGGAGGGGACAGAGAAGGAGAGGGGAAAGCGGAGGGGACAGCGGAGAGGCACAGCAGAACGGAGGGGACAGCGGAGGGGGACAGAAAAGGAGAGAGGAACGAGGGGACAGGAGAGGCACAGAGAATGGAAGAGGAACGGAGGGGACAGCGGAGGGGCACAGAGAACGAAAGAGGAACGGAGGGGGACAGCGGAGAGGCACAGAGAAGGAAAGAGGAACAGAGGGGGACAGCGGAGAGGCACAGAGAAGGAAAGAGGAACGGAGGGGGACAGCGGAGGGGGACAGAGGAAAGGAGGATGCAGTGACAGTCAGCGGTGAGCGATCACCGCTGTATGTCACTAAATCAGCTGAAAGCCGCTGGGGGAGAATCTTTTAACTCCCCCATGCGCCAATCACAGCTGACTTCCAGGTATCGGGGGAAGCATCGGGAGCATTTGCCCGAGTACAAGTACTTGGGCAAATGCTCGGTATCGGTGCCGATACCGATACTAGTATCGGTATCGGGACAACCCTAGTCAAGACCATACAGTGGTTTAACAGGACAGGTTCCACTCAGAACAGGCCTCGCCATGGTTGACCAAAGAAGTTGAATGCACGTGCTCAGCATAATATCCAGAGTTTGTCTTTGGGAAATAGGCGTATGAGTGCTGCCAATATTGCCGCAGAGGTTGAAGGGGTGGGGGGTCAGCCTGTCAGTGCTCAGACCATACGCCGCACACTGCATCAAATTGGTCTGCATGGCTGTCGTCCCAGAAGGAAGCCTCTTCTAAAGATGATGCACACGAAAGCCTGCAAACAGTTTTTTGAACACAAGCAGACTAATGCCGCGTACACACGAGCGGACTTTACGGCGGACTTTGCCCGGCGGACTGGATTTCGTCGGACAATTCGATGTGTGTGGGCTCCAGCGGACTTTGTTTGCTCAAAAGTTGGACGGACTTAGATTTGAAACTTGTTTAAAATTTATCCGTTGAAATCGAGTCCGGTCGAAAAGTCCGCCGTCTGTATGCTAGTTCGACGGACAAAAAGCCACGCTAGGGCAGCTATTGGCTACTGGCTATGAACTTCCTTGTTTTAGTTGTATGTGTGTGTGTTTTTTTTTTTATTTACAATTTTTATTTTTTACAATAATTTTTTTGAACGTTGTATGTGTGTGTGTTTTTTTTTTTATTTACAATTTTTATTTTTTACAATAATTTTTTTTATTCTTTATTGCAATATGCGTTTTTTTTTTTTTTTTTTAATCAGCCCTGTTGGGGGGCTTTGGTGAGATATCAGGGGTCTCCCCCTTGAGACAGAGAAAGAGACCGAGGATAGAGATTCCCCAGTCCCTTTCTCTGCAGCCTCAGCTGCACTGAGAATGAATGGAGAGAAGACAGCGGCTCCTCTCCATTCATAAACTGACACATTGTAATCACAGGCGATTACAATGTTTCAGTTATGTGAATGGACAGAGTCAGCTGACTCTATCCATACACAAAGGAAGGAGGAGGAGGACAGCACAACGGAGGGGGAGAACGGAGGGGACAGAGAAGGAGAGGGGAACGGAGGGGGAGAACGGAGGGGACAGAGAAGGAGAGGGGAAAGCGGAGGGGACAGCGGAGAGGCACAGCAGAACGGAGGGGACAGCGGAGGGGGACAGAAAAGGAGAGAGGAACGAGGGGACAGGAGAGGCACAGAGAATGGAAGAGGAACGGAGGGGACAGCGGAGGGGCACAGAGAACGAAAGAGGAACGGAGGGGGACAGCGGAGAGGCACAGAGAAGGAAAGAGGAACAGAGGGGGACAGCGGAGAGGCACAGAGAAGGAAAGAGGAACGGAGGGGGACAGCGGAGGGGGACAGAGGAAAGGAGGATGCAGTGACAGTCAGCGGTGAGCGATCACCGCTGTATGTCACTAAATCAGCTGAAAGCCGCTGGGGGAGAATCTTTTAACTCCCCCATGCGCCAATCACAGCTGACTTCCAGGTATCGGGGGAAGCATCGGGAGCATTTGCCCGAGTACAAGTACTTGGGCAAATGCTCGGTATCGGTGCCGATACCGATACTAGTATCGGTATCGGGACAACCCTAGTCAAGACCATACAGTGGTTTAACAGGACAGGTTCCACTCAGAACAGGCCTCGCCATGGTTGACCAAAGAAGTTGAATGCACGTGCTCAGCATAATATCCAGAGTTTGTCTTTGGGAAATAGGCGTATGAGTGCTGCCAATATTGCCGCAGAGGTTGAAGGGGTGGGGGGTCAGCCTGTCAGTGCTCAGACCATACGCCGCACACTGCATCAAATTGGTCTGCATGGCTGTCGTCCCAGAAGGAAGCCTCTTCTAAAGATGATGCACACGAAAGCCTGCAAACAGTTTTTTGAACACAAGCAGACTAATGCCGCGTACACACGAGCGGACTTTACGGCGGACTTTGCCCGGCGGACTGGATTTCGTCGGACAATTCGATGTGTGTGGGCTCCAGCGGACTTTGTTTGCTCAAAAGTTGGACGGACTTAGATTTGAAACTTGTTTAAAATTTATCCGTTGAAATCGAGTCCGGTCGAAAAGTCCGCCGTCTGTATGCTAGTTCGACGGACAAAAAGCCACGCTAGGGCAGCTATTGGCTACTGGCTATGAACTTCCTTGTTTTAGTCTGGTCGTACGTCATCACGTACGAATTCGACGGACTTTGGTGGATTGTGTGTAGGCAAGTCCGTTCATTCAGAAAGTCCATCGTAAAGTACGTCGAAAAATCCGCCGGGCAAAGTCCGCCGTAAAGTCCGCTCGTGTGTACGCGGCATTAGGACATGCATTACTGGAACCATGTCCTGTGGTCTGATGAGACCAAGATAAACTTATTTGGTTCAGATGGTGTCAAGCGTGTGTGGCGGCAACCAGGTGAGGAGTACAAAGACAAGTGTGTCTTGCCTACAGTCAAGCATGGTGGTGGGAGTGTCATGGTCTGCGGCTGTATGAGTGCTGCCTGCACTGGGGAGCTATAGTTTATTGAGGGAACCATGAATGCCAACATGTACTGGGGCACACTGAAGTAGAGCGTGATCCCCTCCCTTCGGAGACTGGGCCGCAGGGCAGTATTTCAACATGATAAAGACCCCAAACACACCTCCAAGACGACCACTGCCTTGCTAAAGCAGCTGAGGGTAAAGGTGATGGACTGGCCAAGAATGTCTCCAGACCTAAACCCTATTGAAGCATCTGTGAGGCATCCTTAAATGAAAGGTGGAGGAGCGCAAGGTCTTTAACATTCACCAGCTCCATGATGTTGTCATGGAGAAGTGGAAGAGGACTCCAGTGGCAACCTATGAAACTCTAGTGAACTCCATGTCCAAGAGGGTTAAGGCAGTGCTGGAAAAGAATGGTGGCCACACAAAATATTGAAACTTTGGGCCCAATTTGGACATTTTAACTTAGGGGTGTACTCGCTTTTGTTGCCAGCGGTTTAGACATTAATGGCTGTGTGTTGAGTTATTTTGAGGGGACAGCAAATTTACACTGTTGTACAAGCTGTACACTTACTACTTTACATTGTAGCAAATTATCATTTCTTCAGTGTTGTCACAAGAAAAGATATTAGGGATGCACCGAAATTTCGGCCACCGAAACATATCGGCCGAAAATGGCCCTTTCGGCAAAAAAGCCGAAAGAGAATTCTTGCCGATACTGGTGCCGAAAATCGCGCATGCGCAGTAGAGGCGGCAGAACCAGCGGGTGACGTCACTCGTTGTGTGGGCGGCGTGCACGTTCCTCGCAGTTAAGATGCCGCATTGACCTCATCTCCCCCTCCTCCCTAGTCCTTCTTGTCTTTCCTTCCCCGCTTTCCCTCTGATTCTTTACTATTCCCCCCTTTCTCTGTTCTTTTGTACTGATAAGCTCACCAAGTAGCCGTGGTGACGGCGTTAACGAATTATTGAGAGCATGTTATTCACGGTGAGCAGGAAACATTTGCTCGTATAGCATTAGACATATCTGTCGTAAAATATTTTAAGTATTATATTATATACCAATACTGTTGAAGATCGGTTCACGGTTCATGCAAGGAGGCCCTCGTGTAAGCTACCTTGCTTTATTATGTTTAGAAATGATATATAGTTGGCTGGAACACACATGTATTACCCCACTTGTTTGGTGGATAACCTGATCTAGGTCTACGGTCTCAATCTACTGTATCCTAAACATGTTAATGTATGAAAATGTATGACCTGTCTTATACTGGACTATGTATCCATGCCTTCTTTATAACAAAATAAAGGAATTTAAAAAAAAAAAGATGCCGCACTCGTAAGCACGTTCCCTGCTGAGACGCTGGCACCTTCCCCGCGGACGCTCCACGTGCTTGTGAGACGCTGCTTGGACCTGAGAGACGCTGCTGGGAAGCGAGAGACGGTACTGGGAAGCGAGAGACGGTACTGGGAAGCGAGAGACGGTACTGGGAAGCGAGAGACGGTTTCACAGAGGGCTGCACATAGCATACTCAAGTAC
Source organism: Lithobates septentrionalis (assembly GCA_037952835.1). Taxonomy (NCBI): domain Eukaryota; kingdom Metazoa; phylum Chordata; class Amphibia; order Anura; family Ranidae; genus Lithobates; species Lithobates septentrionalis. Next base: position 672,068 of record JBBDGP010001327.1, on the reverse strand, counting down.
AAGAGTGAGCACTGTCACTCCTGGATGGCTACCATTACTACCATTACTATTCGCCAGTGAGCATTGCTGCTTTTGCCTCCTTAAACTGACAGAAACAAACTAGTAATTTTATTTCTTGATTAATATTATTATAGTACCAGTACTGACTATTTAAAATGACTGCGTGTCTGCAGTCTACATCTGATCTGACTTGTAGCAAAAAAATGATATAATTGAACTGACTAATTAAATATGATTTGAAATGGAATGAAATGGATTGCAAATTGCAAGCTAATTTTTTTTTTTTTTAACTATTCTGTAGTATACAGTATAAAATTGCTGTTATTGAATGTGTCACTTTGACAGCGTAGTATAAGACATGACAGCAAGCGCATGAATTTTTTAAACATGACAGTATGCAATATATAATATATTATATTTCATATATAATATATTAATAATTATATTTATTGCGTACTGTCATGTTTAAAAAAAATTAATGCGCTTGCTGTCATGTCAGTGTCGTATAACTGTATAACTTATAATACTACGCTGAGACAAAGTGACAAATTTTATTCAATGACAACAAGGCGCATGAAGTATACTACAGAATAGCTCAAAAAAATAAAATAGCATGCAATTGCAATTTGCAAGCAATACATTCCATTTCAAATTAAATGTATTCAGTTAAATTATATTTTTTTTTGTACAAGTCAGATGTACTGCAGTGCAGACATAACTACCTTGCATGCCAAGAGCAGCACCATTAAAAAAAAAAAAAAAGGATTGGTTAGTTTTTATTTTATTTTTTAAAGCTGCCTCCTGGGGTTTAGCTTTTAAATTGATTTAGTCCCTTTTTTTTTACCCCCCCTCAGATTTCACTCCCACTATAAATCATTCTATGATATTATTCTACGTTACCAGCAAAGGTGAACCATGTCTGCAGTGTGGAAATATTTTAAAGTTTGATAAAGACCCCAAATGTGCAATCTGTACTCTTTGCTCAACAGAAATTTCAAGAGGTGGTACAGTGCCAAAGAATTTTTCAACAACAGGTTTGATAAACCACCTGAAAACACGTCATCCAGTTCAGCATTCTGATTACAAGAAAACAGCATCACTTTCAAAAAGTGCCTTAGGATTAACACCATCTGTGGCCACAGTGTTTGAAAAGGTTAAAAAATATGCAAGTGACAGTCCCAAAGCTCATGCCATTACAGCTAAAATTATGGAATTTATTGCATTAGACGACCAGCCATTCTCTGTTGTGGAGGACATTGGATTCCGTAGGCTCATGCAACAGACGCTACTTTGCACATACCAGTCTACATGAATTGTTTAGCAGTGTTAGAAAACACGTTCAGGAGCTCATGACTACAGACATCATAGCAATCAGTTTTACTACCGACATTCAGAGTTCAGATGTCAGTCCAACGAGCATGCTCAGCCTGACAGCGCAGTGGATAGATGACAAATTTCAATTGCAAAACATCCTATTTAACGCACGTGAGTTTGTTGGATCACATACTGCAGCAGCAATATCTGATGCTTTAAAAACCATGCTTGATACTTGGCACATTGAGAAGTCTAAAGTGCATTTAATTGTCCGAGATAATGCACGGAACATGGCAAAGGCAATGGAGGACAGTGAACTTCAAAGCATACCATGCATGGCACGCTACAATTGGCTGTGAATGAAGGATTGCTGAGTCAGCGCACCATATCTGATATCGTATCAAAAAGGAAGAAAAATTGTGGGTCACTTTAAGCATTCTCCGCTTGCTTATTCCAGATTCCAAGCTTTGTAGATGCAGTTTGGAATGGCACCGAAACCACTGCAGCAAGATGTAGCCACTCGTTTGAACAGCACCTACTATATGCTACAAAGTCTTTTTGAACAAAAGCGTGTTTTAGCTGCATACATTGCAGATTACGAACTGCCACCAACACTGAGTGCACATCAGTGGACGTTAGCTGAAAATAGTTTGTCTCTTCTATCTCCATTTGAACAGTTAACAAAAGAAATAAGCTCAGCTAATGCTTCCATTGCTGAAGTTATCCCCTTGATTGCTGCACTGAAGCGTCTGCTTGGAAAAGAGGTAGAAACAGACCATGGCGTAAAAACGGCTAAAACCACTCTACTGGAGGCCGTTACCAACCGGTTTCGAGACACCGAGTCCAACCCTCTGTACTGCATTGCAACAGTTCTAGATCCTTGATTTAAAGAGCATTACTTTAATGTGGAGAAAAAGCAGCGCGCACGGGAAATGATACTGGCACAAATGGAGGTGGTGGAAGCATCTAGTGAAGGAGTTTTGAGGTGTCGCACAGAGCAAAGTGAGAAATGGTCACATACAAGTGAAGAGGAACACACTCCCTCTATATCTGATATGTTTGAAGAAATTTTACACAAATGCACCCCAGCTGACTTGTCCAAATTTAGTACCCAACTTAGGCGTTGTAAAACCCGTACTGTTCTTGACACGTTTAGAACTAGTATAGGGCGAGAGCATTCCCTTAGAAGTAGAACGTCCAGATATCCTATTATGGAGACTCCCTGAGATCTTAGGGAAGCCAACACTGGGGCCAGAATCTTTGTGAAGACCCTAGGGGCCGTGGCTAGACTGAAAGGCAGTGCCACAAACTGGAAATGACTGCCCTCTACAGCAAAGCATAAGAACCTTTGGTGTGGACCGAAGATCGGCACATGAAGGTACACATCCTTGATATCTATGGATGCTAAATAGTCTCCCTTTCTCAGGGACCTTATTACTGAACGAACCGACTCCAGGCGGAAAGACCGGACGTCTACAAAGGAGTTGAGAGCCTTGAGGCCCAAAATGGGCCTTACTTCTCCATTTGGTTTCAGCACGGTGAATAGGTTTGAGTAAAACCCCTTGAATCTTTCCTCGTGCGGGACCCTTACAATTACTCCCTGCATCAGCAGATGGTGAAAAGCTAGAAATAGGCATCTTCTTTTCTCTGGATCCGCCGGGACCCTTGAGTGTAGAAAGCGGTTCGGGGGAACCTCCCGGAACTCTATTCTGTAACCGTTTTTTACAGTGGAAATGACCCATCTGACATGAACCAGTTATTTCCAGGCCTCTCCAAACAGCCGAAGCCTGCCCCCCACCCGTGAGAGCGGGGCCGCCCCTTCACAAGGTAGACTTGGAGTTGGGCTTGGGTGGCTTTTGGGTGCAGGGTTTTTTCTGTGGTCTTTTAAACCCAGACAGCTGAGGCCGTCGATACCGCTTAGGGGAAGAGGCACCAGGCCCTGGGGGATTAGGAATTTTATAAGAGGCCTGCTTCCCCTTCTTTTTAATAGGAAGCAGAGCGCCCTTTCCTCCAGAGATCTTTTGGATATATTTATCCAGATCTTTGCCAAATAGGCGCTCTCCATGAAATGTAAAAGCAGCAATTAGCCTTTTACATGGCGTCTCAGCAGACCAGTTCTTTAGCCACAATACCCGGCGCATATGAACTGATAACGCAAAACGAGACATCTGTTGGATTGAGTCTTTTGAAGCGTCTACTGCAAAACACAAGGCATGAGGGATCTCTGAAAGCTCCTCAGCAGATTCCTCCTGGCAAGGTATGTTCTTTACTATCCTCTTAAAGCGATCCTTTAGGGATTGACAAATCCCAATAGCTGCAACAGCAGGCTGAACTGCTGCACTGGCAACCCAGAAGGTGGCCTTTAATAAGGACTCTAGCTTTTTATCAGCCGGATCTTTGAAAACCTGGGCATTATCTACTGGACAGGTTAAAGGTGTGCTCCATTTCTTCCTAAACTTCTCCTCCATAGGGTATAAAACAGAAAACCTTTTGGGAGGTAAGTATATCCTGTCAGGATGCTCCCAGTCCGCATAAATCACCTGCTCCAGTAACGGATGCAAGAAAAAGCTTTGGAAACTTGTTTAGGTCACAAAGATCCCAAAGTAGAACAGGAGAGTGCAGACTCCTGAACCGGGGGTAATTTCGTTCTGAGTCCTGCGGAAGGAGCCACAAAACACCATCTTAGGCGTGGGCAACACCTCAGATCCCTTAACCAATGTGTTGGAAAGCCATAACGGCTTATAAGATTGTGTCAACGGAAACATAAATAAAATGTAAATAGTGTTAAATATAGTTAATTTAGTGAAAAATGAGAAAAAGAAAAAACAGCTATCCACAACACTAATACTTTGGAAAAAATTAGTAATAAAAATACAAATAGATGTGAAAAATTGTGATAGTAGCTAATTCATTAATCCAAGTTCAATGGAAAGTCTGACATCAAGATTAACCAATTAAGTTAATTTCGGTCTAACATCAAGACTGACCAATAGTGTGATATGTGTTGGATATTAAATGTACCCACAAAGATATATTAAATTGAAACACCATTATATATCAAAAAAAAAATTAAAAAATTTTATATTAATAATATGGACCTATACAAAAAATTTGTAAATAAATATTAAAAATAAAATTGAAAATAAAAATATTAAAAAAATTATGATAATGTTATATATCCCTACCAATTACGTCTAAATGTGGTATGTTAATATTACTCCCAAAAATACCCAGCCATATAAACAAACGACTCCACTAACAGTGGACTAATTAACTCATCCGCGTGACTCAGATCGGGTTTACAATAAGCAGTTAGGAATTGTCAATAAAGGCATTAATATCAACATCCACATTTAACCCATGTGGCACGTAGGTCTTGATCTTATGGATCCATGACATTTCTAACTTTGAAATTTCACGCACTAAAGAACTCCCCTGCCAGTTGGGACTGAATTTATCTATCCCTAAGAATAGAGTATTTGAAGGGTCCCTATCATGTACCAAAAGGTAGTGTTTTGACACCGAATGTTTCTTAAAACCAGACTTGATGTTGGTAATATGCTCATTGAGCCGAACCTGTAAAGGGCGTTTAGTGCGTCCTATATATTGCAGGCCACAAGGGCACTGCAACAGATAGACCACGCCAGTAGTAGTGTAGGTAATAAATGGAGTGATTGAATGTTGGATTTGGGTGCTTGTAGATACAAAACTCTGAGTTCTTTTATGAGTACAGCTATTAAAAAGAGCAAACACGACACCTTCTACATTGATAAAACCCTTTCAATTGGTCAAAAAAGGTTAGTTTCCTGCTAGGGGGATCTAAAATGTTGGGAGCAATCCTATTTCTAAGTGAGGGAGCAGCTCTGAAAACCACTTGAGGCCTATCAGGTAAGATGTCCTTCAAGACATTGTCACTGTTAATAATATGCCAATGTTTGGAGATTATCTTTTTGACACTCCTATGCTGAAGGTAGTAGGTAGTCACAAAAGGTACCCCTATGTTTGAAAAAATTAGGATTGACCTGGGGCAGTTTGTCTTCGAGTAATGAATCCCTATTCATATTCTCAACATCATTGAGCACAGGTAAAAGACTCTTTAGGGTACCCTTTTTCTAGAAATCTATCAGTTAAGGTTCTAGCCTGAACTCGGAATTCATGTGGATCAGAACAATTCCTACGTAATCTCATATATTGGCTTTTTGGTATTGAACTAAGCCAGGGACGATGATGACAACTGTCCATAGAAATGTAGGAATTGCGGTCATATATTGGGGTCCACACACGTGGACCTGTAAAGCACCCTTTGTGGTTTCCTTGGGCAAGGTTGACCAGGAATACCAATTTTAACAAGGGTCCAGCGCCTATATAGGACACATTACAAGCAACATCTCGTTCTTGAACCGAGGTTCGGGTACCATCCACTTTAGCTTAGTAAGCCATCCAAATGGATCCGATTATAATGTCCTCAGTGGGACATTCTTTTGAAGAAACTGAAGAGCTTCAACAGCCATGACCATCACCTTCAAGACACTGGCGAAAAAACTGAGGCACTTCCTGTATAGGAGGGGTTATATGGGAGGAACCGTCTTACTATTGGTTGCCAGTGTCCAATCTCCTAAAGGTAAGCGTATAACCCACATAGTCATTATTATGGTGCTCTGTGTCCCGTGATGTACGATAAAGAAAAAACTACTAGGGAGTGCGCATGCGCGAGAGCTCCGTCATGGCCGCTTAAGCCTGGAGCTCCGCATCACCCCGGACCAACGAGTGGCATAACTCCTGCCAAAGCCCGAGGAGGACCCACCCGAGCACTCTCCCCGCATCAGGAACAGAGGGGGATCACGGTGAGATGTCCGGTACCCAGGCCCGCCGCGACTTAGGCCCGCAATTCGCTGCGGCGGCGGAGGGGTGTACCAAGATGGCCGCCGGCAATGATTCCACTAGGCCTTACTCAGCCACACAGCATAAAGGGCCGGATAACAGACCAATTCCCACCCCCCCGATCCTGTCTTATGCCCAAGCGGCGCAGGGAGGCTCCTGCACGAGCCAGACCAGCCATCAGGGCCCTTACCAGCATCAAGCCCCCCATGGGGCCCATAAAAAGCTACAGAGTAGCGGGCAGATGGAGGACGGCGCTCTTTCCTCAGTTATACCCCCCCAACTCCCCTCACCAGCAGACATTTCCCCTGGATACTCAGTCAAAGACATCTCTGCACGCCAAGAAGATCTCTTTACTAAATTTTCTGCACTATTAGAAAAGGGACTGGCCAATACAGCAATTCAGATCACTAATGCCATCAAAACGGACCTAACTAGCCTGGGCTCCAGAATTGAAGCTATGGAAGACAAAATTGACCACACGGTTGCCAGAACCAACCAGAATGCTGTACACATCCAGACAGTTCAAGAACAACTGGACACAGCCCTCTCAAGAATCGATGAACTTGAGAACAGGTCCAGGAGGTATAATTTCAGAATAAGAGGCCTCCCGGAATCCTTCACGGACATTCCCCTCACGGTGCAGGACTTTATCTCAGAGCTTATCCCTAACATCCCGCCACATAGGCTAGAGTTGGACAGGGCTCACAGGGCTCTGGGCAGACTGCAGACCTGGCTCAGTCCACCATACAAAGAAGACATACTCTTAAACCCCTTCTTTCAGTCCTGATGGAACGAGACATCAAATACCGTTGGACATTCCCCTTTGCCGTGAAGTTTTCATTGCAGGGCAAGACCTATGCTTTCTCCAACCTCCCGGAAGGTGAGAGACTGTTCCTGTCCCTCAAACTAATCTCCCAGGAAGCCCCCATGGAACTTTCCTCATCTTCATCGGGATCGTCCAAACGCCCTCTTTCAGGCAGCCCAGTCTCTCCCCTCTGGAGCAAGGGCCCCTCTAAGAAGAGCAAAGACGGAAGACCACCATAACAGACCATCAAGGCCTTTTATTCCCCCAGTCCTACCACTGACTTCTCTGTTTGGGATTAGTTCCCTCCGTTGACTGAGCTAGTGCTCAACCCTTTGATTTCTAGGCCCAGTTGGGGCCCTGGACACAGGACACTATTTTGCCCCAAAAGCCTCGACACTGCTTTTTGAGCCGGATCACTAAGGAGACTCGTCTGCAGGGGACAGTCCCCCTGATCCCTATACCTCTCAAAAGCGAGAGGAAGGTTTATTTTCATTCCTCCCTGGGGACTCGATTCCTAGATCTCCTGATCTACATAGTACCCAGCAATCCCCTCCTTCCCAGATCCATGCTCCTGGGTGTTCTTCGCTTTAGGCTATTTGCTTTATAGATCGTTCTTTTTTGTTTTTTTTGTTATTTCTTGGTTGTTCTTATGGGTCTAAGGTTATGTTATGATTTTGTAAATGTCAATCCAGTGATCTTAGACTCAGTTATGCACAATTTATGAGTCAGTTATTTATAGCTGCAAGGGTCCGGGGTGATACCCTTGCGCCTCCTCTCACTCCTTGGGAACCGAATGTGTTCTCCTCGAGTGAGACTTCGCTCGCCTTTACAGGGCGGGAGAAGATTTAGAATGGAGATTAGGCGGTCAGATGTACTGCTGCCCTCCACGGGTCTCGTCAGAAGACCCTTGATACTGTTTTTGATTTTATGTTTTTTTGACTCTCTACTTTTCTTCTCTCCTCTCTTATTATCTCTTTCTCTTCTGGCCGGTAGTCGGGAGTTGCCCCAGGTCCTCTTCCGCACAGACACAGGACGGTCCCTTCTCTCCATCACCCGCTCTGCGAACACAATTCATCACAAGGTAAGTGGCTGTTGGGCCGGTCATCACTTCTCACTCTGTTCCAATGGCTGATTTGTCGTCAAAGGGAGTAGATCTTAAGGTGGCTTCTCATAACGCTCAAGGGCTCAATTCTCCCAGGAAACGGAGATTAGCTTTTGACCATTATAAATCCCTCAAACTCGATATAGTGCTCCTACAGGAGACCCATTTCCTGATTCGGTACAGTCCCAAGTTCCTACACTCCTACTACCCATCCTTTTTTCTAGCCAATGCTCCTAACAAAATCAAAGGGGTAGCAATACTTCTCTCTAAGAACAGTAAATTTACCCACATTTCGGATCTCAAACATCCAGAGGGACGGTTTATAATTGTAAAGGGCACTCTGGAGGGAGTACTATACTCCATAATCTCATACTATGCCCCTAATAAGGGTCAAGAAACTTTCTTCCAGAACCTCTTTGCAACTCTCAACCCCCTCCTGGAAGGCAAAGTCATATGGGGGGGGGGGGGGGGGACTCCAACGTAGCATTTGACCAGGGCCTAGACAAAACCAAACCACTTAAAGACCGGCTAACGCGCCCCACAAAACTAAGCACCAGAATAGCCAAAATGATACATCCCCAAGGTTTGGTAGATATCTGGACGGAACTCAATCCCAAAAGTAGGGACTTCACGCACTTCTCCTCTTCCCATCAGTCCTACGCAAGGATTGACCACATCCTCATTCCGACTAACCTTATCCCCCTAACCTCCAAAGCTACTATTATAGACATAGTTTGGTCGGATCACTCGTTGGTCCTCCTGACTATGAGAAACGTCCTGACGAGGAGCGGGGGCTCTTATTGGAGACTGAGCGAGTCTCTCCTGGGAGACCCAGTTCACGCCAAAATGATAGCAGACGGTATTAAGGAATATTTTAGACTAAATGATGTTGAAAACATCTCCCCCGAAACCCTTTGGGCTGCCCACAAGGCTACAGTTCAAGGCGAACTCATCAGATTAGCGACTCAAGTTAAAAAGGAAAGACTGATAGACATTCATAGATTAGAACAAAACTTTATTAATCTGAAAATCGACCACAAAAAAAATCCATCTAAGGAGCTCACTGAAAAACTAGATGCGATTAGACTGGAACTCAATCTGGCTTTAACGGCAAAAGCCGAAAAACTCATTAGATGGAGTGGAGCTAAATTTTACTGCCACAGGGACAAAATTGGTACGATGCTAGCCGCAAAACTTCCCCCAAATTTCGCTCCCACACTTTCCCCAAATTACGTATAGCAGGCCAACCACCAACGGCCAACCCAACTAAAATCATGACTGCCTTCCATGAATTTTACTCCGACCTGTATAAAACCACACAAACGTCGAGAGACACATCGAATGCCTCCTTTTTTTCGAACCTTCAACTGCCCTCTATATCCAAGAACCATAGAGACTTAATGGAGGAACCCTTCACCTCGGATGAAATAAGGGAGGTTATTAAAAACCTTAAGACTGGCTCTGCTCCGGGTCCGGACGGTTTATCAGTCCCCTTTTATAAGATGTTCGGCGACATATTGGCCCCCCATATGGCAAAATTTTTTAACTCTAAAAAATCAGGATCCCCAATAGACCTACATCTGAACACGGCTTTCATATCAGTAATTCCCAAACCCAATAAGAATCATGAAGAAGTAGAGAATTATAGGCCCATTTCCCTAATGAATAATGATCTCAAGATACTTACTAAAATTCTAGCCAACCGTCTCGCCTCCTTTATCAAGCAGTATGTCCACAAAGACCAGGTAGGATTTATCCCTGGGAGGCAGGGCCCAGACCAAATTAGGAGAGCCGTGGACATTGTCTCCATTCTCCAATCTGTTATCATTGGATTTGCATAAGGCCTTCGATTCGATCGAGTGGCCTTATCTTTTTTCCCTCCTTGAGAGATGGGGCTTCGGGGCTGGCTTTTTAGGGACCCTGAGATCCCTCTACTCTAACCCGGCAGCGGTAATCCGTCTACAAGGCCAATACTCCAAACCCCTCCAAATAGCGAGAGGGACGAGACAGGGATGCCCTCTCTCCCCTCTGATTTTCGCCATGGCCATAGAAACACTAGCGATAGCGATTAGATCGAACCCCAACATCCTTGGAGTATCATGTGGGAACCAAGTCCACAAGTGTGGGCTCTTTGCTGACGATATGCTCCTCTTCATAACGTCACCTACCACATCCCTCCCCAACTTGTGCAAACTATTAGGGAGTTCTCTACTATCTCAGGCCTAAAGGTTAACTATTCTAAATCATCGGCTTTAAATATCTCCCTCCAGACAGACACTGTATCTGCACTTCAAAGCTCCTTTGACTTTAAGTGGAATGACCACTGCATAGACTATTTAGGAATTAAACTCACAGCTAAAACGGAGCATTTATATTCCTTGAACTTCCCTCAAATGTACCGCAAGTTAGAAGCTGACTTAGGAAAATGGTCCAAGGGGGAGGTTTCCTGGCTGGGGAGAGTCCATGCAGTGAAGATGACGCTATTGCCTAGACTCCTATACCTCTTCAGGGCCCTTCCGATAAACATTAATAAGGATCACTTGACCAAATTCCAAAGAAAAGCCACCAAATTTATTTGGGGTTGAGAGGTCACAGAATTCAACAAAGAACCCTTTTCCTTCCCAGAACACAGGGGGGTATAGGGGCACCACAGCTCTTCTGGTACTTTCAAGCTGCCAGGCTAGCCCAACTCTCCACGGTCTACTCTAAGGAAGAGAAACCAGACTGGATTCAGATAGAGAGATGCGCTACCCCTTCCTATACCTTGGACTTTCTTCTCTGGATTCCCCCAAAACAGAGACCCCCAATACTTTCCCCATCTTTATCTCAAGCATTTCAATTATGGGATAACCTAAGAAACAACCCCGCTTTAATCTCGAGATGTCTACCACTAACGCACATCTTTAATAATCCTGACTTTGCCCCTGGGTTAGACATCAAAGCCTTCCGTTGGTGGTTGGACAAGGGACTGTACCGAATCAGACATTTCTTCACTAATGAGGGACCCATTTCTTTAGAGTTCAGTATCAAGCATCTTGAAATTCCGAATTCTGAGCGTTTTAGATTCCACCAAATAAGACATTTTCTCCGCCACCTCTGCGGAGGAGGTATTTCCCCGCATAACTCCTTCACGCCATACGAATTATGGTGTGGGTGTTCCTTGGAACAGAGGGGGGGATCTCTGTCATCTATCAGTCACTAGCCCTTCACACCCAAAAGACTCCTTATATGCTTGCCTGGGAGAGTGATCTTGCCCTTGATTGGGAAGTTGATAAATGGAGAAGCTCCTTTAACAGAGCCTTCAAGGGCATCAAAAATATTTCCCTAAATGAATCAAGTCTCAAGGTCATAACAAGATGGTATTTTACCCCCGCCAAACTATCTAAAATGTTCCCAACAGCAGACCCCAAGCGCTTTCGTGGGTGTCAACTCTTGATCCCTTTTGGGGTGCCGGCGGGAACCCGGGGGCCTCTCTAGGTAACGGAAATTGAACTTGGTGGCCTATCCTTATTATGTGATTCAGTTGCAACTCAGTAGGTACTGTCTCTTTCTGTAGTAATTAGATAGAATTCTAAACCCTGTATTGTTAGTTTGCTAATCCCCCTCAGGGGCATGCCATGTAACAATTTGATGTGACTCGAAATTCTATTACAGATTTTGTTTTCTTTATTTTGTAAAACGAATAAAAGATTTTGAAAGAGTAGAAAAAACTACTAGTTCTCATTTAAGTTGAAAGAAAATAATAAAATAAAAATTTTATTATAGCATAGCAGATAGCACTGTACTATGTTATATTTACAGAAACTATGAAACAGAATAACGGCCTTCTGCCATATTATTACTGTTATGGTTAGTTGAGAGAGTTGTTCTTTAAAGTATTACTTACTTATACATAGTTTGTTCTGTTGTTGGGACAAACTGTGTAATTGTCTCTCCCTAAGCGGTCAGCCTGCTGCATGTGCAAAACTGTGTTCTGTATCTGTGGCTGTCTACATACTACAGTACCGCACTGTGTTCCGGGTATGGGCGGTGACTTCCATAAACACAGACTAGTCTACATCGCTTGCTGTGATTGGCTGAGCACCGCTGCTGTAGACTAGTCTGTGTTCCAGGATGTCTCCGCCCATACCCCGGCTCGGAACACAGTGCGGTCTACTGTATGACTATGTATGTAACACGCAGCTACATACACTTATCGCACATCCAGCCGCTGACACCTTAGGGAGAGAGAACTGAATTACTAGTTCTGATGTAAGTTGGAAATTAACAAAATATAAAAAAAGTCAGTCTTTGGCATTTTTATATTATTATATTAATATAAATTATTATTATTAATATTAATATTTATTTTATTTTATTGTATGCCTGTTTTATTTGGTATGGTGGTGCAATGTGCACTGACTGCAGTCTTATTTTATTTTATTTTATTTTTATCTTCTGTGTCCACTGTCCAATTTTATGTGGGTTACTTTTTATTAAAGTACTTTTTGACATTACTGGATTGTAGTATTCTTTTCTTCATAAAATTAATGATTAAGTTGAATATAAATAATATAACGAATATGAATGTAACACAATTTTGTATATCCAATAATTTTGTGTAATATATAAAAAAAAAGCCTATTTTGGTTTCGGTGCTGTTTCGGTATCGGTTTTCGGGATCAAGGAAGATTTATTTTCGGTATTGGTTTTGGCACAAAAAAACCCATTCGGTGCATCCCTAAGAGATATAATAAAATATTTACAAAAATGTGAGGGGTGTACTCACTTTTGTGAGATTTTGTATTACCTACCACACAGGCTAGTAACTCTTAGGTGTCTACCCTTTTTTTAAACAGCACACATACTGTTGCTATCTATACATTTTACTTGTCAATTATTTATCTATCTATTCTACATTATATTGAGTTAATCTTTTTTCTACACCCCCTCGCTTGTCTGGAGCTTTTCCATATCGATTGAGTGCTTAGGAATGGTTTTTACAATTGTTCTTGCTAGAAACCAGAAGTGCATCCACAGGGATGACAGTGCCATAAGCAAGAGACCTGACAGTAAACCCTCCTCGAGGATTCCCTATAAGCAACAGACAGGCTTGCCTGGGGCAATTCCACTTAGTAGTGGAATGGCTGCAGCTGACAAACAACTGCCATAAGTAAATGCATCCTGTGAATAAAAATATTAGTCTTTCCCTTTAGAAAATAAGACAAAGAAAGTATAAAACTTTCTGAAGAAGGAATCAAATTTTTGTTAAAAAAAAAATTCTACCAAAGCAATTGCACAGCTCTGGCCACGATGTAATCTGTACTAGTCAGAAGCAGAGACTTGGTGAATATTTGCAGAGCCAATATGCAAAGGCAGCAACCAAGAACAACCAATCAGAATGTATAATTCATTGCTCCGGCAGCTTTGACTATAAAAAAAAAAAAGGTGATTGTCAGGAATAACAGATCTGCAAAGGTCTCATTAAAATATTAAAACATGACCCACAAGCCCAAGAATCCTGGTCAGATTTTGGGAAAAAAAGTGAATGCAAAGTATTCACCTTCTTGAGACTTTCTTTTTTTTTTTTTTTTTTTTTTAAGTTTTATTGTCAAACACTAAGAAAAAATAGATCTTTTTTACATTGATTAGGAGAAATGTACTCTTTATGTAACTTATTTTATTGATTTTACTTAAAGCGATATTAAACCCCTTTTTAAACATTTCAGCAGTCAATTTAATCACTGAGCATACAGCTTCTTTATCTTTTAAGCCTTGCCCAAGTTCCAGTTCCATCTGGTGCCATGACCAGTTCCCCAGGTTTCCTTTTTCAGGTGGACCCTTTCTCTTGCAGCATCCTATGGAGTGACCCTTGCATGCAGAGACTAGGGTCGGGTCTCCCTACACCAAGGGTATGCAATTAGCAGACCTTCAGCTGTTGCAGAACTACAAGTCCCATGAGGCATAGCAAGACTCTGACAGCCACAAGCATGACACCCAGAGGCAGAGGCATGATGGGACTTGTAGTTTTGCAACAGCTGGAGGTCCGTTAATTGCATATCCCTACCCTACACTGTGTGCATCGATATAAAGACACACCTACATAGCCTAGCATCTCCATCACGGCCCCTCCATTCTCCCCCCTCTCTGGTTTTCCTGCTCCCTAGATCACTCCATTGTGTTCATCAGGACTGTTATCACACCACCCACTACTTAATCAGTTCCTACTGGTTATTACTTGCTGTCCTCCTCTCATGCTATAAGGACTTCCAGCAATATAGTGTACCCAATTTACTTTGAAATCATTCATGTCCAAGCATTCTGAATGAGTTCATATGTTTAATGTGAGTGGCTGGATGTGATAGGTGGCCATCTGTGTCTGCACATGACTGTTTTGTCCTTTTTAAACTGTTGATGGTACCTGTGTTCACAGGATATTTTTGGATTGGTGTTTATAGTGAGTCTCTTCATTAAACAGTATTTAATTATTTAACTTGACTATTGCATGTTCCTCATTTATGAATTCACTTTCTCTCTTGTCTTTTTACATAGCCTAGCATGGCAAGGCACTCCCCTGCTCCTCCCAGCTAACTGACTGGCGGCTACATTTTACGCTGTCAACTATTTCTTTCCTACACGGTCATCGAGATTCTGTCCACTATTGCCAATTGCCTGGCAATAGGTGCATTAGGTTCATTTTAAATGGCACTCCAAACGCGGTGCGATTTTGCCGGGAATGCCCCATGGAAAATCACACTGCAATTGCAGCAAAACGAGACTAAAAATTGTGTGAAGCTTGTCACCCAAAAAAGGAGCAGGAGCTTCTTGTGGGCAACAAATACGCATTGGGCAGCCCATTGGAGTGAATAGGCTGTCCTATGTGAGACACGTGGAATTGCGTAAAAATCGTAAATGGGAATGTGAGTTCCCACTACGCATAGTGTCAATGGGTCCTGAAGCACTTTCATTACTTTGTCTCCAATTTTGACAGCAGACTGTGGTGAGCATGTCATGGATCAATGGGTTGCACAATGTAAACAAACTTGTTTCCATTTACAAAAAGGTACCTCTGATCCATCACGTTTAGGTCCAGAACAGAGTGGGAGGTAGGCAGATGTAAACAGACACAAGTCTGTTTACATCCGCCTGCTCATAGACCAACAAGGAGTTTCCGATCAGATCCGCCGGAAATGATGACAGATGAACCTGATTGGAAAGCCCATGTGAAGGAGACCATAAAGCACAAACCCAATGGGGAATTACACTGTCAGTTGTTTTTGTATCTTACTGAATATATCTCCCCTCGAATTTTCTGTTGGATTGAGATATGGACTCGGATTAGTCCATTCTAGGATATTACCATTGTTGTTTTCAAGGCATTCTTGTAGTTTTGGATTTATTTTTCAAGCCACTGTCTTGCTAGACAACTCTGAAGGCTCTGGTATCTTGAAGACTGCATAGGGTTTTTATCCAGGGTTTTCCTGTATTTTGTTGCATTTACCTAACCATCACATGTCTTACAGGCCCTGCTTTAGGGAAGCATCCCAACAGCATGATGCTATCCCACCAAAGACGGTATTTTGACTGATACCCAAAAGACTTTTTTTTTTATTCAGCCTATAGAAGAGTCCTCCTTCTGACATTTTTGTAGGTTCTTTTTGACTCTCTCATAAAACTACAACTGGAAATACACCCAGGCAACAGCTGTTGTATGCACAGTCTCTTCAATATCAATTACTGAGGCCTGTAACTTCTTTGGGGTGGTTCTAAGTTTCTAAGTGGTTTTCCTCACTAGCTTCCTTTTTGGTGGTCACTAATTTTTGGTGGATAGCCCATTCTTGTAACTTACTATACTAGACTCTTTCAATTTCTTAAATGACTTGACTGTACTGAAAGCATATTGAGTCATTTGGAAATTTTCTTGTATCCATTCCAACTTGTGCTTTTCAAACACATTTTTCTATCTGAAATGTTCTTTCCATACAGTTTAGTTTATGCCATTATCTTTTACCAGAAGTTGGGCCTTCAGATACACGTGTATTTAAACTACCGTACTCTTAAAATGAAACCCCTTAATTAGACACAGATTGGATAATTTCCATTTTATGAACCACAGTTTGGAAAAAAAATTGGCTTCACCAGTGATGACTTAGGTGCATCATTGTATTCTTATGCAATTAGTTATTTTATGTTTTTTCATTGTTGTAAATGTAAAACACTTTGCAGAGATCTGTTTTCACTTTGAAATCAGAGTCTATTTCTATTTTCCAATGTTAAAAATCATCATTTTAATTAACTGAAGAATTCATGGCATTTTAACACATGGAGTGCTGCCAGCTGGACCTACAGGTATATGTATTTTAGATAATTTTGCTTTTAGCCAAATAGATCTCTCTTAGGGACTATGACATTTTCAGGTCACCAATCCAGCTATGCTGTGTGAGGAATCTGTCTTTTTTGGATGGACTTTGGCATGTAAAATAGCTCCCATATGTATTCCAACTGTCTATTTATCTGTATGGCTGGTTTTAAGCTTTAAATACGCAAAATCAATGCACAATAAAGGCGTGATTTTTCTACATTCTCTGTACCATATTGCTTCATCTGCAATAAACTCCATCCAAGCGCAGATAACGTATTCACAAATCCCTTTCTTTCACCTTTTTATTGGCTTCACTGTCATCACTCCTCTATATTTTTAACCTTGTGAATTCCTAGAAAAACACCAGAAGGTTCTTAAGAGTATGTATGAGACTTACTGCAGCTTCAGACAAATTATATATGATTTAATATATTTATATTTTTATTCATAAAACAGCAGCTGTGAACTACATCCTTCTTCTGTTTAGTATGCCTACTGACACATTTCTAAATGATGCTTTGTGTCAGTTGCAGGAACATGGGTCTCAGCCATAGGTACACCATGTTTTAGGTCCACTTAAAAATTAACATTTTATTTTGTTAGGTTAGATGTTTGGTGTGTTATCAAAAGGTAGAAATGTAAAGTGTCAGTTTAAAGGCAAAATTCACCTTACCTGGTAGACACTGCCAGTGCATGGTATCAGTTTGGGGGTTTGGGAGGGGTGGAAATTATTTTAAAGGCTTAATCCACCCTTTGAATAAAATGGACTACGCGGTCAAGGGGCCCCAGTAGGTTAAAATACACTGTGCATTTTGAAAAATATTGCTTAATGCAATTTCTACACCTGTAGGCCATTAGCAGCACCCTCCAAGGCCTGGCAGAAAAATGTGTGTATTGGCTGCATTGAGCACTCGCCCTTGGCAACAAATGATTGAGCAGTCTCCCAAGTTCAAAAGCTGTGTAGTGTGCTCAGTGGGTCCCCCCGCTGGCGCAATGGGCTCCTCCTCTTCTTTGTTTGCCCCCCTTAGCAAGCTTCTTTTTATGGGGCAACACCCATGAGCTCGATCCCACATGAATTGCATTCAGGTAAAAAAATGTTCAGGCTTTAAGACCACTTTAAGCAAAACTTTTCAAAACTGCACTGTGTATTTTAACCAACCGGGGTCCCTTGATTGCATAGTCCATTTAATTCACAAGGAAACTCCAACATAAAATTTCCACCAAACTCATATCGTGCACTGGCAGCATCTACCAAATATTCACAGCCAGTAAGACTCGTGGTTAGAGGATGGGGGAAGGGGTTGTTAAAAACACAAGATGAGCCACCTTTTTAGCTTCCCCCAACTCTTCAGCCCCCACCCCCCCACGCCAGCTGCTTTCGCGCTTGCTGCAAAAATTATCCCCGTTACATTCTGCGGGCAGTAGCACTACCAAACTCAACTCATTCAAGCAAATGGGGACACAGTACAAGCGTACGCCATTATAGCGTGTAGGTGCGGGTGCAGCATTAAAAAAAGAAACAAACAGTGATGGTAAAACAGACAGTAAGGGGCATTATGTTGCCTCCTTGCCACCTGTCAAATGTCTCTGAAAAGCATTCCAAATGGCATTTTAGTCGCACATCTAAATTTTGGCAAAAATGAAAACATGCCACCTGCAACAATTCCTTTCCTACTATACTGCTCCTCAAAACTGAATTCAATGTAGCTGTATGCCCACCTGGACACACAAACACCTGAAAGTATAAACATGATTTGGTTATGTTAATTAACTGAAGAATTCCGACAACAGTCTAGCCCAAGTGTCAGAAAAGGTAAAAAAATACTGACATCCAGTATAATTTAGTTGAAAGTACAGTATATACTTATACTTAAATGACATGAAATTCACAAAACACAGAGAAAATACATCAGGGCCTATTTTAGGTGTGACACGTCGGGGTTTCTCAGCTCAATAGTAGTGCCAAAACAGTGAGTTTACTCCACGCCAGATATAGTTTTCAGGGCTTTCCTGCTCACTTTTGTTTAAATGAACAGCAAATTTACACAGGTATGTCTTCCCATGCTGGGGGTTCTCACCATCTTTGCAAAAACATAATTCAGCCTCCTGGCTCTCTTGTGGCAACTTTAGTGCTTCAAGTACCTCTTCAGGGTCCCCCCTGAACATCAGTACCTTTTTGGTCCTCCTGACCATGAAACACGTCTCAGTGTTTATGCAAAGACGCTACATCTCAGCTCTGCATCTTCCTTACAGCTTCCAAGCCATAACTGTGATCAAGTCTCAAGTACACCCCCCCTTCCCCCTTCTTGTCAAAGCCAAAAGGGGTGTCCCTTCCTTCTCCCTTGGAGAACCACACATCCAGCTGTATTTTATCCAGTTTTATTTACTTATAACATCATGAAAGATTTTTAAAAACCAAATGTGTCAAAAAAAAAAAAAAATAGAAAAAAAAAAACTAAAAAAAAAAAACTCAGAGTTGGAAAAAAGGATCACCCACCTCCTAAAAATGACTTGTGTAGCTAATCACCTTCTCAATGGCACACATTGACTTTCAACTGTGATCAGCTGTGGTCATTTTGATTAACTCAGCATAAAATAAGCTTTCCTGGAGCATTTCCTTCCCTGGTAGTGCAACTGAAGCAATCAACTATGGGTGGCAAGGCACTGTCACCGGGATCTATAGGATAGAGTTGTGGAAAAAAAAAATTCAAAGGCTTCACCAATGCCTAGAAGCACAGTAAAGTCTATTATTAAGAAGTCAAAGGTATTTGGTATAACACAGGATCAGGACGTCGCTCCAAACTGGACGAAAGAGCCAAGAGAAAACTGGTCAGAGAGGCTACCAAGAGGCCTACAGCAACTCTGAAGCAGTTGCAGGAATTTATGACAAAGTTTGGTCATTGTGTGCATGTGACAACAATATCACAAATTCTCCACAAATGTGGCTTGTATGGGAGGGTTGCAAGAAAGGACACATGCAGTCATGACTGAGCTTTGCCAAAACACATCTTGAAGATTCGGAGGCCACATGGAAAAAGGTGTTACGGTCAGATGAGACTAAAATTGAATTATTTGGCCTCAAAACCAAACGAGATATCTGGTGGAAATGCAATACAGCTCACCGTCCAAATAACATCATTTCTACAGTACAGAATGGAGGTGGTAATATGTTATGGGGGTGTTTCTCTGCAGCAGGGACTGAAGTACTTGTCAGGATACATTGAGAAATGGATGGGGCAAAATACCGTCAAAAGGAAAATCTGCTGACCTCTGCCAGAAAGTTGTCAATGGGAAGGTAGTTTACCTTCCAACATGACAATGGTCCAAAGCACACAGCAAAAACGACCCCATAGTAGTTGAAGGAGAAAGAGGTGAATGTGAGCCCAGACTTAAACCCCATTGAAAATCTGTGGAATGATTTGAAGACTGCAGTCTACAAATGGTCATCAAATTTAACTGAACTTGAGCAGTTCTGCAAAGAAGAGTGGGCAAATATTGCAAAGTTTAGATGAGCAAAGTTAGTAGAGACATATCCCAGCAGACTAAAAGCTGTAATTAAAAGCAAAAGGTGGTTCAACAAAATACTGACACAAGGGGTGATCCTTTTTCCAACTCTGTGTCTGAGTTGTTTTTGTTTGTTTTTTTTTATTCTGACATGTTGACGTTATATCTTTTACTTGGATGTTATAAGTTGCACTGAGTAAATACAGCTGGATGAAACAAAAACTGTCTGTCTTCATTTCAGACTGCAAAGCAACAAAATGTGATTATTTTAAAGGGGGGGGGGGGGGGGGGGATTCTTTTCTTTACCCACCGTATGTGGTTACCTGCTATTACATACAATAATATAATATATATTATTTGGTGTTGGTTAGCATTAAGTATGTGATATTAAACTTTTAATATAACCCCTTCCTCTGTTTCAGTTTAGCTGTTTATACTTTAAAATTCCAGCTAAGCGTTTCTCTTGTGGACACTGACAGTACTACGTGGAAAGGCAGCTTCTGAATGGTTAGCACACAGCTCAGGCTGTCTAGTGATGATTCACCAGTAATCGGATTGTGAAACTTCTTTCCTTTTATCTCTTCCTTTACAGAAAAATCCAATAAATGAGTGACTACAAAGCAAAATATTTCTTTGTCATCTGCAGGAAAAACATTACAGTCTAAGGTGCGATCGGCTACAACTAACTAAAAAGGCCCCTTACTGCAGTATTTTAATTTGAGATAAACGTGAACCTGAGCTGTGCCAATGCAAGGCAGAGCAACATGTTAGTCCTCATGCATAGTGGGCGTAAAAAAATGCTGCTTTTACAGGCATGTGGCTTTTTTTTGCCTCTAAATGCTATGTTAGCTTATATGTCCATGCATACATACAGTTGTGTTCATAAGTTTACATACCCTGGCAGAATTTATGATTTTTTTTGGCCATTTTTCAGAGAAAATGAATGATAACAAAAACATTTCTTTTGTTCATGGTTAGTGTTTGGCTGTGGCCATTTATTATCAATCAACTGTATTTACGCTTTTTAAATTGTAATGACAACAGAAAGTACCCAAATGACCCTGATCAAAAGTTTACATACCCTGGAATGTTTGGTCTTTGTACGGACACAGAAGGTGGCACACACAGGTTAAAATGGCAACTAAAGGTTAATTTCCCACATTTGTGGCTTTTTAAATCACAATTAGTGTCTGTGTATAAATAGTCAATGAGTTTGTTAGCTCTCACATGGATGCACTAAGCAGGCTAGACACTGAGCCAAGAGGGAGGTAGAAAAGAACAGTCAAAAGACCTGCGTAATAAGGTCATGAAACTTTACAAAGATGAAAAAGGATATAAAAAGATATCCAAAGACTTGAATATGCCAGTCAGTACTGTTCAATCACTTATTAAGAAGTGGAAAATTAGGGGCTCTTTTGATACCAAGCCAAGGTCAGGTAGACCAAGAAAGATTGCAGCCACAACTGGCAGAAGAATTGCTCAGGATACAAAGAAAACCCACAGGTACCCGCAGGAGAAATACAGGCTGCTCTCCAAAAAGACGGTGTGATCGTTTTTAAGGAGCACAATTCGACGATACTTGAATAAAAAAGAGCTGCATGGTTGAGCTCCCAGAAGGAAGCCTTTACTGCGCCAATGCCACAAAAAAGCCAATGAAGCATGCCAAGGTGTTGTTGGGCATATTGTAACCAGGCTTTTTTTGTGGAACTTGTACAGTAAAGGCTTCGTTCTGGCAACTTGACCATGCAGCTCTTTTTTGTTCAAGTATCTTATTGTGCTCCTTAACTACTTCAGCCCTGAAGTGCTGAATGACCAGGCCATTTTTTGCGATTTGGCACTGCATAGCTTTAACTGACAATTGCGCAGTCGTGCGATGCTGCACCCAAACAAAATTGACAACCTTTTTTTCCCACAAATAGAGCTTTCTTTTGGTGGTATTTGATTGCCTCTGCGTTTTTTTATTTTTTGTGCTATAAACAAAAAGCGACAATTTTGATAAAAAAAAAAAAAAAAACACAATATTCTGTACTTTTTGCTAAAATAAATATCCCCCTTTTTTTTTTAAAAAAAAAAAAAAAGCTAATTTTTTCTCAGTTTAGGCCAATATGTATTCTTCTACATATTTTTGGTAAAAAAAAAAAAAAAAAAAAAAAAAAAAAAAATCGCAATAAGCGTATATAGTGATTGGTTTGTGCAAAAGTTATAGCGTCTACAAAATAGGGGATAGATTTATAGTATTTTTTTTTTTACTAGTAATGGCAGCGATCTGCGATTTTTACAGGGACTGCGACATTTTGGTGGACACATCGCATACTTTTGACACATTTTTGGGACCATTGGCATTTATACAGCGATCAGTGCTATAAAAATGCATTGATTACTGTAAAAATGTCACCGGCAGGGAAGGGGTTAGCACTAGGGATAGCGATCAAGGGGCTGGCGACAGCCTGCGGTAAGGACGCTGGCTACAACTGGCGGTAAATTACCACAGGATTTCACTGCTAAAATACGAGATGACTGCACAAAATAACTCATGCAGTATTTTAGTTGCGTTTTTTTGTGAATCGTAAGAAACTATTTGAAAAACGCAATGTGGTATCTTACCACATACTCAGATGCAGTAAGATACTGCTTTGTTAATAGCGCTAACTGGCTTTAAATTTATATTTTTAGATGCAAATAATGAAAGTATCCAAATTCAATTAGGTATACAACTCCTTACATTCCTGTACAGCACTCAGACCAAGACCTCAATCACGTGGATGATCACGCAGAGACAGAGGCAAAAGAAAGCGCTGTGCTGAGCTGACAGGTGGTTGCGGACAGCTATGATTGGGAAGCCTGTACCAAGCAATGGTAGACTGACAATATTCACAGCTGTTTGCAGGTATATGTATATCAAGCAGTTACCTGCAGTTAGGGACAGATGTCTGATCCAGGATGCACAGGGATGTAACCAGGGGTGGGCATACATGTGAAAATTGGCAAAGTTGCGACGCCTGTCAGTGTGTTATTGCTTTGTACAGGCTGAGCAGACTGCAGCTGTCCACAACCACCTCTAAGCTCAGCCGCAGCAATGCCTGGATCTCTTGCTGTCCATGCCAGTTCATTTGTGTGAATGAAACCAATCAGAGAGGAACAATACTCTGGGTCATTCAGGTGTGCTGTTTGTACATGTGCCAAACAGGAACATGCTAACAAGCCAAGAGCACAGTGGTAACTTGGCAGTAAGCTGCTGCTCCCCTACTGTCCAGTCACATGCCGGGGGCAGAGAGTGGACCTAGTTTAATTTACATGCAAATTGTTTTAATTCGTCAAGGTTATTAAAAACCATGAAGGTGTATATAAAGCCACTGCTTTTCATATAATAGTGAGGGGTTGCAACCTCTGTCAAGGCTTTATTGCCATCTATACCCTAACTGTGGAGATTAAAGTGATATTACCACAAAACTAAAAATGTAATATATTGCCACGGCGGCTGCATTCATTTTCTTTTTTTTAGGTTTTTCCCTCTGTTTTCACCTGGTAATCTGGCCAGTAGCACACCTCCTGTAGTTGGCCCCTTTCACACGGACCTCATCTGTTGGGTCACGTTTAAAAAAAAAAAAAAAAACACGGATTCAGTTTGCATCAGTTTTCACATCCGTTTTCAGTACATTTTTCTTAGTTATTGCAGAGACCAATCAGAGGTGACAAAAGTATATATATAAAAAAAAAATGTTTCTTGCCTAAAAACAGACAAAAACAGAACGGGTGGTATCCGTTTACATCTCTCCCATTCTGTTTCAACGGATCTGGATGTTGGCTTTACCGTTTAACTACAATACTGGGCACTTACACCCTCTTCCTGCCCAAGCCCTCTTTTCAGCTTTCAACCTGTGTTTATGATACTTCAGTTTATGAATGGAGAGGAGCCGCTGTCTCCTGTCTATTCAAATTCAGTGTAGCTGAGGCTGCTGAGAAAGGAACTGTGTCCTTAGTCTTTCTCCCTGTCTCAAAGGGGAGATGTCAGGGGTCCAAAGCCCCCCCCACCCCCCCCCCACCCAACAGGGCTGAAAAAAAATTGTAATAAATATTTCACAGTTAAATTGTACAAAAAATTTTAAAAATATAAACACGGACACTGCCCCCCCCCCCCCCCCCCAAAAAAAAGCATTGTAAAAAAAATGTAATAAAAAAAACTACTGACACATGTGCCACTGCCATATGACATTGAGAAAAAGTATTGAAAAAAAAGTATTTGTACTTGTACTCGGTCTAAAAAAAGTGGTATCGGTGCATCCCTAGTTTTGGTGAATCTAAAAGGAAAAAAAATCTAAAGAAAATTGCATAGTGTGTATCCAGCTTTATTCGGGTGACAGTATTTCAAAGCAATTCCAATGCCGCTAAGCTTTACAGAATGTATATCAGAAGTTTGGATTTTACAGAATAGTAGCATTAAATGTAATTTAAAGACCATCTTTGGGCAAGGGAAATATTTCTTGCAGCGGGGCTGTGCCTGCACTGCAAGGGTTAATTTCTTGTTGCAGTCTAGGGGAACAATCAAAGGAGATATACTTACCCGATCCTCTGCTCTTCCCTGCAGCTTCAGCACCCCGCACTCTAGGGTCCTGTTGTCACCAAGACCAGACCAGATCGTAAGATCAGGGAAGTAAAACGGTTTCTCCTCTCCCCTAGACAAAATTATATAAGAACTAGGGATGCACCGATACCGATATGAGTGTTGATACCGTTCATTTGCATATCGGTACGCACCCACATGCTCCCACAGATACTTTGCGTGTGATTTGCATCAATACAAAATGAATGGGTGCAAATTGCACTGCAAAGAATTGCATGCGATATGAACAGGAATGCAGTGTGATTCCTGTCCGAATTGCATGCGATTCCCCCCACTGCGTGTAGCAAGAGAAGCTCCATCTGGTGGGCAAGTTAAAAAATGTTAGAACACACAGTACATATCTGTCCACATGCAAAATAATCTACATGGGTATCCCAGTCCGCCGATGACAACAAATCAGGGCTGCTAGAGGTGCTCACAGGGCTGGAGGAGATCTAGAGGCGGTCCGCCCCAAGCGGACATCACTTCCACCCTATACCTACGGGGTCCTGGAACTTCTCCTCCGGCAGCCCTGATTAGCTAGCAGTTGGGGAAATCGTAAGTGATTCGGACAGGAATCCCACCACATTGCAGTGCGATTTGCGTGAATTTTTTTTTGTATTGACGCAAATTGCACCACAAAGTATCGGTACTCGGTATCGGTGAGTACTTGACCAAAAGTATCAGTACTAGTACTCATTGATTAAAAAAAAAAAAAAAAAAAAAACACGGTATCGTGCAACCCTAACCCTTGCATTGTGGGCACAGCCCCACTAAATTGGATAATTTTTTTTTATGCCCTGAGCTGGGCATTAAATACCACTAGTAGACATGTTATCCACAGAGGTTATCATGAAGACTGTCCAAAAGGATCCAAAATACCTTCCACTAATTCAGTGCCAAGTACTGTAGAGTCCTTCTAAACAGATTCTTAGATGTCTGACTTCCGTCACAAATGTAAAAAATAAATACAGTGTTTATTCCTCATTTTAGGACAGTACTTACTTCCTTGTTGCTCATCCAGCCATTGTTTCTACGCACATCATGGATTATGGCCAACAAGCCAGAATAAGCTGAATGCAGTTTGGAATAAATGGCTCTATAAACCAGCAGTTCTTGATATACAGATTGCCCCAGGTTCATAAGGAATTATTTGCATTGCTCCATCTACCAGTCTAACGCAAAGGACCTCTTATTTTTGTGATTTGTGATAGAAGTGAGACAAGAAGATACATTATTATTATTTTTTTTTTTTTACAAAGGCTCTGCTGTGCTAAACACTGCTGCTATAAATACAAGCAGAATATCAGGACTCAGATCAGCAATGACAAAAGTGAGCTAATCAGGCTCTAGTGCTGTCAATCTAACTTGCTTACAGGAAGGGAGAGCATAAAGTTGACCTATTCATTATTCACTGCTCTTCACTGACCAATCACCAGGCAAGGTGACCAAGAAAGCAGGACCTTTTATTTTTACTTAAGGCCCAATTCACACTTGGCGATTTGGAATCTTGGGCGGAACCGTCACCATTCTGCCTGCAATTCCAAATCCATGGCAATAGCTGCAAAACACGCATGTGGAAGTCATTCATTCCAAATGGCACCTCAAATGTGGTGCGATATTGTCGGGATTATCTTGCGGCAAAGCGCGCCTTTAAAAAACGTATGAAGCTTTGCCGCCCAAGAAAAAAAAAAAAAGCAGGAGCTTTAATTGGGCGACAAACGCGCATAGGGTGGCGCATTGAAGTGCATGGGCTGCTCTATGCACGACATTGCATGGAAAATCACCCAAGAAGAATGGTAAATGGGAACATGAGTTTCCGTTATGTGAAGTGTGAATGTGGCCATAAAACATGAAGGGAGGGGCATAAAAAGGAAATCTCATGACTATTTTTTCTCTGAGCTCAACTTTTTTTTATTGATTTTTTTTTGGGATAGCGTATCGAACAGCTAAGACCCCGGTCACTTTTGTCTGTGTCTTGTCATTTATCTTAATTCCTGTCCCAGGGACACAACAGGAGAAAGAGGATAACACTCTCAAGTGAGGAGGTTTGGAGTTCTCTCACTGCTGGATTATGTTGTAATTTCAATCATTTGTATTTATCACAAGCCTAAAAGGTGCCCGGCATGGCCATGATCATTGCATTGCAATAAAAGTGCTGGCAACATTTTATCCATCTCCCCAGGTGGGATACAAACAAAAAACTGACAGAGGTTCTAATACCTCCCTTCTCTATCCAAAACTCAAGACAAGTTAAAGTCAAAAGACACACTAACTGGTGGTTCTAATGGCTGAAGTTTTTATCTTAAAGTGGTTGTAAACCCCATCCATGAAATTTAAGCACATACAGTATCTTAGGGGTGTACTCACTTTTGTTGCCAGCGCTTTAGATATTAATGGCTGTGTGCTGAGTTATTTTGAGTGGACAGCAAATTTACACCGTTATACAAGCTGTACACGCACTACTTTACATTGTAGCAAAGTGTCATTTCTTCAGTGTTGTCACATGAAAACATATAATAAAATATTTACAAAAATGTGATGGATGTACCTTTGTGAGATACTGTATGTGTATGCATACACAAACTGAAAACAATATTAAGTGTACACAATAGCCAAGTGTCTGATGACCTGAATGACCATGGGTGTTAAATGCTAAATAGAGGCATCTCACATCTTGCCAACCAGTCGCCGTCATTATGAATGAATAAATAACTTGTATAGCGCTACATATGCAAACTAAATCAACTCAGGGCGCCTTTGCCACCAGTGTCCATCTGGGTCTTCAGAAGAGATGGGTCTTGAGCTTCTTCCTGAAGGCCAGATGGTTTTCTTCCAAGCGGATGTCCGCGGGTAGAGCGTTCCATAGCTGTGGTCCTTGGACTGCGAACCTCCGTTCGCCTTTTAATTTATAACGTGTCTTGGGGATGTGGAGGAGGTTCTGGTTAGTTGACCATAGAGGGCAACCCGGGGTGTAGTGCTTTATTTTGTCGCAGAGGTATTGCAGGGCTTTTCCTTGTGCACATTTGTGCGTGAGGCAGAGGGTCTTAAATGTGACCCGGTCCTTCTCGGATAGCCAATGGAGGGTCCTCAGGGACGGGGTGATTGATTCCCAGGGTTTTTTTCCAGTTACCAGTCTGGCTGCTGTGTTCTGGACGCTTTGTAGATGTCAAATTTGGTATTTTGGAAGTCCTAGTTAAAGGGAATTTGTGTAGTCGAGTCGGGGATTGATAATTGTTCCAACTACTGCTGCTGTATATCCTTCCGGGATGGAGAGGATGAGTCTACGCAATAGGCGAAGAAGGTGGTGGGCTCTGCTGATTACAGACCCTATTTGTGCATCCATCATCATGTTCGAGTCAAAGATGACTCCGAGGCTTTTGGCTTTAGTGCTGGGTGTGATGGGTTGTCCGAGGACGGCGAGTGGGTTGGACATTGTGCCAGGGCTTTTGTTTGTTTGCGTGGAGGAAGAGGAGTTCTGTTTTGGATCTGTTGAGTTTTAGGGAGCTCTCCGTCATCCAATCGTCAATCAATGAGAGACAGTTTTCCAGTGGCTGGTATTGGTCTTTTTTGTTGGTGATGCGTAGGTAGAGTTGGATGTCATCCTCGTAAGAGTGATAAAGTAGGTCCTGGTTGCTGATGATTTTGAGGAGTGGGCGGAGATAGATGTTAAAGAGCACGGGCGACAGGGGTGATCCTTGAGGGACTCTGCATGTATTTTTCGTGCTTCCGAAGTGAAAGCTCCTAGTTTCACTTTCTGAGATCGGTTCTCTATGAAGGATGCGAACCAGGGTAAGTCTGAGTGTACAACTCCAGCTACTTCTGTGAGACGAGTGAGTAGGGTTTTGTGGTCTACTGTGTCGAAAGCTGCACTGAGGTCCAGCAGCACCAGGAGACACGATTCTCCTTCATCTGCTGCTTCGAGGGTGTCATCCCAGATTTTGAGGAGCGCAGTTTGTCCCGTGGCCAGGGCGGAAACCAGATTGTAGTGGGTCCAAGAGTTTATGGGTGTGAAGATGGAGTTGTAGCTGTTGTACTACTGCTTTCTCGATAATTTTGGAGATGGTGTTGAGGCTTGTGACAGGTCTGCGGTCTTTTGGGTCTTTGGGATCGAGGTTAGGCTTCTTTAGGAGGGGTTTGATTGTGCTTTGCTTGAGGGAGGTCGGGACGATTCCTTCTTGAAATGACTGGTTTATGAGGTATGTTATGATGGGTGCCAAGATGTCGGTAAATTCTTTCAGAAGTTTTGTAGGAATATTGTCGTTTGGCGATGTGCTGTCTCAGTGGTTTCTGATGATGGTTTTGGTGGTGTCAATGGTGATTGGGACCAGAGAAAATCTCGGTGGTTGTAGAATCTTTGTGTGGTTTTTGTCTTCTTGCTTTGGCCGAGTGGGGTTACTTGCTATGTTCTGCTGGATTATTTCCTGAATGGTTGTGATTTTGTCAGTGAAAAAAATCCGATAACTCATTGCAGAATTCTTGTGTTTCGTTTGCTGGAGACTCTAAACAGGTGGGGTTCATAGTCTGGGCGACTATTTTGAAGAGTGCTCGAGGGTGGTTTATGGCTTTTGAGATGGTTTTGGAGAAAGGTAATTTTTTTTGCTATGAAAATGGCTTTGTGGTATCTTGTGCTGAGCGATTTGTAATTTGTGTGGTTTTCCATTGTTGGGTTCCTTCTCCATGCTCCTTCAGCTCTTCTGTGTTCTTGTTTCTGTGATGTAAGAGAGTCATTAAACCAGCCCGAATTGTTTTTGTGGGTGGGTGCTCTGCGTATTGGTGTGACTATCTGCTGTCTGTAATAATGCTGTGTTAAGTGGAGTTGAGTGTGTCTTCGGTTGAGTAGTTTTGGGTTAACGTCGCTATTTTGTTAGATAGTGTAGTGCCAGGGCCAAGCTGCACTATGTTTGTGAATGGACACAGTTGCCCGGAAGTGAGCCTGCTATGGTGTCCCCATAGCAAGAGACTTGCTCCTGGGGGCACTCAGTATTTTTGGCATTTAACCACTTCCCGCCCGCCCTATAGCAGAATGACAGCCGGGAAGTGATTACGTTATCCTGACTGGGTGTCATATGACGTCCAGCAGGATAAGCCACAATTGCGCACCCTGTCAGCCTGACACACCGCATCACCGATCTCAGTAAAGAGTCTCTGATGGAGGCTCTTTACCACGTGATTAGCCGAGTCCAACCACGGCTGATCACGATGTAAACAGGAAGAGCCGTTTATCGGTTTTTTTCTCACCAACGTCTGACAAGCACAAGTAGAGGATAGTCGATTGGCGGCTCTCCTCACAGGGGGGGTCTGCGTTGATTGTTTATCAGCGCAGCCCACCACGGATGCCCGCCCAGGACCACCAGGATGCCGCCAGGACCACCAGGGATGGCCACTACACAGGATCACCAGGGTTATGCCAATCAGTGCCCAGGCAGCTGCCAATCCGTGACTATTAAAAATGCCTGCCAGTGCCACCAGTGATGCCCATCAGTGCAATCAGTGCCATCTATCAGTGCCATCCATAAGTATCAATCAGTGCAGCCTTTAGGTACCCATCAGCGTCACCTATCAGTGCCCACCAGTGCCGCCTATCAATGCCCAATAGGTGCTGCATATTAGTGCCACCCATCAGTGCTGCCTATCAGTGCACATTGTCAGTCCCACCTCATCAGTGCAGCTTATCAGTGCTCATCAGTGAAGGAGAAAACTTACTTTTTTACAAAATTTTATAACAAAGAAAATTTTTTTTTTTTTTTTAATTTGGTCTTTTTTTATTTGTTTAGCAAAAAATCAAAACCGCAGAGGTGAGCAAATACCACCAAAAGAGAGCTCTATTTGTGGGAACAAAGTGATAAAAATTTTATTTGGGTACAGTCATTTAAAAAGTGACAGGGCTGAAAATTTACTTGGGCAGGAAGGGGGGTAAGTGCCTGCTATTGAAGTGGTTAAAACAGTCTTTCCTTTAAAATAATTTTAAAGACAAAGTGAGATGAGCCAAAAAAAAACAATATGTTATTCCATAGAAGCATCAGCAGGCTGTCTTGTAAAATCTACCATCCATTAGGGAGAAGCTTCTTTGCTACGTTTGAAAAGTATTTTTTTAAGAAGTGTTCCCCATTTATGTCTGAGTGGTTTATTATATAAAAATCCTGATTATCTATTAGTAATGGTAACTGACACTTCTTCACCACCTTGTCACAGACAGCACTTGATTAAATTATTAGGAACGCTGCCAGGATGCTGCTGCTGATCAGGATAATTAATTTTAATGTTATTACTTTTCTCCTCTTCTCCTAATGATGCATAATCAGAGAGTAACAGATGTATACAGGTAGAGCGTGAACATGACAGCCAAGAGTAAAGTGCAGGTAATGGCAATTCAGAGCCTTCAGTGGGCTGTAACAACACACACACACACACATTGTATATATACACACACACTCTCTGTATACATTAAACCAGCACTTCATCCGGGATAAGTGTCTGGCTGCTTCACACAAAACAAATAATGTTGCATAGGAAAACTATACATTCAAAGATCTTTCACAGATTAACAAGCAGGGTCAATATAGTCACTTTATTGCACAGATGTTTCAGCAATTCACAGCCTGATTATATAATATATATATATATATATATTAGGGCTGTTACTGATTAAAATTTTCGTGTTCGATTAATCAATTTTTTTTTTTAATCGATTAATCGACTAATTTTGATGGATTATAACGCACATACAGATCCAACTACTTTTAGCTGACGTCATGCGTAGCTCCTCCCCCGTACGCGTTACGCTCAATAAGAACTTTCTTAGTGTCACCCTACAGTCTATTTAAATAGCACCGTTGTGCATCAGGGGGACCGATGGAGAGCCAGAGACATCCATTACCTGCTGAGACAGCAAAGTGTCAGCTCTTTGGAAAAAAATAGCTATCATCATAAATGTTTCTTGATTGCTGGATAACCAATCAATGTCAGTTCATCGTCAAACTGACTTACAGCCAGGAAGGCCCTCAGATATGTTGATTTTCATAGCCAAGTCCAGGATTTACATAGATGTTTATCTGAATACTTTGACCAGTGAGATCAATCAAATCATTAGGATCCGTCTTCCTCAATTTATGATTTCATGGACATCGATGTCACCGAACACCCCCCCCCCCCTTCCCTTCGTT
Organism: Lithobates septentrionalis; assembly: GCA_037952835.1. Lineage (NCBI taxonomy): Eukaryota > Metazoa > Chordata > Amphibia > Anura > Ranidae > Lithobates > Lithobates septentrionalis. Next base: position 640,355 of record JBBDGP010001327.1, on the reverse strand, counting down.
AGCAGACGGAGGCACTTAGGGAAGGGGGGAGGAGTCCCATGACTTCGATGTCCATGACGTCACCGGATCTCCGACGGAACTCCCTGAAGACCCGGAAGCCGGCAAAGAGGCGAGTACCGATCAAAAGAATTTTGATTGATCAAAAAAATGAACGATTAATCGAGGAATTAATCTTTAATTTTCCCAGCCCTAATATTATATATATACAGTGGCTTGCGAAAGTATTCGGCCCCCTTGAACTTTTCAACCTTTTGCCACATTTCAGACTTCAAACATAAAGATATAAAATTTTTATTTTTTGTGAAGAATCGCCAACAAGTGGGACACAATTGTGAAGTGGAACGAAATCTTTTGGATTTTTGAAACTTTTTTAACGAATAAAAAAAATGAAAAGTGGAGCGTGCAAAATTATTCGGCCCCCTTGCGTTAATACTTTGTAGAGCCACCTTTTGCTGCGATTACAGCTACAAGTCACTTGGGGTATGTCTCTATCAGTTTTGCACATCGAGAGACTGAAATTCTTGCCCATTCTTCCTTGCAAAACAGCTCAAGCTCAGTGAGGTTGGATGGAGAGCGTTTGTGAACAGCAGTTTTCAGCTCTTTCCACAGATTCTCGATTGGATTCAGGTCTGGACTTTGACTTGGCCATTCTAACACCTGGATACGTTTATTTATGAACCATTCCTTTGTAGATTTTGCTGTATGTTTGGGATCATTGTCTTGTTGGAAGATAAATCTCCATCCCAGTTTCAGGTCTTTTGCAGACTCCAACACGTTTTCATCCAGAATGGTCCTGTATTTGGCTGCATCCATCTTCCCCTCAATTTTAACCATCTTCTCTGTCCCTGCTGAAGAAAAGCAGGCCCAAACCATGATGCTGCCACCACCATGTTTCATGCTGTGTTGAGTGTGATGAGCTGTGTTGCTTTTACGCCAAACATATCGTTTTGCATTGTGGCCAAAAAGTTTGATTTTGGTTTCATCGGACCAGAGCACCTTCTTCCACATGTTTGGTGTGTCTCCCAGGTGGCTTGTGGCAAACTTTAGACGAGACTTTTTATGGATATCTTTGAGAAATGGCTTTCTTCTTGCCACTCTTCCATAAAGGCCAGATTTGTGCAGTGTACGACTGATTGTTGTCCTATGGACAGACTCTCCCACCTCAGCTGTAGTTCTCTGCAGTTCATCCAGAGTGATCATGGGCCTCTTGGCTGCATCTCTGATCAGTCTTCTCCTTGTCTGAGCTGAAAGTTTAGAGGGACAGGCAGGTCTTGGTAGATTTGCAGTGGTCTGATACTCCTTCCATTTCAAAATGATCGCTTGCACAGTGCTCCTTGGGATGTTTAAAGCTTGGGAAATCTTTTTGTATCCAAATCCGGCTTTAAACTTCTCCACAACAGTATTACAGGCCTGCCTGGTGTGTTCCTTGGTCTTCATGATGCTCTCTGCGCTTTCAACAGAACCCTGAGACTATCACAGAGCAGATATATATACACATACACTCACACACACATACATACTTACACACACACAGTCTCTCACAAAAGTGAGTACATCCCTCACATTTTTGTAAATAGTTTATTATATCTTTTCATGTGACAACATGGGCTGCACCTAACAATTATTTTCATAATCGATTAGTTGGCCGATTGTTGTTTTGATTAATTGGATAACCACCTTAAAAAAAAGTGTGGTGTATAATTTAAAGCAGGCACACGGTTGCTGGCTGCACTGGTCCGGTGACACGGACACTGGTGTGGCAGCGATCAGGAACACTGTTGCTTACACTGGTCTGGCAACATAAGGACTAGTGTGGCAGCAATCAGGAACACTGTGGCTGGCTTACATTGGTCTGGTGACACTGGGATTTGTGTAGCGGTGATCAGGAACACTGCTTGCTGGCTTATGCTGGTCTGGCGAAACTTGGACATGGATATCAGGGATCATGAGTTTAGGGGTGCAGAGATAGCTAAAAACGAAGGACAATGCATGCTCTGCATTTTTATAAAAAGATGTACTTAGTACAGCTAAGCTTTTAAGTGGTTGTAAACCTCTGAAATGAAAAGATTATATCCCTCGGTTATATACACTAGCCTCAATCCAAAGCACAGAGTATGATTCCTACCCCCTCTCCTCTGCTATCAGTATTTCTTACTTCTGACAGGTTATCCCAACGCCACAGAATTTCAAGAGATGCGCGCACCCACAAGCACACAGGTGGTGATTGACAGCCTCAGCTGTTCATGTTTCCCCGTGACTGATGTCCTTTTCTTGCGCTCACGTCTCAGATTACACTCAGCTCTGTGCTCAATGTTGCACTGTGTGTGACATCAGTCTGCTGGAGTTGAGAAGGATGTCTGCTGCATTAAGAAGGCTCTAGGACTTCCGGTTCCGGCGCCGCATGGAGTAGCTGCACCCTCGCACAGCTCCCGCTCTAAGGACACCAAAACGGCATAAAAAGCCTGCCCAGAAGCCAACCAACAACACCGGACACCTCGGGCATACTCACCCGCTTTATGGACCGATTTGTGGAGGTCCGCGGTTCCCACTCCAATACGGCCCTGACGGCGCCGCCGGCCCAGCCGCAAATCGAGGCCCCGGCTTCGGCCTACACGGACACTCACACAGGCGCGCAGCAGCAGCACTCGGCGGAGATGGAAGTAAGTGTAAGCACCGCTTCACACACTCCCCTTCAGGCATCTCCTGCCCAACCACAACCTCATGCCTCCTCTCCTCAAGCACCTTCCTCCCAGGCCTTCTCCTTGTCAGCCGCGTCTCCACAGCTAGCCGGGGATCACAAAACAGAACGCATTGCACAAGCTGTAGCAGCACTTCTGTCCCCCATGATCTCTGCATCAGTGGAAAAAGCTGTGAACGCGGGGATGAAACAGATAAAGGCCCAGCTAGGAGAACATAACACTAGGCTAAACGAACTGGAACATCGCCAATCAAGCATGGAAGAAGAGATGTACCAAGCTCAAGCCACGGAACAAGCACAAGACAAGACAAACCAATACATAATTCAAAAACTCGACGATCTGGAAAACAGATCCAGAAGGAGCAACCTGCGATTCGTGGGGATACCCGAATCGCTCCAAGCATCTGCCCTAACGGAATTCTGCTCTCAACGCATCCCAGAGGCGCTAGGCCTAACAGGCTCCTGCACGGTGGAGCGCGCTCACAGGATGGGGTCATACAGTGAAGAACGCAAAAACCCTCGGCCCATCATAGCCAAATACCTGAACTACGCTGATAAGGCTCTTATCCTCCAAAAATTCAGACAATCCCGCTCGCTTCAAATCGACGGCGTGAGGGTCCTGATTTTTGCCGACTATTCCATCGAAGTCTCCAAGAAACGCAAGGCCTTTCAACAGATATGCTCCGAACTCTTTAAACAACAAATCAAATTCACCTTAGCCTTCCCGGCCACCCTGCGCCTTAAGACACCAAGCGGGGACCAACTCTCCTTCCAGGAACCTTCAGAAGCAGAAGCCTACCTGCGGTCCTTGCTCCCCAACGCGCAACAACACACCCCTTCAAAAGGCTCCCAACTCAACCGCTCTCTGGATCAGAGAAGCCCGCGCAAGGACTCTCCTAAGCGCTTCAGATCCTCCGTCCCGAACCAGCACCGCTTCACAACCCGCTGAACGGAAACCACCATCATACTTCTCTGGTCTCAAAATTCTGGACAGCAGATTCCTCTGTCCCCTCCCAGGTTCATCCTTTTCTATATCGTGCACCGACACATAATGTATAATGTTGTTATATACAGCTGTTTTCTATGCTTTATTTTTCTAGGTTACATAATAGTAATACTTTTCTGAAATATGTTTCTCACGCCCTCCTGGCCTCACTGTGTATGGCTAACTACACTCCACCCCCCCTTCTTCCCCTCAAGACTACGACCCAGTGGTGCCTATACGAATACCTGGCTAAATTCCAAGGGCTCACTGGGGATATACCACAAAGGTCCTGATATGGGAGTTGACCTACACAGTGACTCCATGCGGAAAAAAGCGAAGTTCTCATGTTTAACGGTTCTATTTGTGACATTTTTTTTTCTTTTTTGTCTATCACTCCCTGTTTATGCTATGCCCCTCCCCCTCCACCCTTTCTCCTCCATGGCCCTTACCAAAATCAAGTGCACTTCAGGTTTCAGTCTCCTCCCATATAATAACGTCATCCCCCCCGGTCACAGCAGGTACATTACAACACCTTACACAAAATGTTAAACCAAACCTTTATACACATACCCCCTTTCAACCCCCCCTAATATGAAAATAATCTCATGGAACGTAAAGGGTCTCAGATCCCCCCAAAAGAGAATGAAAATCCTAAGGCATCTCAAACGGCTCAAAGCTGACATAGCACTATTGCAGGAAACGCACTTATCTGCCCCAGACTTTCACCGTATGCAAAAGCTCTGGGTAGGCACGGTTCTAGGCTCAGAGGCAGCTGGACGCAAAGCCGGCGTCCTCCTGCTCATACACAAGAATCTCCCGTGCTCAGTCCTCTCTGTGAACAAGGACACTCAGGGCCGTCTACTCACGGCTCACGTCAAAATAGGCTCCAAAGAATTAGTAATAACTAATGTCTACGCCCCCAACAACCCAGGCAGACAATTCTACACTGAACTAACCAGTTGGCTTCTAGACAACACGCACCTCCCTCACCTGATCGGAGGAGACTTTAATGACACTCTCCATCAGATAGATGACAGATCCTCTCCGAAAGGACCTAAACAGGGCACGAACCCTCCAGCCCCCTCCCTCTTGGCCAGTACCATGGATTCTATCCACATTCAAGATCTATGGCGCCTATCCCACCCGACAGAAAGAGAATTCACTTTTTACTCTAACCCACACAAAATATTCACTAGGATAGACTACCTTTTCGGCTCTGACAATCTTCTCCCTTTCCTCCAGAACTCCACTATTCACGACATAACCATCTCTGACCACGCCCCTATCGAGGTGACACTCGACAACCTAGATTTACCCCCACACCCCAACATATGGCGATTCCCGTCCTACCTGCACAACAACACGGACTTTCAACATTATATCTCACAAGCATGGGCAGAATATTCCTCAAACAACTCCCCACACATTCATGACCCCAATCTATTCTGGGATGCTGGTAAAGCATTCCTGAGGGGCCGTATCATATCATATGCAGCTTCCTACAAACGCAACACTCTTACTAAATACAAAGAGGCTAGCTCCCGCCTACATCAAGCACAACGAGAACTATACACTAAAGACTCCCCAGCCGCACGCTCCGAATGGCACGTAGCAAAAAGAGAATTTGACACCTGGGTAAACACATTAGAAAAAACCAAGAAGGCCCATCTAGATGCTACATTTCACAAATTCGGAAACAAAGCAGGAAAACTCTTATCCAGATTATGCAAAGGCCCATACCGACCCACACACATCACATCTCTACGTGACGGCACAGGCGCCATACACACCACCCCACTCCCAATTAACAAAGTCATGCAACAATTTTACACTACTCTTTATGCCACAGATCCCATAGATACACAAAAAGCACGCGCCTTTCTCGAAAAAATAACTATACCCAAAATATCCCCAACACAACTAGAATCCCTCAACGCACCTATCACTCTCCCTGAACTCTCGGTAACCATTCGGAACCTAACTCTATCTAAGGCCCCGGGCCCAGATGGCTTCACCAGTGAATTCTACAAAACCCTACAACCCATTCTCCAAACACAGATCATGCCATCATCACGTTAGATGCAGAAAAAGCTTTCGATAACGTCAGCTTCGACTGGTTATCCTTGACAATGTCAGCAATGGGCTTCACTGGTCCCTTCCATCACCTTATCACAGCCATGTACACAGCTCCAACAGCTAGATTAGTGGTAGCAGGCCTTCTATCAGAAGAAATCCGCCTCCATAAGGGCACACGCCAAGGTTGCCCCCTTTCCCCACTCCTCTTTAATATCGCACTAGAACCCCTCTCAAGATACCTAACATTATTAGCCCCCCTTCACGGTATAAAGATAGGTGCACATGACCTACGTACATCCCTATTTGCAGATGATGTCCTCATATTTTCAGCTGACCCCACCTCCGATATGCTCACCATAAAAAATATATTCGACGAATTTCGCTTGTGCTCTGGTCTCCGTATCAACTACAGCAAAAGCGAAGTTCTACCCATCGGTACCCACGCCCTACCAAAATGGACTCAGCACTCAATCTTCCCTGTTGCTAAATCCCATATCACCTACCTGGGAATAAAAATTGGAAAACTCCCCTCTTCCCTATATCACCTCAACTACCCTCCTTTATTATCAAAAATAGCCCAGGAACTGAATATCTGGATGGATCTGCCCCTCTCGCTTTTGGGAAGATGTCATTTAGTGAAAATGGTCAGTTTTGCCAGATTACTATACCCAATGCAAACTATCCCATTACTTCTCCATCATAAAGATGTGACTTCATTAAACAACTCTATATCCAAATTCCTTTGGCAAAACAAACGACCACGTATAGCTCTCAAAAAACTATATCTTCCCAGACGCGAAGGGGGCATCAGTCTCCCCCATATTAGAATGTACAACATAGCATGCTTGCTTAGAACTAGTCTAGACTGGATAACGCAATCCTCTCGCTACTCAAATTTTTCTCTGGAATCTGCCATGGCCCATCCCTACTCACTAGTAGCCCTCCTACACTGCAAATGGAAGGCAGTCCCTCTTCCCTACCAACATAATCTCCTATTAAGGGACACTGCAGTGGCATGGAGAGAAGCCAGGAAAACACTCAAGATATCCCCCTTTATGTCGGTCCACCTCCCGATTCAAGGAAACCCAGCCTTCCCGCCAAGTCTAGAACACAAACCTTTTGAATTATGGGAACAGAAAGGCCTAACTAAATTCTCCCTCCTCTGCAACAAATTGACAGGTCAACCGTTACCTTTTGCCAGCATTGTGGAAACATTTTCTCTACCCTCAACACATATCTTCTACTATGGCCAATGCACCAGTTTTTTAAGGGAGGCGTGCAAACAAGTTGATAAAAGGTTCCAAACCAATGTCACGGACCAAATGATCTCGAATAACTCATACAACATCTCAGAAATTTACAAACCTCTTCTCAACAAATCCTCTCTACCCCCCTCATCATCTTCAATTAAGAACTGGAACAAAGACTTCCCGGACCCAAACCTAGTCGACAAAATCCTCCATGGACTCACCACCGTACAAAAGTTAACACCCAACGAAATATGGAGAGAAACACAGCTGAAAATAGCCCACAGAGCTTACATGCCTTTCCTTTCATCAAAAACGGACAAAAGCAAAGCCATCTGCCCATTATGCAACCACCAGAAACCATCTCTGGCACATCGCTTCTGGAACTGCTCATACATATCCACATTCTGGGAACAAGTCCTTGCCTACATTTTCGAAATAACCCTAATTAAACTACCTAAGGATCCTTTGCTCCTCATCTTTGGCCACTGGGACCCATTACTCCTGCCATGGTCCAACACCGCCAATGCCTCTGCTGGACCCACAATGACCTCGAAAGGAGCTACCCCACACAAAGAGTGGTCCCTGACATGCCTCCTAATCGCAAGAAGAACTATTCTCAAAAACTGGATCTCACCTATATGCCCCAACATCACCCAAATCAAGCGAGATCTCATGCAGCTACTCATAAAAGACCGACTAAACACGGACTTCAAACAGAAAAACGCCTCAGAACACTTCCATTCCAAGTGGCATGCCTTTATGCTCTCCTCACTCTCACAGGAGGAAATAGCAAATTTCAGCCTATCCTCATTCTCCTACTACGACCCCTCTCGTCAGATGACATCTCAACGCAGCTCAAACGGAAACCCATTCTAACCTCGAACACCACCCTGCTCAATGTTAATGTTAATGGGACCTTACAAACCTGGACAATCATATAGCACACTACCTCCTACCAACTCTCTTATTTTACATATCCCATATAGGGCCCCCCCCCCCTTTTTTCTTCTTCTTTTTCTTTTGTTTTCTTCTCTGTAATATTACTAGCGTATAAGTTAATTTTAAGTAGGGACCTCCCAAACTGATCCATCCAGGTATCCATAAATGGTAATTATAAAATGAAATTGTTACGACCTGATAAATGTACTCTTTTAGCAAACTCATATGGGTAAATTCAATAGTATCTTCCCCTACTTAAAACTAAGTTTTGTACCCAAGTTTATACTTTTCTGTGTAGCCTCAGTACATGCTACAAAATCTGATTGTACACAATACTATGATGTAAGTGTATCCTCTTCTTTTGAAAATCAAATAAAAACTTTTTGAAAAAAAAAAAAAAAAAAAGAAGGCTCTAGGGCTGCAGATTTGTTTCATTCCTCTGTATCCCCAGATGCTAGTCACTTCACTGGGTCTATGTAAGGGTTTACAACCACTTTAACTAACCCCTGCCTCCCGGTAGCCTCCCCAAATTCTTATACTCGCCTGTTCGCTTTCCAGCATAATTATAACTGCTCAGCCACCACTACAAATTCTGTGCTGGACAGCTTCTTATACTGCACATGCGCACACAAAAAATCGTTATTTCTGTAAAAAGTTGTATCCAGTGTGTATAATAGATTCCCATGGGAGTGAATGGAGATTTTCTGTGCATGTGCAGGAGAAAAGGCTGCCTGGCCGGGACATTTTGCCATGGCAGCCATGTCATTTTTAAGTTTGCCGCACAGCATAACATAGCATACATTTCTGCTAGACGCTGTTTAAAAGCCGACTAGTGAGACAAAAGTGAGGATAGATCATAGGCGTGCGCACAGGGTGTGCCAGGTGTGCCTGGGCACACCCTAATCACGCTGTGCTGCGCAGATTTCCCCTGCTGCTTGGCTGCAGAGAAATGGACTGGGGAATCTTTGTCCTCAGTCCCTTTCTCTGTTTCAAAAGTGAGACATCAGGGGTTTGCTTAGACACCCTGTTATTTTACCAAAGCCCCCAAATGAGGCTTCTAAAAAAATTGTGAAAAAAAATGGTAAACTATTGTAAAAAAAATAATAAAATAGTAAAAAAGTTCTAATAATTAAAAATACCATACACTACTGACACCGTTCATTGCGCTACTGCTATTATATATACTGGTACATATACATACATACACATATATATATATATATATACATACATACACACACGTGTGTGTTTGAGGTGCACACACTAATGCAATAGGCTGTGCACATCTATGGGATAGATGACTATTTTTTTTGGGGGGGGGGTTAGGAGAGTGACAGACTGTTAAAGGATAACTGTACTGAAAGTGAATGTATCCTTAACAGAGCAAAGGTCACTGGACTTGTTTCTGACCCTGCGTATTTCTAAACGAATTTGTAAATAAATAAAGGATAGAACATCACAGCATTTCAGGCAAAGTAACCTTATGAAATTCTTTTTTATGTAGTCATTCCACTATTTGATATCACCTCACTAATCCCCAGTGTTTTTACGGCTAGCACAGACTATTAGAAGTTCAGTTTTATCAACAGCGCAGCTTTTTAGTGTCCAAATAAAATGAATGGCATATCACTTAGGATTATTTGCCTGAATGCAATAACCTTGCAGATTCCTTCGGAGCGCCATCTCTCATCCCGTAACCGTAAACTCCAAATATTAACATAAAGGAGAAGGCATTTCAACTACAGCACAGGAGATTGATTTTCACATTTTAATTCTGCGTATTTTCTTCAGTTTGATTTCCAAAAGAAACACAAAATGCTTTATCTACCTCAGTCCTATAATCACTGCTGTATTCTTCTACTAAATATTTTTTTTAAAAAAGCATTTTTTTCAGAGATTGTATTATAAAGCAATGCAGCATTTGAAACATTATTTATTACAGAAAATTGAAATTTTCTCATTTTTAGTAAGTTTGAGTTTTACTTTAAAGTGGATATGAACTCGATTCATGAAATTTGACCTAGGCACATCCATCTGTAGTGTTACATAGTAGGTGTGGTAGAAAAAAAAAAAAACATTAAGTCCAACCTATGTGTGTGATTTTATGTGAGTGTTACATTGTATATCCCTGTATGTTGTGATCGTTCAAGTGCTTATCTAATAGCTTTTTGAAACTATCGATGCTCCCCGCTGAGACCACCGCCTGTGGAAGGGTATTCCACATCCTTGCCGCTCTTACAGTAAAGAACCCAACGTTTATGGTTAAACCGCTTTTCTTCTAATTTTAGTGAATGGCCACGTGTCTTATTAAATTATCTTTCGCGGAAAAGTTTTATCCCTATTGTGGGGTCAATAGTACGGTATTTGTACATTGAAATCATATCCCCTCTTAAGAGTCTCTTCTCCAGAGAAAATAAGATCGGTGCTCGTAACCTTTCCTCATAACTAAGATCCTCCAGTCCATTTATTAGTTTTGTTGCCCTTCTCTCTACTCTTTCCAGCTCCAGTACATCCTTCCTGAGGACTGCTGCCTAGAATTGGACAGCATACTCTAGGTGCGGCGGACCAGAGTCTTGTAGAGTGGGAGGATTATCGTTTTATTTCTGGAGTTGATCCCCTTTTTAATGCATGCCAATATTCTGTTTGCTTTGCTTGCAGCAGCTTGGCCTTTCGTGCCATTGCTGAGCTTATCATCTACAGATTCCCCCAGAGGTTCTCCCCCTAGTGAGTAGATTGCATTCATATTTTACCACCCAAAAGCATTATTTTACACGTTTCTACATTAACCCTCATTTGCCATGTAGTTGCCCACTCCATCAAGGTTTACACATGCTGCGGAGAAGTTATTGCCCTGCTTAGCGTAGTATCATCTGCAAATACAGAGATTGAGCTGTTTATCCCATCCTCCAAGTTGTTTATGAATAAAATAAATAGGATTGGTCCCATCACAGAACCCTGGGGGACCCCGCTTTCCACCCCGGACCATTCCGAATACTCCCCATTTATCACCACCCTCTGAACTCACCCCTGTAGCCACTTTTTAATCCATGTACTCACCCTATGGTCCATGCCAATGGGCCTTACTTCGTACAGTAAACATTTATGGGGAACTGCATCAAATGCGTTTGCAAAATCCATATACACCACGTCTACGGTCCTTTATCTAGATGGTAGCTCACCTCCTCATAGAACAGGGGTCTCAAACTGGCGGCCCTCCAGCTGTTGCGAAACTACAAGTCCCATCATGCCCCTGCCTGTGGGAGTCATGCTTGTAACTGTCAGCCTTGCAATGTCTCATGGGACATGTAGTTTCGCAACAGCTGGAGGGCCGCCAGTTTGAGACCCCTGTCATAGAAGGTTGATAGATTGGTTTGGCAAGAACAATTCTTCATGAATCCATGCTGATTACTGCTAATGATACAGTTTTCTTTACTAACATCTTGTATATAGTCCCTTATCATCCCCTCCAAGAGCTTGCATACTATTGATGTGAGGCTAACTGGTCTAAAATTCCCAGGGATGTATCTTGGCCTTTTAAATATTGGTGCTACATTGGCTTTTTTACAATCAGCTGGTACCATTCCAGTCAGTAGACTGTTCGTAAAAATTAGAAACAATGGACTGGCAATTACTTGAATGAGTTCCTTAAGGACCCTTGGGTGCAAGCCACCTGGTCCCGGTGACTTATTAATGTTAAGTTTTTCAAGTCTATTTCTAATTCTGTCCTCTGTTAGCCATGAGGGTGCTTCATGTGATGTGTCATGAGGATAAACATTGCAGTTTTGGTTACTGAAGCCCCCCCATTTCCCTTGTGAACTTGTGTTTACTTATCTCTCTCCAAAGCCCTGAGTCCTGTGTCTTTCTGTTGCTCCGTTCCTCTGTTATCAGCTTGATAACTTCTGACAAGTTCTCCAAGACGGGAGATAAAAGCAGCCTGAAATTTGTGTCGGGGATGGGGCTATAAATAGATTAGCAGAGAGCTTGTCTATTCACAGCACAGCTCTGAAAGTTTCTTCATTCATTTGCCTATGTGGAGGGGGTGTCTATGCCTGAGGAAGTAAAAATTTGAACACGATGTAAGAATTCTAAAGAATATAGCCACGCTGAAGACTGCAGATATACATGTAAAACTTATGTAGGGAGATTTGTTTCATCTTTGTATATCAGTGGTTAAAATGGGCATTGAGCGTATGTACAGCAGCCCTCCCCCATCCTTCCAAAGGGAAGATTACCTATTCGTCTTGGTGGCCATGGTCAGCAACCAAGAGAGAAAGAAATGGGAAATTCAAAATTTTACAATTCTCACGAGAACAAGAGGTGAGGTTTAGGGCCCAGATCCATAATGCGTACATTGTTTCACAGATTTGAACACAGCTGTATATTATATTATGGGCCAACGCACGCTACTGTGCATAGTTCTGTAATCTGAAGTATAGACCAAAATTAATGCTGCACACAAGTAGAAGTTTGTGCCAACATTTACATGCATACAGTGTTTCGCAGAAATGTATGCAATTAGAAATGGCCCTGAATACCAAGGAGCTGCCTGTGTGTCACCAAGAATGCTAGGCAGCAGATACTAGCTTTCCCCTAATCTAATACATTTGTATTTCTGTATGTGCTACTGTTGAAAAGTTTACCAGAGAGGAAATGAGTTTTCCAGTTTTTCCTTTTCCTCCTCTTGCCTCTTTTTACCCATTTTTTCCCCCTCATCTCCTCTTCCCCTTACTTTATTGCTTCCCTTTCCCTTATTTCCCCTCTCCCTTACTTTTCTCCCCTCCCTTCTCCCCCCCCCCCCCCTCAATTCTACTCCTGTTTACGTTCCCCCCTCTTTTCTTTCCTTCCCCCCTGTCCTCTCCACCCCCCCCCCCCCCGGTCTCTTTTTTTTGCTATTTTCTTCGTTTCTGCCCCCCCCCCCATGGGGAGGTTGTTGGAGCTCTGACCAGGCATCTGCTTTGAGGCACTGCCTCCAAGCTCTGTTGATGAGCGATTCTGCGACCACCACCATTACCTAGTGTTATCAGTTACATTTAATTCTCTGTTTATATTGTACAACTATTCTTCTATATTCTATTGTAGACAGATTTTTTGCCCATCTGTCCTCCTGGGGAAACAACTGAGGTCATGAAACATGTAGAAGGACAGCTGCATATTGTATTACCATCTGGAACCTGCACTTCTGACCCTAGTGGTCATTGATTATTTTGGGGAACATGTGCAGCAAACTGATATGAGCTCAAATTTTCAGTACTGTCACTTATCAATTGTTTTGTGTACTGTGTGAACTTCACAGTCCTCGGGTACCAAGATAGATATAAACTGTGTGCAGTGTTGCATGGCTGCGCAATCACCAGTTAAAGTAGCACAGTGCTAAAAAAAAAATCAAAAAAAATCAAATAAATAGCAAAAAATACCCTGGTCATGAATGGGGTAAAATCTTCCGGAGCTAAAGTGATTAAAACTAGTTTGGATAAGCCTAGAATTCTACTTTAAAGGGTACTTTATACTCCACGTATTTCTTTTGCCTGTACTTACACTTTAAGTAGCTCAAGAAAAAATGTATAGGTAATCTAGACAAAGCCTACAAACAGGTAATGCTCCATAAATTATTACACCCAAACATAGGCGTGCGCAGGGCATGTGCCAGGTGTGCCTGGGCACACCCTAATCATTACGTGCTGTGCTGATTTTCCCTACTGCCTGGGCTTCCCCCCATGGTGGCCTCCCCGCCCCGCAGTGCTGCTGGCTTCCCTCCTATGCTCTCCCCCAGCTGATTTGGGGATGTTGGAGGATGGAGAGCAGGGGAAGAGGCCCGTAAATATGTAATTTACCAGCCCATTCCTTTTCTAAATGAACACAGTGAACACACTCGCTCACTGTGTCCATTCATGTCTGAAGCATAGTAAACTGTTGAGGAAGCTGCTCTGCACAGAGCACTTTCCTTCCCATTCATTCACTGGCCCGTGAAGCTGAGGCTGCAGAGAAAGACATGTGTGTTTGAGCTTTGGGGTGCACACACTAATGCAATATTCTACACACACCTATACCTATGCACCCAAGTAAAGAACAATACCTAAACAGCAACTTTCAATTTGCATGCTGAAGCTTTTCTGCGGTGTTCAGCTTGCCAAGAAACCTCTCATAACATATTGTTTTTTGTTTTTTTTAACAAGACCAGGCCAGTCAACATATATCTTTAGTATGTACAAACATTCCGCTGAAAGCCTTGTACTGCCCTGTCTACAAAAGAAGTCCACTTTCTTTTTCTGTTATGCTAGATTTAATGGCATTCCCTTGGATGAGTGCACAATAAAGCACAAACAGAAAAAGCTATTCAAATACATTCAACAGGTGAAAGTTATTGTCAAGCTATACATCAAAATGCAGCAATCTCTAAAGCTATTCAGTGAAGGAATAAACGCAGAGAATGGAAAAAGAATAGGGACACGATATTCAGAATGTGAATGACCCTCAGGTGCAAACTCTGCAGGAAACCAAATTGCATGCCACCTATTAATGGAGGACGCCAGTCAGGAGAAAAATTGCCAGGAAGTTTAAACAGTATAATAATCTATATGGTATAATATATATTATCTATACATTACAATATGTGCTACAAATGTACCCATTACTGATTGTTACTATGTCAGCCTTTCTAGTAAAAAAACACTTTTGTTGTAAAGCCCAAGTCCCCCTCAAGGTTACAGGTACTCAGGATACAATGCAGAAATGTGCCAGTCTGTTCAATTGCTGGTGAATATAGAAATCCACAGCGGGACATGCCCAGCCATGAGGGTATATACATACCATTAGGGCGTTAGTCTAGCCCTATTAAAGACAGACTAGGGGTAGACCCAATGTACAAGCCCAACTCCGAGCATAGAACTCTACCCCCTCCCGGCTTCCCGTTCCCCCCACCTATTCCACCCACTGCCCACATCTGTGGCCTTAAAAAAGTCAATCCAGCAATCCTAGGTCTGGCTCGTTGATGCCATAGGAGGTCCTCCTGGCCCTCTTCTTCCTTTAGAAATGCTAAAAAAAGCAGCCCACGCGCATGCGTTGTCTGTCGTTAAACCTTGACGCCCTGGGTTCACAGGAAGGGCTTTTTTTTTTTTCTTTAACTAGCAGCAGCTCTTGCCTCAACTTTGCGGTTTATTGCTTTTCAGAGGATGGCTGGCAGGTGACTGGGATTAAATAATATTGCCACCTTGGGACTGTTTTAACCCTGAAAAGCCTGCACCGCTGCACCCCAACCCTGTGCATTGCATACAGTTGCAGGGTAGTTGTGCAGCAGACCCTTTCATTTGGATGGGTCACATTTTGCAGCAGTACTGCCTGCTTAAAGTGGGGTTCCACCCAAAAAACAAAAATACCTGGAAAAATTCTAAAAACAAAAAACAAAAAAAATTTGGTTCCTTAGCCTGGGCTGGTGACATCACTTCCCCCTCGGCACAGGAAGGGCTCGGCTCTGCTCCCTCCCTCCTGTCAATCATCTGGGACCCATTACAGGTCCCAGGTGATTGAGCGGCCAATCACGGCGCGCGGCGCCGCATGCGCAGTGGGTGCCAGGCTGTGAAGCCACAGCCCGGCGCCCACAGTTGAAATGCTGGCGCCGACGAGCGGAGGGGGGGGACGAGCGGGGCTTCGATCCCCCGCATCGCTGGACCCAGGGACAGGTAAGTGTCCAATTAAAAGTCAGCAGCTGCAGTATTTGTAGCTGCTGACTTTTAAATTTTTTTTTTTTTTTTGACGGCCCCCCTGGGTGGAACTCCTCTTTAACATGAAACAGGTATCATTTTTGCCGCAGGATGTGTAAAATGTTATTTTAAAATGGGCAGTCAATGTAAAATGTACCAAAAATAGAACAATAAACATTAACATATTAAATGTGAGGCATAACCTGACACAGGGTGGATATAAATCAATGATAAAAAAAAAATAAATAAATAAAATGAATCAGATTTTTTTTTTTTTATTTAAATCGATTTTTTGATTTTTATCAAATTGATTTTATTAAAATGCTTTTGAAGTAAAAATCTATCTATCTAAAGATAGTTTTCTATTTAAGATACAACAATAATTTAGTTTATTCAGCATGGTATGTAGCATGAGCCTGTATATTCTGCAACAATTACATTTTTGGTAAACTCATTCAATGAATCCAAGCTCAGATAGCATGCACTGCATTGATGCATTCACACAATTTCACAGTAACCATGAGATAAAACAAAGTTCAGGAATATTCCTTTATCCCATTGTTTTGCAAACCTATGTACACTACAAACTGTATGACTGAATTGGTTCTGATATCGCTGTTTTACTAACCTAACAGCTTATTATTCTAAAATAGGAAACCTTCATTTTGTTTGTAAATATTAAATATTCCAACTACCAGCAAGAAGTCCTTACATTTAGGTCTCATGTACACTGGTGGTAAACGGATGTTGAGGAGCAGTTGGGAGATTTTTTTCAGCTGCCCCTGAACTCTCCTCTATGTTATCTTATCAGTACATGTACACAGGGTCGTTTACAGTCATTTCTAGGTAGTTGAGTTTAGAGGCATTTTTTGGAACGCAAAAAAGTGCATTCAGAAGCTGAATTTACGGGCATTTCAAGCGCCAAGCGCTTCTAAACGTTTACAGGCATTTTTCATTTTTGGCTATTTAAAAAAAAAAAAAAAAAAAAAAAATTTTTTTTTTTTCAAACACTTCTAAATGCAAACACAGCATGTAAACGCAGCAAAATTGACGTTTTAAACGTGGGTTACTATCTGTCATGTTAAATCGTTCAGGAGAGGTTGTAAAAACGTCCCGTGTACATGAAGCCTTAAAGAGCACCTGTCATTTCAGATCCTTAATGGCATTGCCTGTTAGCGGGCATCTACTCACCTTCTGCCACCACGTCCCTCACCTTGTTGTTCCTGCTGGCACCTTGCTGTGCCATTAAAGTGAATGGGACTATCGGTGAGTGAACAGCGGGTCAGAGGAGGAGCCGCTGCGGGACAGAGATGACAGTTGCTCTTTAAAAATTATGATTTAAAATTGAGTTGATTTAAATCAAACCTTTCTACTAGTGATTTAAATCGACTGGAATTAAATCAAATCCACCCTGCTTATGCATATAAACCTACAGTAGAACCATAATGTGCAACCCCATAAAACACAAAAAATGTGCATAAATAAAACAAATTCAGGGATAAATTGAACATACACTATATTCCCAAAAGTATCCCGCCTTTGCGCACACACACAAGAACTTTCTTCATTATGGAGTTGACCCACCCTTTGCAGCTATAAAGCCCCATACACACTGTCAGATTTTCTGTTGAGTTTTTCCTTCAGATTTACCAAAACCATATATGAGGACAAACCTTAGGAGTTTCAATGTGTATGCAGTCAGGCAGGCCCTTGCACTACATGGTTTTGGTAAATCTGAATGAAAAACTCAGCAGAAAATCTGATAGTGTGTATGGGGCTTCCACTCTTCTGGGAAGGCTGTCCACAAGGTTGAGGAGTGTCTATGGGAATGTTTGACCATTCTTCCAGAAATGCATTTGTGTTGTCAGTCACTGATGTTGGATGAGAAGGCCTGGCTTGCAGTCTCCACTCGAATTCATCTCAAAGGTGTTCTATCGGGTTGAAGTCAGTACTCTGTGCAGGCGAATCAAATTTCTCCACCCTAAACTCACTGATCCACACTATATTGCCAAAAGAATTAGGCCATCCCTCCAAATCATTTGGTGGAGGGGGGATTATGGTGTGGGATTGTTTTTCAGGGGTTGGGCTTGGCCCCCTAGTTCCAGCGAAGGGAACTCTTAAGGCGTCAGCATACCAAGACATTTTGGACAATTTCCTGCTCCCAACTTTGTGGGAACAGTTTGGGGATGGCCCCTTCCTGTTCCAACATGACTGTACACCAGTGCACAAAGCAAGATCCATAAAGACATGGATGAGTGAGTTTGGGATGGGGGAACTTGACTGGCCTGCACAGAATCCTGACCTCAACCCGATAGAACACCTTTGGGATGAACTAGAGCAGAGACTGCAAGCCAGGCCTTCTCATCCAACATCAGTGCCCAGTCCCAGATATCTTAAGGTATAAAAAGTGCCCAGAGACAGCTGAAGTAAGTATTGGTTCATGGAAGAAAAAGTCTTTATAGTTCCCAATGCAGGAGGGCCAACAGAACAAAGTCCAGACCGCCCAAAGACCCAAGGTAGAAGAGCACGCCACCCATGTGTGACAAGGTCCGGAAATAAATGACCACTAGAGAATGGTCAAAACTCACATCTGGTAAATATTAGAATCCACAGGTCACTAAGCCTCAAAGTGAATGTCATGGATTCGCCTCACAAGAGCAGCGGTTCTCCGCCAAATAAATAGGTCTCAGATCAGACATGAAAATAAAACAAAGCATTCCCTATAGCGACGTTCCGTTGGCACCACTGTACATTTATGAAAACATATTGCACAAAATTCCAATGAAAGGGAAGCGTGTACAGCATGCAGGAGAACTTCCGAATCTTTCTCCTACATGCTGTACACGCTTCCCGTCCATTGGAATTTTGTGCAATATGTTTTCATAAATGTACAGTGGTGCCAACGGAACGTCGCTATAGGGAATGCTTTGTTTTATTTTCATGTCTGATCTGTGAGACCTATTTACTTGGCGGAGAACCGCTGCTCTTGTGAGACGAATCCATGACATTCACTTTGAGGCTTAGTGACCTGTGGATTCTAATATTTACCAGATGTGAGTTTTGACCATTCTCTAGTGGTCATTTATTTCCGGACCTTGTCACACATGGGTGGCGTGCTCTTCTACCTTGGGTCTTTGTGTGGTCTGGACTTTGTTCTGCTGGCCCTCCTGCATTGGGAACTATAAAGACTTTTTCTTCCATGAACTGATACTTACTCTAAGTATGCTGGACCTTCAGAGCGCATGCGTTGGTGATGCCAGTGGCTGCATCCAGGGTGAATATCTCCTAAACGGTGCAGGTTTAGGAGATATTCATTTTACCTACAGGTAAGCCTTTTTATAGGCTTACCTGTAGGTAAAAATAACAAAGCGGGCTTTACTACCGCTTTAAGATATCTGGGACTATATGTGTTCAGCTTATCCCTGAATTTGTTTTATTTATGCATTTTGTGTTTTTGGGGTTGCACGTTATGGTTCTACCGTGCTGTGCATGTCTGTAGACGCATAAAGCCCAGCTCATCGGCGAGTCCGCATCTGTGTCACACAGGGAAGAGGAGAAGATAAGACCGCCGGCGGGGGAACCCAAAGGAGAAGGTTTGGAGCCGCTCTATGCAAAACTCTTGCACAGGTAAGTATATGTTTGTTATTTTAGTAAAAAAGAAAAGTATAACTGCTTTCACACAAATCTCACCAGTATGTTCTAATCTTCTGACAACCTTGTTACTATGTACTCTATAATATGTAACTAAGGAGACTTGTTACAAAATGATGGTAAGCAAGTGGTAGTTTTTTTATTAAAAAAAAAAAGTGAATTAAGACTACATTGGATTGTGGGTCATACTTTTTCAGCACTAAACAATTATAACAAAATTCCCATAAAGTATTGAAGGGGTGTCTTTGCAGGTTGATCCTATCCATCATTCCCTCAAACCAAACTTGATTATTTAGAAAAAGTCCACCTAAGGCCCCTTTTACACTTGTGCGACTTGTCCTGCGACTTGGGACCTCAAAGTTGTACCCCATGATTTCCAATGAGTACCAGTCATATCTGTGCGATTTCAAAGTAGTCCCTGTAGTACTCTGGTCCGACTTTGAGGCGAGTTACACAGGCATTCCCTGAAATCGCAGAAAAAGCGCGTCAAAATCGCGGCCGCAAAATCACGCGACTTTGAAGTCGCTGTAGTGTGAAAGGGGCCCAAGGCTAGGTTTCCACTATTGCGACCCCAAAGTCACGCAATTTACAGTGCGACTTTGCAATGCGATTTTTGATGCAATGTTATGTGACTGGTGAGAACAAGTCGCACCAAAGTCAGAAGAGAGTAGTACAAAAACCTTTTTTGGAGTTGCTGCGACTTGAGTCGCACCAATTACAACGGGGACCATTGAAATACATGGATTTTGACTTGTCATGCGACCTCACACGTGTCAAGCCGCACGACAACTCGCAGTAATGAAAACAGAGCCTAAGGCCAGGTTCACACTGGTACGACACGACTGTTGTATGACTGTCGATCCGACTTTGCCCTGCGATAATCGGTCCTACCTCCATCTGACTTGAATGAACAGGTTACAATTTTGCTCCAACTTTGGTTAAAAGACAAGTCGGACTAATTCAATCAAAACAATCTCAGTGTGACATAAATTCCTTTTCCTGCTGCTGTAATCACCATGTGGGATGTCACAAGTCTGATGGTTAGGACGAGGATGTGACTTTGATCCGATTTCAATGATATTCAATAGGCTAAAAACGGACCAAAGTCACACCAAAGTAGTGCAGGAACCTTTTTCAAAGTGGGACTGACTTGTGTCTGCCAAGTTAAGACGGCTCTCATAGGGAACCATTGATTTGCACACTACATGCGACATGTGCTCCCGAAGTCACACCAGTGTGAACCAGGCCTCAATGTTCACCTGTGTGCTGGTGTTCTGCCGAGAAAGTTCCGCTCGGCGGATAAGGACTCCCCTCTACTGCGCAGGTGCTGCGCCTGCGCAGTAGGATCCGGCGGAAATAGCCGAAGGGGAATAGGTCCAAATCAGCTGTACACGGCGCCTGTAAGAGGGCCGCTCGCCACGCTTCGGGCATGGGCTCGCTGCGCTCGGCTCTTTTAGATTCCCCCTCTAGGTCCACTTGGATGGTAGGGAAGGAACCTGGACCCAGAGCGCAGGCGCCGTGTACAGCTGATTGTGGATTTTGAGCTTCGGCTATCTCCGGCGGATGTTAGTAGTTCGTACTGCGCAGGCGCTGCGCCTGCGCAGTACAGGGGGGAGCTTATCCGCCGAGGGAATTATTATTATTCGACAAGACACCGGCTTTGACCTAACTTAGGAAATTGTTTCATTTCAGCTACACTATGATCATATTGCCCAGTTTTTTGCTCACCCTTTTAGGGCTCTTGCACATAAAAAAACGAAGCCCGTTCAGCGTTACTACTGGAGTATTTCCTCTGCCTAAGAAGCCAGGTGAAGTGAAGTGTACAGCTAGTCATTGATATGAATGGATGTGTGCTGCTGTTGTACTTAAGTATACGATGTTGCTATCATAAACATGAGTACAGAAAACGATTATAAGAAAAAAATATTTTATGTATATATCCATACACTGGAATTGTGTTTACAATAGCACCGCTGTATACGCAAGTGCAGCAGCGCACAGCAGTTTATGTCAATGACCGTCTGTACACTACCCCTTGGCTGCCTGAATGGAGGAAAAATGCAGGCGGTGAACCTGAACAGACACAGCCATTATACTTAGGAAAGCAATTTCCCTTTACACCTGTAGCATTGTTACCTGCATTTGACATGCGCTTGAAACACACGTCAAACGCATGTCAGCAAATTGCCATGCCGTGTCTTTCTACTGTGCCATTATTCTGTTATCAGCATGATAACTTTGGACAGGTTCTCTGACACACGATATAAAAGCAGCTGAAAATTTGTGTCGGGGGAGGGAGCTTAGAGATAGATTAGCAGAGAGCTCATCTATTCAGACTGCAGCTCTGCAAGTTTCTTCATTCCACTGCCTATGTGAGGGGGGGGGGGGTGTGCCTTTCCTCCAATCAGCTCTCACACAGTGTAAGCCCAGACTCCTGGGCTCCTGCTGGAAGAGGAAAAAGATTTGTAACATAATCTGCACTTTCTAAAGAGTGTAGACAGCTTAAAACAGCAGATATACATGTAAAACGTATGTAGGGAGATTTGTTTCATCTCTGTGTTTCATCTAAGGCAGTGGTCTCCAACCATTTTGGCACCGGGGACCGATTGCTTGGAAGAAAACTGTGCCAAGGACTGGGGGGGGGGGGGGGGAAACAATTTTTCACAGGCAATGGCTGGCGTTAGCGCTTTAATTATCATGGCACCATGCTTGATATGGTGTCAGGGTGACTGAAGCGCATTATTTCTATTATTAAATTGTAGTGATAAATGAAATTGTTCAACTCACCATAATGCAGAATCTGTGGGAGCCCTGAGCGTCTCACTTGCCACAGTCGCCTGCCACCAGATGCGGAATGACACTTACTATGCCACTTGCCACATTGCCTGTCCCCAGATGCGGAATGTCCCTTGCCACGACACATGCCATGCTGCTTGCCACAAGATGCGGAATGTCACTTTCCACGCTACCTCCCACAAGATGTGGATTGTCACTTGCCACGCTGCCTGCCACCAGATGTGGATTGTCACTTGAAACGCCACCTGCCATGTTGCCTGCCACTAGATGTGGAATGTCACCTCACCTGCCATGTTGCCTGTCACCAGATGAGGAATGTCACATGGCATGTCACCTGCCACCAGATGTGGATTGTTACTTCCCACGCCACCTATCATGTTGCCTGTCACCAGATGTGGATTGTCACTTGCCACACCACCTGCCATGTAGCCTGTCACCAGATGCGGAATGTCACTTGCCACGTCACCTGCCACAAGATGTGGTATGTCACTTGCCACATCACCTGTCACCAGATGCGGAATGTCACTTGCCACACTGCCTGCCACCACTGCATTGGTGGCAGCTCTGGTCCATTTAGCACAGAGGCAGGCTTCTGTGCAGTGGTGGGTTTTAAATGAAGGCAGGAGAGCAGTGATGTGGGGCGGGCAGTGAGAGATGATGTCATCTCTCTGCTCCCCGCCGCACCTCCGACACTGAGGCTGACAGGACACCGGCTGTGAGGGCGGAAGAGCGGTGATGCGGGGGGGGGTGGAGAGAGATGATGTCATCTCTGCTTGCCCGCTCCTTCCATCCACCCATCCATCGCTCTCTTATGCTGGCCGCCCGGCTCTGTCATGCTGCCTGCCCAGGTGTCTCATGCCGGCCGGCCGCACCCGCGGCCCGGCTTCAGAAAGGCCACGGCCCGGGGGTTGACGAACATTGATCTAAGGCTATTCACTTCATTGAGTATGTGGGAGGATTTACATCCACTTTAAAGTAGAACTTAATTTTCTGACTAAAGTCCTGCTAGATCACTTCAGGCCCCTTTTGCAGGTATAGCTGTAATGTAAAACATTAAAAATAAGTGCCTATACTGCTTAAAATCCAGTAATACACTGTCTCATCCTGCTCTACACATGCTCAGTTGCTCTCCCATTTTAGGCATTTTTAGGCACTACAGAGTTTGTAGAGGCTGATCTGGTGACAGCCTTAAAGTGGAATTAAATCCTCCTATCCTTTACAGCCAAGGAAGCTGCTTCTGTTTGATCTGCAACTGCCATGGCGCTGCACATGTGATCAATTATGACACCAGCCATTTGATGGTTTCACAGCAGGAGCAATGTTGGAGGCAATAAACAGCACACACTAATTTTGGTAGCATAAATAATAATGTGGAATGTAAACAACATGAAAAAAAAACATTTTTTTTTTTTGCAGTTTACTACCGCTTTAGGTATAACTACAGGTAAAGCATATTATAGTTTGCTATGTATGTTCCTTGCTAAAGAACATTATTTTTTATCAAGTTGTTATAGGTAAAATTCTATTTTAACAGACCAAACTGTCCAGACAATGTAGCAGAGGGTTGAGATAAACCATTTACTACTGACAGGGGTGCTTACAATGACCAGCTTTTATTAATTTACGTAAAACCTTTAACCCAAAAGGGAAAAAACATTTTGCTATAGCTGTTTAAAAAGTGTTAGCTGGAGTTCAGCTTCAGCTTCTTAGTCAAGTTCACCTAAATCTGCTAGCTTAACACAACCCTCTTCCCAGACTGACAATTCTGCTGTGCAAAGGTGTCTGCTTTACTACTTCGTCCAGAATGTAGACACCACAGGAAGTGTGTCACTGGCTGGATCACCAGGTGAAATAAAATGAAAACAAGGCTTCATGTACACAAAACTCTTCTGAACGCTGGAACGTGACAGCTAGTAACCGACGGTTAAAAACATCCGTTTTGCCACTTTTACATGCCACATTTAGCGGCGTTTATGAGCGTTTGCGCGTAGAAGTGTTTTTTTTTTTTTTTTACAGATCAGTAGACCATCCCAAATGTCCACAATACAGGAAAAATCTCTCTCTCTCCCCTCTCATAACATTGAGGAGAGGTCAGGGGCTGCTGAAAAATAAGTGCCCAAATGCTCCTAAATGTCTGTTTACCAGCTGCAGTGTGCATGAGGCCTTAATCCTAGAATTTAAAAAAAGAAAACTAGTGCAGCCAGTACATCTAAGTGCTGGTAAGCTGAAATATATTACGTGTTTGGTTTTAACATTGCTTTAACCGGTTCCTGACCAGCTCACGCACAATGGTACCGCTGCACAAAACCCTGTACGGGGTTCCCTTTAAGAGCCACCAGAGGCACGCGTGCCCGCTGCACAGCTGGGGACTTGATGCGCATGGCTGGCAATCGCCGCCGGTCACGCGCGATCATGTGCGCGAGAACCAGCACAGGGATTTGTGTGTGTAAATAATATTGGTGTTTTTTTTTCAAAATTGTCGCTCTTTTTTTGTTTACAGACCAAAACATAAAAACCACAGAAGTGATCAAATATCACCAAAAGAAAGCTCTATTTGTAGGGGGAAAAAAAGGATGTGAATTACGTTTGGTTACAGTATTGCATGACCGCGCCATTGTCAGTTAAAACGACGCAGTGCCAAATTGCAAAAAGTGCTCTGGTCAGGAAGGGGGTAAAATCTTCCGGGGCTGAAGTGGTTAAAGCTGAACTCCAGCTTTTGTTAACACTTTACATAGTTAGTTTGGGCCAAGCTGGCCCAGACTAACTATGTCCCTCACTAACATGTGAGGCCATTGGATGTGTAGCATAAGCTCACAGCTCCATACCGCGCTGTGTTCCAGGTTGGAGCCAAGAACTTCCTCTCTCATACCCAGAACACAATAGAGTCTATCTGAGCCGTGCTCAGCCATTCATAGAAAGGGATGTATTCTAGCAATAAGCAATGTATTCTGGTCAGAGGTTGTGACATCATCAGCCTTCCTCTCTGACTCAGCCAATCAGAGGAAGCTTTGTATTCATTGCTAGAATACATTGCTTTCTATGAATGGTTGATTGCCGCTACTTTTTTTCCATCTCGGCTTGAACCTGGAACACAGTGCGGTATGCAGTCTGTAGCCTCAGCTATATACAGTTTATATCACACATCCGGCCGCCTCACATCTTAGTGAGGGATAGTTTTTCTGGGCCAGCTTGGCCCAAACGAACGTATGTAAAGTTCAGTAAAGTTTCCACATAATATCCATTGCACCCTGCAGTTTCGTTTTGTCTATATCCACTGTATCTATACGCTTTGGCTCCTGTGGCTACCCCTTGATTGGTGGTACTGAGAGTGCTCTCTGTCGTTTTGGTTTTGTGTTCAAGAAAATGAATTAGGCCCCTTTCACACGGACGGATAGAATGGTGCTTTTAGCTGCGGATTTTCTCATTTTCTACCGCAGCTAAAAGCACACAATGCTTTCCCATGGCCCCATTCACACACTGCGTTTAGCTGCGGATTTGATACATGCGGTTCTGTGCGGATAGAAAAAATAGAATTGCCTGCGTCCAGGAGCGATTTAGCGCAGCTATCCACACATAACCGCAGGTATTCGCAGTGCACTGTGTCAGCTGCGGATAACAGCGGCGAGCCGCTCTTCGGGAAAGGAAAAATTATTTTTCCTTTCCCAATGAGCGACAAGCACAGGGATCCGACTCGGATCCCCGCCAATGCCCGGCACTGTTTAGTATGAATCTTGAGGGGGAATTCCACGCCAAATTTGGGCGTGGGTTCCCCCCAGGGGCATACCAGGCCCTTCGGTCTGATACGGATGTTAAGGGGAACCCCCTACGCCGAAAAAACATTGTGGGGTCCCCCCCAAAATCCATAGCAGACCCTTACCGGAGCACGCAGCCCAGCCAGTCAGGAAAGGGGGTGGGGACGGGCGAGCGCCCCCCACCTCCTGAGCCGTACCAGGCCGCATGCCCTCAACATGGGGGGTTGGTGCTTTGGGGGAGGGGGCGCCCTGCGTCCCCCCCACCACAAAGCACCTTGTCCCCATGTTGATGAGGACAAGGGCCTCTTCCCGACAACCCTGGCCGTTGGTTTTAGGGGTCTGCGGGCGGGGGGCCCGGATTCCGATAAGCCCCCCGCCCGCAGACCCAGACAAAAAATGGCCAGGGTTGTCGGGAAGAGGCCCTTGTCCTCATCAACATGGGGACAAGGTGCTTTGTGGTGGGGGGGCCGCAGGGCGCCCCCTCACCCAAAGCACCAACCCCCCATGTTGAGAGCAAGCGGCCTGGTACGGCTCAGGAGGTGGGGGGCGCTCGCCCGTCCCCACCCCCTTTCCTGACCGGCCGGGCTGCGTGCTCGGATAAGGGTCTGGTATGGATTTTGGGGCGGACCCCACGCTGTTTTTTCGGCGTAGGGGGTTCCCCTTAACATCCGTACCAGACCGAAGGGCCTGGTATGCCCCTGGGGGGGAACCCACGCCCAAATTTGGCGTGGAGTTCCCCCTCAAGATTCATACCAAGCAGTGTGAGTTGGTACCCTGTCGGGTTGCCATGGAAATAGCGAACCGCAGCTAAACGCAACCGCAGCTAATCCTACTGGCAACCGCAGCTAATCGCAGTGACTGGAGTCTTGAATTTCACAGGAAAAACAGCCGGCAGAATAGCCGTCCGTGTGAAAGGCGCCTTAACCACTTAAGGACCGCCTCACGCCAATGTATGTCGGCAAGGCGGCACGGGCAGGCAGAATCACGTACATGTACGTGATCTGCCTCCCGCGGGTGGGGGGTCCGATCGGACCCCCGCCCGGTGCCCGAGGCGGTCCGCTTTTGACCAGCGGCGATCGGAGGAGAGGGGGAGACCATCCGTTCGTGGGCCCCCCCCCTCGCGATCCCGCCGGCGAATCAGATAATTCATCTGCTGCTGTATGCTAAACAGCAGCAAAGGAAATGATGTCATCTCACCTCGGCTCGGTATTTTCCGTTCCGGCGCCTAGGAGAGAAGACTGCAATGTGAGTGCACCAAACACACACACAGTAGAACATGCCAGGCACACAAAACACCCCCCTTTACCCCCCGACCCCCCCCGATCACCCCCTAATCAACCCCCCCCCCCCCATCACATTGACACCAAGCAGTTTTTTTTTTTTTTCCGATTACTGCATGGTGTCAGTTTGTGACGGTTAGTGGGGTAGGGCAGTAAGTGTTAGCCCCCTTTAGGTCTAAGGTACCCCCCTAACCCCCCCTAATAAAGTTTTAACCCCTTGATCACCCCCGTCACCAGTGTCGCTAAGCGATCATTTTTCTGATCGCTGTATTAGTGTCGCTGGTGACGCTAGTTAGGGAGGTAGATATTTAGGCTCGCCGTCAGCGTTTTATAGTGACAGGGACCCCCATATACTACCTAATAAATGTTTTAAGCCCTTGATTGCCCCCTAGTTAACCCTTTCACCACTGACCACCGTATAACTGTTACGGGTGACGCTGGTTAGTTCATTTATTTTTTATAGTGTCAGGGCACCCGCCGTTTATTACCGAATAAAGGTTTAGCCCCCTGATAGCCCGACAGTGATATGCGTCGCCCCAGGCAGCATCAGATTAGCGCCAGTACCACTAACACCCACGCACGCAGCATACGCCTCCCTTAGTGGTATAGTATCTGAACGGATCAATATCTGATCCGATCAGATCTATACTGGCGTCCCCAGCAGTTCAGGGTTCCCAGAAAAGCAGTGTTAGCGGGATCAGCCCAGATACCTGCTAGAACCTGCGTTTTGCCCCTTCACCCAGCCCAGCCCACCCAAGTGCAGTATCGATCGATCACTGACACTTACAAAACACTAAACGCATAACTGCAGCGTTCGCAGAGTCAGGCCTGATCCCTGCGATCGCTAACAGTTTTTTTGGTAGCGTTATGGTGAACTGGCAAGCACCAGCGGCCTAGTACACCCCGGTCGTAGTCAAACCAGCACTGCAGTAACACTTGGTGACGTGGCGAGTCCCATAAGTGCAGTTCAAGCTGGTGAGGTAGCAAGCACAAGTAGTGTCCCGCTGCCACCAAGAAGAGGACAAACGGGCCCGTCGTGCCCATAATGCCCTTCCTGCTGCATTCGCCAATCCTAATTGGGAACCCACCACTTCTGCAGCGCCCGTACTTCCCCCATTCACATCCCCAACCAAATGCAGTTGGCTGCATGAGAGGCATTTTCTTTATGTCCTCCCGAGTACCCCTACCCAAGGAACCCCCCCAAAAAAGATGTTGTGTCTGCAGCAAGCGCGGATATAGGCGTGACACCCGCTTTTATTCTCCCTACTGTCCTGACAATCCTGGTCTTTGCATTGGTGAATGTTTTGAATGCTACCATTCACTAGTTGAGTATTAGCGTAGGGTACAGCATTGCACAGACTAGGCACACTTTCACAGGGTCTCCCAAGATGCCATCGCATTTTGAGAGACCCAAACCTGGAACCGGTTACAGTTATAAAAGTTAGTTACAAAAAAAGTGTAAAAAAAAAAATATATATATATATATATATATAAAATAAAATAAAAAATAGTTGTCATTTTATTGTTCTCTCTTTCTCTATTCTCTCTCTCTCTATTGTTCTGCTCTTTTTTACTGTATTCTATTCTGTAATGTTTTATTGTTATTATGTTTTATCATGTTTGCTTTTCAGGTATGCAATTTTTTATACTTTACCGTTTACTGTGTTTTATTGTTAACCATTTTTTTGTCTTCAGGTACGCCATTCACGACTTTGAGTGGTTATACCAGAATGATGCCTGCAGGTTTAGGTATCATCTTGGTATCATTCTTTTCAGCCAGCGGTCGGCTTTCATGTAAAAGCAATCCTAGCGGCTAATTAGCCTCTAGACTGCTTTTACAAGCAGTGGGAGGGAATGCCCCCCCCCCACCGTCTTCCATGTTTTTCTCTGGCTCTCCTGTCTCAACAGGGAACCTGAGAATGCAGCCCGTGATTCAGCCAGCTGACCATAGAGCTGATCAGAGACCAGAGTGGCTCCAAACATCTCTATGGCCTAAGAAACCGGAAGCTACGAGCATTTCATGACTTAGATTTCGCCGGATGTAAACAACGCCATTGGGAAAGCATTTTATCACACCGATCTTGGTGTGGTCAGATGTTTTGAGGGCAGAGGAGAGATCTAGGGTCTAATAGACCCCAATTTTTTCAAAAAAGAGTACCTGTCACTACCTATTGCTATCATAGGGGATATTTACATTCCCTGAGATAACAATAAAAATGATTAAAAAAAAAAATAATAAAGAAAAAAAAAAAAGCACCCCTGCCCCCCCCTGCTTTCGCAAAGAGGCGAACGCAAGCATCGGTCTGGCGTCAAATGTAAACAGCAATTGCACCATGCATGTGAGGTATCACCGCGAACGTCAGATCGAGGGCAGTAATTTTAGCAGTAGACCTCCTCTGTAAATCTAAAGTGGTAACCTGTAAGACCAAGTCAATTACTTATGATATACTTTATGTAATTGTTTCTTCCTGTAAACCATGTGTGCATTATCTTGTGGCCACTCACTATTCTGATTGACACTACTGTGTATGCCATTCTTTTTCAATAAAGACCAACCTTGTTGTTAAAAAAAAAAAGTGGCAACCTGTAAAGGCTTTTAAAGGCTTTTAAAAATGTATTTATTTTGTCGCCACTGCACGTTTGTGCGCAATTTTAAAGCATGTCATGTTTGGTATCCATGTACTCGGCCTAAGATCATCTTTTTTATTTCATCAAACATTTGGGCAATATAGTGTGTTTTAGTTTATTAAAATTTAAAAAAGTGTGTTTTTTCCCCAAAAAATGCATTTGAAAAATCGCTGCGCAAATACTGTGTGAAAAAAAGATGAAACACCCACCATTTTAATCTGTAGGGCATTTGCTTAAAAAAAATATATAATGTTTGGGGGTTCAAAGTAATTTTCTTGCAAAAAAAAATAATTTTTTCATGTAAACAAAAAGTCTCAGAAAGGGCTTTGTCTTCAATTGGTTAGAAGAGTGGGTGATGTGTGACATAAGCTTCTAAATGTTGTGCATAAAATGACAGGACAGTTCAAAACCCCCCCAAATGACCCCATTTTGGAAAGTAGACACCCCAAGCTATTTGCTGAGAGGCATGTCGAGTCCATGGAATATTTTATATTGTGACACAAGTTGCAGGAAAGAGACAATCTTTTTTTTTTTTTGCACAAAGTTGTCACTAAATGATATATAGCTCAAACATGCCATGGGAATATGTGAAATTACACCCCAAAATACATTCTGCTGCTTCTCCTGAGTACGGGGATACCACGTGTGTGAGACTTTTTGGGAGCCTAGCCGCGTACGGGACCCCGAAAACCAAGCACCGCCTTCAAGCTTTCTAAGGGCGTAAATTTTTGATTTCACTCTTCACTGCCTATCACAGTTTCGGAGGCCATGGAATGCCCAGGTGGCACAAAACCCCCCCAAATTACCCCATTTTGGAAAGCAGACACCCCACGCTATTTGCTGAGAGGTATAGTGAGTATTTTGCAGACCTCACTTTTTGTCACAAAGTTTTGAAAATTGAAAAAAGAAAAAAAAAATGTTTTTTCTTGTCTTTCTTCATTTTCAAAAACAAATGAGAGCTGCAAAATACTCACCATGCCTCTCAGCAAATAGCTTGGGGTGTCTACTTTCCAAAATGGGGTCATTTGGGGGGTTTTGTGCCACCTGGGCATTCCATGGCCTCCGAAACTGTGATAGGCAGTGAAGAGTGAAATCAAAAATTTACACACTTAGAATTCCTGAAGGCGGTGATTAGTTTTCGGGGCCCCGTACGCAGCTAGGCTCCCAAAAGTCCCACACATGTGGTATCCTCATACTCAGGAGAAGCAGCTAAATGTATTTTGGGGTGCAATTCCACATATGCCCATGGCCTGTGTGAGCAATATATCATTTAGTGACAACTTTGTGCAAAAAAAAAAAAAAAAAATTGTCACTTTCCCCCAACTTGTGTCAAAATATAAAATATTCCATGGACTCAACATGCCTCTCAGCAAATAGCTTGGGGTGTTTTCTTTCCAAAATGGGGTCATTTGGGGGGTTTTGTGCCATCTGGGCATTTAATGGCCTTCAAAACTGTGATAGGTAGTGAGGAGTGAAATCAAATATTTACGCCCTTAGAAATCCTGCAGGCAGTGATTGGTTTTCGGGGCCCCGTACGCGGCTAGGCTCCCAAAAAGTCCCACACATGTGGTATCCCCGTACTCAGGAGAAGCAACTGAATGTATTTTGGGGTGCAATTCCACATAGGCCCATGGCCTGTGTGAGCAATATATCATTTAGTGACAACTTTTTGTAAATATATATATATATTTTTTTGTCATTATTCAATCACTTGGGACAAAAAAATAAATATTCAATGGGTTCAACATGCCTCTCAGCAATTTCCTTGGGG
Organism: Lithobates septentrionalis; assembly: GCA_037952835.1. Lineage (NCBI taxonomy): Eukaryota > Metazoa > Chordata > Amphibia > Anura > Ranidae > Lithobates > Lithobates septentrionalis. The sequence goes on along the minus strand of JBBDGP010001327.1, from coordinate 608,832 downwards.
TGTCTACTTTCCAAAATGGGGTCATTTGGGGGGGGTTTGTATTGCCCTGCCATTTTAGCACCTCAAGAAATTTGATAGGCAGTCAAACTAAAAGCTGTGTAAATTCCAGAAAATGTACCCTAGTTTGTAGACGCTATAACTTTTGCGCAAACCAATAAATATACGCTTATTGACATTTTTTTTACCAAAGACATGTGGCCAAATACATTTTGGCCTAAATGTATGACTAAAATTGAGTTTATTGGATTTTTTTTTATAACAAACAGTAGAAAATATCATTTTTTTTCAAAATTTTCGGTCTTTTTCCGTTTATAGCGCAAAAAATAAAAAACCGGCAGAGGTGATCAAATATCATCAAAAGAAAGCTCTATTTGTGGGAAGAAAAGGACGCAAATTTCGATTGGGTACAGCATTGCATGACCGCGCAATTAGCAGGTAAAGCGACGCAGTGCCAAATTGGAAAAAGTCCTCTGGTCCTTAGGCAGCATAATGGTCCGGGGCTGAAGTGGTTAAATAGATAATGGGCTGATTTGATGAAGCTGGAATGTGTCCTTGATTCATGTGAATTTTAGTTAAAGGGTCCCATTTGCTATAAGAAAAGTTTTTTAGGTTTTTTTTTGTTATTCAGTATTCCAAGAATAGAGGATTTAATAAAACACCAAAATTATTGATGGATAATATGTCAGGTCACACCACATAATGTTCACAATATTTATAATTTATATAGCAACAAATCACAAGCATATTACAGGAAAGGCACATCGTAAAGATCTCATCAGCAACCACGGAACATAAAACTGTCAGAACTCAATTTCTGTTTCCAACACCTTCCTCAGGCAATAGGGGGAATTAAATTGGCCCTTTTTTTTATAACCAGGGTGCCGAAATACTAGACTGATATCTGCAAGCTGCTTTTGATCGCTACTGAATAAGTACACGTCTAACAAGAAAAAAAAAAGCAAGTCCGGCAGGTGGTGTTTAATTTTTCAAAAAAAGAGGTTTGTTATTTTCACATCTATTTTATCTTTTGTATTTTTGTAACGCGGATTTTCATGTAACGTTGAGAACTTTCAATAAAAAAAAAGAAGAAAAAAAAAACAAAAAACAAAACAAAACAAGCCAGTATATATATATTAACAAAAAAACAAGTAGGTTATTCAAACCTTAAAGCGGAGTTCCAATTAAAAGAAATAAAAGTCATCAGCTACAAATACTGCAGCTGCTGGCTTTTAATAATCGGACACTTACCTGTCCCAGGGTCCAGCGATGAGGAGGAACGAAGCCCCGCTCGTCTCCCCCTCCTCTCTGCGGCGCCGGCATTGTCACTGAGCGAGCCGCGCTCTGCGCTGTAAATGGCCGGCAATCATCTGGGACCTGTGACGTGTCCCAGATGATTGCCGAGAGGCAGGGGGGGTGATCTTCCTTCCGGCGCCACGGTGCCCCCGGAGGAAGTGGGAGCTGGAACCCTCCAAAAAGAGAGTTACCGCTCCCCCCCCCCCAAAATTAGATGCCAAATGTGGCATGTCAGGAGGTCACCTTCCCTAAAGCGGAAGTTCCATTCTTGGATGGAACTCCGCTTTAAGCTTAAGACCCCTTTCACACCGAGGCAGCTTTCAGGCGTTTTAGCGCTAGAAATAGCGCCTGAAGACCGCCTTCCTTTCATTTCAGTGCGACTTGTCACACTGGGGTGGTGCGCTTGTGGGACGTTAGGAAAAGTCCTGCAAGCAGCATCTTTGGGGTGGTTTGGGAGCGCTGTAAGCAGCGCTCCCAAAATGCCCTGCTCATTGAAATGAATAAAGGCGTTTCAGAAGCGCAGCAACAGGTACACTTTTAACCCCTTCTTCGGCTGCTAGCGGAGGTTAAAAGCGTCCCGCTAGTGGCCGAAAAGCGCCGCTAAAACGAGCAGGGCTTTACCGCTAACGCATGAGCGGCCCCAGTGCGAAAGGGGTCTAAAGGAGTTGTAAATGCAGAAGGTTTTTTTATCTTTGTGCATTCTATGCATGAAGATAAAAAACCCTGTGTGTGTGTGTAGCAGCCTCCCCAGCACCCAATTACTTACCTGAGCCCCATCTCTCTCCAGCGATGTCCACATGTCTAAGCCGTCCGGGACACTGATCCTGATTGGCTGAGACACAGCAGCGGCTCCATTGGCTCCTGTCAATCAAAGTCAGTCAGCCAATCAGGGGAGAGAGGGGGTGGGGCCGGGTCAGGGCTCCGTGTCTGAATGGACACACAGAGCTGTAACTCAACTCCAGTGCCCCCATAGGAAGCTGCTGACTATGGGGGCACTCGATAGGAGGGAGGGGCCAGGAGCAGCAAAGAGGGGCCCGAGAAGAGGAGGATCCGGCTGCTCTGTGCAAAAGCAACTGCACAGAGCAGGCAAGTATAACATGTTTGTTATTTTTATTTTTTAAACAAGACTTTACAATCACTTTAAGGGACGTGATCCTACTTTATTTGCACTAACATACAATTTTTCAGGACAAGCTTTCGGGGTATGTCCCCTTCTTCAAGGTCCAAGCAGTACCCTTGAAGAAGGGGACATACCCCGAAACTTGTCCTGAAAAATTGTATGTTAGTGCAAATAAAAAAAAGTATCACGGACAGTACTCAATTTTCTCTGTCACAATTGCACTAATATGGCTACAATCAAATCAAGTATTTTATATGCCAAATTTGTAACATCCAAAAAATAGGTGCTTATTTCAGGGTCTTTAGTATTTTCATGCTAATTTATTAAAATTGCAAGTTCAAACTTTTTATTCTTCCCTAGTCTTGTTGAACTTTGAGAACTCTACATGGAGCCTCAAGAGTCCTGCCAGTCTAAAAGTTATTTTACTGCCAAGCAAAGTCATCTGCATACACTGTTCTCTCTCAGCATTAAATAGCAAAGAAAGCATTCAACGTTAAACTCAAGGCGGATATAAAAGAGACAAATGAATGCAGCTCTGTAATAAATAATACATCATTAAATATATATTTTTAATGCAAGCAGTGTAAGTATTTGACTTGGCCTCAGCCTCTTGCAGTCCATGTTCAATACTAAGCATCAGCCCCTTGTGGTCTATGTACTGTATAATACTAAGCATCAGCCCCTTGTGGTCTATGTACTATATAATACTGAGCATCAGCCCCTTGTGGTCTATGTACTGTATAATACTGAGCATCAGCCCCTTGTGGTCTATGTACTGTATAATACTAAGCATCAGCCCCTTGTGGTCTATGTACTGTATAATACTAAGCATCAGCCCCTTGTGGTCTATGTACTGTATAATACTAAGCATCAGCCCCTTGTGGTCTATGTACTATATAATACTGAGCATCAGCCCCTTGTGGTCTATGTACTGTATAATACTGAGCATCAGCCCCTTGCAGTCTATGTTCCACACTGGGCATTAGCAGTCTATAGATAATATTGGGCATCAGCCCCGACAGGCTTTGTACAATACTAGGTATCAGCCCCTTGCAATCTATGTATAATACTGAGCATCAGCCCCTAGCAGACTTTGTACAATACTGGGCATCAGCCTCTAGCAGACTTTGTACAATACTGGGCATCAGCCCCTAGCAGACTTTGTACAATACTGGGCATCAGCCCCTTGCAGTCTATGTTCAACAATGAGTATCAGCCCTTAGCAGTCTATGTACAATACTGGGCATTAGCCCCTTGCAGTCTATGTTCAACAATGGACATCAGCCCCTTGCAGTCTATGTTTAACAATGGGCATCAGCCTCTAGCAGGCTTTGTATAATACCGGCCATCAGCCCCTAGCAGGCTTTGTACAATCTAAAATAGGTGTAATTACTGCGCTATCCCCATAGAACATGTATACGAGAATATACAGTGTATAGAAAATCAATAGCAAAAAGCCGCAACTAAAAATGTGAGACACACACACTAGATAATTCAAAAAGACAAAAAAGTAGCTGCGCTATGAAAATAAGGTGATGAATGTGCAAAAAAATTAATTATATCACATTTAAATAAAATTAAACACCCACTGTGACGTGACAAACAGTGGTAAACTTAATAAACATCAAAGAATAGAAAAACTTGATTATATGAATATATTCAGTCCGTTCAAAAGTATAAAGGAAGAAAGTTCACTAACAGAACAGTCCTTCAAGTGTTGGTATGACCAGCATCCATGTGGTGAAAATCATGCAACCATAACACCCAGAAGAACGTGGTGACAGAAGGGTTCCTCCACCGATAAAAATGCTGCCCCTTACCAGCTCCTAAGATCTCTTATTACAGGATATCATGCAGGCCTTTACTATAGATGGCTCCTAATAGTTCTCCCCACTGGAAATATTCTAAGAGGTGGATAGGCACTCGTCCCCCATAAAAGGATATGTAAAAAAGGCTTCCATAGCGTAATACGTTTATATAAAGTTAATGAAGTAAAAAGAATTGCACTTACAGTTATGCTGTAAATCAAGACTTGGTTAAAAACAAGGGCCGGCCGGCTTCAGTATGCTGCCCGTCGCTTCCGGGATCAGCGTGGTATGTGGCGACGTCAGCACGCCGCTCCTCCCTACGCCGTTTCTTGAAATGGCATGGATCCATCGGGTCCGGTGCTTTACTCCTTATGGCCTCAACATTGATACAGACGTTAATGCGTTTATTGATAATGGTTAATATTTTTGGTTTTGCCTTATTCTGAGCTCGAGGCTGACCCGACCTTTTTATGATTAAACCATAACATCAGGCTTTCCTTTTAGCATTTTACTTCTGTGGTACACAGTCATTTTTTGCCATCATGTTAATTGGGTACTAATTGGAATTGTTTCAGGAAATTCTATAGCCCCTTTTTTCTTATAGATGTCAAATTTTATATAAGAAAATTTTTCTTTAAGGGCGTGGAGGGATGTTTTTTCTCGCTTCCCCTTACATTTTTTAGATAGGACTAATAATCTGATTTTTTATTATTTTGGTCAATATTACTTAGTTTATTTATTTATATCAATTACCATCATATATGCAGTAGTTCTTATACAACATTTTTATTATTTCATTCTTCTTGTCCCGTCAGGTTTTTTGTGACTGACAGTCGGGATATAACTTTGGGGAGGGAAAAATGAACTCAACAGTACACTCAATTTAATGATTGGGTATTTTTGTATTTCACATGGACCAATTAATTTGGGTTTAGTGCACACACATTTAAACAATTTTTTCTGAGAATGATGGGTTTTTGACAGTATATTCCGTGTACCTTTATTGCTACATGCATTTAAGTTATGCCAGGTGAGGGAGCTACTTTTTGAGCTACCTACAGTCCATATTAGTTATGGGGACCTTAGTCAATATGGGGTAACCTTGGCTTTATAGGTTACGGTAGGACAGAGATAAATATGTACAAATTTAACTCGTCAACTTTCACTGTCCATTTACTATTGGACGGGGAAGGTTGTTTTTTATTGACTTTTTTCCTTTTAACTTTTTTGTATTTTCAGTATTATGGAGTAAGCTTTCCATTGGCAACCAACATTAGA